>JAZKJV010000600.1:0-1200000 GCA_037367405.1 Ottelia alismoides
TCTGTAAGAAATCATCTATTCGATTGTTTTCTTTCCAAAACGATCTTCCTATTTTATAGGTCTATTTTATAGGACGAATATAATTTGGAAAAACACTTACTGTTAAATCGCTTTGCATATTAATCTCCTTCCAAAACACAACATCCTTCGAAATAGGTAACCACTCAAATGGGAATACACGTGTATGGCCAAGAAATGGTGCGCACCGAAACTCAAATGGGCCATGTGCGCATTGGATAATTTTCCCTATATATATATATGTGTGTATATATATATAGGAACAATGGGGTTGCCCGCTCCATTTTTAATTTTTTTACGAAATAAAATCATGTATATTAATCTATATATCCCTCCAATATACATTCAAATTTCCGTCAGAAATAGAAACTCCTATTTAGCTGTCTAAATATTGTTGTGATCGACATGTTCTACATGGAAGGCATATGATTTCTGTTTCTAACGAAATTCGGAATGACATGTAGAATGAATATATAATGAACATATATGGTGATATTTTTAAAAAAATAAAAAATACAGAAAACGGGTGGGGCATCCATGTTGGCAGCACGCACGCACGCACACACACACACAGATATATATATATAGGGAAAATTGGGGCTGCCCCCTATGGGTAGCCAATATGGTGCCCCCACCCCATTTTTTGGCAATTTTTTATTTTTTTGGAAAAATAAAACCATGTATATTCATCCATATATCCCTCTACATACCATTCGAATTCGTCAGAAATAGAGACTCCAACGGCCTGCATCTATATGTTATTTTTTTAACGGTCGCAGGATTTTTTAAATCGACCATGTCTGGGATGGATGCCTTAGGAGTCTCTGTTTCTGACGAAAATTCGAATGGCATATAAGAGGGATACAGGGATGAATATACATGTCAATATTTTTCAAAAAAAAATAAAAAAATTTGCCAAAAAATAGGACGGGGCAGCCATGTTGGCTACCCCCAGGGGGTAGCCCCATCAACCCCATATATATATATATATATATATATATGAAAAAATGGGTTGCCTGCAGGGGGTAGCCAACATGGCTACCCCACCTCCATTTTTCGCAAATTTTTTTATTTATTTTGAAAAATATCGTCATGTATATTCATCCATATATCCCTTCTACATGTCATTCGAGTTTCGTCAGAAACAGAGACTCTTATGGATCCCTAGAATAGATAATTTTAATAGTCTTAGAATTATTATAATCGTAATGTTCCATATGGAGGGACATAGGAGTCTCTTTTTCTGATGAAATTCGAATGACATATAGAGAGATATATGAATGAATATAATATGATGATAATTTTTAAAAACATTTTATATAAAATTGATGAAAAATGGGTGGGGACAACCCTATGTGTGTGTGTGGGGGGGGGGGGGGGTAAAATGGGGCTGCCCTCTTGAGGGGAGCTAACTTGGCTCCCCCCGTCCCATTTTACCCATTTTTTATTTTTTATTTTGAAAATTTCTTCCGTGGAATTTTAATCAATATATCCCTATATTATGCAATTAAAATTTTGTGCGAAATCGAGCTCCTACGGTCTCCATCCAGAGGGGCTGTTTTTAGCAATTTTGTTATCGTCAAAAAATGATTGTCTGGATGGAGGTCATAGGAGTCTCTGTTTCGCACAAATTTTAATAGCATAATATAGGGATATAGTGATGAATTTTCACGGAAGAAATTTTCAAAATAAATAAAAAAATAGGGAAATGGGGTGCGGGAGCCAAGTTAGCTCCCTGATGACCCGAAAATTCTCTAAGACCCGGATGAAGGTAGTAAGACAAGGGTCGTTGCGACCCGGATCTCAGAGGATGGGTATATCAAGAAAAATATCGAACCGCGAAATAAATCAGAGATCAAAACACGAAGTGCGGTCCTAGCTATGAGATTAACCTGGTATAGCACCCAGGGTCGAACATAAGGAGCACGGATTGGCTAAAAAGCCTACGAAGTAGTCAAAGAAAAAGGGAAAACATTTTTTTTAGTGGTTTTTAATTGTTTTTAAATTTTTTAGGATTTTTAATATGTGAAGAAAGTGAGAAAGACTAAAAACAAGCACACTTGAGCAATTTATTTAACACACCAAAAATCAAGCAAAAATTCAAGAAAAATTATTTTTATGTTTTTAGGTTTTTAAGTGTTTTTGATGAATTTTTGAGATTTTTATAAAGTGTATTTTATTTTCTAAAAATCAAACAGTACTAAAAAGATAAGGTACTGTCCAGCAGGGCCCAAAACCCAAAAATAAAATATTTAAGGATCTCAGAAGGCCTGGAGGTAATTTTCCTGTATGCTAGAGAAACAAGGAAAATTTGAGCACCAAAATTATTGTTTTTTGGGTTTTTAAATTATTTATTATGATTTTTGTAAGTTTTGAGGTGTTTTTTAAATTTTTAGGGTTTTTAAGCAATGAAAAATAGCCAAAATTGGCTAGAAAATCAAGCAACACACAAGAAACAGTACCTAATTTTTATAGAATTTTTGGGGGTGTTTTTATATTTTTTTGTGATTTTCAATTCTAGACAGTGGCTGAAATAAAGGTTTTTGAATTTTTAAAAATAACAAATGCACTCAAAAATGTCCCCCAAAATTCTTAAAAATCCTACAACATGGCAGGAGCCATGTGTCAAATTTTAGTCGAATTTGGAGGTGATTTGATATTTTATTCAAACTAACAAGGGGGCACAGTGCACAGGGACCAAAGTGCAAATACCGGAAGGTCTGGGGGTCCAGGTGCAAATAACCCAGCAAGTCACGCGCGTGGCGCGTGCCTGGGGCACTCAGGGACCTTTTGGTAATAAAAACCAAGTCCTAGGACCTTTTGGTAACTCGTACCAAAAAGTCCAGGGATGGTTATGCAATTATCCCACTAAAATCGCACATGTGCAAATAAAGTGTTCACAGGGCATAAAAGCAATTACCAAAAAGTTTCTAATCATTCATGAACCAACCAGAACTACAGGATAATAGTTGCAAATAACCCAGACAAAGCACGTGGCGAAGCACGTGGACCACAAATACAGGGGTATAAATGCGAATCTCAACAAGCACAAGGTCCAATGTGCAATTTACCCTACGTAAATAAAATGCATAAATATTTACAGGACTTGGAATTAAAAACACAAACTACGAGGGGGCCTAAGATAAATTACCCCTTATTACGCCGACGGCTTGGATGAGCGCCACATAGATGATCGGACGGTCTCGGATGGCTGGCGCTTCTCTCCTTTACGCACGGGGGCCGATCGACGGTGCAGGAGAGACACGTGGAGGATTTGACGGCTGGCGGCGCTGGTGCCTCTCTCCTCTGTGCTAACGGTCCAGATCTACCCTCAGGATGATCGACGGTATCTGCTCCTCGAAGGATGGACGGTCGTGATGCGAACTGGGGAGCTGGGCTGATCTGACGGCGATGGAGGACTCTCGAAGAACAGGTGGCCGGCGAGGTTCGCCGGCCTCGTACGCGTGGCTAGGGTCCTCCTCAGCTGCCTCCAAGGATCGGAGAAGATCGGCGATGACGTCCCGCAGCTGGTGGTGGCCTCCGATGGCCCAGCCGAGCCCTGGAGGGGCTCCGGCGAGCTTGGCGGCGATGAGCTCCTGGCCTGGATGTGAGGGGGCCTCAGATGGCCTCCTCTTGACCTGCAAAATAGCTCAAGAGCTTCGCGGGTCGAGGGCAAAGTGCCTCGACCCGAAGAAGCGGCGTTGAGGGTGAACTGTGGGTCGGGACGAGCGAGCTCCGGCGAGCGGAGGACGGTGGAGCTCGAACCCCAGCTCCGGTGCGAGCTGGGTTGAATGAAGGGGCGTAGAAGGTGCGTCGAAGGATGGCGAAGGCGATAGTGTGTCCCGATGATCGAGAAGATACGCAAGATGATCGGAATCAAAGGAACTCGACGGAGATGCGATTTGGGGCGAAATAAGAAATTAAACTAAATAGGCGAGCTAGAAGGCTACCTGGGTGGAGTGGAAGACTGTGCTGGAGCTTGGCTAGCTCCTGGTCGTCGCCTCGAAGGTTGTCACTGCCTGAGGCTCGAGCTCCTACTATGTGGCGGAGCACGGCGGCGCGTAGTCGCCGGATCGATGGTCCGGGCACCCCTCCTCACTGCGACGAAGGCAATCGCGAGCTGTCACCTCGGAGATTGCAATGGAGGTCACCGGGAATGAGAGTGGCGAGCCAAAGATGCGATTGGAGTGCGGCGGAGCTCAGGTTATATATGGGTGCAGGTCCGGGAAGAAGGGCTCGGGTCCGGCTCGATTGAGCACGGACCCCTAGGCAAGGTGTCGGGCGGGGTTCCCGGATGCACAGGGGATGATCGGAGCCCTGGGTTAGCGGATTTGGAGGCCGGGTCGTCACGTAATAAATCGGGGAAATCGGGTCGGGCGTCACGACCCGTGTGAAGTGGTCACAAGGGGGAGTTGACCGGGCGGTCAACAATCCCCGTGGACCAATGGGAGTCAGCCACATCAGAAAGCTTTGGGAATTAATTTAAAAATAGAAAATGGCTGATTTAGCAAAAACTCAAAACATAAAAAATGGTTTGTTTTAATTTTTTCTATTTTTTTGTGAATTTTAATTAATTTTTGGAAATAAAAATAAGGTATATACAATATATAGCCATATATAGGTATATGTACAATATAGATTTTTAATTTGATTTTTATTAGTTATTTTTATACAATTTTTATTCCTATTTTATATTTTATTTATTTATAGAATAAAATGAGGAATAAAAGGATATTTTTATTTTTATTTTATTATTTATACACATAGGTGAAATAAATAGATATATACAACTATGTACATGGCATATGTACAATATATTTTTGTATTTTTAATTTTTGTTATTTTTATTTGATTTTTGTCTCAATTCTTTTTATTTATTTTATTTACAATATATATCATGGAATATTCACAAAAAGTTTTGAAAATAAATAAATTTATTTACAAGGTTAAATACATAAGGAGGCATGGTCTATGTACATGGTGAAAGGGCTATTTTTGCATTTTTGATTTTTAAATTTTTATTTTGTTTTTAAGAGTTTCTAAATATATACAGCATATGTACAAGCATATTTTTGGGTGAGGAAAATATAATTTTATTTAGTTACAAAAATCTATACACATGAGCTCCTATCTCTCTCTACTGTGGCTTTTATGCGGTCAGGCCCATGCTGAGCCCTCCCTTGGGTTAGGTTGCTCAATATTTATTCTAAATATTTCCCTCTTTTTCTTTTTCATCTTTATTCTTTTATTTCTGCACAAAAACATGCTAATTATATGTTTTTACAAGATGCATGCTTTTGCTAATTATTTGTATTTACATCTATCTACATGTATTTGCAAAGGTTTTTGTAGCTAAAATATAAGAATAAAGAGTCATGAATGGGTATTCATCACCCCCCTATACTTAACTTTGCTAGTCCCTTAGCAAACACTTATTTGAAAAAGAAGTGAAAAAGAAAGAAAAAGAAAAAGAAAAAGAGGATGTACATGGATCAAGGTTGAATTATTAAACTTTCCTTCATTAAATTGGGATATGGAGCTTGATTAGATCTTTGGATCATTAATGTGTCGGAACCTCATTTGGACTTAAGCTTAAAACTCAACAGCCTCTATGTTCCACCAATCTATGGACAAGACTCCTCAATAAACCAGATCAGAACAAGTCTACATACACAAACTCTAATGACCATGAGTCTTTCCATGCAGTGTAAGTGATATGTGGCTCCCCACCTCAGAAGTAACAAAGAAACAACCTCCCTCAACCTGGTAACTCTAATGCCTCGGTCTAGCAACTCTTTCCTCGAGAAGCGGGGTATTCCCTTCTAAGTTCAAGTGCAACCGGCTCAAGAAGAGGGGGTAGAAGTATAGAGTTTTGGAAGCTCAGCCAGTGTAGCTAAGTCTCCCGCTGCAAGCTTCATGAGATGTAACATGGATACCATAAGCTTTGCTTTATTTGACTATGTACACTCCGGTGGGGTTATTAAATTTTCAATCCGACCCACCACTTTTTTGGAGTTCTTTTGCATTTTTGCATTTTTTTTTCAAAGACTTCTGTACAACATATCTACATGGTGCAGCATATACAAGAAATTTCCTCTTGAGCCAGTAGACTATCCCTCTTTTGAAACTTTATTGCAACCCACAGCTTCTGTCTTTAGCCTTCATCACCACTAGACCAAGTTGAGGTGCACTTCCTTCACTAGAAGAAGAAGAGAGGTTCCGCCTAGAAGTACTACCCTCATATGCTACCCCAAGCCAAAGGAAACTGCCTCCTCACCACCTCATCGTGGAGAGCCATGTGTAAAGTGCAGGTGCAAGTCAAGCCATTGTCTCTAAGAGTCATGCGTGTGTTGTTAAGTGTTCTACTTAGGCTCATCAAGATGACATATGCTCATAGCCTAGTGGACTCAAAGAATTAAGTCCTTATGGACCTAAAAAGCCTTAAACCTAAATCCTATAAGGTTCCTCTTAAAGTTAGGTGGATTAAGATCTTTTTTCAAGCTCCATTTCTCAATTTAATTCCAGGCTTAGTTTAAATGTCAACTCTTATCCAGGAAAATTATATACATATATGTACACAAGATGCTATTTACAAATATTTACAATCATGCAAAATTTTTGGAAAATGTTTTGAAATCATGGATGATGATGATGCATGAAGTGCAAGTTTTGCAAAAAGGTATTTACAATATTTACACAAGATTTTTGCAAACTCTTGATTTTCAAAACATTTTGGAAAAATTTTGTACTATATACATAATTTTGATACAACAATATTTACACAAACTTTATACAAAAGATTTTTGAAATCATTTTTACAAAAATACTTTGTACACTAGCTATGTATGTGCAAGGATACAAGAGAATTTATGTACATGAAAATTTTTAAATTTTTGTGATTTTTGCCATTTTATTTATTAACACACTCACACAAAGTACGAGTTATGGCTAAAGTATATATGAAATATATACACCCCCCCTATACTTAGCTCGAACGATGTCCTCAGAGTGATCAAGAGCGATGAAGAAGACATAACTCGTGCTTAGTAAAAGGGGAGTGAAAAGGAATGGCTAAGTGTAGGAATGAATAAATGAATAGAATGAGAGGAACTCGGTGGTTTCCCCCTATACTTAGGATTAAATAATCCTAAGTATAGCAAGCTGTACATGAAGGGAAATCCGAGTGAAGAAGATACAGAGTCTGCCCCCTATACTTAGGGTAAAATATCCCTAAGTATAGGCAGCAAAACAAGAGCAAACCGAATGAAAAGAATACTCGCAGGTCCGACATCCCCCCTATACTTAGGGGTAAAGTACACCCTAAGTATAGAAATAATCATAAGATGAGAAAAGGGATGTGGGACTAAAGAATAGAATGATATGGACAACTGGATCTATACAGGCGGAGGAACAGTGAAAATCAGGCGTGAGATGCAAAAGATGTGAGTCAAGAGACTACATCTCACGTAAAATGAATAGGGGCAACAATAACGTCCCGCGGCTCATGATCTAGAAATGGCTTGAGCCGCTGGCCGTTCACTCGAAAGGTGCTCTCAGAAGACAGCTCGGATATATCAATACTACCATTGTCGTGCACCTTTCTGACGAGAAAAGGTCCCTTCCATTTGCTCTGTAGCTTCCCTGAGAAATAATCTAAGCCTCGCATCAAACAGCCATACTCTCTGTCAATCTCAAAATGCTTGTGGCTGATATGAGAATCATGCCACTCCTTGACTTTCTCCTTATAATGTAGGCTGCTTGAGAAAGCTGCATCCTCTAAGCTCCTCCAAGGGCAGCTAACTCTGCCCTCCTCTGGTCTCCCATACCATCTGGATCCATAAGAATGTCTGTAACTGCCCAAAGTGACTTATGCCTCAGCTCAACAGGTAGATGGCACGGCTTGCCATAAACGAGGCGAAAGGGAGATGTGCCCAATGGAGTCTTGAAAGACGTCCGATATGCCCACAAGACCGAGTCCAAAAGCTGTGACCAATTCTTTCGGTCAGGGCGGACGACTTTCTGTAGAATATTCTTGATCTCCCTATTCGACACCTCAGCTAGACCATTCGTCTGTGGATGGTAAGGTGTGGCAACACGATGGTCTATACTGAACTCGCTAGCAAGGGCCTTCACCTGGTCGTTGATGAAATGAGACACCCCATCAGAAATCAGAACTCGTGGGACCCCGAACCGCGTGATGATATGTTTCCGCAAAAATCTGCAAACTGTCCTCGCATCAGCGGCTCGGGCGGGGATAGCCTCAACCCCAACGACTCACATAATCAACGGCCAACAGAATGTACTCAAATCCTGACTCTTAGGGAATGGACCCATGAAATCGATGCCCCATGCGTCAAAAACCTCACAGAAGTGAATGGGGCTGCATCGGCATCATATCACGCTGTCCACAAGTGCCCATCCTCTGACAGTCAGTACACCTCTTCACAAACTCATCAGAGTCCTTGAAGAGGGTAGGCCACCACAAGCCGGATTGGAGCACTTTCTGTGCCGTTCTCCTCCCAGAATGATGTCCCCCTGCCTCAAACTTGTGGCAGTAAGTGAGGACGCTATGGTGTTCCTCCTGAGGAATACACCGACGCCAGATGCTATCCCCTCCTTCGTGGTAAAGGATGGGATCCTCCCAGTGGTAGGACTTGGCCTTCGCAAGGAAGGTCTCAAGCCTCTGTCTGGGCCAATCTTGTGGGACTTTCCCTGCAACGAGAAAGTTCACAATATCGGCATACCATGGGAGTGAGGCGATAGCAAGGATCGCCTCATCTGGGAAGGTATCTCGAATGGGATCAATCTGCTCAGAATCCTCAGGCTGCTCTAGTCGGGAAAGATGATCCGCCACCACATTCTTGACTCCAGGCTTATCCTTAATCTCAATGTCGAACTCCTGGAGTAGAAGGATCCATCTAGTCAGTCTGGCCTTGGCATCCTTCTTTGCCATGAGGTACCTGATGGCGGTGTGATCTGTAAACAAAGTCACTCTAGATCCAATGATATACGATCTGAACTTATCTAGGGCAAACACTACTGCTAGCATCTCTTTCTCTGTGACCGTATAATTCCGCTGGGCGGAATCCAATGTGCGGCTAGCATAGTGTATGGCAAATGGCACTCCATCCCTCCTCTGTCCCAGCACTGCCCCTACGGCAAAATCGGAGGCATCCGTCATGATCTCGAATGGGAGAGACCAATCAGGCGGCTGGAGGACAGGAGCCTCAATAACATGCTGCTGGAGAGTCGCAAAGGACGAGAGACACTTGTCATCGACAAGGAACTCGGTGTCTTTCGTCAAGAGGTCAGTCAACGGTCGGGCAATCTTGCTGAAATCCTGAATGAACCTCCTATAAAATCCAACGTGCCCCAGGAATGACCGTAGCTGCCTCAAATTGGACGGCGGTGCGAGTTTTCTAATGACATCAACCTTGGCTGGATCAACCTCCATGCCCCTGTTGGAGATGATGTGGCCAAGCACCGTCCCTTGAGTCACCATGAAGTGACTCTTCTCCCATGACAGAACCAAATGAAACTCGATACATCGCTGGAGTACCCGGTCTAGGCAGTCAAGACAAGAATCGAATCCGTCGCCGTAGACCGAGAAATCGTCCATGAAGACCTCCAAACACTCCCCTACCATGTCCGAAAAGATCGACAGCATGCACCTCTGAAAAGTCGCAGGGGTGTTGCATAGCCCAAATGGCATGCGTCGAAAAGCATATGTGCTGAAGGGACAGGTAAAGGTGGTCTTCTCCTGATCCTCAGGAGCGATGGCCACTTGGTTGTAGCCCGAGTACCCATCCAGGAAGCAATAATGGCTCTTCCCTGCCAGTCTCTCAATGATCTGGTCAATAAAAGGCAGGGGGAAATGGTCCTTCTTAGTGGCTTGGTTGAGTCTCCTGTAGTCAACACAAACCCTCCAAGAGGTGGGTACTCGTGTAGCAATCTCCTCTCCCGACTCACTGATCACAGTCGTGATGCCCGTCTTCTTGGGCACCACATGCAAGGGGCTAACCCACTTGGAGTCGGAAATGGGATAAATAAAATCTGCACTCCACCATTTTGATATTTCTTTCATCACGACCTCTCTCAGGTTGGGGTTCAGTCGCCGCTGGAACTCACGCGACGGCTTCGCCCCTTCCTCAAGGTAGATATGGTGGGAGCACACTGCTGGACTAATCCCATGGAGATCCGCTACGCTCCATCCGATCGCCTTGCGGTTCTTTTCAAGAACCCCCATCAGACGGGACTCCTGCTCTCCAGTCAACTCGGCGGAGATGATGACTGGGTACATCTCTGGATCGCCCGCAAGGAATCGATACTTCAGTGAAGTAGGGAGCGGCTTTCGCTCTGGAATGCTGGGTGCTGGCAAATCTGGCTGCGGAAGAAAATGAGTGAAAGCTGCTAAGTCGGCCAAATCTGCCTGGGAAAGTGAAAGCGTACTCTCGCAAACTGAATCGGGAGAAGGCTGCTCAACTGCACTGTCTCTGCTCTGCTCTGCATCTGCCTCCTCCTCATCTATAGGCTCAGATGGACTCAAGTCTGGCATCTGATCATAGCAATCGGCCCAATCAGACTCTGAATCCGAGGGATCTGTATCAATCGCGGTGACATCAGTATCACCGGAAAACAAGGTGGCCTCAGCACCACCATCACTGAACATCGTGCCGCGATCAAGGACCGGCTCTGCTGCCTCAATAGTATCCTGAACCAGGTCTGTGCTCTCCAGACTCTCCTCTGCTATCGTATCGGCATCAGCTGTATCGGAATATGAGAGGATGGTCTGTGCTGCAGGATCTGCCCAAGTTGCCTCATCATCTGTGATCACAAAATCACAGTCCTGGTGGATGTCTGGCTCTGCGTCTGTCAGCTGCCCTGAATCGGTACTCGCATCGGAGCGGGCTCTGAGTCTGGCTCTGTAGTCCTCGACCGTCTCTATTTGTATACTCTCGCCCTCGACGCGAAAGTACACCTTCCCACTATCATGATCAGTCACCGCCTTGGCTGTGGCCAAGAACGGACGACCAAGGATGATGGGGGTATCGGTCACTGACTCAGGGATCTCCATGTCCAACACTACGAAGTCCACGGGGAATTTCAGGCCCTGAATTGTGACGATAACGTCTCGTAACAACCCCTTCGGCCTCTTGACAGATCGATCAGCGAACTGAAGGACTGTCCTGCTCTGTCGAAGAGTGCCCAACTCGAAGCGGTCGAGAAGGGCTGCCGGAAGAAGGTTGATCGACGATCCGCTATCTAAAAGAGTACGGTCGAACCTCTGCTCACTGATCTGGCATCTGACATACGGGGCCCCCGAATCTGGCCTCTTGGCTGGCAGTCGGTTCTGGATCGCGAAGCACGTGGCTTTCGTCAGCACATGTATCTCTGAAGTGTGGTTCCTCCTCCTCCTCCTGACTGTAGTCCTCTCTCTCAAAGAACGCTGGAGAAGGGGGATGTGCTGCAAAGCCTCCTGGAGGGTCAGCTGGATGTGAAATCGATCAATCATGCTCTGGCTGAACTCCTCAAGCTCTCTCTTTTTGGGATTTTCTCTTTTCTTCCCCTTCCCCATCTGAAGGGCTCTAGGGAAGGGGATCACTGGGTCCTTCTCAGATGAAGGACTAGGAAAAGGTCTGAGCGGTTCAAGGACCGGATCCACACATACATCATGCAACACAGTGGGACCAGAAGAAAGTAAACCTTTTCCTTTATTCATAACAGAGTTCTGAGATACAGGAATGCGAGGAAAAACAACATCTCTATCTGTACAAACACCGGTGGCCTCAGTACCACCACGGGCTGGCTCTGCTGCTGCTGCTGGTGGTAGACGTCGTGCGGCATCAGTACCGCTGGCTGTCTCGGCTGAATGGGTGGCATCAGTACCACCTCCTCGAACTGGTGAAGCGGCGGCCTCAGTACCGCCGGTGGGATCAGCATCCTTGGTGGTATTAGTACCACCGTCATCATCTGGAGCGGCCTCAGTACCCTCTCCTCCTCCTCATGTGGCGCCTCTGGAGTGTCCTCTTGGTGAAGCTCAGATGAGGCGCCGCCGCCTGCTGGGGTCCTACCGCTCCTAAGTGTGACAAAATCAGCATCAAATAGATCCGAAGATGTATCATCAAATGGGTCACTAGGAGTGCCTAACTCAGTATGTACTACCTGCTCAGATTTCCTCTTGAGATTGTTCGGATTCGGCTCGATCTGGGCTGGTATAGCGACCTTCCCTCTCACCAGGTCCCGCATCTCCTGGCGGAACTCGTCCATCTCCCGTCTGAATGTGGCCTGCTGGTCCGTAAGGAGGCGGGCGATGTCATCCAAAGCGGGGCTCTCGTGGGAGCCCGACGGGTAGCCTCTCTGGGGGTGAGGCTGCTGGATCTGCTGTTGATGGTGCTGGTGAGAGGGGTAGGATGGAGGGTGCTGCTGGTATCCCTGGTGAGCCTGTTGCTCACGTCTCCAAGACTGTCCCTGCTGCTGATAGGGACGAGGACCGTAGGATGACTGCTGCTGATACGCTGGGGGCTGCTGCAGCGGCTGGTGCTGGTCTCTCTGCTGGGAGTACTGCCCTCCCTGTCCTGACGGCTGCTGCTAGGGCTGGGCACCACCACTCCCCCACCTGAATCCGGGATGATCTCGTCGGATACCAGGCTGGGGGCGGTCATACCAAATCCCGTTGACATCCATCAACGGCTCTGCATCGAAGGGGGCTGGCGGCAGTACTGCCAGAGGCTGATCCGGCTGGTAAAGCACCATCTGCATCTCTGAAGATGGTGGGGACTGGTAGGTGGGCTGCGGCTGCTGGTACGGCTCCGCCTGTACAAAGTGAACCTGTCTAGGCTGCTCTGAGGAGCTGGAGCGCTGGGACGAGCTGCTGCTGCCGCCGGTATCGCCTCGCGACAGAAGACGGGGCTGTGAAGCCGTCTGTGTCTCCTGGAGACACATGAGCTGGGTCTTCATGTCGCTAAGGACCTGTGCCATCTGCTCCATCTGCGTGATACTCTGGCACTGCTTCTTCTCGATCAGCTCCATGCGGTCCAACTTCTCGCTGATGATACCCATGTCCGCAGCGGAAGACTCTGCCTGTGCTGCTGCGACGGCGGACGAACTGGATGGACCTGCATCTACCCGTGCTATCCGCTGATACTGCACGGGTCCTGGCTGCTGTGGCTGGGGTCTCTGAGTGTACAATCTGGTCTGAGACATCACCATGTAGTTCTCAGACATCTCCTCGTAGATGGCCCAGACCTGATCGTGGTCCTTGGCAAAGTAGGACCCGCCGCAAGAAGCGTTCACCAGACCCTAAAGCTCTGGCGTCAACCCGCTGAAAAAGCTCTGAACTAGGTTCGGCTTGGATATGTCGTGGTGCGGGCATCTGTCTAGGAGCTCTCGAAACCTCTCCCATGCCTCATGGAACTGCTCGTTGGGGAACATGGAGAAGTTGCTGATCAGGGCCCTCGCTGCATTCGTCCGCCCGAGTGGATAGTACTTTTTCAAGTACTCGGTGCGGAGCTGCTCCCAGGTGTAGACAAACTTCCCTAGATGCTTCAGCCAGGTGGCTGCTCTATCTACCAGTGAAAACGGGAAGGCTATCATCCGAATCGTATCCTGGTCCACGTGGCGATCGTGGACAGTGCTGCAGATCATCAGAAACTCCTGGAGGTGGAGATGGGGCTCCTCAGTAGCAAGTCCGTGGAAACGGGGCAGTAACTGCAAGGTGTTCGGGGGGAACTTGAAGTCCCCCACGATAGCTGGCACTACCACCCAGTGATGCATCAGAGTCGATCCGGGGTTGTGCAACTCCCGCATCGGTCGTGGTGGTCCTCCTGCCGCGGCGGCTGCTGCGGCTGCCGCTGCGGCTGCTGCTGCTGCTGCGGCTGCGGCCTCTGCATCAGGCATCTCCTCAGGCTCGCTCAGTATCTCCTCAGGCTCGCTCTGCTGGCCTCTCTCTGCTCTGAGCCTCTCCAACTCACGCCTCATCTCTATCATAAATGTTCCCTGATCGCGTAACTGCTGCTGAACAGTCTCGAGCGATGCGATCAGGGTGGAGTTGATCGCTCCCTGGTCAAGTACAACATGCTGGTCTCCCTGTGGACCTCTGGAGTGATCGTCTGATCTGGCTGCCATAGCGACGTCTGCAAAATCAAATGAGCCCAACTCAGGTGCTGACAAATCTGATAATCTCTCCTCGGGCTCATGTCTCTCAGTGCCGAAAGAAAGGGGGTCGAGGGGGAACATGGCGGAATCGTACTCGGGCTCGGAGAGCTGGTCTCGGCTCTCGCGGGCGAACCTAGATGATCGGGTAGACGTGCCCGAAAGCGGTGCAGCCAGAGGCTGCCTAAGAGACCGTCTACCCATCATCTTGATCTGGCGAGTAGTGCGGATGAGATCTGGAATCAACTATGATCAAAAACAAAACCCTTGGTTCACCAACGCAACGCGAGCTGAAGACCGCGAAGGTTCGGTCAAATTATCTTGTCTATTTTATTTTGGTGAACACACAAAATATCAGAGCGCTTACGTGACCTGTTAGGATATCCGATGCTATCCCAACCGACTGGCTCGCACGGAAAAGTCGGTAATCAGTCGGGTCTAGCACCGGGAGGCTCTACCTAGGGTGTGGGTCACTCTCTCGCGCATCCAGACCAGACAATGAGGGGGTTGCTCTCCCAAGACAAAATTTTTAGGGTGAGCGGTTTTTAAGATCAAGTATAATTAGCAGTCCCGATTTTATTGTTTTTCTTTTTAATATTTTCAGAGCAAACAAAAGTCCTAACGAATTTTTCGGTTCTCCTGATTATTAAGTTCGAAAACAGGGGGAGAAGACGAAAAAGCCGATGCGCGATGAAATCAATGATGCATGCAAAGTAAGGAAGGCGTACCTGACTCCAGCACTCTACATGCAATATGATCCGCGCAGAATTTAAAGACAGGAAATAAACTACCTAAATGATGCAGGCGGGAAAAACCGAGTCCTAGATGAGCAATTCCTAGCGCAGAACCGTCTAACTCAGTCACTCGCCCTCGATCCAAAGAGTCCGGTCTTGGCCCACCCCTCCTCTTCTCGACAGGTCGAGTTCAGGAGTAGCGCTTGCGGGGCAGGCTCGCGGCGCGTAGGCTCTCAGGAAAGCAACTAAGTTATTTTTATTATTTATTTTTAGTAGGTCCAATTAACGATCTATGGGAACAGATAAGCAATTAAGTGTGTGGATCCTACTAATTACGTCACAAGCACCAGAAATTCCTAAATCTAGGGGCTCGATCAAAAACCGCGTAAACACCGGAAAGGTAGTAAAAAAAGTAGAAGAAAGCCGCGAAAACCGTGAAAAACCGCTAAGGTCCTAAAGGGTCCCCCGAGCACACCGGTGCTCGGCGAAACAGACCCGCTACGGTAGAAGTGTCCAAGCAGTCCAAGAGTGTACCTGTATTTTTACAACAATAATAAAATATCCCTAAACTATCCTCACCCACTCGACTCTCTCTCTCGCTCTCTCCTGCAGCTCGATGAAGAAGCGAGCCGCCTCCGCTTCGCTCGGGTGCACCGGCGCTCCTAGGAATGCCGCCCTCGCTCCTCGGGCCCTCGCAAGAAACAGAGAGAAAAGTGGTCAGTCCAGAAATTATTGGCAGAAATGTGAGAAAAATATATATACAAAATCTATACAAAAAGCCGCGAAGCTCGAAAAGCCGCGGGAAAAGCTAAAAATGACTACTAAGCCGTGTTCCCCAGCAACGGCGCCATTCTGATGACCCGAAAATTCTCTAAGACCTGGATGAAGGTAGTAAGACAAGGGTCATTGCGACCCGGATCTCAGAGGATGGGTATATCAAGAAAAATATCGAACCGCGAAATAAATCAGAGATCAAAACACGAAGTGCGGTCCTAGCTATGAGATTAACCTGGTATAGCACCCAGGGTCGAACACAAGGAGCACAGATTGGCTAAAAAGCCTACGAAGTAGTCAAAGAAAAAGGGAAAACATTTTTTTAGTGGTTTTTAATTGTTTTTAAATTTTTTTAGGATTTTTAATATGTGAAGAAAGTGAGAAAGACTAAAAACAAGCACACTTGAGCAATTTATTTAACACACCAAAAATCAAGCAAAAATTCAAGAAAAATTATTTTTATGTTTTTTAGGTTTTTAAGTGTTTTTGGTGAATTTTTGAGATTTTTATAAAGTGTATTTTATTTTCTAAAAATCAAACAGTACTAAAAAGATAAGGTACTGTCCAGCAGGTCCCAAAACCCAAAAATAAAATATTTAAGGATCTCAGAAGGCCTGGAGTAATTTTCCTGTATGCTAGAGAAAACAAGGAAAATTTGAGCACCAAAATTATTGTTTTTGGGTTTTTAAATTATTTATTATGATTTTTGTGAGTTTTGAGGTGTTTTTAAATTTTTAGGGTTTTTAAGCAATGAAAAATAGCCAAAATTAGCTAGAAAATCAAGCAACACACAAGAAACAGTACCTAATTTTTATAGAATTTTTGGGGGTGTTTTTATATTTTTTTGTGATTTTAAATTCTAGACAGTGGCTGAAATAAAGGTTTTTGAATTTTTAAAAATAACAAATGCACTCAAAAATGTCCCCCAAAATTCTTAAAAATCCTACAACATGGCAGGAGCCATGTGTCAAATTTTCGTCGAATTTGGAGGTGATTTGATATTTTATTCAAAACTAACAAGGGGGCACTGTGCACAGGGACCAAAGTGCAAATACCCGAAGGTCTGGGGGTCCAGGTGCAAATAACCCAGCAAGTCACGCGCGTGGCGCGTGCCTGGGGCACTCAGGGACCTTTTGGTAATAAAAACCAAGTCCTAGGACCTTTTGGTAACTCGTACCAAAAAGTCCAGGGACGGTTATGCAATTATCCCACTAAAATCGCACATGTGCAAATAAAGTGTTCACAGGGGCATAAAAGCAATTACCAAAAAGTTTCTAATCATTCATGAACCAACCAGAACTACAGGATAATAGTTGCAAATAACCCAGACAAAGCACGTGGCGAAGCACGTGGACCACAAATACAGGGGTATAAATGCGAATCTCAACAAGCACAAGGTCCAATGTGCAATTTACCCTACGTAAATAAAATGCATAAAATATTTACAGGACTGGAATTAAAAACACAAACTACGAGGGGGCCTAAGATAAATTACCCCTTATTACGCCGACGGCTGGATGAGCGCCACGTAGATGATCGGACGGTCTCGGATGGCTGGCGCTTCTCTCCTTTACGCACGGGGGCCGATCGACGGTGCAGGGCGAGACACGTGGAGGATTTGACGGCTGGCGGCGCTGGTGCCTCTCTCCTCTGTGCTAACGGTCCAGATCTACCCTCAGGATGATCGACGGTATCTGCTCCTCGAAGGATGGACGGTCGTGATGCGAACTGGGGAGCTGGGGCTGATCTGACGGCGATGGAGGACTCTCGAAGAACAGGTGGCCGACGAGGTTCGCCGGCCTCGTACGCGTGCTAGGGTCCTCCTCAGCTGCCTCCAAGGATCGGAGAAGATCGGCGATGACGTCCCGCAGCTGGTGGTGGCCTCCGATGGCCCAGCCGAGCCCTGGAGGGGCTCCGGCGAGCTTGGCGGCGATGAGCTCCTGGCCTGGATGTGAGGGGGCCTCAGATGGCCTCCTCTTGACCTGCAAAACAGCTCAAGAGCTTCGCGGGTCGAGGGCAAAGTGCCTCGACCCGAAGAAGCGGCGTGAGGGTGAACTGTGGGTCGGGACGAGCGAGCTCCGGCGAGCAGAGGACGGTGGAGCTCGAACCCCAGCTCCGGTGCGAGCTGGGTTGAATGAAGGGGCGTAGAAGGTGCGTCGAAGGATGGCGAAGGTGATAGTGTGTCCCGATGATCGAGAAGATACGCAAGATGACCGGAATCAAAGGAACTCGACGGAGATGCGATTTGGGCGAAATAAGAAATTAAACTAAATAGGCGAGCTAGAAGGCTACTTGGGTGGAGTGGAAGACTGTGCTGGAGCTTGGCTAGCTCCTGGTCGTCGCCTCGAAGGTTGTCACTGCCTGAGGCTCGAGCTCCTGCTAAGTGGCGGAGCACGACGGCGCGTAGTCGCCGGATCGATGGTCCGGGCACCCCCTCCTCACTGTGACGAAGGCAATCGCGAGCTGTCACCTCGGAGATTGCAATGGAGGTCACGGGAATGAGAGTGGCGAGCCAAAGATGCGATTGGAGTGCGGCGGAGCTCAGGTTATATATGGGTGCAGGTCCGGGAAGAAGGGCTCGGGTCCGGCTCGATTGAGCACGGACCCCTAGGCAAGGTGTCGGGCGGGGTTCCCGGATGCACAGGGGATGATCGGAGCCCTGGGTTAGCGGATTTGGAGGCCGGGTCGTGACGCAATAAATCGGGGAAATCGGGTCGGGCGTCACGACCCGTGTGAAGTGGTCCACAGGGGGGAGTTGACCGGGCGGTCAACAATCCCCGTGGACCAATGGGAGTCAGCCACATCAGAAAGCTTTGGGAATTAATTTAAAAATAGAAAATGGCTGATTTAGCAAAAACTCAAAACATAAAAAATGTTTGTTTTAATTTTTTCTATTTTTTTGTGAATTTTAATTAATTTTTGGAAATAAAAATAAGGTATATACAATATATAGCCATATATAGGTATATGTACAATATAGGATTTTTAATTTTGATTTTTAATTAGTTATTTTTATACAATTTTTATTCCTATTTTATATTTTATTTATTTATAGAATAAAATGAGGAATAAAAGGATATTTTTATTTTATTTTTATTATTTATACACATAGGTGAAATAAATAGATATATACAACTATGTACATGGCATATGTACAATATATTTTTGTATTTTTAATTTTTGTTATTTTTATTTGATTTTTGTCTCAATTCTTTTTATTTATTTTATTTACAATATATACCATGGAATATTCACAAAAAGTTTTGAAAATAAATAAATTTATTTACAAGGTTAAATACATAAGGAGGCATGGTCTATGTACATGGTGAAAGGGCTATTTTTGCATTTTTGATTTTTAAATTTTTATTTTGTTTTTAAGAGTTTCTAAATATATACAGCATATGTACAAGCATATTTTTGGGTGAGGAAAATATAATTTTATTTAGTTACAAAAATCTATACACATGAGCTCCTATCTCTCTCTACTGTGGCTTTTATGCGGTCAGGCCCATGCTGAGCCCTCCCTTGGGTTAGGTTGCTCAATATTTATTCTAAATATTTCCCTCTTTTTATTTTTCATCTTTATTCTTTTATTTCTGCACAAAAACATGCTAATTATATGTTTTTACAAGATGCATGCTTTTGCTAATTATTTGTATTTACATCTATCTACATGTATTTGCAAAGGTTTTTGTAGCTAAAATATAAGAATAAAGAGTGATGAATGGGTATTCATCACTCCCCCTTAGGGGCAGCCACATTAAATCCTATATATATGGGGAAAATGGGGTTGCCCCTAGGGGTAGCCAACATGGATGCCCCCACCCCATTTTCACAAATTTTTTTATTTTTTTGGAAAAGTATCACTATATATATTCATCCCTATATCCCTCTTATATGTCATTCGAATTTCGTCAGAAACATAGACTCCTACGACCTCCATCTAGGTGTCATTTTTTAACGGTCGCAGGATTTTTTAAATCGACTCTGTCTGGATGGAGGCCGTAAGAGTCTCTGTTTCTGACGAAATACGAATGGCATATAGGAGGGATATAGGGATGAATATACATGACGATATTTTTCAAAAAAATAAAAAAATTGCTCCAAAATGGGGCGGGGCAAGCTATGTTGGCTGCCCCAGGGGGCAGCCCCATCAACCCCTATATATATATATATATATATATATATATATATATATATATATATATATATAGGGAGCCCTTCTAATGAGGTGGGTCTTTCCTGAAATTCAGAAAGCCACTAACAAATTTGTAAATTACGTAACAATATTGTAAATTTGAACTATATATTGTAAAATAATGATGATAATACAGTTATGTAAAATATATCATACATATTGTAACAAACATTTAATGTCAAATATATTAATATTTTCATAAATCTTTCATGATATACATATTACGTTAATATTTAGTATTAAATTTATGGAATTAGAATGTGTAAAATAAATATAATAAATGCTTAAATTGATGTGGCTTTCCATGCATCCAGGAAAGGTGCACCTCCTTGGAAATATTTCCTATATGTGTGTGTGTGTGTGTGTCTGTCTGTATGTATGTATGTATGTATGTATGTATGTATATGTGTGTGTATATATATATATATATATATATATATATATGGGGATAGGGATCTTGCACCATGGTGTATATACCTTATTTACACCAATGCTTACAGCCGTTAGATCCAGACACATCCAAAGGCCGAAAACATCCCACTTTCTCCAAGAAAGGTGGTCCTTCCCAATGCATATGCCTCCCCATTCCTACGCATCCTCTCTCGACAAATTCCCCGAGTGAGTCTCCGTCGTTGAGGAGGCCCCTCGCCATCTCTCGTCTCGATATCCACCACAGGTTGCCCCCTAACCATCCCGACGCCGCTCTCCACTGCCTTCCAGATGCTCCCTAGCCCTATCTGACATCGCCCTCCGCCTCGAGGAAGCCCATCGCCCTCCCCTTTCTCGGTCTCTACCACCGTCGAGGAGCCCCTGGCTATCCCCCATGCTGCTTTCCATCATAAGGGGCGATCTTGGAGTGGAGGTATGGGCATGTACACAGGTGGATGGGGGTAAGGAGGAGGGTTGGATAGGTATGTCGTGTTAATGGTACCATGATTTGAAAATCTATGGTTTAGTTTGACCAAATGATAGTCAAATTAACGAAAAGGGAACACATGATAGTCGTGGAAGAAGCTAAGGCCCTGTTGGTTTTGGTTTGGGGTATAAGGAGGAATGGAATAAGGGGAATAAACTCCCAACACGCTTCCCCGTGGTACGACTATTCCCCATTATTTTATCTTATTTCACTCTTATTCCTATCTTTATCCTACCTTACCTACCTTTATTTCACCTTATTCTCCTTATTCTTATCCTCCAGCCGAACGGAGAATAGACCCTTATTCCCCTTATTCCTCATCCTTATTCCTGCTTATTCTCCTACCGAACGGGCCCTAAGGGTACAAGTGATATTCCAAAAAAGGAGGAGTATAACTGATATAGCAATATTTAATAGGAGTACAAGTGATAAAATCCCTAAAAATATCTTCATTAGCATTACATTCTACATATTTATTTCTCTACAATTCATTATTCTTTATTAAAAATCAAATAAAAATGTGAAAATCAAAAGCATAAGAAAATACTTCCGCATTGCATGGTTTCATTCTTGCATCTCTAACTCAAAGATTATTGTCGCAAGTGACTAAATACAACAAATAATTTGAACTACACAACTCGAGACTATACGCTTCCATGTGTTCGACCTTGATATACTTGATGTGAAACCCCTGGTTTTACTCCCGCAAATTGGTCAAGTTATTGATAATTAAATAGTTGTGGTCCAATAGGAAATTTATGAAAAATTCAATTTCGATCTAATTGTAGCATATTAGGACTTGTTCTGAAATGGTCATACGAGATTTGAGCGAGATCCACCTAAAGATCCACCCAAGCCCGATTCTTAAAGATATAAAAGATCCATTAGATTGCACTCTCCTCTCACTTGCAAACCCTAGCCACCACGCACCATCTCCCACCACTCAAGATCGATGGAGCTTCGACGGAGCGTTGGCGGAGTTGATTGTCCTCCACTATTTTCGTGGGGAAGTTTTCCCTCATCATCCTCTACACATATCTACCATTAGACATCGGCAAAGGGGAGGGCGATGGGCTTCCTTGAGGCGTAGGGCGATGTCGGATAGGGCTAGGGAGCACCTGGAAGGCGGTGGAGAGCAGCGTCGGGATGGTTAGGGGGCAACCCGCGGTGGATATCGAGACGAGAGATGGCGAGGGGCCTCCTCAATGACGGAGACTTACTCGGGGAATTTGTCGAGAGAGGATGCGTAGGAATGGGGAGGCATATGCATTGGGAAGGACCACCTTTCTTGGAGAAAGTGGGATGTTTTCAGCCTTGGGATGTGTCTGGATCTAGCGGCTGTAAGCATTGGTGTAAATAAGGTATATACACCATGGTGCAAGATTGCTATCCCCTTTGTATATATATTGTTGTATATTTGGAAGATATAAGGATGCATCTTCTGTGAAGATGAAGTGTGAGATACATTTATAAAGATATACATACCTGTATTATGATGAGATCGAGGAGTAGAAAGAATTTGTACAAAAATTATAATTGGATGGTAATGGAAACAAGAACTTCGTGCATCTATTCAATTGATAAATAATACAATTTAGCAGTTAAAATCACAAGGCTACGTATTATAGGGTCTTTCAAATGTGAAAAAATATTGTAGATTTGCTTCTATTAGTATACCAACTTTACTCGTAGCTTTCTTCAACTCTTTCTTCGATATTTCAATACTTTTCACTAATTCTAATCCTATTTTATTTTTTTCCTTGTAGGTTATGGTTAGCATGATTGTTAACACCGATATTGCCAAGAAGCCACAACTTTTATGAAAAACTTCTCCTCTTGCTCAATGATTTTGTGGAACCCACAATAGTAACAATTTGGTATGAAAATTTAAGTAGATGTTGATAAATATAGTGGAGGATGAAAGACTTATATTGTGCTACACGATTCTTGGTCTTATATTATACTTGTAAGTTTATTTTGGACAATGATAAGTGATCAAATGTAAATGGATTTACAAGCCGGAGTATGAATTTGCTACATTTCCACATGTATTGCATAATTTATTCTTTAGAAATTTCTCCCATAAATTCCTCCATTTTGAGTGTTGGTATCTTAACACCCACTCAATAAGGACGTGGAATAATGAATAAGGGAGTTTAGTCTCTATGAATATAATATTTTATTTTGCGATTGTGGGATATAGTTGGAATAAAAAGGTTTATTCATATTCATTTATTGTATGTTATTCTTGAAAGTACAAAATGTCGTTATTGTAGAATACGTAGTATGAACAAAGGTAAGAAAAAAATTATTATCTTTTCTTATTCTTCACAAAACGAGCATCGTTCAAGTGCCATAAATGTAATGACAATTTTGATATTTGCGGGATATATACAAAGAATGTTAGCGGAAAGCTCGTGTGTAAAGGCTGAGCACGATAAATATTGTAAATATTAAAATTATATGAATTGTGATATAATTGAAAAGTAATTTCAGAGATTGCAGAAAAAATCCGTTAGCTAAAAAAGCTTCCATTCACAATCATAAATATGTTGATTTGGTTTTCATGATGTTCAAAATGAGGCGAATTCCGCTGCTATGCAATGTATGACAATCAATGATGTTTAATTCATGTCATATCCTATATGATAAAAGGTTTGAGTTGAGATGAAGTAAACTTTTGTCAGTTAAAAGCCCTTTTGTTAATAGTAGTTGCATAGATAGTTAGAAGCGTGGGGATGGTAATGGGATGTGATGCCGCATCGTTTATTGGAATGTTTTTTAGATTGAATATGTATTTAATATTATTTTTATTTAAAGATAGTTAAAAAAAATTAAAACAAAAAAATGGAATCCATACCAACTTATCTCCAATCCAGGAATGCATGGGTGGTGCCAAGTTTAACCCATAACCAAAGGAGAGGTACATTGTGAGTAGAGTAGCGATGTAAACTGGCAACCATCTCATGGGGGAATAAGTCGAAGTAGAATTTTGGGCATATTTGATGGTCATGATTATATATAAATATAATATCTCTATATAATTTTCTTCCAATAAGACGCATTCCTTCCTGAGTTCAAGAAAGCCGATCTTTTTTTTAGAAAACACGATGACTTTAATATAATACCTATACATTTGTACTATAACGCGCAATTTTAATGTTTGTGTTATAATGTTCAGTTTAGTATGTAGTATTTATAATGTGCAGCTATAATAAAAACTGTATACGTATTCTTCTAAAGTGCTCGTGTTTTCTAAAAAAAAGGATGACCTTTGAACTTAGAAAGGAGTGTGTCCTATTGGAAGAGTTCCCTATATGTGTGTAAATGGTAGGAGACAACATTTGGAGCATCTTAGGAGGGAATGAGAATAAGAACCACATCAATTAATGAGATGCTTCCCGTGGAGAATCAGATTTCCATAATCTTGTGGAACAGACAATCGCATCCGTCTATAAAGTTCTCGTCCAATTCCTCCTATTCAAGATTTCCTAACTAGTGGGAATGCTTAGTTGATAGCAAGCATCAAATGATTCCTTTCAATAAGCCCATGCCATGTATCGAAGAAAAGATTTTTTCATTTAAAATAACCTCAAATAGCCACATGCCATGTTTGTATTTGTCAGATTGTAGCGTAATCCCGCGGAATTCTTTCCATTGTATTATGTTCCAATATTGACATCAAATTTGATCTATAATTGATTTCATAATATTTTTCGGACGATTTTATATTAATTATACTTGTTTCAGAATGGCCTAGAAATAATACGAATCTATTAATGACGTGACTTTGGAGAATTGATGGGGCTATAAAAAGAGTCCCACACCCATATACTTATTTAGAAAATAAAAAAGAATAATCTGTATGTTGATATGTTCTCTTATGGTTTCATCCTGCTCCTTAGGTTAGGTTTCCATAAAAAATCTACAATGTTCTTCATTGTTTATTGCTATTTATCTATTTCACTTTCGCATTATATTTTTCCACATGTATCAGAGCAAGTCGATCCATAAAGATTTTTCTTTAAGATTTAGATCATTTCAATATTTTGTATATGTTGTGCGAGAATCGTTCTTGAACTAGTTTATCTATTTGTTTTCCAGAATGAGTTTTTTTAATCAAAGAGAGATGCAGAAATTCTAGGAGATCGCAGTTCTCAAGGCGTCGTGGTTTGAATTAATGGAAATGAAAATCTCCACTGTAGCATTGCACCTATCTCCAAGTCATGTCGCTCCCCACCCTTGGATGTAGTGGCCCCCTACGAGATGGGGGACCAGATTGTCTGCTGTGGCCCAAAATGCAACAGAGTCTGTTGTGGCCATGGGAGACGCTCAATCTTGATCAAGCGGTTTGCACGATTTTGCACTTTTTGTGGACATGTACCGTTAAAAATCGTGTGAATCGCTTGATCAAGATCGAGTAGTTCCCACAGTTACAACATGCACAACACACAGCAGAGGATCCTCTCTAACGAGAGGGCCTCTTCTCCAAGCATCTGACTCCTGCTATGCCACGATTTTGCTACCATGTTGGCCTTATAACGCGCCCATCTGTAGGCAACATGCATGAGTAACTCCATCCTTCAAACATGCACCTCCAGACAACCATCTCACATCTCCACACATGTCATTCAAGCTGGAGGTGGTGGCGACCCACTCCTGCCCTCTAGGAGATCCTAGGTGTCACGCCTCCATGTTGTACCAAGCTGCACCACCTCCACAATCGATTCTCCTCAGTGGTGGCACTCCCTCCTCGATTGGTTCTCCTCAGCTTTGTAGGAGGTGCCCATGGTTCTCCTTCAAGCCACAATGCCTTTCTGATCGCCATGGCAACGATGCAACAGAATCTTCTTCATGTCGATGAATTCTATGAACCCTAGGCAGTGGATTTCACTCCAGGTGGAACCAGATCGCATTGCTCCTTGCGACGAGGGCCTCCTCCCTACGATCAGGACCCCATCTACGACCACTCTCCATCACACATGGCGATGTTGTTGGCCCCTCCAGATCACATCTCCATGACGGTTGTATGATGGGTTCCACATCAAGAACCCTAGTAAAGAAATGGTTGATGACCCCTTCTCTTATTTTTTTAAAAAATTAGGTCGTACGGGTCTTTCACGGCTAGTGATGGAAAAAAAAGGAGATGGTGGCACTTGGGCTCTCAATTAAGTTATTATATTTGTATTCAAAAGAAAGTGGAGAGGTTGTGTTATATTAAAAGAAGAGAATGAGGCCTTGGACTCCAATTTGGACTATCAGCTTCATGAAAAAGAGGAGAACCAATAGGGATTATGGGCCCTATTGGGCTACTTTGTATGCAAAAGGGGATAATATGGGGTAATATTGGTCAGCAATTCGGGTCATAGCTATCCACAAAAAATGGATGAAAGTTGGAAAAAGAGAGAGTGATTTAAAAAAGAAAAGAAAGTGCGTCTAAACAAAGAGTAGTCGAACAAAAAATGAAAAGAGATGACTATGAAAAAAGGAATATTTGTATAAAAAAGAGAAAAAATAGAAAAAAATAGAAAAAAATTAATGAAGTTATTTGTTTGCTCCCTTCATTTGTTCTCCCAATGTAGTCGAATGCCCCTTAAATTCCGACAAGTATGAGAGAAAGGGGGAGTGATGAATCTTTGATTCATCACTTTAAAAGTTGAAAATAGAGCTTTGTTTCTAAGTAGTTAATTGCATTTAGGAATCTAAAATACATTATTATCATTCATGCATATGTATACAATATCCATTTTTTTCATGCATATTTGCATTAATAAGGAGCCAACATTTTGTGTATATAATTACATGTATAATAATGCATCCTTGAACATTTTTAGTTCTTTTATACTAACTCCAATTTAAATAAAATCAACCCTAATGTGCTCATATTACTAACATTTGAAGAAAAATACCACAAAAATACTAAGTTTTATATTTTTCAAATAAAACCAAACTCAAGTTATGAGATAAAAAAGTTGTAAAGTCAAATATCTTTTCTATACATTCTCGAGCACCTACTTACTTTTAAATTAATGTACATATTAATTATATACAAACAAGATCCAATTCAAAAGAATCAGAGTTCATATATGAAAGTTGGATTTTAGTGTCCACATTATATATCATATATATTTACTAATTTGAATTCATTATTCTATGTACATAATTGACTCGTTTTGTTTCTTTTCATTTATTTTCTTTGATATATTTTTTTAATAAAATGTGCAAAAAACAAATCCAAAACATCTTTAAAATCAAAGGAATTAATTTGTATTGAGTATGTATATAGGTATTTTTATTTATTCCATGTGTATTCTAAAATATTAAAAATTCCAAAATAGATTAATATGTAAATATTTATCTTCTATGTTATTAGATTTTATTTTGAGTCTTCTTTATTTTAAAAAATCATAAAAAATTACAAAACATAAAATATTTTACTATATATATATTGAATACCACCAAAAATTCTATTCTTGTACAAATTGCATCTTTTGGTTTTGGTTCCTTCACGAAAGTTGTATATCTCACCGAGATGAACAACTTTCACAAAGATACTTTTATATTTGTGGTCATTTGCTATTTTTTCTTTTTACTTGTTTTCTGAATTTTGTGGAGGCAACATGTGGCAGCTCCTTGAGCTGACATGTGTCCCTCTACTTAGTGCCCTTTACTGCCTTTTCTCTAGGCCATTAAATGAAACTCCCTTCATCCAACGATACTTTTCCCACTTTTTAATCATTTTATTTCCATTTATTTTTATTTTATTTCCTTTTCTTTTACCCCCTCGTCACATGTCACATCCTTTGCCATTCGATCTCGATCAATCGAACGATCGAGACCCCATCTTCTACCTCTGCATCCTCCACCCTAACGCCTCCACCTTCCCCTCTCTATTGACCGATGACCCCTTTACATCCCCCTCATCACTCCGTATCCCCTCTGTCGCCACTTCTCATTGCCCCTTCCACAAGGTCCATAAACCCCAACTGCTTCACCTGAAACCCTAATCATCCCCTCCATCATTGTCCGTCCGCCACTTTGAGATCGAGAGCATCGAGCTTCAATCTTCCTCAATGACAATGAGAGAGAGAGACAGATACTACGTTAAGCGACGATGATGAACCTAGCTGATGAATCTACGATTCATCACCTTTATTCTTTTTATTTTAGCTTTATTTCCTTAGTCAAATACCAGTAAATACCCACTAATTTCAGGAAATTACCATTTTACATGCATTTCTTAAATATGTATTTTTAACACTGTTTATGTTCAAATAAAAGAATAAAGAAAAAAAGAAAATAACAACGAAACAAATAAAGGATGTATTTATGAAATAAATGCAGACTGGTCCGAACCTCGAGAGAAGGTCAATACTTGACCTAATCAACCAGGAATAAAGTAGTGGGAGATAGGGTCTTTAATCCAAAAATTCAAAAATAATTTGTAAATTTATTCTTTGTATATTTGTACAAAACATAAATTATTTTATTTGTATATAAATTGACCTCAAATTAAATATTTTTCTAAACAAATATTGTAAATAAAATTGTTTTGTAAATAATAAAAATAATTACAAAGTTAAAACCATGTATAGTGTAAAAGTAATCACACTCAGAAAAAGCCGTAAAGTGAAAATTGAAAGATCAATTTCGGTTCCATATGGACTCAAATTGAACAACTTACTTCCATTGTACACTAAATTTAATTATCTTTAAATTAGTTGTAGTTTTTATTATTTTTGGAGTTACGACTGAAATGTCTGTTTTGTAAGCCAATTTTTGCAATTTCACCATTTATTCATTGTATATATTTATTCATATTCTTTTTTATACATAATGTAAATAACTGTAAATATTTTCCTTCACTAATAAAAATAAAAATAACTTTTAAAAAATATTTAAAAATAATTTCCTTATTTGCGCATTTGTATATTGTGCTATATGTATATATTACTTGTATATAACTAATTTTTTATATACAAATTCACCAAAAATTAATATCTAATATTAGTTAATTAAATTAATAAAATTACAAAAATTTAATTTAGTTATTTAATTTTATTTAATTATTTGATTTAAAAACTTATCATGTATATAAGATTTGATTTTCTACCTTAAATAACCACCATTAAGGTGGCTAATTAATTTTTGTAAAGCAATTATTTTAGTTATTTTATTTAATTCTTAATTTCATTTTTAATTAATTAATTATTTAAATTTATTTATTTAATTAACCACTAAATACCTTCCTTCTTTGTAATTGTTTTCCTTTTTGATTTTTCTTCTTCCTTTTATTGAGCTCCTCCTCCCTCATTTGCTCTTGATCAATCTTTGGTGGAAAAGGAGCCTCAATCCCAAAAACTCCTTTGGTCGATAGAGGAGCCCAGCCCCTGAGTCGTCCGGTGATAGCGAATCGGTTGTCGTCGAGGCCATCAGGGTGCTCTGATGAACGCAAAATTCACCTCTTTAATAATCGGTACTTGTAGTATAGGAAATGAATTTCGGTCGCTCAAAATCTACAATCTTTGAATGTTGTGGAGTATTTTTTTACTTGGCAAGTCTACCAAGGTCGAACACAGGGAACGGTGATTCTTAGTTGCACGGTTCTAAATCAAATTAAATAATCAATCAATGTTCGATTAATTTCTGTGTTGATAAAATATACAATGCTATGAGATGCAAATGCAAGGAAAATGATCAGAATCTATGCTCAGGATCTGTGATTTGAAACGTATTAAATCATCAAATAATATGATCAATAATTTCATCAAAATTAATTACAAATCAAAATGTATTTGAGTTAATGCTTCAGGTTAATAAGTTGATACTCAGAATAATTTGAAGCAAGACATCCGGCCTCCAAATGCCTCTAATTCTAATCCTCTAATAGTTGACAATAATCTTAGAGGAGTTGATCAAAATTAATCCTCAGAGAAATTTAATCTAGTGAAAATAATCAATTAAGGCTTAATAAGATAAAAATCCTCATTCGAATTCTTATAAAAAATATCATAAAAAACCCAAGCATTAATATGTCAAAATAAGCCTGCATATGTCATCAAAGGTCCACAAGATATGATCACAAGCTATGTGGAGTTGTAGAGCATGGGAAGAGCTTCAAAATGACATATTATATGCTAAAATCGGAGTTCATATGAAAAAGATATGCTCAATTGAAGTTGCAGGGATTAAAATGTAAATAAAACAAAGTTTTCCTTGCAAAGAGGTCCCTGGAGGACTTATCTGTAATTAATAAAATTTTGAGGGGCTCGGATGTAATTTACCCACTGGCGGGGGTATATATGCCATATCCAAAATTTTCGAGGGCCTTGATGCAATTTGCCCCAAACGCACGTGCCTAGCATGTGAGCAGGAGGCTCGGAGGGGGCGAAGGCTCGGCGGAGGCTAGGAGTTTCGAGGCGGAGGCTCGGGACGGAGCTGAGGCTCGGGGCTCCCGAGCCTGTGGTTCAGAAGCAAGGCTCAGGCTCGGACGCCCGAGCCTAAATGGCGGGCTGGTGCTGCTTCGGGGACCCGAGCCTCGAGGCTAGGGCCGAGGCTCGGGGGTGACGCGTGGCTCGATCAGGGCCGTTGGATCAAGGGCCTCCTGCCCGATCCAACGACACCTGTACATCGTGGTGGGCAGAGGGTTGCGGAGGTGGCGATGCCGCCGGTGCAGGGGTGCAGGAAGAAGCCACGCGTGCGGGCAGCGAGGGGCAGAGCTAGGCGGTCTGAGGAGCTGGGGAAGGCGGAGGGGTCGCGCGAGGGTGGCGAGGCAGAGTTGCGTGGCGAGCGGGGTTCGATCAGCTGAGGGATGTCGAGGCGGAGTAGATGCTTGGGTGGAGGCAAGCAGCGCTCGGCCGACACACGGCCGAGCTGCTGCGAGCAGTGGAGCGGCCGGGCAGCGCGCGAGGCGCGGCGGTAGGCGAAGCACGGAGAAGAGCTGGAACAGTGAGGCGGTGCTCGCGCGGCGGCGAGCGCGGTGAAGGTCGATGCGCGGCGGAGGGGGGTTGTTGACGGCGATGGCTAAATCCTGCAAGTAGTCAGGCAAAACAAGGGGGAAGGAGCTAATGGCGAAGGTTCGCCTGTGGTTGGAGGAGCAGAAGCTCGACTCCTTCTTCGCCTCCGTGCTTGGCGGGAGCACAAGGCTGAGCTTCACAACTTAGAGGTACAAGGTCCTCTGGGTCACGCCTGTTAAGCAGCCGCTGTCACCGGTGCTTGAGGGAGAAGAGGCGGATCGTCAGAGCGTCGGGCGGGGGCTGGGCTTTATAGGGGTTAGTGTAGGTAACGGCAGGAGGTGTAATGGCCGGAGCGAGCGGAGGGGGGCGCGGCGGCGGTTGCGAGGGGGAGGAGAAACGGCAGGAGGGTGCGGGCTTCGTGGCCGGTGGAAGAAGAAGGTCACGTGCGCAGCACATGACCTGGGGGAGGGGACTGGAGAGAGAGGGAAGAGTGGGGTGCCACGTGGCACCCCCTGGAGCTGCCACGTGGCACAAAAAAATTTCAGTTTTTTAGATGGGAAAAAGAGATAGAATATGACCTCGGATCGAAAAATTTCTTTCACGAAAGTTGTTCATTTCGACGAGATCTACACCTTTTGTGAAGGATCCGGGAGCAAAAGAGGTCATCCGTGAGAAGTGGTATTTTTAGCGGTTCTCCACGTGTATAGAAAACCCGGTTTTTAGAATTTTGTATTTTTTGTGGTTTTAAAGGGGACAAAAATTATAGAAAAAATACGATAAAATACAAGAAAATTAATTACACATTAATATATTTTTTTTGTATTTTTAATAAATAAGAAATTAAGAAAATAAAATAGAAGTCAGAATCACACCACTTTTGTACAGACCGACAACGGACACTTGGACTCGATCAGTTTCTTTGATTTCATTTTTGATCTGGATTTGAATTTTTACGTCGTTTAATAAAACTTTCATCAAAGAACACAAATGAAAAGTAAATTTATATAAAAGGGTTAATTAAGTACATAAAAACTCAGGTCAAAAATAACAAAAAGTCAAAATGCGCAAAAGAGACCCAAAACCCAACTTTCACAAATGAGCTCCGAATTTTACGAAATTGATCTTGTTTTGAAGGTATTTGAAAATGGAGTACTTTAAAAGTGAGGATACCAAAATTGGACACTGTATGAGGGAGATATGCTCATTTTAGTCTGTCAGATGTGAAATTAGACTTTGGGATAATTTGACACTTATTGGAGTTTGTAATTTTTTGTATTTTTTATTTAATAAGGTTAGTAATATCTACACAATGGAAGTGGTATGGGGTTAATTGGAGTTAGAAAGAACTATTTAAAAATGTGAGAAGTTAGCGGCTTTTTGGGCTAATTTACACATGGGATTTTTAATGCAATGTATGCATGATGAAATGCAAATATTATTCACACATGCATGATGGCTAATAATGATCTACTAATGATTAATTACAAATGGATGAAGGGAAACCGAGCCTAAATGATTGATTTTAGCACGATGAATACGAGATTCATCATACCCCTATACTTAGACCATGCTCGTCCCCGAGCATGAACGAATGACTTAGTTGATTACATTCCTGACTGTGCATGTGAATTTTCAAGGCTCCATTCATAGAAGACCCTTAATTTGAGTGATCCTAAAATTCTGGGCTCAATCAAGCTTAAATCAAAAGGACCCCACTTCTCTAATTTTCAGACTCTCTGTTTGTACATATAGTATAAGGATATGATTTTTAGTGTACTGCATTCATGAGAGTCAAGTCGAGTCATCACCCAAAGTTCCAATCCAAGAGACTCTCCTCTAGACCTAATTCTCAACACTAGGGAATAAGTCTATTCTTGCTTCAGTCAATCGTCTCATTAGTTTGTCAGACTTGAAAGTGTATATGGACGGCCAGTTGATGGAGGGCATAGGATTGTGTCTAATTTTCATTCCCTCACATTGGAACAAGGAGTCTCTCGAGTGCCTTTTTACACAACACAAGTATATTTTTGTTTTGTTGATCAATGTGTCCGTCAAGAGAATTTGGAGTCGTCTGCATTTGTTTTTCTGGGAGTACACCGGGGTGTGTCCCTTTTGAGTATCTAAGATACCTTCGACACCCAGACTTGTAGCATTTACGATGCAGAGCCCTTTTTTTTGGTGTCAGACCGACTCCTTGGTCCTAATTAACGCTTGGTCCAAGTGGACACTTTGAAAATGTTTGGGAGTGCTCGCCATTGGTGGAAACTCATTTAGAATTTGTCTTGGATAATAGAGCTTTTCTTTGACATTTCATTGCTTTTCTGTTGTTGGCTAGCTCCACTGCTTTTAGCAAAAGTTGGCACACATTGATCAACAAATTTCATTAAGTTTCATCACACCCTGGCACTTAGGTCAATATCAAAAAGATAACATATGAATCTTGTTCACATACTGGCTAGGGTTTTGCTGACACTCAGGTTTTCTGTAGACTTCATTAACTTTATCCCATCCTCGAATATCATCAGATCGGGTCTAAACTCAAATCTCCAGTCCTAGTTCCTCAAGTGATATCTCAACTCATCTCATCAATCATGCAGTTGTGGAAGTGATTTGTGCTGATCATATTCTTTGAAGGTAGAGATGAAGAGTGCAATATAGCGCTCAAATCTTCCAAACTAGGGAAGTGTGGATTATTAAGTTCAAAAACCCTAATGACTAAGGCAGGCTGACTCAGACTCTCAAGATCTCAGAAATCAAGTGTCCTCAGAAATCCTCAAGCCTTGAGTGAAAGTGATTATGTCAGGAATATATTAACCAAGGAATGAATGAAATGCTTAATGAAATGCAAGACCATGAAAGATGCAATGCAAAAAGTTTTTTTGGTGTTTTTTGGTGTTATACACATAATATACACTACTTGTACCCATCCCTGATGTTAGATAAAAACGATTAAAGTACAAGCTATGGATAAAGTAGATAAAATATATACAAACGCACCCCCCTATACTTAGCTTGTGCTATGTCCTCATGGCACAAAGTGAAATGTTGACATAGCTCGTACTCAGTATAGATGGGATAAAAAGAAGAGAAGTGATGTATAAACAGTGGTAGCGGTGCCCCTATACTTAGGCTCAGGCCAACCTAAGTATAATCGGATAAATACAGATGGGGAACCGGGTAGATTTGCGGATGTACAAGATCAAGGAGGTTTGCGACGGACCTTCTTGCAGGAGTGTGGAGGGAGATAGTGTGGAGATGTGGAGTGTGATGAAGAGGGGGCCGTTGAAGAAGACCAGCGATCGTCGGAGTCGTCCTCAGGAGAGTAGTAGTTGTGTGTAGAGGATCTCCAACTTTTGTCGATCAGAGGTAAGTGCCCATGGATCAGAGTTGTACCTATAGCACTTATCTGATGAACCTCATGAGGACCTGACGAGGACTCTTCAGAAATCACCTGATGTCTAAGGTCAAAGGTGACTTTCTTGATCGGTTTGTTTCCTTGGAATGTATTGGGAGGAAGTTGAACAATCTTCATCTCCCTGTCTTGAGTAACTGGTGTGGCATTTGTGAGTTCCTCATCAAATGAATCCCCATAAAAGTCGACCAATTCTTGAAGGGTCATGCACTGCTTCGGTCGAGGGAGATTGTTCCTGCGGATCTTGTGGTTTATGGCTGGGGGTGTTGATGTCACTTTCGAATGATCGTGAATTTTGGTGACATCAGATGTTTTCGGAGTCGGTTTCTTATATGGTTCAAGTATCTCATGAATTACTGCCGACTTGAAGATTGGTCCACTCAGATAATCGTGATGGTCCTCAATAATATGGTCCAATTCTTCATAAGCTCCAAAGTCTTGATTTTTCCTAGGAGCAGTAATAAGGTGGTGAGAATCCGAAGTTTGTCCAACAGTCAGTCCCTTAGGTGACTCTCCTAGGGTTTGTATCAGTGTGTCATGTGGAGATGTATGATAATGTGAAATATTTATCTCCTGATCATAACTATTGGTTTCAAGTTGGTTTTCCTCAGAGCAGGATGTGTCATTGGGGTCGTGTTCATTGTGGTCCGAGTTCGGGAACTTGATTTCCTGAGTCTCGCAATCGACAATCGCCTTAGCGGAGGCTAAGAATGGCTTTCCTAAAATAATAGGAGACTCGGACATCCTTCCGGGGTTCTCAATGTCAAGGACAATAAATTCCACCTTATGTTCTTTACCTCGAAAATTTACGACGACAGAAACAATCCCTCGCGGTCTTTTGATAGATCGATCAGGTAATTGAACGATCACCCTAGTTTTTTTTGAGTTGTTCGAATTTAAGTTGATTAAAGACAGACTTCGGGAGGATGTTTAATGTGGAGTCCTCGTCCAACCGTACATGAGTGAATATAGAATCCTCAATTTAACATGTGACCCTAGTCAACCGCTTGACTTTGCGGCTTTTGATTTTATGATTCATCACCAAAGAACTAGCCATAGATATGACATGATATTTAGTTCTTGATCGTTTCTTGCCCGTCTTTTTGGGGTTCAGTCGACTCTTCACAAATCTCTTAAGATCGGGCACATATTCTATGGCTTTGATTAATGGAAGCTCTAAGATAAGACTCTTGCAAAATTCTTCCATTTCAAAATTGTCCATTTTTTTGGAATTTTCGAATTTTTCATTTTTTTGGGATTTTCGGTAATATGGTCAATGGGGGGGTCAGAGGTCAACAGTGGTTGTGCCTGATTGTGTTGATGTAGTGGTTCACATGGTGGTGGCCTCACTTATTCTGAATTTTGCATAGACTGGATGAGATCATATATTCTCTCTGTTAAGGTGTCTACTCTATAATTAATCCGAGCAATCTCATCCTCAAACATCTCATGACTAGTGATTGAATAATCATTCTCCAAGTGTTGTGATTTGTATTTCCTTGAGTAACCTCGAGTAGAATATTGATTGTTCATAAACATTGTGGTCTGGTCATGAGTTGTATTTGCTTGACTTTGGTTTTCTCGTGGATTGTCAAAGGAAAATTGATTGTACTCAAGAGGATAGTCATCCTGAGTAGAGGATGGTTCAAGAGGTTGTGAGATCGTCGTAACCGGAAATCGTGTTCTGTTGTCAATATCGGTCACTCTATTGTTCATCCTTGATTCTGGTATCTCTCATGTCCATAAGATTGTCAGAATGTGAGAGAGGGCTAATCCAAGAAGAAGTGTGGTCATAGGGTGGGATATATGGGCGGGAAGAGAATGATGGCTGAGGGGAACTTGATTGGAAGAGCAGGCTCCCCTTAAGCGTGTGAGAAGCACGGTATCGGGACATGGTCGTGGAGATCGGGAACTTCTGGGAGCTGGAGTTTGATATTAAATCAAGGATCCATTGTGCCGACATCTTCTCAAGAGGGATGGAATGATCAGCGAGCCGCGATTTGCTTGCGATTGCAAGGTCTTTGACGCACACAAATCAAACACAAAACAAACACGTAGATTCACCCACTCAACACTGGTGAAGGCACGTTAGGTTCGGCTGCTTATCTTTTCAATTTTAATTTAATGACAAAACAATCTTGAAGATCAAGCAGAGCTGTTACGTACCGAAATATTTCTCAAAGACTGTCCCGAGTTCGTACAACTAGTTGCACCTACTCTCAGCCAGTATAGGTGGAAGTACGGACCATTTAAACGGTTACCCTTGTTGCTTGAGGATGGTGCCTTCCGCGGTGTCCTCTAAACCACCCACTCTGCTAAGGGAAGTCGGACCGTAAAACGGTTACCCGAGACCCTCACTGAAAAGTAGCTAATTGTTTTTAAAATCAGTAGTCTGAATGAAGCACTTCGGTTTTTGGATCTGTCCTAAGGTGTGCGATCTGGTCCTTACAAACAATGAGTGGGTTTCTCTCCACCAAACACAAGTTAATTTTAGATCAATTTATTTACAATCACCTTGATTAGCAATCCCAGTTTTAAGTTAAGGTTATCACTGTAGTTTATGTGAGCACAAAAATTCACACCTACCGAACAATCCCAATTCCTTTAAATCCTAAGTTGTAAAACTTTGAGAAAGGGGGATCTGAAAAGCCAATGCAAATGTAAATCAATGATGCATGCTTAAGAGAAAGACTTACAGTGAATCCTCGCGTTCTTCATACGGGATGCAAGACACGGAATTAAAATTTACACTAAATGGTATGCACAGATGGAAAATGCCCTAAACAGATAGTTCTATTAGCGGGAAGAATTGATTGAAACTTTTGGCTAATGTTGAACGATCTATAGTGCGTATAATTAGTGAATGTGTGGCCTAAGAATTACGAGCACAATCAAATTATAAACAAGCAAGCTTATATGTGCCTAAGTCCTACGCCACTCAAGTCGGGTCCCAACCACACAGAAGGGGTTGAAACAGACCCGACACACCACAGAAGTGTTCAGTCTGAATTATTACAAGGGTTCGAAGAGAGGGACCCTGAGAATATTGCAGAAAATTAAATCTATACTAACTCTCTCTCACAAAATTAAAATTCAGTCTTTATCACAGATCCTTGATTTAATATCGAAATCCATCTCCTAGAAGTCTACAAAGAGAGAATTTGTTGTTAGTAGCAGAAGTAAGAGAGAAATGCAAAATAAAATACAGAAGAAAAAAATCACACAAAAATTAATCTTACAAAAATTAATCACAAAAAATGATTTAAAACCCTAAAAATTCACCATTCCCCGGCAACCTCGCCATTTGATGAACGCGAAATTCACCTCTTTAATAATTGGAACTTGTAGTATAGGAAGTGAATTTCGGTCGATCAAAATCCACAATCTTTGAATGTTGTGGAGTATTTTTTTTACTTGGCAAGTCTACCAAGGTCGAACATAGGGAACGGTGATTCTTAGTTGCACGATTCTAAATCAAATTAAATAATTAATCAAGGTTCGATTAATTTCTGTGTTGATAAAATATAAAATGCTATGAGATGCAAATGCTAGGAAAATGAACAGAATCTATGCTCAGGATCTGTCATTTGAAACCTATTAAATCCTCAAATAATATGATCAATAATTTCATCAAAATTAATCACAAATCAAAATGTATTTGAGTCAATGCTTCAGGTTAATAAGTTGATACTCAGAATAATTTGAAGCAAGACATCCGGCCTCCAAATGCCTCTAATTCAAATCCTCTAAAAGTTGACAATAATCTTAGAGGAGTTGATCAAAATTAATCCTCAGATAAATTTAATCTAGTGAAAATAATCAATGAAGGCTTAATCAGATAAAAATCCTCATTCGAATTCTTGCAAAAAATATCATAAAAAACCTAAGCATTAATATGTCAAAATAAGCTTGCATATGTCATCAAAGATCCACAAATGATATTAATCAGTAAACACCAGAAGATCTGATCACAAGCTATGTGGAGTTATAGAGCATGAGAAGAGCTTCAAAATGACATATTATATGCTAAAATCGGAGTTCATATGAAAAAGATATGCTCAATTGAAGTTGTAGGGACTAAAATGTAAATAAACAAAGTTTTCCTTGCAAAGAGGTCCCTAGAGGACTTATCTGTAATTAATAAAAGTTTGAGGGGCCCGGATGTAATTTACCCATTGGCGGGGCTATATATGCAATATCCAAGATTTTCGAGGGCCTTGATGCAATTTGCCGCCAAATGCACGTGCCCAGCACGTGAGCAGGAGGCTCGGAGGGGGCGAAGGCTCGGCGGAGGCTCGGAGTTTCGAGGCAGAGGCTCGGGGCTCCCAAGCCTGTGGTTCGGAAGCAAGGCTCAGGCTCGGACGCCCGAGCCTAAATGGCGGGCTGATGCTGCTTCGGGGACCCGAGCCTCGAGGCTAGGGTCGAGGCTCGGGGGTGACACGTGGCTCGATCAGGGCCGTTGGATCAAGGGCCTCCTGCCCGATCCAACGGTGCCTGTACGTCGTGGTGGGCGTAGGGTTGCGGAGGTGGCGATGCCGCCGGTGCAGGGGTGCGGGAGGCAGCCACGCGCGCGGGCGGCGAGGAGTGGAGCGAGGCAGTCTGAGTAGCTGGGGAAGGCGAAGGGGCCACGCAAGGGTGGCGAGGCAGAGTGGCGCGACGAGCGGGGTTCGATCGGCTGAGGGATGTCGAGGAGGAGTAGATGCTTGGGTGGAGGCGAGCAGCTCTCGGCCGACACACGGCCGAGTTGCTGCGAGCGGTGGAGCGGCCGGGCAGCGTGCGAGGCGCGGCGGTAGGCGAAGCGCGGAGAAGAGATGAACGGTGAGGCGGTGCTCGCGCGGAGGCGAGCGCGGTGAAGGTCGATGCACGGTGGAGGGGGGTTGTTGACGGCGATGGCTGAATCCTGCAAGTAGTCAGGCAAAACAAGGGGGAAGGAGCTAACGGCAAAGGTTTGCCTGTGGTTGGAGGAGCAGAAGCTCGACTCCTTCTTCGCCTCCGTGCTTGGCGGGAGCACAAGGCTGAGCTTCACAGCTCATAGGTACAAGGTCCTCTGGATCGCGCCTGTTCAGCAGCCGCTATCACCGGCGCTTGAGGGAGAAGGGGTGGATCGTCGGAGCGTCGGGCGGGGGCTGGGCTTTATAGGGGTTGGCGTGGGTAATGGCAGGAGGTGTAATGGCCGGAGCGAGCGGAGGGGGGTGCGGCGGCGGTTACGAGGGGGGAGGAGAAACGGCAGGAGGGCGCGGGCTTCGTGGCCGGTGGAAGAAGAAGGTCACGTGCGCAACACGTGACCTGGGGGAGGGGACTGGAGAGAGAGGGAAGAGTGGGGTGCCACGTGGCACGCCCTGGAGTTGCCTCGTGGCACCAAAAGAATTTCAGATTTTTGGAGGAGAAAAAGAGATAGAAGATGACCTCGGATCAAAAAATTCCCTTCATAAAAGTTGTTCGTTTCGACAAGATCTACAACTTCCATGAGGGACCTGGGAGCAAAAGAGGTCATCTGTGAGAAGTGGTATTTTTAGCGGTTCTCCATGTGTAGAAAACCGGGTTTTTGGAATTTTGTATTTTTTTGTGGTTTTAAAGGGGATAAAAATTATAGAAAAAATACGATAAAATACAAGAAAATTAATTACACATTAATCTAGTTTTTTTGTATTTTTAATAAATAAGAAATTAGGAAAATAAAATAGAAGTCAGAATTACACAACTTTTGTACAGACCGACAACGGACACTTGGACTCGGTCAGTTTCTTTGATTTCAGTTTTGATCTGGATTTGGATTTTTACGTCTCTTAATAAAACTTTCATCAAAGAACACAAATGAAAAGGAAATAAAACTCAAAGGGTTAATTAAGTACATAAAAACTCAGGTCAAAAATTGCAAAAAGTCAAAATGCGCAAAAGAGGCCCAAAACCCAACTTTCACAAATGAGCTCTGAATTTTACGAAATTGGTCTTGTTTTGAAGATATTTGAAAATGGAGTACTTTAAAAGTGAGTAGACCAAAATCAGACATTGTATGAGGGAGATATGCTCATTTTAGTCTGTCAGATGTGAAATTAGACTTTGAGATAATTTGACACTTATTGGCGTTAGTAATTTTTTTTGTATTTTTTATTTAATAATGTTAGTAATATCTACACAATGGAAGTAGTTTGGGGTTAATTGGAGTTAGAATGAATTATTTAAAAATGTGAGAAGTTAGCGGCTTTTTGAGCTAATTTACACATGGGATTTTTAATGCAATTTATGCATGATGAAATGCAAATATTATTCACACATGCATGATGGCTAATAATGCTTTATTAATGATTAGTTACAAATGGATGAAGGGAAACCGAGCCTAAATGATTGATTTTAGCACGATGAATACGAGATTCATCACGCCCGCCTCCTCCAAGTTAAAACCAACTTTTATCTCATTTCTCTAGAATAATCGTAGCACAATTTTCATTTTCAACTTTGTTGTAGATTTTAGATTTATATTTTCACCATAATTTTTTAACCGATCTCACATTTGACATCTGATCCGAATCCAATTTTTCATCTCACATCAAAATCCCTACACTTCACGTTCTATCTCTCACAAACTTTCACATCCAATAACGCACGGTGGTCAGATCCTCGGATCTATCTTCCATTTCTCCAGATCCGCACCCGCTCACATTTTTCCGTGTTCGAATTGTCTTGGATTGAGTCGTCATGCTCGTATCCTCATGTGTTTATTTCAAATAAAAAATATAGAAAACGAAAATTTTTTAACATTTGTTTTGCAGAAAAAATTAAAAAAATATAAAAAATACTATTGCCGTTTTTGTTTAAAAATAAAAAAAGGAAAAAGTTTTTTCTTTTCTTCTAAATCTATTTACAAATATATATATATATATATATATATAATTAAAAAAAACATTTGCCAGTGAGATCCAAGAGCCCTACCCTTGCAGCAACCCTTTACGAGTAGCTTGAGATCGACCTTCGTCGAGGTATAAAGCAAAGATCTGAGGAGATCTACATTCCTCTCTCCCAGGTGAGTCATCCATCTACGTCTACGCAGTCATATTCTTCCTAGTCCTTCTTTTTCTTCTTCTTGTGCTTCTTTTATCCTTTCATATCTCCTAATCTTTCTTCTCTTATGATAAGAATCCCCAATCCAAACTGATCAACCATTCAATATCCATCCTCTTCCACGCAAAGGAACAACCCTCGATTGGGTCCCCATCTTCTCCTCCAAATGTTAGACCTTTGCCTTACTTCACCTTCATCCATTTCCATACCTTGTCCACTGTGTTTGTAAGCTAAGCCCTACAGGTATAGCTTAGAGAATCATCACCAAGAGACCATGGCACCTCCAACATCTTCCCCTTGGTCGGGCGTCTATCAGTTAAATTCTGGTGGAGCACCACCGCTAGCACCTCATCCACATCACCCTCCATTCATCCTATCTCAAGCGAGGTCTATGGTGAATCAACCATGTAGTAGCGAGTTCTTAGCTCCATTGCAGAGCTTTGACTACCTCTTCGCAACAACTCTTGAGGCGATGGAAAGAGGAGCTCTGACGAGCTCTCTCAAACCCCCACGATGAGTAACCATCAGGTAAACAACTCCTTTTCCTCCCCTTCAATTCCTTTTTATTTTCATTGTTTTCTTCTTTGTTATCGATTCAATCCATTCCCCTCTTGCTTGTGATCGTGTTCGATCTGGAAACCATCTTCTTTTGTCTTGAAACTACACCACTAAATCCTAAACATTCCCTCTCCCTTTCCGACTATGAATCACCTCACCACTCCCCCTTTCCATTTCGTATTCTTCTCCCCCATTATCTTCCATCGATATCTAATCTCGGAATCCTTTACCTAGGATCTTCCACCCCTGTTCTAATCCATCACTACCTTGAGATCAAGCTCTTGCTCAAGTGGATTTTGAATTGCAGGTCTAGAACGTTGTGCAGGAATTCCAAATTGAACCACAAATGGTAAAATGTCAAAGAAGGACTCGTGCAACACCTACCTTCATTGCTCGTTTCTCTTTACTCATTGCAAGTGATTACCCCTCCTCTGTAGTTCAATCCACAACTGGGCTCCCTCGAGGTTCCTGCCAAAGACCTCCACCATACAGAGGAGTAGAACCACCAACCCTTGTCATTGCAACATGTGGTTGTTGTGCACGTGGATCTCAGACCTCCACGCATGCTTGACTCTGTAAAAGGGCCAGTACAAGCATCACCATGCACTACCCACCATCACGTGCTGATTAACGGAGCTCATTTTCTACGATCTCTTTATCGAAACTTTCGATGACGAATAGACATTCATGCACCTTTATTCTCCTATTCTTCTTCTTTAAATATGTAGTAAAATACATGTAAGTATCACTAAGTTGCATAAATTAACATCTAACATTGTCCCGCTATAGCATGTGATTATGTGTATTTAAACTCAAAATAAAAAATAAAGAAAAGGAAAGGAAATAAAGGAAGTATTTTAAATACCGATTGTCCCTAAACCCTGAAACCAAGTCAAGATTGACTAGGTCGACAAGGAATAAAGTAGATGGAGATAAGTGTAAAATAATGTAGACAAATATATACAGAACCCTAGAAACCCTAGATGTTCAATTCATTGTATATAGTGCATTTTATCCAATTTTATACACACTTATAAACACTTTAAATTTAAATATTTTCAACATGAAACTTGTACATAATATGTGTACAAAATTCAAAAATAATAGCTAATTAAAATCATGCATATTGCACATGATACACATAGTTAAAAAGGCCACAAAACAAAACTTCATTGATCAATATCTCCTCCATATGAACTCAAAATTCATCAAATCCATTGTATTTCAAATTAAATTATCTATCTAATGAATATTTAAAATAGAGTTGAGATATAAAAGTTGATTTTTTGGGTACCATTGTATTGAGGCATATGAATATATTATTATATTACTTAATTCTTTACATTTTTACTCCTTTTTTAAATAATTGAGTGAAATATATAAAATATATTCAAATTATAAAATAAATTAAAATGTATAAAATAAATTCAAAATAAATATTAAATTGCATTACATAAATACACTATACATAAAATATGTATATATAATTATTTACATACATAAAAGAAACCATTACAAAATAAAACAAAAATATGGAAATACATAATAAGTAATATTTTAAATATGTAAATTATATAAATATAATCATGTGTACATTAAATACAATTTAAAAATAATATACATAAACATATGTATATATATGTTTATACTTGAAAAAATTAATACATAACAAATAAGCCGATAAAATAAATAAAGATCACCTAAAATAGTACAAAAAATAAGAAAAAATCTTTATATTTTATGATTTATTTAATAAATTAGTTTATATTTTATTTCTATTTTATTTCTATTGTTATCCCTAATTTGTCATGATTTGTCCATGTGGACAAATTAAAAGGCGCCTAGGGTTGACCACGCAGCTCCCAGTCCCCCTTTGGATCGGTCCCTCGTAGGTATTTACCCTTTTCCCCAAATTTTCTAGCCTCGTCCATGCATATTCTCTATCGAATTCCTTAATACAAATAATATCATCAACTTTCACGTGAATCCGAGACCATCTAGAGTCAACCTTCTATTCTTATGAAAACCTTATGAGAAGAAGGTGCTCTAGTAAATGGGTTATATAGTATCTTATTCCCCATTTTTGAAATCTAATCCATTCTAGCTATTGTATCCCTTAGATTCTGGCCTAAAGTGAGATCCCTTGTGACAGGAGAGGCTCCCTCATCAATCCGAGGCGAGGAGGAGTTTGGATATGATTCAACCCATTGTCAAAGCACCTCTAGTGGTCTTATGCTCCTAGGTCCTCCGACCAAGTGAACTATTTTTATCTTAGCATTTTCATTTCCTAGTGTAATCAATAGTGTAGCCCCTCATTTTATTTCTCTTGATTTTATTTAGATAAGCATAAAACCCTAAAAATAGATCTTGCTAAAGCTCTAGGCTACAACCACTGTTTTTATTGTGAATACCCTTATTCCAACCATCATTCATCTCACCTCCTATCCCTCCATGTTCTACATCTGATACTATGCCCGATAAAACCCTAATCTTGCTTAGATCAGAAAAATCATCTCCATCCACCATCATCATCGAAGACCCATCCCATATACCTATTTTTTTGTGATTTTGGTCCTTTTGTGGGTTGAGGGAGTACCCGTCAAACCCAAGATTCTATTGTGCAGGTCAGAGGACCCAAAGAGCTCCATCAAGAGTGAGTTGTGGACCTAGAACCATTCATGGTCAATAGAGCTTCTCCTGAGCTCTAGGCATCCTCCGATGGGGCATGGACCATTTTGAACCCTCTAATGAATGTGTGTAGATTTTAGTAATGTAGAGATCTCATCAGTAGCTTGGGTGCATGTTGGAGGACAAAGAATCAAAGGATTAAAGCAAGAAAGGCGTGTCGTTCTTCCCTATTTTTGCCGACTAGTAGCAACCATCCGATTGGGGCCCATCTCCAGTTTTGATCTGAGACGTTGGATCGAGATCTGCACCAGTCGTCGAATCCATCCTAGGATCCTATCTCAATCGGTTATCGTTGAAGGGGTATTCGTGCATCACAAACTTACATATGGACAAGTGGAGAATCATCGGTTGTTGATCAGTGCATTAATGGGTATATTGCACGTTCTACATGCACCTTTTTTGTATTTTTTTGAATATTTAAATATTCCTCTATAGTTGTAAAATTTTTGTAATACTTGCATTAAGAAACTAAAATATATTTTATTTACACTTAGGTCTAGCGCCAAATCACCTCATGTGGCTCTCCACGTGAGGTGTTTAGGCTTTTTACATGTAACCCATTATGGGTTTCTTTACTTTATTTTAGTTTGAAATTTTATAGGATCCCACCTCTAATGGTGAGGGGTGCTTCTCGGACTCTGACTCCTACATCTGCTACCTTCCCTCATTCGAGGTCTCCCTGGTCTTAGTCAAGCGGATTTGACTGGACCCCCAAAGTAGGGGGGCGGCCGTTCGGTCGCGTATGATCCCCGGACCTCTCATTCAAAAATGGGTTTGTGCCGCAGGTGTTGAACGATCTACTCTACACAGGTGTGGGCTTACAGGTCCCGGGAAAGCCTTTCTTTTATTATAGAGTCTTTTTCTCATCTGTACTGGTGGAATTGCCCTTGTCTTGGTTTGGGCTGCGGGACTCCTAGGATCTCAACGATGTAAAGTGACTTCCCCTTACTACTATAGCTAGGAGGTGACACCACCTTTTCCAGCCGAGCCAGTGCCTCTTGTGAGCATTGGACTCGTTGTGCTCAGTTATGCCTTCCTACGACGTCCTGACTTCCTCCCGTTTTCCCCAGTCTTTCACCTGAGGAAGGTCCTTGATGAATCCACGATTCATCGCCTTTATTCTTTTATTTTAGCTTCATTTTCTTAGTCAAGCACATGTAAATACCCATTAATTTCATAATTTTACCATTTTGCATGCATTTGTTAAAATTGCATTTTTAACACTTTTTGTACATAAATAAAAGAATAAAGAAGAAAAGAAAAAGAAAAGAAAAATAAAGGATGTAGTTATGCAATAAATACAGACTGACCCAAACCCCGAGAGAAGGTCAAGACTTGACCTGATCGACCAGGAATAAAGTAGGGGGAGATAGGGTCGTTTGTCAGAAAAATCAAAAAATATCTTGTAAATATTTTTTATGTATATTTATACAAAACTTATATTATTTTATCTGTACATAATGTGACCTCAAACTAATTATTTTCGTAAATAAAAGTTGTAAATAAAATTGTGTTGTAAATAATAAAAATATTTACAAAATAAAATATTGTATATATTGCAAATAATTACACCCAGAAAAAGCCACAAAGTGATAATTGAAACATCAATTCCGACTCCACACAAGCTCAAATTGAACCAAACTCACTTCCATCATACTATAAATTAAATTATCTTTCAAATGGCTGTGGTTTCATTATTTTTGGAGTTACGGTTAAAAAGTCGGTTTTCTGGGGTGTTTTGTGCAGTTTTCCTATATATTTGATGAACATATTTATTTATATTTATTTTTATACATAATGTTTATTGTAAATATTGTTTTCATTAAAAAAAACAAAACAAAATTAAAAAAAATAAAAATTAAAAAAAATCTTTTATAAAAATTATTTCCTTATTTGTACCTATGTATATTATATTATATGCGTATAATATATGTATACAATTAATTTCCCTAAATAAAAATTACCAAAAAAATTAATTGTCTCACATTAATTAATTTAATTTATTTAATTACGAAAATCATATGTAATTATTTAATTTATTTGATTTATTTGAATTCATTTGATTTGATAACTTACCTTTTATGTAAAGATTTGATTTTGTGCCTTAAATAGCCACCATTAAGGTGGTTAATTGATTTTTGGGAATTATTTAATTTATTTATTTTAAATTAATTACGAAATTCGTTTTTAATTAATTATTTATTTTATTTATTCAATTATTTTATTTAATTCACCAATAAACACTTTCCTCATTTGTGAATATCTTCCATTTTTGATTTTCTTCTCTTTTTAATGGGCTCCTCCTCCCTCATTCAGACTTGATCAACCTTTGGAGAGAGGAGCCCGACCTCCGAGAACCTACTCGTCGAAGAAAGGTGCTTAGCCTCTGAGCCGTCCGGTGACAGCGTACGGTCATCGTTGAGACCACAATAGCATTTCCAATCTCAAGGTGAGATCCCAACTTTGTTTCCTGTTCTTTTTCGTAGGTAATCGTAGTTCTAATTTTTCTCCTAGCTTATTAGTTGTTAGATCTTTAAAAATCTCCAAAATTTTCCATCACATTTCGATCCGCCCTCGAAATCAATTTTTCATCTCATCTCTCAATCTCTCCATTTCACGTCTATCTCACACAACCTTTCACCTCCGACCACACACGGTGGTCAGAGTCCCTGGATCTTTCTTTCACCACGCCAAGATCCACCCATCCAAATCCTTGTTTGTTCATAAATAAATAAATAAATATTTGCTTTTCTCTCTAATGTTTTATTTTGCAGGAATAAAACAATAAAAAAATACTTTCTTATCTCTAACCATCTGTTTTGCAGGAATATATATATAAAAAAAGAGAACAATAAAAATTTGTTTTTACTGTTTACATATTTCTGATAAAAAATAAAAAAAAATTCTTTTTCTTCTCTAACCATTTCCTGCAGCAAAAAGAAATAAAAAAAATAAAAAAACAAACAAACAAAAAAAAAGAATCCGCAGGGCCGCGGCCTTCTCCTCCGTTCTCCAGCGCAATCCGCCTGCACAGCCCGCGTCAGGCCTCGGCCCCCCTCCTCGCGCGTGGCCGACCACCTCGGCGCCGCCTCTCCCAGTGCGCGCGAGGCCCGCCGCCCCCCGCCAACGCCGAATCCTCCAGACAGCCGCCCTCCGCAGCGCGCCTACGCGCGACCTCTTCCGCCCGAAGTCCCAGATCCTGCTCCCGTGTGCCCTCCGCCGCGCGCCTCCGCGCGGGCTGCTGCGCCATCGAGCCCGCCGGCCGCGTCTCCAGGCACCGCGCAGCCCCCTTGCCCTTCCTCCATCTTCGCCCGTGCCGAGCAGCCATCCCCGCGACCTCCGCTCCTGCGCCCAGGCTCGCCCGCAGGGCCGTGCCACCTCCCGCGACCTCCGTGTGCGCCCGCGCGGCGCGACGCCGCCACGTACCGCCCTCCTGTGCCTCCCACCGCCCGCGCGTGGGCGCCCCTCCGCCGGCTGCGCCCCCGTTCCTCGCCGATCTCTCCCTTGTCGCGCCGCCAAGAAGGAGAAGGGTCGGCGGCGGGTGCCTCCCTTGTGCCCTGTCTCATTTGCTAAAGAACGAAGGGTTGAAAACCCTAGGTGGAGGATTAAATAAAAATTGGGTAAATTACATTCTTTATCCTGAAATTTACTTTGTTCGATATAAAGTTCAAAAATTTTAGAATGTTTTCAATTCAGTCCCTGCACTTGAGATTTGAACTTTGCATGTTACTTTCGTGATCAAATAAATGTTTATATTGTGCTAAAAATTTTGCAAAAATTTGTATATGCTCCTGCAGTAGTGCTTGTCATTGTATAAAGTTTTCATCAAATTTTGTTGTCACTTGATATATTTAAAAAAATAAGAAAAACAATGTCTTTTTGCATGTCTAAACTTTGAAAATTCATAAAAAAATAGAAAAATTGCCTAAAAATTCCAAAAATATTTCTGTAGGTGCATTTTAATCTCTTTAATTTTCTGAGCAATTTTTACCTTTTAAAAAATACAAAAATAGTGTAGTGTGTGTGTGTGTGTTTCTATTCATTTGTGCTTATTCGAAAAATACAAAAAAATATAAAAGTCAAAAACCACTAAAAAAATTACCTTGGAAATTTGACTGCTTAGTTTTTCAAACGTGCTCCTTGTGTTCGACCCTGGTCGCTATACCAGGTAAAAAGAATAGCGAAAAGACCGCTTACATTGAATGTCTTGATTTTCTGAGTGGTTTACAAATTTTTCCGTTGACTGAATCGTGCGGTTGAGAACGACGACATTTTTAACATTATTTTTACATATCTCGACCGTACGAATTTCGCGTCATCAGAATGGCGCCGTTGCCGGGGAAATCAAAAAAGCTCGGTAGGCTTTGTTTGTATTAAAAAAATCTAAAAAAAAGAGAAAAACCATAAAATTGGGACTGCTAAAACTATTGACCCTAAAAGACACTTCACCTAAAAAATTGTCTTGGGGAGAGCAACCCCCTCATTGTTTGGTTTGTTTGTGCGAGAGAGTGACCCGAACACTAGGTAAAGCCCTCCGGTGCTCATCTTGACTGATTACCGACTCTTCTGTGCGGGACAGTCGGTTGAGAGAGTATCGGGTATCCCAGCAGGTCACGTAATCGCTCTGATATTTTGATTGTTCACCAAAAATAAAAATTGACAAGATAATTTGACCGAGCCTTTACGGTCTTCAGCTCGCGTTGCGTTGGTGAACTGGGGGTTTGCTTTCAATCATAGTTTTACCAGATCTCATCCACGATCATCCCCACATCACGATGATGGGAAGGAGATCCCTTAGGTTGCCTCTGGCAGCACCGCTATCAAGCACTCCTCCACATTCATCTAGGGCAGTTTCGGAGAGCCAAGACCCGCTCTCCGAACCTGAGTTCACTACCACCCTGTCCCCCCTTGACCACCCTTCTTCCACCAGTCCTGAGATACCTGTGCAGAGAACAACACAGTTATTTGTTAACTTGACGGCACCTAAGCCTGGGTCTTTTGCCTTTGCAGAGACCCACAACATGGCCAGCAGTGATGGACGAACCGATGGACAGCCCCAGAGTACCACTTATGTTCTAGATCAGGGCGCCATCAACAACACCTTGTTAGCCTCCTTAGAGACGATGCAGCGACAGATTCGAGATCAAGGAGCATTCATGGCAGAGGTTCGTCAGGAATTAGCACAGATGCGAGCTGACAGAGGAGAGAATAACCGAGGAGGTGGTGGAGAGATTCCAGAGTTTGGAGGAGGATCAGACGGAAACCCGGAGGACCAGCCGGAGCAAGCTAGGCAGCCACGACCGATGAGGCAGTTACACAACCCGGCTGCAACTTTGACCCATCGATGGATTCAGCTCCCTGAGATCCTGGGTGATTTCAAGCTTGCCCCCCAGACCATTCAGCTTTTGCCCAAATTTCATGGGCTAGCCACCGAAGAGCCGCATCTACACCTGCAGGAGTTTGAGATGATCTGCAGCACTGTCCACGACAGATATGTGGACGAGGACACTATCAAGATGATAGCGTTCCCTTTCTCCCTGGCCGACAGAGCAGCCAATTGGCTGAAGCATTTGGGGAGATTTGTTACCACTTGGGAGCAGCTCCGGACCGAGTACTTAAACAAGTACTATCCACTCGGCCGGACCAACGCAGCACGAGCTCTGATCAACAACTTCTCCATGATCCCTAATGAATAGTTTAATGAAGCGTGGGATCGATTCCGTGAGCTCATTGACCGGTGTCCACACCATGACATATCCAAGCCCAATCTCGTCCAGAGCTTCTTTTGTAGGCTGACACCGGAGCTGCAGGGGCTTGTCAACGCTTCTTGTGGGGGTTCCTACTTCGCCAAGGACGAAGACCAAGTCTGGGCTATCTATGAGGAGATGGCTGAAAACTACTCAGTGATGTCCCAGACTAGGCTCTATGCTCAAGGGAAACCCCAACCCCATGCCGTGTCCTATCATAGGATATCACGGGTTGATGCAGGTCCACCCATTTCTTCGTCAGCAGCAGCAGCCCAGGCAGAATCTTCAGTTGCTGACATGGGTATTATCAGTGAGAAGTTGGACCGTATTGAGATAATAGAAAAGAAGCAGTGCCAAGGCATGACACAGATAGATCAATTGGCACAGACTCTTAGTGACCTGAAGACCCACATCTTGTGTCTCCAGGAGGCACAAGAGGCTTCTCAGCCTCATTCCAGGTCACGAGCTGATCCCACCAGCAACCGCTCTTCCCAGCACTCTGCCCAATACCACCAGGTTCACCACGTTCAGGCAGAGCCAGTTCAGCAGTTGCAGCAGCATTACTCTCAGCCGCCACCATCTCAGGACACTCAGATGGTGATGTATCAGCCGGATCAGCCACTGGCAGTTCTTCCCTCTTTTACATACGAGCAGGAGCCGTTGATGGAAGTCAACGGGATTTGGTATGACCGGCAGCAGCCCGGGATACGCCGGGATCATCCTGGATTCAGGTGGTCCAATGGAGGTACCTCGTCCCAGCAGCAGCCTCCAGCTCAGGGTGGACAGAGCAGCCAGCAGCAGCAGCCCCATTATTCCCAGCCACAGCAACACTTCCAGCAGGGTCCTCGTCCTTACCATCAAGGACAGCAGTGGAGGCAGCAGCAGCAGCCTCAACAGTATTCTCAGCCTCCCCCTCAATTCCAGCGAGGGAACCCATCTGGTTCTCATGCACCTGTCTATGAGAACCCGACCCTTGATGACCTCGCCCGCTTACTCACTGACCAGCAGGCAACCTTCCGGCGAGAGATGGATGAGTTCCGGCAGGAAATGAGGGAGATAATCAAGGGAAAAGCCGCCATACCCGCTCAGATTGAACCTAACCCGAACAATCTGAAGAGGAAGTCTGAGCAGGTACAGTTTACAGAGGCCACCACTCCTAGTGATATTTTGAATGATATTTCTTCTCCCATATTTGATGCTGATTTTGTAAAACTTAGGAGCGGTAGAAGGCCAGCCGGCGGCGCCTCGTCTGAACGACAACCCATTGATGATTCGAGAGCGTCAGACGAGGAGGATAGCGGTGCTGATGCCGCTGATGATGTTGATGACGGTGGTGCTGACGCCACAAAGAATGATGAACCAATCGACGGTACTGATGCCGTCATTTCTCCAGATGCAGTTAGTGGTACTGATGCCACTATTAGATGTGATGCTGAGCCAGAGCGCGGTGCTGATGCCGCAAAGACAGATGCCGTGGGTGGTGCTGAGGCCACCATTTCTAGTCCTGTTGTGTTGCCTCATACCTATGTCTCTCAGGACATTATCAAAAATAACAAAAAAATGAATAAAGGAAAGGTTTCTTTATCTACTCAGAGTCCATATGTGTTGCATGATCACTCTTGTATGGATTCCAGTCCTTCCCAGCAACAGGAACCTCTTCCTGACCCTCTATCTGAGGAGGGTCCAGCAATCCCTTTCCCTCAGGCACTCCGCTTAGGGCAAGGGAAGAAAATGAAAAATCAAAAAAAATCACAACAGTTAGAGTTCAGCCAACAGATGATTGACAGATTCCATATCCAGCTGACTCTACAGGAGGCATTAGAGCACATCCCTCTCTTCCAGAAGCACTTGAGAGAGAAGACCACTATACGTAGGAAGAAGAGGAATGCAGAAATCCATGTGCTGACACGTGACACCTGCTTCGCTATACAAAATAAATTGCCAGCCAAGAAACCTGATGCAGGAGCTCCATATGTCAGATGCCACATTCATGAGCAACAATTTGATCGTACTCTTTTGGACAGCGGTTCTTCGATTAACCTTCTTCCGGCTTCCTTACTCGATCGATTCGAGTTTGGCCCTCTTAGACAGAGCAGGACGATCCTTCAGTTTGCTGATAGATCTGTAAAGAGGCCAAAGGGGTTACTTAAGGACGTTGTCGTCACAATTCAGGGCCTGAAATTCCCCGTGGACTTTGTTGTATTGGACATGGAGATCCCTGAACGTGTGATCGATGCCCCCATCATTTTAGGAAGACCATTCTTGGCCACAGCCAAGGCGGTAACCGACCATGATAGTGGGAAGGTATACTTTCGCATCGAGGGCGAAAGTGTACAAATAGAGACGATCGAGGAGACACGATCTAAAGATTCAGAGTGCTCAGATCAGATGACCGACTCAGGGCGAATGACAGATGCAGAGCTAGACATCCACCATGAGTGCGACTTTGTGATTACAGACGATGAAGCAGTTTGGGCAGATCCCGCATCACGAGCTCTTGCCACATCCTCAGATAGTGAAGATTCACATATCGTGGCAGATGAGAGTTCGGAGAGCACACTCATGGCACAGGATACAGTAGAGGCTGATTACCATGATCAGGATAGCGAAGACGATTTTATCTCATGCGCTTCAGATTCAGATTCCTCAGACACAGACACCAACTTTGATTGGCAGGAGTTCGATGAATATTTACCGTGTCCGATGCCTGCAGAGCTAGGACAGCTGACAGATATACCAGCAGAGCCATCTTCGTCGGAGTTACCATTACGAGAGTTCTCACACACAGATCTGGTAGCATTCACTCAGACATTTCAGAAACCAGATTTACCAGCTCCCACTTGTCCAGAATTGAAGACCTTACCGCAGAGCATGAAGTATAGATTCCTTGCAGGAGAGCCAAATATGTTCCCAGTCATTATCTCAGCAGATTTGACTGAAGACCAAGAACCTCGTCTGATGGAGGTTCTTGAAAGAAACCGCAAGGCAATTGGATGGAGTGTGGCTGATCTCCAGGGGATAAGTCCGGCCCTGTGCTCCCACCACATTTATCTCGAAGAAGACGCCAAGCCCTCGCGTGAGTTCCAACGAAGGCTGAACCCGAATCTTCGAGAAGTGGTTATGAAGGAAATATCTAAGTGGTGGAGCGCCGATTTTATCTACCCCATCTCTGACTCTAAGTGGGTTAGTCCATTGCATGTGGTACCCAAGAAGACGGGTATCACCACAGTTGTGAATGAGTCTGGAGAGGAGATAGCCACCCGAGTGCCCACTTCTTGGAGGGTCTGTGTGGATTACAGACGATTGAATCAGGCCACCAAGAAGGACCACTTCCCGCTACCATTCATAGATCAGATCATTGAGAGATTAGCTGGGAAGAGTTACTACTGCTTTCTGGATGGGTATTCGGGATACAATCAAGTGGCCATAGCGCCTGAAGACCAAGAGAAAACAACGTTCACCTGTCCGTTTGGGACGTATGCTTTTCGACGGATGCCCTTTGGATTATGTAATGCCCCGGCTACATTCCAGAGGTGCATGCTCTCTATTTTCTCGGACATGGTTGGTGAATTTTTAGAAGTCTTCATGGATGATTTCTCGGTTTATGGTGACAGTTTTGATGCATGTCTTGATTACCTAGACCGAGTACTTCAGCGCTGCATTGAGGTCAACTTAGTCGTATCTTGGGAGAAGAGTCACTTCATGGTGACTCAGGGGACGGTCCTTGGCCACATCATCTCCAACAGGGGCATGGAGGTCGACCCAGCCAAGGTGGATATCATCAAGAAGCTCAATCCACCGTCCAATATACGACAGTTGCGGTCTTTTCTGGGGCATGTCGGTTTTTACCGACGGTTCATACAGGACTTCAGCAAAATTGCCCGACCGCTCACAGATTTGTTGACAAAAGACACTGAGTTCCTTGTAGATGATAAGTGTCTTGCATCATTTGAGACTCTCAAGAATCTAGTTGTCGAGGCTCCTGTCCTTCAGCCGCCTGATTGGTCTCTCCCATTCGAGATCATGACGGATGCTTCTGATTTTGCCATAGGGGCTGTGCTAGGACAGAGGAGAGATGGAGCGCCTTTTGCCATTCACTACGCTAGCCGAACAATGGATGCCGCTCAACGGAATTACACAGTCACAGAGAAAGAGATGCTAGCTGTAGTCTTTGCCTTGGATAAGTTTCGATCTTACATTCTTGGATCTAAAGTGACTATCTATACTGACACACCGCCATCCGATACTTAATGGCAAAGAAGGATGCCAAAGCTAGATTGACCAGATGGATCCTTCTACTCCAGGAGTTTGATATAGAGATTAAGGATAAACCTGGAGTCAAAAATGTTGTGGCGGATCACCTCTCCCGTTTAGAGAACCTTGGGGATTCGGATCAAATTACACCTATTACAGAAACTTTTCCAGATGAGGCGATCCTTGCAATCACCTCACTTCCATGGTACGCTGATATTGTGAATTACCTTGTCACGAAGAAGGTCCCAAAAGATTGGCCCAGACAGCGACTTGAGACCTTTCTTGCAAAAGCCAAGTCGTACCATTGGGAGAATTCCACTCTTTATCATGAAGGAGGGGATAGCATCTGGAGACGGTGTATTCCTCAAGACGAGCAACATAGTGTCCTCACCTATTGCCACAAGCTTGAGGCAGGAGGACATCATTCTGGGAGACGGACAGCACAGAAGGTGCTTCAATCCTGCCTTTGGTGGCCTACCCTCTTCAAGGATTCAGATGAATTCGTGAAGAGGTGTACTGACTGTCAGAAAATGGGCACTTGTGGACAGAGAGATATGATGCCGATGCATCCCATTCATTTCTGTGAGGTTTTTGACGCATGGGGCATCGATTTCATGGGTCCGTTTCCTAAGAGTCAGGGATTTGAGTATATCTTGCTTGCTGTAGATTATGTGAGTCGTTGGGTTGAGGCCATCCCCGCTCGAACCGCAGATGCTAATACCATTTGCAAATTCTTGAGGAAAAATATCATTTCACGGTTCGGGGTACCTAGAGTGTTGATATCAGACGGGGGGACTCATTTTATCAATGACAAGGTAAGGGCCCTTGCTAACGAGTTCAGCATAGATCATAGAGTTGCCACTCCTTATCATCCACAGACGAATGGTCTTGCTGAGGTTTCTAACAGGGAGATTAAGACTATATTGCAGAAGGTAGTCCGCCCAGACCGAAAGGATTGGTCACAACTTTTGGACTCGGTCTTGTGGGTATATAGGACATCCTTCAAGACTCCATTGGGTACATCTCCATTCCGACTCGTTTATGGCAAGCCGTGCCACTTACCAGTTGAGCTGAAGCATAAGTCACTATGGGCTGTTACTGAGATATTTTTGGATCCAGAGAGTGTAGGAGATCGGAGAAAGGCAGAATTGGCAGCCCTGGAGGAACTTAGAGACACAGCATTCTCGAGTAGCCTACAGTATAAGGAACGAGGAAAGATATGGCATGATTCTCATATCAGCCATAAGCAGTTTGAACCGAATCAGAAAGTATGGTTATTCGATGCAAGGCTAAAGCTATTTCCAGGGAAGTTGCAGAGCAAATGGAAGGGACCATACTTGGTCCGGAAGGTGCACGACAACGGCAGCATCGATATATCTGAGATGTCATCTGAATCCACCTTCCGAGTTAACGGTCAGCGCCTAAAGCCATATCTTGATCATGAACCGCTGATCGTCGATGTTGCCCCGATTCATTTTGCATGAGATGTAGTCTTTGACTCCCATCATTTGCATCTCATGCCTGATTTTCACTTTCTCTCGCAATTGTATAGATCCAGATGTCCATATCACACATTCTTTTGTCTAAACACCCCATTTCTATCTTATGATTATGCTATACTTAGGGTGTACTTTACCCTAAGTATAGGGGGGGTGTCATACGTTTGATTATTCTTTTGATTCTTTTTACCTCTGTTTTGCTGCCTATACTTAGGGATATTTTACCCTAAGTATAGGGGAGGTAGACTCCGTATATTCATCTCCTCGGTTTTCCCCTTGTGTACAGTCTGCTATACTTAGGATTACTTGATCCTAAGTATAGGGGGATCACTGACTTCTATTGATTTTATTCTTTTATTCGTCGTTGTAGTATACTATTCTTCTCACTTTTCTATATGAAGCACGAGTTATGTCTTTATTTCCAGCTCTTTGATCACTATGAGGACATAGTTCGAGCTAAGTATAGGGGGGTGTCGTATATATTGTATATATACTTTAGCCATAACTCGTACTTTCATATTTTTAATATGGCTAAAATACTGTGTAAATATTTAAAAAAAAAGAGATGCATAAATTTCCTCAAAATTTTTCCTTGTACATACTGGCTAATAAGTCAGGTTAAAATATTTTGAAAAATATTTTGAAAGTAGTTTGAAAATCTATTTGAAAAAATCTTTTGAAAACTATTTGAAAAATGTTTGAAAAATATTTTCAACCTTTGTAAAAATATTGTGGATTGTAAAAAATTTTTTTTTCTTTGTGTGAAATAAAATGATTTTGTTAAAACTATTTGCAAATGTTTGGAAAAATTGTTGAAAAATTATATTGAAAATCTATATATACTATTCGAAAAATGTTTGCCAAATAGTTTTCAAATGTGTGTAAATGTTTGTAAAATTGTGTGCAAAATTATTTTGGACTATAGTTTTCAAAAATTATTTGTAAAATTATTTTCAAATAAATTTGAGGAATATATGCATCACAAAAAGTATATATATATATATAAAAATAATAAAAAAATAAATAAAATAAAAATTAAAAAAATCCAACTGTGTATATACCTGTATAAATTACTCAAGTTGTAAATTCTTACATCCTATTCTTGTAAAATAATCAACTCACTCTTGTGTAAATATGAATATTATTCCAAAAAAAAAATCTCTTGTATATATTTCTAACTATTTGCAAAAAAAACAAAAAAAAACAAAAAAAAAACTTTTGCATGTGCATCATTTTTCAAAAATCCATAAAAATTTCAAAATTTTGAAATTTGTTTCACAAAAAGATTTTGTTTTCTCTATGCATTGTACATATTTTCTTGCATTGGCATGTGCATTTTTCAGGATAGTCTTGACGATTAAACTAAGTCTGGAATAAATTTGAAGAATGGAGCTCAGTTGGACCTTAATCCACTTAATTTCAGAGGAACCTTATAAGATGTGGAGTTAAGACTTTTCAGGTCCTAGTGACTTAATTCTTTGGGTCCACACGACTATGTTCACGTGTCATCTTGATGAGTCTAAGTAGAATATTTAACAACACACGCATGATTCTTTCAGACCGTGGCTTACCTTGGACAATGCACTTTACACGTAGCTCTTCATGGAGGAAGTGGTGAGGAGGCAGTTTCCTTTGGCTTGGGGTAGCATATGAGGGTAGTACTTCTAGGCGGAACCTCTCTTCTTCTTCTAGTGAAGGAAGTGCGTCTCAACTTGGTCTAGTGGTGATGAAGGCTAAAGACAGAAGCCGTGGGTTGCAATAAAGCTTCAAAAGAGGGATAGTCTACTGGCTCAAGAGGAAAATTTCTTGTATATATATGCTGCACCATGTAGATATGTTGTACAGAGGCATTTGAAAAAAAAAAGAAAAAGAAAAAAAAAGAAAAAAAATGCAAAAATGCAAAAAGAACTCCAAAAAAGTGGTGGGTCGGATTGAAAATTTAATAACCCCACCGGAGTGTATATAGTGAAATAAAGCAAAAGCTTATGGCATCCATGTTACATCTCATGAAGCTTGCAGCGGGAGACTTAGCTACACTGGTTGAGCTTCCAAAAGTCTATACTTCTTCCCCCTCTTCTTGAGCCGGTTGCACTTGAACTTAGAAGGGAATACCCCGCTTCTCGAGGAAAGAGTTGCTAGACCGGGGGATTAGAGTTACCTTGTTGATAGAGGCTGTTTCTTTGTTACTTCTGAGTTGAGGAGCTATATTCACTTACACCGTACAAGTAAGATTTCATAGTCCTAAGAATTTGTGTATGTAGACTTGTTCTGATCTGACTGTTGAGGAGACCTGAATAGGAGTCTTGTGGAACTTAGAGGCTGTTAGGTTTTAAATCCACATCCCATTAAGGTTCCGACACACTAATAATCCAAAGGTCCGACAGAGCTCCAGACTACATTTTTATGAAGATAAGCTTAGAAGTCAACATTATTCTAACTTCTTTCCTTTTTCTTTTCTTTATTTTTGTTTTCACTTATTTTTCAAATAAGTGTTTGCTAAGGGACTAGCAAAGGTAAAGTATAGGGGAAATCAAAGAGGAAATCAAAAAAGCTCGGTAGGCTTGAAGAGGTAAAGTATAGAAGTCAACATTTTGCTGAGGAAGGTCCTCCCCTGTCGGCCGAGCCTTCCACGAAGAGCCCCAGGCCTCTTCATCCTCTAAAACCGTATGGGGGAGGTGAGGATGGTAGCCTTGAAAATGGAGTGGAAACTTGGGTTTTCACAACTTCCCGATATTAGTAGGTGGTCATCAAACCGTAGGGAAAAGTAGAAAAAGGACAGGAGCAGGGCGACTAGGATGATGGAATGTATATTCTGGCTCCGTTCTCAATGACGCGGAAATGGCCGGGGGTCAATCTTTCTTTCTTCATCCCCTCTATAACTAGTAGGTCATGACTTTAGACATCTGGGGTCATGGTAAGGCGGAAATTCGTTGACGGGGTCGTATATGTTATAGAATTGAAAAAAGGCCTGGACATTGTTGCCGTTCTATTACTCTTCTCGCACTTGCGGAACAGAGCATTTCCTTCTTGCTCAGAAACAATAAAAAATGTATGTATATGGAATTGGAAGAAAGAACTTTCTGAGGACAATTATGGAGTATTCTGTTACCGGAATCTTAATAATTCAGAAGAATTCACCCCCGTCACGGATGAGGGGGAAGCCTAAACCTGAGGTGCTTAACACATGCATTTCCAAAAGCTTAGCCCAATCCTGCATCGCTGTTCCGACCATAAATGAGATACTATAATTTCTTCCTGAAAGACCTGGAGTTCTCAGAGCGAAGGCTTCAGCCCGCCTATAAGGGCATTTTTCGGTTTGTCTTTTTCTCGGAATTTCTGAGGGAACGGAATCGTCTACCAGGGGACTTTCCCCCTGAGATTAGTTAGTTAGTTTCCTCACTCCGGTAGAGTTTACATGAATCAAATGTGTTTCCGTAATCGATTAGATAGTAGTTCTTATACCGGTTTGAATATCTGCAAAGTAGGATCGAAATGATTGTGGAATGGACTCAAAAGAAGGTGGCAGCTACGAGTAGTGGTTCGAAAATCATATATAAAATGGGGGGACGGAACGAATTATATATATAGGGCTATTACCGAAGTGATAGGTTGTCGAGGTAAATCAAAAAGTCGTTAGACCCAAGAATGAAACCGAATCTACGAGGCCGAATATATAGTAGTGGTGCTTCCAATTAAGATATTAGAGAGTAGGATGATGTTAATTGGGGGTCGAGCGAGGTTTTAAAGCAAGCACCGCGGGCGAATAGGAGTAAGCAAGGATGAGAGACAAGGACCCAAGGGAGACTCTTTCCGGTGGGGTGCCTCACTTGTTTGGGATCAGATGGGGAAAGCCAAGGCAAGGGGGGAAAGGGAAAATGCGCATGATCTCAGACAACTGCCGACGAGGAAAGCTATAAGGCGCTAAAAGCAAACGCGATGCGATAGATATATAGGTCAAGGTATTATTCTTTTTACCGCGGAGCAAATCACGATCTTAGAATAAGAACAAGAGATCTTTCTCGATCAATCCCCGAGCCCCTCATTCTTCGAGAATCAGAATGATCCTTTTCGAGTTTGAATTTCTTCATTTGGTTCTTCTATTAATATTTTTGGAAAAATTGAATCTTTGCACCTGGAACGAAGGTGGATGACTGATGAATCCATGATTCATCTCTTTTATTCTTTCATTTTATCTAAAATCCTTAGTAAAATACATGTAAATATCAACTACTTCTCATTAATTAGCATACTAACTTTAGTTATTGATATCATATATTTAATACTTATTTAATCCAAAATAAAAAGAATAGAGAGAAAAATAAAAACAAAAAAAGAATGATGTAAATATGTACATACTAATCCTAACCCTAAGACCATGTTTATATTGACTTGATCAGCGATATAAATAAGCATGGGGAGAAGAGGATCATAATCTATAAAAATGTCAGAAAACATAGATCACATGTTGTACATTTTCATTATTCACCTTGTACATATATTCATCTATTGTATTTATCATTCATATCACTTCAGATTAAATATTTTATTCTAAAAAGTTTTGATAATAATGTATATTAATTTATAAAAATATAATAAAAAAATATTTAATATATAGATAATATGGAACAAAGAATCGAAAAGTCGTAAAATGAACATTTAAAGCTAAATATCTACTTCGTATGGATTTAGAACTCACCAAACTCACTTCCAATGTGTTCTTAATTAAATTATTTTTAAAATAAATTTATTTTTATTAAAATCAAATCTAATATGCAAAAGTCGACTTTTGGGGTTACTATGATATATGTACAACCCTATATTCCTTCCTTATTATTTTATTATTATTATTTTATTCCTATCTATATTTTTATTATTATATAAAATTAAAAATTACATAAGTAAAAATAAGTAAAAAATGTGTATATTTATTATATATGTACCATGTACCTATATTGTATATAATACTGCTTATTTAACTAATTAACTAATGTTAATAATTTATAATAAAAATATATTTATAATCCCCAATTTATATATTAAACTAATAAAAAATAAAATAATATATTTATCAAAATAAGTAATTATCAATTAATAAACTATTGTATATGTGTAATTTATATCTATAAATTATACTATTTATATTATTTAACTAATTACATCAAAAATTTTAATTAATTAAAATTCATAATTAAATTATGTATTAAATTATCTATAACTTTTATTACATCATTTATTTATTTGAATTAATTTATTATTTATTAATTAATTTACATTGTTTCTTATATAATGTATATACTTGTACCTTTATCTCCTAAGCTTGTGACAAGTACCTGCCATGTGTCACACTCTCATTGATCAACCCGAAGAGGTTGACCATTCAATGCTCTTCTTCTTCCCCTTCTCTTCTTCTTTCTTTTCTCCATTCCTTCTTCTTTGTTTCCTTCTATCTTCCTCCCTTTTCTCCACCTAAGCCAAGTCCTCCACGTCGTCCCTAACCGACCCAATAGAACATTAGGACCACCTTCGTCCTCGCCAACCTCCGATCTTCGTCTCCGGTTGAATCCTGTCGAGATTCAATGAGCGTAGACCTCCATCTCCTATAAAAGAACTCCAGCATTTGAGCTCGAACCGATCCGTCATTTTCCACCTTCATTTCAGTGAGCTCCGGTGAGAGAGAGTCATGAGGATGACGAGATCCATCGCTAGAGTGAGCTTGTGCTCCGTCGTTCGAGAGCGTCCGACCAGCCAACCCATGGAGCTCTTCCGAGCTCCGACCATAGGCGACCCTTCCACCATTTCCGTTTGAGGTTAGGCTTCTATTTTTCAATCTCCCTCCTCCAGTTCTATTCTCAATCCATCCATTTCTCTCTATTTTGATTCAAATTCATCGCTTTTCATGGCCATCTCGACTTGATTCCGATAAAGTTCACCTCATCGCCAACCGAATATCGCTTCTCCACGCTCAGTTCATTTCTGATCATCTCAGATCTCTGTGGATCTGAGCTCGAGTCCTCTTTCTTCACCACCGCCTGCGGACATCCATTCGTTCTCCTTTTCTTACTTAACATTCGGCCGAGGTTTGCTTCCTCGAGCCTGTCATATTCAAATGCAGGTGCTTGTCCAGGTGCATCATTACCTGATCGGCACTTGACATCTAGAGTTGATCTGGAGGCGAAGCATCATGAGCATCGACGCATGCACCTGTAGAACAACCACCGTTTGACATAAGCCTCATCGCCTGAGATCTGATCGGCATTGAGATACAGCCGATCACAATCCTCGAAGCACCGCATCTGAGAACGAAGTACAGGATCTCCGCGTCGAACATCTCTGATCGAGATCCGAACCGCAACTGAACTTGAACCCAATCGCGCATCATCTGAAGCATCATTGATCAGATCTGTCAATCCATCTGTTTCGTGCTTAGAGAGCATCGAGAATTACCAAAGCCTGAAATCTGATCAAGAACGACGAACCATCACCATCGTGTGGAACGAATCAGCTTCGAGAACTAGTTAGAGACGAGCAAAACCTGTCGGCTGCCACTCGAAGCACATAGGTGAAGAACACCTAAAGGTCCAAGGCGTACATATGCCATTAGATTGAAGTCAATCCAACGCTCAGCATCGCACACCGTTCAAGCCGAATGCATGTGCTCTGCACATGATCCCAAGGAGATATTTTGGGATACTTTGCTTCTTTCATCCTGAACATATTTCCATACTCGAACAGGGATCTGAACTGTAGACGAGCACATGGCTATACACGTGAGTGGGTAAATATATGTACGTCCTTGAATTATCACGTATTACAAAGTGGTCCAGGCTAGGTGCTGTTATGGGTCCAGCACATGATCGCACCTACTTCGTCTCGTTTTAGCGAGAATAGCCCCACCTCTTATTTGTATTTCCGAAAAGATCCAGCCGCGCTAGCACATGATCGCACGTGCTTCGTCTCGTTCTTTTGCGTATTTTACCTCCACGCATTTATCTTGAAACTATGACCCCATTTTTTAAGGATATTTGTACTTAAGAACCTATATATAATATACCAAATAATAGTATTAAATTCGTATTAAATCAAATACAAAATATAAAAGTCAAATAAAAATACATAAAACTACTACTTAATATATTGTATATTGTATAAAGAGTATTTTGAAAAATAAAAAATATTTTCTATTTTCCATTAATCAAAATACAAAAATTCATCAAACTTATAAATTATAAAAATATAAATACATCTCTAAAAATTCACAAAAATTGTATTAGTTATATTTTGTAATATTTTAAACAGTAAACCAAAAAGAAATTAAAAACCAAATATTAAAGTTCTTATAAATTCAAATATAAAATAATTTCAAAATACTAAAACAAAGAAGATAAAAATAAATTAAAAATCACTAAAAATTCAGAAAACCCTAGTCTATACAGTTATCCTTCCTAAGTTCAAGACTCTCGTGCTTTACCATATACACAAGTTTAGGAATCTAAATAAAATCGACAAATCTTTTTCTAGCTGACTCGCTCGGTCGACACAATGATGTTGTTCTATCCTTTTAAAGCAGCATATTGGACGTGCTCATCAAGGACCCTCAGACCTTGTCGGAGACAGGTCTCTGTCGTCGCTCAACCTAACTCACTCTTTCTGTCACTAAGGGAGAGTAGGGGTCTCAGAGGTCTCTCTTGTATACGAGGATGGGTCGGAACTGACACCTCCCCGCTCATTGTAATAAAAGGAGCAGTTGGGAAAGAGCTGATTTCAATCGATTGATAGTTGCGAGGATGATGTTGAGAGATGATAAAGAGTTGGCAGAGAATAATGTGGAATATTATATCGATTCCTACCGAAATTAATGTGTGAAACCACATCAAGTAGTGGGGGGTTAATTGTTGAAGAACAATCTGTGGGGAGGTTGTCGCACGTAAAGATGTGAAAAAACTCAAAAATCCTTGCTCTTAATTCTTCAGAAACATGTAAAAGAATCAGAGAAAAAGATTCCGATCATCGTTGTATCGACCAGGTGAGTTTTACCAGAAAATATTATCTTTTTCGTTAAGCTTCTTTTTTGCTTATTTATACTCCTAAACTTCAATGTATAGTGAAAGTACGGGAGTGTCGAACTCAGGGAGGCAAACTATTTTATACTAGGGAAAATCAGTAGAAAAACATAGGAAAAAGGGTTTCCTAATTTTATTTAATTTTTAAGGATTTTTCTAGATTTTTATTTGAATTTTAATGAATTTTATATTGTTTTTGTAGTTTTTAATTATTTTATGATTTTTTTTATTATTTTAGAAATTGTTTAAATTTTTATTTGATTTTAATTTTGTTTTTTTATATTTTTATTTTATTTTCTATTTTATAGATTAGATGTTTTAAGGATTTTTATGAGGTTTGGTTAATTCTTAAGATGAAGATTGCATTTTTGTTGGAAACCTATGACTTTTTTTTATTTTTAAAGTAGCAAACAGTAATAAAGTATTTTATATAATTTTTACTGAAACGTAGATGAAATTATATTCAAAATGATAGGTTGTACGATATTAGAGGATTTTTATTTATTAGGTTATGATTTTTACAAGTTTTAACGAATTTTTGTGTATTTTATATTTTTTGTTGGTTTTATTATTTGATTATTATTTTTTTTAACAAATAAACATATTTAATACTTTGTATAGTGTAAGATACAATATTTTTACGTATTTTGGTGTATTTTTATAATTTGATTTTTATTTATTATGTGAAGAATATAGTATATTAAATATATATAAAATGGGGGTATTGGTGTAATGAGCCTGGAAATCTGGGATGCAAGTGTAGTATGGCCGAAGTCAGAGGGCTTTCATGCAAAATAATATAGGCTGCACATGTAGAGCACGTGAGATCTAAAAGGAGTGGTTGTCCACGTAAGGTGCTTCTGTCATGGCTACCTGCTAAAGATCTTGCTTGGAAAATCAACAAATCACATGGGAGTCCCTGTATATTGTTCCAGTGACTCACATGGTGAATCACGTGATTTAGCTATGCTTGAACCTGTGTGCAAATAGCAGAAACCTTGAGGATATTTCTGCAAATACGCTACTAATTTATCTCAACGCACGCGTGAGGCGCACATGAGTAAGGCAAACGGTGGGGCGGTCGGGTTGGTTAGATGCCAACACGTGGTGCGATTGACGTCCCTTGAATCAAGCCGATCCAAGGGATCTTGTTCTTCCTGGATGTACCCGTGTTCTTCCCCCACATTATTCTTCAGGCGGCGGATTCATTGAGGCTCGATCCTCCTTCTGGACTGCAGTTTTACTGTTTGTTTCAGTGCAGGTTGAATGTCACGGTTCTTCCAGAGATGGTTTCTATCAGATGTTCTGCTCGTAAGTCATGTCTATGCTCTATTCTCAAATCGACGATGATGTTCGGCTAGTTTATGTAATTCTCATCCCCAGGACGAAACTTTATCTCCGTGGGCTGCAAGAGGAAGTGATCTGACATCTAGTGGCGGAAAATCAAATTAATGCCCCATTGCTTTTGTATTTAATGGCAAAAGTTCCAGGTGATGCTCGAAGGTTTGATCTACAAGTGATTTCAGATGTTGTGATGGTTGCTCTTATCAGATCATGAGTATTTTCAGCACTGCTTCAATTCTCGTTCCTCCTGCGACGAGGTCAGCGACTCGAGCACGAAGGCTCGGTCTCAAATTTATTACAGAAATGTGAATGGAGGAGCTTCAATAGCAGAGGATTGGTTCCATATTCCAGCCGCGGTATATGATCGAAGGTGGATAGAGATGGAGAGATAAAACAGAAATGTAGGGATTCGATGGTGAGCAGATGATTCGTAGGTGGATCGAATATCAATTCGAACGGAGAACATAGAGAAACAGAAGGAGTAGAGATGGATTGAGAAGTGACTGGAGGGTGAAGAGAAGATGAGAAGAAAGAGAGGAGGAGAAATCTAATCAGAAAAATGGATAACAGAGGATGTGCGCCTGTGGTTGGAGGAACGAAGACCTCCGGGTGGTTGCCTACAACACGCGGCGATGTGGAGGCCAAGCCGCGGCGGAGCGGAGCTCTACGTCTGCGGTGATCTCGCCACACCTCCTCCTCCCTTTCGTTCGACGACGGAAGAGAGCAAGCCTGTCACTCCGTCTCCCTCAGGAACTCGGAGCTCTAGCAGAGATGGAGCAAAAATGGTGAATGCCCATCAATGGAGGAGGGGTTGGCTATATATAGAGGAAGATAGAGCTCGTCACCGCCGGCGGTGATAATAACGTAGGAGGTTGGAGAAACGACCGGCCAACGACCGGGCGTTGAGGTAGTTGATGGCCGGAGGTTGGAGATGGGAAGAAGGAGTATTGGGTAGAGGAGGAAGAAGAATAAGGAAGAAAGAAGAAGAGTCGTTGGGAAAGGAAGAAAGGGAGGGGAAGGAAAGAGAAAAAAGAATATGGGGCCAATGAGAGATTGCCATATGGCGGGGAAAAGAGAGAAATAAATAAAATGAATAAGACAAAACATGGAAGAGACAAAAGAGGGTATACAAATATATGATTATTAATTAAATACCTCATATATTAAATTAAATTAAATTAAATTAAATAATGTGGATATAAATTGTAAATAATTTAGTAATTGATTAATTTGTATTATTAAATAAATTAAATAATGTAAATAATAAATTAATTAAATAAATAAGATAGATAATATAGATAAAGGTATCTTGTACAATAATACCGATACGTACCCGAAAACTGCTTTTTTCGCATTAACTCCGATTTTAGCGAAACTAGTTTCATAATTAAAAATAATAATTTTAGGGACCGAGTTTGCTCAATTCAGAGTTCATACAACCGAGTTATTAGGACTAGACGAAAATAGTAGTGGCTTCGGGCATCTAGATTTTATTGGTATTTTAAGTTATTTTTATTTTTATATTTTTACATACAATTTTAGATAATTTTAGGAAAAAGAATTAAATTACAATTATTTAATTAAAAATCCGAGAAGTTTCTACATATAGTACATATAGACAATGGGTCTAAAATGTCGAAACTCACCGGTTTTATCCTATTATTTTTCTGATATTTTTAATAAATAGTATTATGTACAAAACGAATTTTAAAATTGAGTTTGGTCATTTTGAAGTTTTCTATAAATAGATATGAACCTTGGAAGTTGGCTTTTGCGGCTTTTACAGTTCATTGCGGTTAATTTATTTTTATTCCGAAATATTTTCTAATATTTTTATAAAATAATATATATTTTTGTGAACAACTTTCGTAAAAGAAGTGTTTGGTTTGAGATAGTTTTGATGGTAAATAAAATAGGTGAATTATTTACATTGTCAAAAATACGTAAATTATATTTTTAATAAATAGTATTATGTACAAAACGGATTTTAAAATTGAGTTTGGTCATTTTGAAATTTTCTATAAATAGATATGAACCTTGGAAGTCGGCTTTTGCGGCTTTTATAGTTCATTGCGGTTAATTTATTTTTATTTCGAAATATTTTTCTAATATTTTCATAAAATAATTTATATTTTTGTGAACAACTTTCGTAAAACAAGTGATTTGGTTTGAGATAGTTTTGATGGTAAATAAAATAGGTGAAGTATTTGCATTGTGAAAAATATGTAAATTATATTTTTGGTCTTGATTTTCTGAATATTTTTATAGGTTATGATCCTCATGTCCCTCTACTTATTTCATTTGTCGAACCGGTCAATATTGACCTGGTCTCGGGGTTAGGATCAGTCTGTATATATTACATATCTCCAGTCTTCGTTTCTTTTATTTTTTCTGTTTATCTTTATTCTTTTATTTTGGATAATTTAAGTGTTAATTATATAATATTAATATTTATGGTTAGAATGTTAATTAGATAGAATTAATAGATATTTGCATGTATTTTACCAAGAATTTTAACCAAAATGAAAGAATAAAGGCGATGAATCACAGATTCATCAAGATGAGAGGGTGAATATTGATGATGAAGGGATGCGATTGAGGCACGAGTGGAATGAATGAGTTCGTCTTATCATTTGGTAGGACAAGCTCTAATTAGGCACGAATGAGTGACTATAGGAGACCACATCGAAAGATCAGACAATTGAAATGGAGGCATGATGAATACCCATTCATCACTCTTTATTCTTATATTTTAGCTACAAAAACCTTTGCAAATGCATGTATATAGTTGTAAATGGAAATAATTACCAAAAGCTTGCATTGTGTAAAAACCTATAATTAGCATGTTTTTGTGCAAAAATAAAAGAATAAAGATTAAAAAGAAAAAGAGGGAAATATTTAGAATAAATATTGAGCAACCTAACCCAAGGGAGGGCTCAGCATGGGCCTGACCGCATAAAAGCCAAAGTAGAGGGAGATAGGGGCTCATGTGTGTAAATATTTATGTAAATAAATAAAAGTATTTTCCTCAAAAAAATAGCTTAAAATATGCTTGTAAATATTTGTATATACTCATAAGTATAAAAACAAAAGAAAAAGATAAAAATCAAAAAGAAGAGAAAAACATCACTCATCATGTACATAGACCACCCACCTTTATATTTATTTAGCTTCATAAATATATAAAATTAATTTCCAAAATCTTTGTAAATATTCTATATTATATAATGTAAATAAATAAAATAAAAACAATTAAAACAAAAGCAAAATAAAAATAGCAAAATTAAAAACACAAAAATATACCATGTATATAGATGTACATATGTATTTATTTCACCTATATAGATAAATAATAAAAATAAAATAAAAATGTCTTTGTATTCCTTATTTTATAATATAAATAAATAAAATATAAAATGGGAATAAAATTGTATAAAAATAACAATCAAAAATCAAAAATTAAAATCCCATATAGTGTATATATACCTATATATAACCTACTATGTATATACCTTATTTTTATTTTGAAAAATTAACTAAAAATCACTAAAAAATAGAAAAAAATAAAGTAAAAATATTTCATGTTTTAACTTTTTACAAATTCGCCCGTTTGCCACATGTTATTTCACTTCCAAATATTATCCACGTGGCCGATCCCTATTGGCCCTGGGGATGTTGACCGCCTGGTCAACTATCCCCCCCAGGACCACTTCTCACGGGCTTAGGCGCCCGACTCGATTTCCCCATTTTTTAGGGCCTAAACCCGATCGATTCCCACCTAAAACCCGGGTCAGATCCGTCCACGACATATCCGAGACCCTCGCTGGAGCTTCTGCATCGGGATCCGCGCGCTTCCACGCCCTACCCGCGCCTGTCTTCCCGAACCCTTCCAGCATATAATGCCGAGCTCCGCCACCTCAAATCTGATCTTTGGCCATTCGATTCCACCCCCTGTGAGCTCCAGCGTGTGCGTGAGAGTGACAGCTCGCGTCCTGTGCTGTTGAAGCGACGAAAGGGAGCGAGACCACTGATCCGGTGAAGCTTCGCCGCCTTGCTCCGCCACCAGCAGGAGCCCGAGCCTCGGAGGGAGACGCTCCTCGAGGCGAAGACCCAGAGCATACTTAGCTCATCCCTAGTCTCATCAGCCACCCAGGTAGTCCCTTAGCCTTCTCTTTTTCTTCGATTTTCCATTTCCCCCAAATCGCTGCTTCGCCGTCCCCCGTCGATTCCGATCGAGTCCGACCACCTACCGACCATCGGGCTTCACCATAGCCATCGCCTCCTTCCCGCGCACCTTCTCCATAGATCCATCCAACCCAGCTCGCACAGGAGCTGGGATTCGAGCTCCACCGTCCCCCCTTCGCCGGAGCTCGCCCACCTCGACCCTTCGTTCACCGTCACCCCGCCTAACCGGGTCGAGGCAGTTTGCCCTCGACCCGCGAGTCTTCTGGTCGTCTTTGCAGGTACTACCTAGCCCCTCTGAGGGCTTGGGTCATTCGGGCCAGGAGCCTCGCCTCCGCCGACCTCGCCGGAGCTCCTCAGAGCTCGGCTAGGCCATCGGAGGCCACCAGCAGCTGCGGAGCACCACGCCGGAGCTTCTCCGATCTTCAGGCGCAGCAGGGGAGGTTAGGAGCGCGCATCTTGGGCCGGCGAAGTTCGCCGGCGAACTGTTCTTCCTCGACCCTCGTTCACCGTCCGATCAGACCTCCAGCTCCAGTTTGCATCTAGGCCGTCCGTTCAGGAGCAGCAGCCATCGTTTGATATGAGGAGGATAGATCTGGACCGCCCGATGCTCGAGGGTTAGCCACGACCGTCCGATGCACCACGTGGCTTAGCCCCAGCCGTCGGATCACAGCGAGGACCCCAGCCTTGGAGCGCCCGCCGATCTCCACCGTTGATCACTCCACGTGGCGTCCATCCTGCGGCCCGCATTAATAAAGGGTAAACTACCCTTAGGCCCTCCTGTTTATTTCATTTCGCATTTAGTCCTGTAAATACCTAGTGTAGTTGTTGAGTTTTTGGTACTTTTGCATTAAGGACCTCGCACTTTATTTTCCTTGCACTTATGCCCCTGTGCGTTGTATGACACGTGCATCGACACGTGATTTTCTGGTTTATTTGCAATATAGGACCTGTAGTTCTGGATGTTATCAGTTGAATGAAAGTTTTTGGTTATTTGCATTTATACCCCTGTGCGTGAAACATTTGAGCATGTGCGTTTATTTTTGGGTAGTTTGCAGGTAAGCCCCTGGGCTTTTGGTAGCTGTTACCAAATAGCCCTCGAGACTTATTTTCATTACATTTGGGTCCCTGAGTGCCCCAGACACGCGCGACGCACGTGTTTTGCTGGGTTAATTGCACCAGACCCCCCAGACTCTCGGGTATTTGCACATAGGTCCTTGTGCACAGTGCCCCCTCTTTATTTTTGAATAAAATAGCAAATTACCTCCAAATCCAACGAAAATTGGGTACATGGCTCCTGCCATAGTGTAAAATTTTCAAGGATTTTTGGAGACATTTCTGAGTTGATTTGATATTTTTAAAAATTCAAAAACATCTAATTTTGCTACTGTCTAACTTTAAAAATCATAAAAAATATTAAATAGTATCTAAAAATTACAAAAATTGTCTACTGCTTATTTTGTTGTGTTTGATTTTCTAGCCAATTTTGGCTATTTTTCATTACTGAAAATCACTAAAAACTGAAAAACCCTTAAAATCTTATAAAAATTCTAATAAATAAACCAAAAACCCAAAAATAATAATTTAGGTGCCTAATTTTTCCTTGTTTTATTCTCCATACAGGAAAAATACCTTCCAGCTAATTTGGGGCTTCTAGATATTTTATCTAGGTACTTTTAGCTCGGCTGGACAGTACCTACATTTTCAGTCACTGTTTGATTTTTAGAAAATGAAATAAACATCAGAAAAATCCCAAAAATTCACCAAAAACACTAAAAATTATAAAACACATAAAAACATTTTTGTTAGAATTTTTGGTTGATTTTTAGTGCTTTTAATAATTTGTTGAAGTGTGTAGTTCCTTAGCTTTCATCATTTTCTTGACACATTAAAAATCCAAAAAAATATAAAATATTTTAAAAACCATAAAAAATATTTTCCTCTTTTATTTTATTTCCTTTTTGACTACTTCGTAGGCCGTAAGGCCAACCCGTGCTCCTTGTGTTCGACCCTGATCGCTATACCAGGTTAATAAAATAGCCAGGACCGCTATCGTATTTATTTGATTTCATATGATTTTGGTGGTCTGCTTTATTTTTCTTGATTGACCGAATCATTTCTCTCGATCCGGATCGCAACGACCCTTGAGTGATCTTATATTTTATCCCGGATTGATTGAGTGGATTTTTCGGTCGTCAGAATGACGCCGTTGCTGGGGAGCACGGCTTAGTAGTTATTTTTCCGCAATTTTCTTTTACACGGTTTTCTGTACATATTATTGTATATACATTTGATCTGTTTATATATTCATTTGGTCTGACATTCTTGCTTATTTTCTTGCGAGGGCCCGAGGATCGAGGCGGCTTCTTCGGAAGCCGACGCAACCGCGAGAGTCGGAGGCGGCTGCTTTTTCTTTACAGAGCCGCAGGAGAGCAAGCAGGAGTGCGGGAGCCGCACAATAGCCGCGGATTAGCATAGTTTAGATTAGGATTTATTTCCCGTATATTTGAACTGTTGTAATAATACAGGTACATTCGGACAGACATTTGGACTCTCGGGTCTGTTTCGCCGAGCACCGGTGTGCTCGGGGGACCCATTTAGATTTTTCGCGGTTTTAGCTTTTTAGCTGCCTTTTACGGTTTTTCGCGGTTTTTCTCGAGCCCCTAGATTTAGGATTTTCTGCTTGACTGTGCCGTACTTAGTAGGATCCCCACACTTAATTGATTGCCTGTTCCTATAGAGCGATAATTGGACCTACTAATAAATCAATAATAAAAATAGTTTAGTCGCTTTCCTGAGAGCCTACACGTCGCGAGCCTGCCCCGTCAAGCGCTACTCCTGAACTTGACCTGTTGAGAAGAGGAGGGGTGGGTCTATACCGGACTCTTTGGATCGAGGGCGAGTGACTAGGCTAGACGGTTCTATCGAGTAGAAATTGCCTGTTTAGGACTCGGCTTTCTGCCTGCACCATTTAGGTAGTTTATTTCCTGTCTTACAATTCTGCGCGGATCATCTTGCATGTAGACTGCTGGAGTTAGGTACGCATTTCTATCTCTGCATGCATCATTGATTTCTCGCGAATCGGCTTTTTCGTCTTCTCCCCCCTGTTTTGGACTAAATAACCAGGAGAACCGAAAAATTCGTTAGGCCTTTGTTTTTATTGAAAAAATATTAAAAAGAAAAACCATAAAATTGGGATTGTTTAAGCTATTGACCCTAAAAGACACTTAACTGAAAAATTTGTCTTGGGGAGAGAAACCCCCTCATTGTTTGGTTTGCTTGCGCGAGAGAGTGACCCGCACCCTAGATAGAGCCCTCCGGTGCTATTTCTAGCTGACTACCGACTCTTCCATTGGGGCCAGTCGGTTGGAGTAGCATCGGGTATCCCAACAAGTCACGTAAGCACTCTGATAAACTGTTTGTTCACCTAATAAAAACTGACAAGATAATTTGACCGAGCCTTCACGGTCTTCAGCTCGTGTTGCGTTGGTGAACAGAGGGGTTTGCATTTTGATCATAGTTTCTCCAGATCCCATCCGTACTACTCGACCAGATCGCGATGATGGGTAGACGCTCTCTTAGGCAGCCTCTGGCTGCACCGCTTTCGGGCACGTCTACCCAGTCATCTAGGTTGGCCCGCGAGAGCCGAGACCAGTTATCCGAGCCCGAGTATGATTCCGCCATGTTCCCCCTCGACCCCCTTTCTTTCGGTTCTAAGAGATATGAGCCAGAGGAGAGACTCACAGATTTGACAGCACCTGAGTTTGGCTCGTTTGATTTTGCAGACGCCATGGCCGACAGTTCTGAGGATCGCTCTCGTCAGCCTGAGCACTTCGTATTGGATCAGGGAGCGATCAACTCCACCCTGATCGCCTCTTTAGAGACCATCCAGCAGCAGTTGAGAGATCAGGGAGCTTTCATGCTCGACATGAGGAGAGAGATGGAGCAGATGCGAGCAGAGCGCGAGGAGCGCAGAGAGGGACCGAGGATTCCAGAGGATGCAGATGCAGCAGCCGCAGCAGCAGCCGCAGCCGCGGCTGGAGGACCACCGAGACCGATGCGGGAGTTGCACAATCCCGGATCGACGCTGACGCACCACTGGGTCGTACTTCCAGCCATCATGGGGGACTTCAAGTTCCCCCCGAACACCTTGCAGCTACTCCCCCGCTTCCACGGGCTCGCGACTGAGGAGCCCCATCTCCACCTCCAGGAGTTTCTGATGACTTGCAGCACTATCCACGACCGTCAGGTGGACCAGGATACGATCAGGATGATCGCCTTCCCCTTCTCCCTAGCAGACAGAGCAGCCACCTGGCTGAAGCATTTGGGGAAGTTTGTTTACACCTGGGAGCAGCTCCGCACCGAGTACTTGAACAAGTACTATCCACTCGGGCGGACCAATGCAGCGAGGGCCATGATCAGCAACTTCTCCATGCTCCCCAACGAGCAATTCCATGAGGCATGGGAGAGGTTTCGTGAGCTTACTAACCGATGCCCGCACCATGATATCTCGAAGCCGAACCTTGTGCAGAGCTTCTTCAGCGGGCTGACACCAGAGCTCCATGGCTTAGTGAATGCTTCTTGTGGCGGGTCCTATTTCGCCAAGGATCACGACCAGGTCTGGGCCATCTACGAGGAGATGGCCGAGAACTATATGTGATGTCCCAGACCCGGTTGTATACTCAGGGCAGACCCCAGCAGCAGCCAGGACCTGTGCAGTACCAGAGGATAGCACGGGTTGATGCCGGTCCATCCAGTTCATCCGCATTAGCAGCAGCACAGGCAGAGTCATCCGCTGCGGATATGGGTATTATCAGCGAGAAGTTGGACCGCATGGAGCTGATCGAGAAGAAGCAGCGCCAGGGCATCATTCAGATGGAGCAGATGGCACAGACTCTGAGCGACATGAAGACCCAGCTCATGTGTCTCCAGGAGGCACAGACGGCTTCACAGCCCCGTCTTCAGTCGCGAGACGATACCAGCGGCAGCTGCAGCTCGTCCCAGCGCTCCAGCTCCTTTCAGCAGCCTAGACAGGTTCACCTTGTACAGGCAGAGCCGTACCAGCCGCAACAGCCCTCTTACCAGTCACCACCATCTCCAAACCTGCAGATGGTGGTATACCAGCCGGATCAGCCTCTGGCAGTACTCCCGCCAGCCCAGTACGACGTCGAGCCGTTGATGGATGTCAACGGGATTTGGTATGACCGTCCTCAGCCAGGGATCCGACGAGACCATCCCGGATTCAGGTGGGGGAATGGAGGTACCCAGCCCTAGCAGCAGCCATCTGGCCAAGGAGGCCAGTATAGCCAGCAGAGAGATCACCAGCAGCAGCAGCTCCCAGTTTACCAGTCACAGCCACAGTCATCCTTCGTTCCTCGTCCCTATCAGCAGCAGGGACAGTCTTGGAGACGTGAGCAGCAGGCTCACCAGCCACACCAGCAGCACCCTCCTTCTTACCCCTCTCACCAGCAGCAGCACCAGTTCCAGCAGCCTCATCACCAGAGAGGCTACCCGTCGGGCTCCCACGAGAGCCCTGTTTTGGATGACATAGCCCGCCTCCTCACGGACCAGCAGGCTACCTTCAGGCGGGAGATGGACGAGTTCCGCCAGGAGATGCGGGACATCGTGAGAGGGAAGGCCGCCATTCCTGCCCAGATTGAGCCGAATCCCAACAGCCTGAAGCGGAAGTCTGAGCAGGTAGCTTACACTGAGCACGCCATTCCTAGTGATCCATTTGTTGATAAATCTTCGGATCTGTTTGATGCTGATTTTGTTACGCTTAGGAGCGGTAGGACACCAGCAGGCGGAGGGCACCTCGTCTGAGCTACACCATGAGGACACATCCGGGGCGCCAGATGAGGAGGAGGAGAGCGGTACTGAGGCCGCTCATGACGATGATTGTGGTACTGATGCCACCAAGGATGATGATCCCACCGGCGGTGCTGAGGCCGTCGCTTTACCAGTTCGAGGAGGTGGTACTTGCCACCAGAGTAGCCGAGCCAGCACGCGGTACTGAGGCCGCGAGACGTCTAGCAGAGCTAGCCCGTGGTGGTACTGAGGCCACCGGTGTTCATTTTGAGAGAGATGTTGTTTTTCCTTCTGTTGATGTATCTCAGAACACTGTTTTGAATAAAGGAAAAGGTTTAGTTTCTTCTGGTCCCACTGTGGTGATTGATGTATGTGCGGATCCGGCCGTCGAGCCGTCTAGACCTCTTCCTAGTCCTTCATCTGAGAAGGACCCTGTGATCCCCTTCCCTAGAGCCCTTCTGATGGGGAAGGGGAAGAAAAGAGACAAAGACCCAAAAAAGAGAGAGCAGGAGGAGTTCAGCCAGAGCATCATTGATCGATTTCACATACAGCTGACCCTTCAGGAGGCTTTGCAGCACATCCCCCTTCTTTAGCGATCTTTGAGAGATAGGACCACAGTCAGGAGGAGGAGGAGGAACCATCATTCAGAGATACATGTGCTGACGAAAGCCACGTGCTTCGCGATCCAGAACCGTCTGCCGGCTAAGAGGCCAGATTCAGGAGCCCCGTATGTCAGATGTCAGATTAGTGAGCAGAGGTTCGACTGGACTCTATTGGATAGCTGATCGTCTATCATCCTCCTTCCAGCAGCCCTTCTCGACCGCTTCGAGTTGGGCACTCTTCGACAGAGCAGGACAGTCCTTCAGTTTGCTGATCGATCTGTCAAGAGGCCGAAGGGGTTGTTGCGAGACATTATCGTCACGATTCAGGGCATGCAATTCCCCGTGGACTTCGTAGTATTGGACATGGAGATCCCTGATTCAGTGGCCGATACCCCCATCATCCTCGGTCGTCCGTTCTTGGCCACAACCAAGGCGGTGACTGATCATGATAGCGGGAAGGTATACTTTCGTGTCGAGGGCGAGAGTGTATAAATAGAGACGGTCGAGGACTACAGAGCCAGAGAGAGAGCATGCTCAGAGACCAGCACAGATACAGAGCAGCTGACCGACGCCGGGCTAGACATCCACCCGGACTGTGATTTTGTGATCACAGATGATGAGGCAGCATGGGCAGACCCTTCCGCACAGGCCATCCTCTCATTTCCAGACACCAATGATGCAAAGATGACAGCAGAGGAGAGCTTGGAGAGCACAGCCCTGGTCCAGGATACTACAGAGGCAGCAGAGCCGGTTCTCGACCGCGACACGGTTCTTAGTGATGGTGGTACTGAGGCCACCTTGTGTGATGGTGGTACTGATGCCACCTTGTTTGATGCAGATCCCTCGGATTCAGAGTCTGATTGGGCAGATTGTGATGATCAGATGCCAGACCTGAGTCCACCAGAGCCTACAGATGAGGAGGAGGTAGAGGCAGAGCAGATCAGAGACAACACAGTTGAGCAGCCTTCTCCAGATCCAGTTTGCGAGGGCTCGTATTCTTTCTCCCAGGCAGATTTGGCAGATTTAGCAACATTCACGCACCTTCTTTCGAGGTCAGATTTGCCAGCACCCAGCTGTCCAGAGCTGAAGCCGCTCCCTACTTCGCTGAAGTATCGGTTCCTTGCGGGTGAACCTGAGATGTACCTAGTCATCATCTCCGCCGATCTGACTAGAGAGCAAGAATCCCGTTTGATGGGGGTTCTTGAAAAGAACCGCAAGGCAATCGGATGGAGCGTAGCAGATCTCCATGGGATTAGTCCATCAGTATGCTCCCACCATATTTATCTCAAGGAGGGGGCGAAGCCATCGCGTGAGTTCCAGCGGCGGCTGAACCCCAACCTGAGAGAGGTCGTGATGAAGGAAATATCAAAATGGTGGAGTGCAGATTTTATTTATCCCATTTCCGACTCCAAGTGGGTCAGCCCCTTGCATGTGGTGCCCAAGAAGACGGGCATCACGACAGTGATCAGTGAGTCGGGAGAGGAGATTGCTACACGAGTACCCACCTCTTGGAGGGTCTGTGTTGACTACAGGAGACTCAACCAGGCCACCAAGAAGGACTATTTCCCCCTGCCTTTTATTGACCAGATCATTGAGAGACTGGTAGGGAAGAGCCATTATTGCTTCCTGGATGGGTACTCGGGCTACAACCAGGTGGCCATCGCTCCTGAGGATCAGGAAAAGACCACCTTTACCTGTCCCTTTGGTACATACGCCTTTCGACGCATGCCATTTGGGCTATGCAATGCCCCTGCGACTTTTCAGAGGTGCATGCTGTCGATCTTTTCGGACATGGTAGGGGAGTGTTTGGAGGTCTTCATGGACGATTTCTCGGTCTACGGCGACGGATTTGACTCCTGTCTTGACTGCCTAGACCGAGTACTACAGCGATGTATTGAGTACCATTTGGTTCTATCTTGGGAGAAGAGTCACTTCATGGTGACTCAAGGGACGGTGCTTGGCCATATCATCTCCAACAGGAGCATGGAGGTTGATCCGGCCAAGGTTGATGTCATTAGAAAACTCGCACCGCCGTCCAATTTGAGGCAGCTACGGTCATTCCTGGGGCACGTTGGTTTTTATCGGAGATTTATTCAGGATTTCAGCAGGATTACCCGGCCGTTGACTGACCTCTTGACGAAAGACACCGAGTTCCTTGTCGATGACAAGTGTCTTTCGTCCTTTGCGACTCTCCAGCAGTGTGTGATTGAGGCCCCTGTCCTCCAGCCGCCCGATTGGTCTCTCCCATTCGAGATCATGACGGATGCCTCCGATTTTGCCGTAGGGGCAGTGCTGGGACAGAGGAGGGATGGAGTTCCATTTGCTATCCACTACGCTAGCCGCACATTGGATTCCGCCCAGCGGAATTACACGGTCACAGAGAAGGAGATGCTAGCCGTAGTGTTCGCCCTAGATAAGTTTCGATCTTATATCATTGGATCTAGAGTGACCCTGTACACAGATCACACCGCCATCAGGTACCTCATGGCAAAGAAGGATGCCAAGGCCAGACTTACTAGATGGATCCTTCTACTCCAGGAGTTCGACATTGAGATCAAAGATAAGCCTGGAGTCAAGAATGTGGTGGCGGATCACCTCTCCCGTATAGAGCAGCCTGAGGAGTCTAAGCAGATAGATCCCATTTGTGAGACCTTCTCAGATGAGGCGATCCTTGCTATTGCCTCACTCCCGTGGTATGCTGATATTGTGAACTTTCTCGTTGTTGGGAAAGTCCCATAAGATTGGCCCAAGCAGAGGCTTGAGACCTTCCTTGCGAAGGCCAAGTCCTACCACTAAGAGGATCCCATCCTTTACCACGAAGGAGGAGATACCGTCTGGTGTCGGTGCATTCCTCAGGAGGAACACCATAGCGTCCTCACTTACTGCCACAAGCTTGAGGCAGGAGGACAACATTCTAGGAGGAGAACGGCACAGAAAGTGCTCCAATCCGGCTTGTGGTGGCCTATCCTCTTCAAGGATTCTGATGAGTTCGTGAAGAGGTGTACTGACTGTCAGAGGATGGGCACTTGTGGACAACGTGATATGATGCTGATGCAGCCCATTCACTTCTGTGAGGTTTTTGACGCATGGGGCATCGATTTCATGGGTCCATTCCCTAAGAGTCAGGGATTTGAGTACATTCTGTTGGCCATGGATTATGTTAGTCGTTGGGTTGAGGCTATCCCCGCCCGAGCCGCTGATGCGAGGACAATATGCAGATTTTTGAGGAAGCACATCATCACGCGGTTCGGGGTTCCACGAGTTCTGATTTCTGATGGGGGGTCTCATTTCATCAACGACCAGGTGAAGGCCCTTGCTAGCGAGTTCGTTATAGACCATCGTGTTGCTACACCTTACCATCCACAGACGAATGGTCTAGCCGAGGTGTCGAATAGGGAGATCAAGACTATACTGCAGAAAGTCGTCCGCCCTGACCGAAAGAATTGGTCACAACTTTTGGACTCGGTCTTGTGGGCATATAGGACGTATTTCAAGACACCATTGGGCACATCTCCCTTTCGCCTCGTTTATGGCAAGCCGTGCCATTTGCCTGTTGAGTTGAGGCACAGGTCACTATGGGCAGTTACAGATATTCTTATGGATCCAGATGGTGTAGGAGATCAGAGGAGGGCAGAGTTAGCAGCCCTGGAGGAGTTGAGAGATACAACTTTCTCAAACAGCCTACATTATAAGGAGAAAGTGAAGGAGTGGCATGATTCTCACATCAGCCACAAGCATTTTGAGATTGGACAGAGAGTATGGCTGTTTGATGCGAGGCTTCGTTTGTTTCCAGGGAAGCTACAGAGCAAGTGGAAGGGACCCTACTTAGTTAGAAAGGTACACGACAACGGTAGTATTGATATATCCGAGTTGTCTTCTGAGAGTACCTTTCGAGTGAACGGCCAGCGGCTCAAGCCATTTCTAGATCATGAGCCGCGGCTCGCTGATCTTGCCCCTATTCATTTTGCGTGAGATGTGGTCTTTGACTCACATCCAATGCATCTCACGCCTGAGTTTCACTGATCGCTCGCCTTGTATAGATCCAGATGTCTATATCACCACATTCTTTAGTCCCACATCCCTTTCTTCATCTTTGATTATGTTATACTTAGGGTGCACTTTACCCTAAGTATAGGGGGGATGTGAGACCTTCGGGTATTTCTTTTGTTTCTTTCTACCCCTGTTTTGCTACCCATACTTAGGGACATTTCACCCTAAGTATGGGGGGGGTAGATGATCGCCGCCCAAATGACAGAGGTAAAAGGTCTAAAGAAATAAATCACAATGTCGTTGCGACCTCAATCACTCGGGCTGAGTAAATCAAGAAAAAATAATCAACCACTCGAATAAGATAAAATCAAGCAAGCACAAGAAAGAGCGGTCTAGCTATTGGGTTTAACCTGGTATAGCTCCCAGGGTCGAACTCAAGGAGCACAGATTGGCCTTGCGGCCTACGATGTAGTCAAGTATCCAAGGAAGTCTTTTTTAAGGTTTTTATTTGTTTTTATATTTTTTTTAGATTTTTTAATGAGTGAGAAAATGAGAGAATGTAAATACAAGGGGACTTCAACAATTTATACAAGACACACAAATGATGCAAAAATTCCAGAAAAATTGGTTTTTATGTTTTAAATGTTTTTTACTGTTTTTTGGTGAATTTTTGGAATTTTTCTAATGAATAAAATATTTATTAAAAATCAAACAAGGCAAGAAACAATGGGTACTGTCCAGCAAGGTTAGAAACTCAAAAATAAAATATTTAAGAGCTTCAAACAACCCTGGAGGTAATTTTCCTATAATCTATGAAGAACAAGGAAAGTTTAGGCACCCTAATTATTGTTTTTGGATTTTTAATTTATTTACTACAATTTTTATGAGTTTTTAGGGTTTTTTCAATTTTTAGGGTTTTTAAGTAATGAAAAGTAGCCAAAATTGGCTAGAAAATCAAGCAAACAGTAAACAACAATGTCTAATTTTTTTGGAATTTTTGGTGAAGTTTTTATATTTTTTTGGTATTTTTAAAGTCAAACAGTAGCAAAAATAGGGGTTTTTGAATTTTTAAAAATAATAAATGAAATCAGAAATGTCCCCAAAAATCATAGAAATTCCTACACCATGGCAGGAGCCATGTGTCAAAATTTCATTGGATTTGGAGGTCGTTTGATATTTTATTCAAAAATAAAGATGGGGCACTGTGCACAGGGACCTAAGTGCAAATACCCAAAAGTTCTGGGGTCCTGGTGCAAAATACCCAAGAAGTCACGTGCCAAGCACGTGTCTGGGGCACACAGGGACCTAAATGTAATAAAAATAAGTTCCGAGGGCTTATTGGTAACAAGTACCAAAAGTCCAGGGGCTTATATGCAATTTACCCAAAATAATTCGCACATGTACAAAATCAATGCTCACAGGGGTATATTTGCAAATAAACGAAACATTTCATGCATTCATTAACATTCCAGAACTACAGGGCAAGATATGCAAATAACCCAACAAAACACGTGCCAAAGCACGTGGGTCTCTACTGGCAGGGGTATAAATGTAATTAAAATAAAGCGCGAGGTCCTTGATGCAAATTACCCAGAAAATAAACAACTAGAATTGAAAATTACAGGACTGAACTGAAATAAGACAAACAGAGGGGGGTCTATGATATTTACCCCTTTATTAATAGCGACGGCCCAGATGATGACGCGTGGATGATCGGACGGCGGAGAACAAACGCGCCCTTGACTATGGAAGCGCTGGGCTGATCCGACGGCTGGCGTGTGTCCACGTGGTTGATCGGACGGTGCAGATGCGATGTGGCTCTTCGAAGGCAACCGAGCTCAGATCGGGTGGTCGAGGTTCACCCACGTGTGTAATCGGACGGCTGAGAGACGTCGTGGCTTAACCTCGCTGCTCAACGGCCCAGATGAGATCCTCAGATGGATCGACGGCTGCTGCTCCTCCTCAGATGAACGGCTAGGATAAGAACTGGAGCGAGGCCTTCATCGGACGGCTCTGGGAGGTCCTCAAAGAACTGATGGCCGGCGAACTTCGCCGGCCTCGTGAAGGTGTCTCCTCCCTCCTCTGCTGCGCCTGAAGGTCGGAGAAGCTCCGGCGTGAAGTTGCGCAACTGCTGGTGGTGGCCAAGGGCCCAACCGAGCCCTGGAGGGGCTCCGGCGAGGCTTATGGCTCGAAGCTCCTGGCTGAACTGGGAAGGAGGCTCAGACACCTCCTTTGGACCTGCAAAATGGTCAAGAAGCTTCGCGGGTCGAGGGCAAAGTGCCTCGACCCGGTTAGGTGGCGTGAAGGTGGACGGTGGTGCGTGGTGAACGAGCTCCGGCGAAGCGACGGCGAGGGAGCTCGAATCCCAGATCCTGTGCGATCTGGGTTGAGTGAAGGGGTGAAGAAGGTGCGTGAGGAGGTTGCGAAGGTGCTGATCGGGTCGGATTGGCCGATGGGTTATCGGAGTGGCCGGAATCGGAGAGATGCGTCGGAGATGAGGTTTGGGCGTAATCGGAAATTAGGCTAAACTAGAAGGAACTAAAGCTACCTGGTGGCTGAAGTAGACTGGGCTGGAGCGTGGCTATCTCCTGGTCGTAGCTTCGAAGGGCGTCAAGGCCTGAAGCTCGGTGCTCGACGCTGGCGGCGGAGCAAGAACGGCGAAGGTCGCCGGATCGATGGTATCACTCCCTCACCTCACTGCAACACGGGCAAAAGCTTGCTGTCACTCTCCCCTTGCCGATGGAGGTCACTGGGAAGGAAGAGAAGGGCCAAAGATGCGGCGCGGAGGCGGCGGAGGTGATGGCTATATAGTGTGACCGGGCGATTAGGGTTGAGCGGGGACGGCGATGGAAAGTGTCGATTTGATGGCTGAAGATCCGGCGAGGGAGAGGGATGTGCGGCGAAGAATTTGGGCGCGGGGGTTGAGTGGGAGACAGCTGGAGTCGCGTGGGAAAAATCGGGGAAGAAGGCGCGGCGCGCGACGGCCAGAAAAGGAAAGAGGCGCGGGGGAGTTGACCGGGGTCAACATTCCCCCGTGGCCCAGTCAGACTCTGCCACGTGTAGCGGATTTTTGTTTTATTTTTTTAGGGTAGAAATAAGTCGAATTAAATAAAACTCAAAACATGAAATATTTTTCTTTTATTTTTTTCTATTTTTTGGTGATTTTTATTTAATTTTTGGAAATAAAAATAGGTTAGCTCTATATATAGGTATATGTACACTACATGAATTTTTATTTTTGATTTTTTATTTGTTATTTTTTTGTGTTTTTATGCTCATTTTGTATTTTATTTATTTACAAGATGAAATATGGAATAAAAGAATATTTTTATTTTATTTTTATTACTTATATACAAGGGTGAAATAAATAAATATATACATTTATATACATGGTATTAATACAATGTATTTTTGGTATTTTCAATTTTGTAATTTTTATTTGATTTTTGTTTTGTTTCTTTTTATTTATTTTATTTACAAAAGGTAATATAGAATATTTACAAAAAGTTTAGAAAATAAATGAATTTATTTATAGGGTTAAATAAATGCAAGAGTGTGGTTTATACACATGGTGAAAGGGACTTTTTGACTTTTTGATTTTTTTATCTTTTTATTTTGTTTTTAATAGAATATACACACAATATGTACAAGTATATTTTTGGGTGAGGAAAATATATAGTTTAATTTATTTACAAATATAAACAAGTGAGCTCCTATCTCCCTCTACTTTGGCTTTTATGCGGTCAGGCCCATGCTGAGCCCTCCCTTGGGTTAGGTTGCTCAATATTTATTCTAAATATTTCCCTCTTTTTCTTTTTGCTCTTTATTCTTTTATTTTGTGCACAAAAACATGCTAATTATAGGTTTTTACACAATGCATGCTTTTGGTATTTATTGGTATTTACACATATCTACATGTATTTGCAAAGGTTTTTGTAGCTAAAATAGAAGAATAAAGAGTGATGAATGGGTATTCATCACCCCCCTATGCTTAACTTTGCTAGTCCCTTAGCAAACACTTATTTGAAAAAGAAGTGAAAAAGAAAGAAAAAGAAAAAGAAAAAGAGGATGTACATGGATCAAGGTTGACTTATTAAATTTTGCCTTCATTAACTTGAAATATGGAGCTCGATCAGATCTTTGGATTATTAATGTGTCGGAACCTTATTTGGACTTAAGCCTAAAACTCAACAGCCTCCAAGTTTCACCAATCTATGGGCAAGACTCCTCAATAAACCAGATCAGAACAAGTCTACATACACAAACTCTAATGACCATGAATCTTTCCTTGCGGTGTAAGTGATATGTGGCTCCCCACCTCAGAAGTGACAAAGAAACAACCTCCCTCAACCTGGTAACTCTAATGCCTCAGTCTAGCAACTCTTTCCTCGAGAAGCGGGGTATTCCCTTCTAAGTTCAAGTGCAACCGGCTCAAGAAGAGGGGGTAGAAGTATAGAGTTTTGGAAGCTTAGCCAGTGTAGCTAAGTCTCCCGCTGCAAGCTTCATGAGATCTAACATGATACCATAAGCTTTTGCTTTTCACTCCGGTGGGGTTATTAAATTTTCAATCCGACCCACCACTTTTTTGGAGTTCTTTTTGCATTTTTGCATTTTTTTTTTTCAACAACTTCTGTACAACATATCTACATGGTGCAGCATATATAAGAAATTTCTCCTTGAGCCAGTAGACTATCCCTCTTTTGAAGCTTTATTGCAACCCACAACTTCTGTCTTTAGCTTTCAACACCACTAGACCAAGTTGAGGTGCACTTCCTTCACTATAAGAAGAAGAGAGGTTCCGCCTAGAAGTACTACCCTCATATGCTACCCCAAGCCAAAGGAAACTGCCTCCTCACCACCTCGTCCATGGAGAGCCATGTGTAAAGTGCAGGTGCAAGTTAAGCCATTGTCTCTGAGAGTCATGCGTGTGTTGTTAAGTGCTCTACTTAGGCTCATCAAGATGACATATGCTCATAGCCTAGTGGACTCAAAGAATTAAGTCCTTATGGACCTGAAAAGCCTTAACCCTAAGTCCTACAAGGTTCCTCTTGAAGTTAAGTGAATTAAGATCTTATTCAAGCTCCATTTCTCAATTTAATTCCAGGCTTAGTTTAAATGTCAACTCTTATCCAGGAGAAACTATATACACATATGTACAAAAGATGCTATTTACAAATATTTTACAATCATGCAAGAATTTTGAAAAATGTTTTGAAATCATGAATGAATGATGCATGAAGTGCAAGTTTTGCAAAATGATATTTACACACATTTACACAAGATTTTTGCAAACTTTTGATTTTCAAAACATTTTGGAAAAATTTTGTACTATATACATAATTTTGATACAAAATATTTTACACAAGCTTCACACAAAAGATTTTTGAAATCATTTTTACAAAAAATACTTTATACACTAGCTATGTATGTGCACGAATAAAAGAGGTTTATGTACATGAAAAATTTTAATTTTTGTGATTTTTAGCCATTTTATTTATTAACACACTCACACAAAGTACGAGTTATGGCTAAAGTATATATGAAATATATACACACCCCCCCTATACTTAGCTCGAACGATGTCCTCAGAGTGATCAAGAGTGATGAAGAAGACATAACTCGTGCTTAGTAGAAGGGAAGTGAAAAGGAATGGCTAAGTACAGGAACGAACAAATGAATAGAATGAGAGGAACTCGGTGGTTTCCCCCTATACTTAGGATTAACTAATCCTAAGTATAGAAAGCTGTACATGAAGGGAAATCCGAGTGAAGAAGATACAGAGTCTGCTCCCCCTATACTTAGGGTAAAATATCCCTAAGTATAGGCAGCAAAAACAAGAGCAGAAAGAATGAAAAGAATACTCACAGGTCCGACATCCCCCCTATACTTAGGGTAAAGTACACCCTAAGTATAGCATAATCATAAGATGAGAAATGGGATGTGGGACTAAAGAATAGAATGATATGGACAACTGGATCTATACAGGCGGAGGAACAGTGAAAATCAGGCGTGAGATGTAAAAGATGTGAGTCAAAGGACCACATCTCACGCAAAATGAATAGCAGCAATAATAACGTCCCGCGGCTCATGATCTAGAAATGGTTTGAGCCGCTGGCCGTTCACTCGGAAGGTACTCTCAGAAGATAACTCAGATATATCAATGCTACCGTTATCGTGTACCTTTCTGACCAAATAGGGTCCTTTCCATTTGCTCTGTAGCTTCCCTGGAAATAATCTAAGCCTTGCATCAAACAGCCATACTTTCTGTCCAATCTCAAAATGCTTGTGGCTGATATGAGAATCATGCCACTCCTTGATTTTCTCCTTATAATGTAGGCTGTTTGAGAAAGCTGCATCTCTAAGCTCTTCCAAGGCGGCTAACTCTGCCCTCCTCTGGTCTCCTATACCATTTGGATCCATCAATATGTCTGTAACTGCCCAGAGTGACTTGTGCCTCAGCTCAACTGGTAGATGGCACGGCTTGCCATAAACGAGGCGAAAGGGAGATGTACCCAATGGAGTCTTGAAAGACGTCCGATATGCCCATAAGACCGAGTCCAAAAGCTGTGACCAATTCTTTCGGTCAGGGCGGACGACTTTCTGCAAAATATTCTTGATCTCCCTATTCGACACTTCGGCTAGACCATTCGTCTGTGGATGATACGGTGTAGCAACACGATGGTCTATGCCGAACTCTGTAGCAAGTGCCTTCACCTGGTCGTTGATGAAATGAGATCCCCCATCAGAAATCAGAACTCGTGGAACCCCGAACCGCATAATGATGTTTTTCTTCAAAAATCTGCAAACTGTCTTCGCATCTGCGGCTCGGGCGGGGATAGCCTCAACCCAACGACTCACATAATCTACGGCCAACAGAATGTACTCGAATCCCTGACTCTTAGGGAATGGACCCATGAAATCGATGCCCCATGCGTCAAAAACCTCACAGAAGTGAATGGGCTGCATCGGCATCATATCACGTTGTCCACAAGTGCCCATCCTCTGACAGTCAGTACACCTCCTCACGAACTCATCTGAGTCCTTGAAGAGGGTAGGCCACCACAAGCCGGATTGGAGCACTTTCTGTGCCGTTCTCCTCCCAGAATGATGTCCTCCTGCCTCAAGCTTGTGGCAGTAAGTGAGGACACTATGGTGTTCCTCCTGAGGAATACACCGACGCCAGATGCTATCCCCTCCTTCGTGGTAAAGGATGGGATCCTCCCAGTGGTAAGACTTGGCCTTCGCAAGGAAGGTCTCAAGCCTCTGCCTGGGCCAATCTTGTGGGACTTTCCCAGCAACGAGAAAGTTCACAATATCGGCGTACCATGGGAGTGAGGTGATAGCAAGGATCGCCTCGTCTGGGAAGGTATCACAAATGGGGTTAATCTGCTCAGAATCCTCAGGCTGCTCTAATCGGGATAAATGGTCCGCCACCACATTCTTGACTCCAGGTTTATCCTTGATCTCAATGTCGAACTCCTGGAGTAGAAGGATCCATCTAGTAAGTCTGGCTTTGGCATCCTTCTTTGACATGAGGTACCTGATGGCGGTGTGGTCTGTGTACAAGGTCACTCGAGATCCAATGATATATGATCTGAATTTATCTAGGGCAAACACTACTGCTAGCATCTCCTTCTCTGTGACTGTGTAATTCCGCTGGGCGGAATCCAATGTGCGGCTAGCATAGTGTATTGCAAACGGTACTCCATCCCTCCTCTGTCCTAGCACTGCTCCTACGGCAAAATCGGAGGCGTCCGTCATGATCTCGAATGGGAGAGACCAATCGGGTGGCTGAAGGACAGGAGCCTCAATTACGCACTGCTGGAGAGTCTCAAACGACGAAAGACACTTGTCATCGACAAGGAACTCGGTGTCTTTTGTCAAGAGGTCAGTCAACGGTCGGGCAATCTTGCTGAAATCATGAATAAATCTCCTATAAAAACCAACGTGCCCCAGAAATGACCGTAACTGCTTCAAATTGGACGGCGGTGTGAGTTTTCTAATGACATCGACCTTGGCCGGATCAACCTCCATGCCTCTGTTGGAGATGATGTGGCCAAGCACCGTCCCTTGAGTCACCATGAAGTGACTCTTCTCCCAAGATAGAACTAAGCGGGTAGCAATGCATCGCTGGAGTACTCGGTCTAGGCAGTCAAGACAGGAATCGAAATCGTCGCCGTAAACCGAGAAGTCGTCCATGAAGACCTCCAAACACTCCCCTACCATGTCCGAAAAGATTGACAGCATGCATCTCTGAAAAGTCGCAGGGGCGTTACATAGCCCGAATGGCATGCGTCGAAAGGCGTAAGTACCGAAGGGACAGGTAAAGGTGGTCTTCTCCTGATCCTCAGGAGCGATGGCCACCTGGTTGTAGCCCGAGTACCCATCTAGGAAGCAGTAATGGCTCTTCCCTGCCAGTCTCTCTATGATCTGGTCAATAAAAGGCAGGGGGAAATGGTCCTTCTTGGTGGCCTGGTTGAGTCTCCTGTAGTCAACACAGACCCGCCAAGAGGTGGGTACTCGTGTAGCAATCTCCTCTCCCGACTCACTGATCACAGTCGTGATGCCCGTCTTCTTGGGCACCACATGCAAGGGGCTAACCCACTTGGAGTCGGAAATGGGATAAATAAAATCTGCACTCCACCATTTTGATATTTCCTTCATGACAACCTCTCTTAGGTTGGGGTTCAGTCGCCGCTGGAACTCACGCGACGGCTTTGCCCCTTCCTCGAGATAGATATGGTGGGAGCACAACGAGGGACTAATCCCATGGAGATCTGCTACGCTCCATCCAATTGCCTTGTGGTTCTTTTCAAGAACCTCCATCAGACGGGATTCTTGTTCTCCAGTCAGATCTGCAGAGATGATGACTGGGTACATCTCAGACTCTCCCGCAAGGAATCGATACTTCAGCGAAGTAGGGAGCGGCTTTAGCTCTGGACAGCTAGGTGCTGGCAAATCTGGCTTCTGTAGAAGATGTGTGTATGCTGATAATTCTGCCAAATTTGCTTGGGAAAATGATAATGAACTCTCACAAACTGGATCTGGAGAAGGCGGGTCCTCTACATTGTCTCTGATCTGCTCTGCCTCTACCTCCTCCTCATCTATAGGCTCAGGTGGATCCAGATCTGGCATCTGATCACTACAATCTGCCCAATCAGACTCTGAATCCGAGGGATCTATATCAGACTCAGTGGCATCAGTACCACTGGAGAACAAGGTGGCATTAGCACCACCATAGAGCAGGGTGGCCTCAGTACCACCATCACTGGAAATCGTGTCGCGATCAAGGTCCGACTCTGCTGACTCAATAGTATCCTGTACCAGGTCCGTGCTCTCCAGACTATCCTCTACTATCATCTCTGCATCAGCCGAATCTGAATATGAGAGGATGGTCTGTGCTACAGGATCTGCCCAAGCTGCCTCATCATCTGTGATCACAAAATCACAGTCCTGGTGGATGTCTGGCTCTGGGTCTGTCAGCTGCTCTGAATCTGTACTGCCATGTGAGCGGGATCTGGATCTGGCTCTGTGGTCCTTAACCGTCTCTATTTGTATACTCTCGCCCTGGACGCGAAAGTACACCTTCCCGCTATCATGATCAGTCACCGCCTTGGCTGTGGCCAAGAATGGGCGACCGAGGATGATGGGGGAATCGGTCAACGAGTCAGGGGTCTCCATGTCCAGCACTACGAAGTCCACGGGGAATTGCAAACCCTGAATCGTGACGACAACGTCTCGTAACAACCCCTTTGGCCTCTTGACAGACCGATCAGCAAACTGAAGGTATGTCCTGCTCTGTCTAAGAGTGCCCAACTCTAAGTGGTCGAGAAGGGCTGCCGGAAGAAGGTTGATAGACGATCCGCTATCTAATAGAGTGCGGTCGAACCTCTGCTCACTAATCTGACATCTGACATACGGGGCCCCTAAATCTGGCCTCTTAGTCGGCAGATGGTTCTGGATCGCGTAACACGTGGCTTTCGTTAGCACATGAATTTCTGCGGTCTTGTTCCTCTTCTTCCTCCTGATTGTGGTCCTATCTCTTAGGGATCGCTGAAGAAGAGGAATGTGCTGCAAAGCCTCATTGAGGGTCAGCTGGATGTGAAATCGGTCTATCATGCTCTGGCTGAACTCCTCCTGCTCTCTCTTTTTTGGGTCTTTTTCTTTTTTCTTCCCTTTCCCTAACTCAAGGGCTCTAGGGAAGGGGATCACAGGGTCCTTCTCAGATGAAGGACTAGGAATAGGTCTAGACTGTTCGACGACTGGATCCTCACAAGCATCATTCATCACAGTGGGATCAGAAGAAACTAAACCTTTTCCTTTATTCAAATCAAAGTTCCGAGATACATTCACATGAGGAAAGACAACAGTTCTATCAGAATAAATGTTGGTGGCATCAGTACCACCTCTAGCTGGCTCTACCACTAGACGTCTTGCGGCCTCAGTACCGCTGGCTGGCTCGGCTCTGCTGGTGGCGTCAGTACCACCTCCTCTATGTGGTGAAATGGCGGCCTCAGTACCGCCAGTGGAATCAGCATCTCGGGTGGCCTCAGTACCACCGTCATCATGATGTGCGGCTTCAGTACCGCTCTCCTCTTCCTCATCTGGCGCTCTAGATGACTCCTCGTGATGTCGGTCAGATGAGGCGCCGCCTGCTGGTCTTCTACCGCTCCTAAGTGTGACAAAATCAGCATCAAATAGATCCGACGAGATAACATCAAATAAGTCACTAGAAGTGGTAGGCTCAGTGTGAACTACCTGCTCAGATTTCCTCTTCAGATTATTCGGATTAGGCTCTATCTGTGCAGGGATGGCGGCCTTCCCTCTCATCAGGTCCCGCATCTCCTGGCGGAACTCGTCCATCTCCCGTCTAAATGTAGCCTGCTGCTCTGTGAAGAGGCGGGCTATATCATCCATGGCGGGGCTCTCATGGGAGCCCGACGGGTTGCCTCTCTGGTAATGAGGCTGCTGGGGCTGAGAGGGGTAAGAGGATGGATGCTGCTGCTGGTGAGCCTGCTGCTCACGTCTCCAACTCTGTCCCTGCTGCTGATAGGGACGAGATACGAATGATGATGGCTGGTGTGCTGGGTGCTGCTGGTGATCCCTCTGCTGGGAGTACTGCCCTCCCTGACCGGCTGGCTGCTGCTGGGGCTGGTTACCCCCATTCCCCCACCTGAATCCGGGATGGTCTCGTCGGATTCCAGGTTGAGGACGGTCATACCAAATTCCGTTGACGTCCATCAACGGCTCTGCATCGTATGGGGCGGGTGGGAGTACATCCAGAGGCTGATCCGGCTGATATACCACCATCTGTAAGTCTGGAGATGGTGGTGCCTGGTAAGAGGGCTGCTGCTGCTGGTACGGCTCCGCCTGTACATGGTGAACTTGTCTAGGCTGCTGCAAGGAGCTGGAGCGCTGGGACGAGCTGCGGCTGCCACCGGAATCGCCTCGCGACAGAAGACGGGGCTGAGGAGCCGTCTGTGCCTCCTGAAGACACAAGAGCTGGGTCTTCATGTCGCTCAGAGTCTGTGCCATTTCCTCCATCTGAGTTATGCCCTGGCACTGCTTCTTCTCGATGATTTCCATGCGGTCCAACTTCTCACTAATAATCCCCATGTCCGCAGCGGCCGACTCTGCCTGTGCGGCTGCAACTGTGGACGAACTGGAAGGACCTGCATCAACCCGTGCTATCCGCTGATACTGCACGGGTCCTGGCGGCTGCTGAGATCTCTATGTATACAACCGAGTCTGGGACATCACCATGTAATTCTCGGACATCTCCTCATAGATGGCCCAGACTTGGTTGTGGTCCTTGGCAAAGTAGGACCCGCCGCAAGAAGCATTCACCAGACCCTGAAGCTCTGGTGTTAGCCCACTGAAGAAGCTCTGAACTAGGTTCGGCTTCGAGATATCATGGTGGGGGCATCTATCCAGAAGCTCTCTGAACCTCTCCCATGCCTCGTGAAATTGCTCGTTAGGGAGCATGGAGAAGTTGTTGATCAGGGCCCTTGCTGCATTCGTCCGCCCGAGTGGATAGTACTTGTTCAAGTACTCGGTGCGGAGCTGATCCCAGGTGTAGACAAACTTCCCTAGATGTTTCAGCCAGGCGGCTGCTCTATCTGCCAGTGAAAAAGGGAAGGCCATCATTCGAATTGTATCTTGGTCCACACGACGGTCGTGGACAGTACTGCAGATCATCAGAAACTCCTGGAGATGGAGGTGTGGTTCCTCAGTGGCGAGTCCGTGAAAGTGAGGAAGCATCTGCAGGGTGTTCGGGGGGAACTTGAAATCCCCCACGATAGCAGGTATCACCACCCACTGGTGCATCAGTGTAGATCCGGGGTTGTGAAGCTCCCGCATCGGTCTCGCTGCTGCGGCGGCTGCCGCTGCTGCGGCGGCTGCTGCTGCGGCTGCTGCCTCTGCATCAGCATCAGGAATGTCCTCCGGCTCGCTCGGCTCTTCTCGCTCTCTTCGGAGTCTCTCCAACTCCCTCCTCATCTCTATCATGAATGCCCCCTGATCGCGTAACTGGTTCTGAACCGTCTCTAATGATGCGATCAGGGTGGAGTTAATCGCCCCCTGGTCTAAGACAAAGTGTTCGGGCTGGCGATCGTCTGAACTACCGGCTCCAGCCATAGGGATGTCTGCAAAATCAGAAGAGCCCAACTCAGGTTCGGTCAAATGAATTCGTCTCTCCTCGGGCTCATGTCTCTCAGGAACAGAAGAAAGGGGATCGAGGGGGAACAGGGTGGATTCGAACTCGGGCCCGGAGAGCTGGTCTCGACTCTTACGGGCCAACCTAGATGATGGAGTAGACGCGCCTGAAAGCGGTGCAGCCAGAGGCTGCCTAAGAGATCGTCTACCCATCATCTTGATCTTGGCGAGTTAGGCGGATGGGATCTGGAGAAAATATGATCACAGAGCAAACCCCAGGTTCACCAACACAACACAATGTGAAGACCGTGAAAGATCGGTCAATTTATCTTGTCAATTTTATTTGGTGAACATACAAGATATCAGAGCGATTAACGTGACCTGTTAGGATACCCGATACTCTCTCAACCGACTGTCCCGCACAGAAGAGTCGGTAATCAGTCGAGATGAGTACCGGAGGGCTTTACCTAGTGTTCGGGTCACTCTCTCGCACAATCAAACCAAACAATGAGGGGGTTGCTCTCCCCAAGACAAATTTTTCTGGTGAGTGTCTTTTAGGGTCAATAATGTTATCCAGTCCCAATTTTTTTGTTTTTCTTTTTAAATATTTTTCAAAAATAAATACAGGCGGCCTAACGGTTTTTCCAATTCTCCTGATGATTAATAATCCAAACACAGAGGGAGAAGACGAAAAAGCCGATGCACGGAGAAATCAATGATGCATGCAGAGAAAGAAATGCGTACCTTGTCTCCAGCACTCTACATGCAAGTGATCCGCGCAGAATTTAAATACAGAAATAAACTACCTAAATGGTGCAGCGGGAAAAACCGAATCCTAGATGAGCAACTTCTATTGATCGTGAAGAACCATAGTTAGCTAATCGAATAGAGTCCGGAGTCCGATCTTGGGAGTCACTCGGTGCCCACCACAATGGGTCCTGCCAGCGCTGTATGTGACTCCTCACGGCACGTGGTCTCAAATCCAATTTCACTAACTTTTTCAATGAATTTTATTAAGGTCCAATTACGTTCTATAGGAACAGATATTCTATTAGGTGTTGGGCCTTAAAAATCTACGTCACAATCAACATAAATTCCTAAATCTAGGGGCTCGAGGAAAACCGCGTAAACACCGGAAAAGGCAGCTAGCTATGAAAACCACGATAAAAGCCGCGAAAATCCGAATGGGTCCCCCGAGCACACCGGTGCTCAGCGAAACAGACCCGCTAAGTTACAAATGTCCAAGAGTGTCCAGAGTTCAAGTCCTAAATTATTACAACAAGAAATGTTCTCTCTCTCTCTGAAATAAAATTTTCCTCTCCTCTCTCTTCCTGCTCTTCTTCCCGTGCGGGTCCTCAAAAAGTATACTCCAAGATCTCCACGTAGTACCTCGCACAAAAATCAAAGAGAGAGAATGGTCAGAAAACAACAATAATATAGAGAGAGACAAAATGGAAAACTGACTACAAAGCCGTGCTCCCCGGCAACGGCGCCATTCTGATCGCCGCCCAAATGACAGAGGTAAAAGGTCTAAAGAAATAAATCACAATGTCGTTGCGACCTCAATCACTCGGGCTGAGTAAATCAAGAAAAAATAATCAACCACTCGAATAAGATAAAATCAAGCAAGCACAAGAAAGAGCGGTCTAGCTATTGGGTTTAACCTGGTATAGCTCCCAGGGTCGAACTCAAGGAGCACAGATTGGCCTTGCGGCCTACGATGTAGTCAAGTATCCAAGGAAGTCTTTTTTAAGGTTTTTATTTGTTTTTATATTTTTTTTAGATTTTTTAATGAGTGAGAAAATGAGAGAATGTAAATACAAGGGGACTTCAACAATTTATACAAGACACACAAATGATGCAAAAATTCCAGAAAAATTGGTTTTTATGTTTTAAATGTTTTTTACTGTTTTTTGGTGAATTTTTGGAATTTTTCTAATGAATAAAATATTTATTAAAAATCAAACAAGGCAAGAAACAATGGGTACTGTCCAGCAAGGTTAGAAACTCAAAAATAAAATATTTAAGAGCTTCAAACAACCCTGGAGGTAATTTTCCTATAATCTATGAAGAACAAGGAAAGTTTAGGCACCCTAATTATTGTTTTTGGATTTTTAATTTATTTACTACAATTTTTATGAGTTTTTAGGGTTTTTTCAATTTTTAGGGTTTTTAAGTAATGAAAAGTAGCCAAAATTGGCTAGAAAATCAAGCAAACAGTAAACAACAATGTCTAATTTTTTTGGAATTTTTGGTGAAGTTTTTATATTTTTTTGGTATTTTTAAAGTCAAACAGTAGCAAAAATAGGGGTTTTTGAATTTTTAAAAATAATAAATGAAATCAGAAATGTCCCCAAAAATCATAGAAATTCCTACACCATGGCAGGAGCCATGTGTCAAAATTTCATTGGATTTGGAGGTCGTTTGATATTTTATTCAAAAATAAAGATGGGGCACTGTGCACAGGGACCTAAGTGCAAATACCCAAAAGTTCTGGGGTCCTGGTGCAAAATACCCAAGAAGTCACGTGCCAAGCACGTGTCTGGGGCACACAGGGACCTAAATGTAATAAAAATAAGTTCCGAGGGCTTATTGGTAACAAGTACCAAAAGTCCAGGGGCTTATATGCAATTTACCCAAAATAATTCGCACATGTACAAAATCAATGCTCACAGGGGTATATTTGCAAATAAACGAAACATTTCATGCATTCATTAACATTCCAGAACTACAGGGCAAGATATGCAAATAACCCAACAAAACACGTGCCAAAGCACGTGGGTCTCTACTGGCAGGGGTATAAATGTAATTAAAATAAAGCGCGAGGTCCTTGATGCAAATTACCCAGAAAATAAACAACTAGAATTGAAAATTATAGGACTGAACTGAAATAAGACAAACAGAGGGGGGTCTATGATATTTACCCCTTTATTAATAGCGACGGCCCAGATGATGACGCGTGGATGATCGGACGGCGGAGAACAAACGCGCCCTTGACTATGGAAGCGCTGGGCTGATCCGACGGCTGGCGTGTGTCCACGTGGTTGATCGGACGGTGCAGATGCGATGTGGCTCTTCGAAGGCAACCGAGCTCAGATCGGGTGGTCGAGGTTCACCCACGTGTGTAATCGGACGGCTGAGAGACGTCGTGGCTTAACCTCGCTGCTCAACGGCCCAGATGAGATCCTCAGATGGATCGACGGCTGCTGCTCCTCCTCAGATGAACGGCTAGGATAAGAACTGGAGCGAGGCCTTCATCGGACGGCTCTGGGAGGTCCTCAAAGAACTGATGGCCGGCGAACTTCGCCGGCCTCGTGAAGGTGTCTCCTCCCTCCTCTGCTGCGCCTGAAGGTCGGAGAAGCTCCGGCGTGAAGTTGCGCAACTGCTGGTGGTGGCCAAGGGCCCAACCGAGCCCTGGAGGGGCTCCGGCGAGGCTTATGGCTCGAAGCTCCTGGCTGAACTGGGAAGGAGGCTCAGACACCTCCTTTGGACCTGCAAAATGGTCAAGAAGCTTCGCGGGTCGAGGGCAAAGTGCCTCGACCCGGTTAGGTGGCGTGAAGGTGGACGGTGGTGCGTGGTGAACGAGCTCCGGCGAAGCGACGGCGAGGGAGCTCGAATCCCAGATCCTGTGCGATCTGGGTTGAGTGAAGGGGTGAAGAAGGTGCGTGAGGAGGTTGCGAAGGTGCTGATCGGGTCGGATTGGCCGATGGGTTATCGGAGTGGCCGGAATCGGAGAGATGCGTCGGAGATGAGGTTTGGGCGTAATCGGAAATTAGGCTAAACTAGAAGGAACTAAAGCTACCTGGTGGCTGAAGTAGACTGGGCTGGAGCGTGGCTATCTCCTGGTCGTAGCTTCGAAGGGCGTCAAGGCCTGAAGCTCGGTGCTCGACGCTGGCGGCGGAGCAAGAACGGCGAAGGTCGCCGGATCGATGGTATCACTCCCTCACCTCACTGCAACACGGGCAAAAGCTTGCTGTCACTCTCCCCTTGCCGATGGAGGTCACTGGGAAGGAAGAGAAGGGCCAAAGATGCGGCGCGGAGGCGGCGGAGGTGATGGCTATATAGTGTGACCGGGCGATTAGGGTTGAGCGGGGACGGCGATGGAAAGTGTCGATTTGATGGCTGAAGATCCGGCGAGGGAGAGGGATGTGCGGCGAAGAATTTGGGCGCGGGGGTTGAGTGGGAGACAGCTGGAGTCGCGTGGGAAAAATCGGGGAAGAAGGCGCGGCGCGCGACGGCCAGAAAAGGAAAGAGGCGCGGGGGAGTTGACCGGGGTCAACATTCCCCCGTGGCCCAGTCAGACTCTGCCACGTGTAGCGGATTTTTGTTTTATTTTTTTAGGGTAGAAATAAGTCGAATTAAATAAAACTCAAAACATGAAATATTTTTCTTTTATTTTTTTCTATTTTTTGGTGATTTTTATTTAATTTTTGGAAATAAAAATAGGTTAGCTCTATATATAGGTATATGTACACTACATGAATTTTTATTTTTGATTTTTTATTTGTTATTTTTTTGTGTTTTTATGCTCATTTTGTATTTTATTTATTTACAAGATGAAATATGGAATAAAAGAATATTTTTATTTTATTTTTATTACTTATATACAAGGGTGAAATAAATAAATATATACATTTATATACATGGTATTAATACAATGTATTTTTGGTATTTTCAATTTTGTAATTTTTATTTGATTTTTGTTTTGTTTCTTTTTATTTATTTTATTTACAAAAGGTAATATAGAATATTTACAAAAAGTTTAGAAAATAAATGAATTTATTTATAGGGTTAAATAAATGCAAGAGTGTGGTTTATACACATGGTGAAAGGGACTTTTTGACTTTTTGATTTTTTTATCTTTTTATTTTGTTTTTAATAGAATATACACACAATATGTACAAGTATATTTTTGGGTGAGGAAAATATATAGTTTAATTTATTTACAAATATAAACAAGTGAGCTCCTATCTCCCTCTACTTTGGCTTTTATGCGGTCAGGCCCATGCTGAGCCCTCCCTTGGGTTAGGTTGCTCAATATTTATTCTAAATATTTCCCTCTTTTTCTTTTTGCTCTTTATTCTTTTATTTTGTGCACAAAAACATGCTAATTATAGGTTTTTACACAATGCATGCTTTTGGTATTTATTGGTATTTACACATATCTACATGTATTTGCAAAGGTTTTTGTAGCTAAAATAGAAGAATAAAGAGTGATGAATGGGTATTCATCAGTAGACCCTGTACATTCTCCACTCGGTTTTCCCTTAGTATACAGCCTGCTATACTTAGGATCACTGGATCCTAAGTATTGGGGAAAGACCCGAGACCCTCTTGACTTTCTATTTTATTCATTCATCTTTGTATATAACCTTCCTTTTCACTTCCCTACACCTAGCACGAGTTATGTCTTCTTCATCGCTCTTGACTCTGAGGACATCGTTCGAGCTAAGTATAGGGGGGTGTGTATATATTTCACATATACTTTAGCCATAACTCGTACTTTGTGTGAGTGTGTTAATAAATAAAATGGCTAAAAACCCTAAAAATCACAAAAATTAAAAATTTTTCATGTACATAAACTTCTTTTATTTGCACATAAATAGCTAGTGTACAAATTATTTTTGTAAAAATGTTTTCAAAAATCTTTTGTGTAAAGTTTGTGTAAATATTTTCTTATCAAAACTATGTATATAGTACAAAATTTTTTCAAAATGTTTTGAAAATCAAAAGTTTGCAAAAATCTTGTGTAAATATTTGTAAATACTTTTGCAAAACTTGCACTTCATGCATCCATCCATTCATGATTTCAAAACATTTTTCAAAAATTTTGCACGATTGTAAATATTTGTAAATAGCATCTTTGTATATATATGTATATAGTTTTTCCTGGATGAAAGTTGACATTTAAACTAAGCCTAGAATTAACTTGAGAAATGGAGCTTGATTAACATCTTAATCCACCTAATTCTAAGAGGAACCTTATAGGGCTTAGGGTTAAGGTTTTTCAGGTCCATAAGGACTTAATTCTTTGAGTCCACTAGGCTATGAGCATATGTCATCTTGATGAGCCTAAGTAGAGCACTTAACAACACACGCATGACTCTTAGAGACAATGGCTTGACTTGCACCAGCACTTTACACATGGCTCTCCACGGATGAGGTGGTGAGGAGGCAGCTTCCTTTGGCTTGGGGTAGCATATGAGGGTATTACTTCTAGGCGGAACCCCTCTTCTTCTTCTAGTGAAGGAAGTGCGTCTCAACTTGGTCTAGTGGTGATGAAGGCTAAAGACAGAAGCCGTGGGTTGCAATAAAGCTTCAAAAGAGGGATAGTCTACTGGCTCAAGAGGAAAATTTCTTGTATATATGCTGCACCATGTAGATATGTTGTACAGAGGCACTTGAAAAAAAATGCAAAATGCAAAAAGAACTCCAAAAAAGTGGTGGGTCGGATTGAAAATTTAATAACCCCACCGGAGTGTATATAGTCAAATAAAGCAAAAGCTTATGGTATCCATGTTACATCTCATGAAGCTTGCAGCGGGAGACTTAGCTACACTGGCTGAGCTTCTAAAAGTCTATACTTGTTCCCCCTCTTCTTGAGCCGGTTGCACTTGAACTTAGAAGGGAATACCCCGCTTCTCGAGGAAAGAGTTGCTAGACCAAGGCATTAGAGTTACCAGGTTGAGGGAGGTTGTTTCTTTGTTACTTCTGAGGTGGGGAGCTACATAGCACTTACACTGCATGGAAAGATTCATGGTCATTAGAGTTTGTGTATGTAGACTTGTTCTGATCTGGTTTATTGAGGAGTCTTGTCCATAGATTGGTGGAACTTAGAGGCTATTGAGTTTTAAGCTTAAGTCTAAATAAGGTTCCGACACATTAATAATCCAAAGATCTGATCGAGCTCCATATTTCAATTTAATGAAGGAAAGTTTAATATTCAACCTTGATCCATGTACATTCCCCTCTTTTTCTTTTTCTTTCTTTCTTTTTCACTTCTTTTTCAAATAAGTGTTTGCTAAGGGACTAGCAAAAGTTAAGTATAGGGGGGTGATGAATACCCATTCATCACTCTTTATTCTTATATTTTAGCTACAAAAACCTTTGCAAATGCATGTATATAGTTGTAAATGGAAATAATTACCAAAAGCATGCATTGTGTAAAAACCTATAATTAGCATGTTTTTGTGCAAAAATAAAAGAATAAAGATTAAAAAGAAAAAGAGGGAAATATTTAGAATAAATATTGAGCAACCTAACCCAAGGGAGGGCTCAGCATGGGCCTGACCGCATAAAAGCCAAAGTAGAGGGAGATAGGGGCTCATGTGTGTAAATATTTATGTAAATAAATAAAAGTATTTTCCTCACAAAAATAGCTTAAAATATGCTTGTAAATATTTGTATATACTCATAAGTATAAAAACAAAAGAAAAAGATAAAAATCAAAAAGAAGAGAAAAAACATCACTCATCATGTACATAGACCACCCACCTTTATATTTATTTAGCTTCATAAATATATAAAATTAATTTCCAAAATCTTTGTAAATATTCTATATTATATAATGTAAATAAATAAAATAAAAACAATTAAAACAAAAACAAAATAAAAATAGCAAAATTAAAAACACAAAAATATACCATGTATATAGATGTACATATGTATTTATTTCACCTATATAGATAAATAATAAAAATAAAATAAAAATGTCTTTGTATTCCTTATTTTATAATATAAATAAATAAAATATAAAATGGGAATAAAATTTTATAAAAATAACAATCAAAAATCAAAAATTAAAATCCCATATAGTGTATATATACCTATATATAACCTACTATGTATATACCTTATTTTTATTTTGAAAAATTAACTAAAAATCACTAAAAAATAGAAAAAAAATAAAATAAAAATATTTCATGTTTTAACTTTTTACAAATTCGGCCGTTTGCCACCTGTTATTTCACTTCCAAATATTATCCACGTGGCCAATCCCTATTGGCCCTGGGGATGTTGACCGCCCGGTCAAATACCCCCCAGGACCACTTCTCACAGGCTTAGGCGCCCGACCCGATTTCCCCATTTTTTAGCGCCTAAACCCGATTGATTCCCACCTAAGCCCCGGGTCAAATCCGTCCACGACATATTCGAGACCCTCGTCGGAGCTCCTGCATCGGGATCCGCGCGCTTCCACGCCCTACCTGCGCCTGTCTTCCCGGACCCTTCCAGCGTATAAAGTCGAGCTCCGCCACCTCAAATCTGATCTTTGGCCATTCGATTCCACCCCCTGTGAGCTCCAGCGTGTGCGTGAGAGTGACAGCTCGCGTCCTGTGCTGTTGAAGCGAGGAGAGGGAGCGAGACCACTGATCCGACGAAGCTTCGCCGCCTTGCTCCGCCACCAGTAGGAGCCCAAGCCTCGGAGGGAGACGCTCCTCGAGGCGAAGTCCCAGAGCATCCTTAGCTCATCCCTAGTCTCATCAGTCACCCAGGTAGTCCCTTAGCCTTCTCTTTTTCTTCGATTTTCCATTTCCCCCAAATCGCTGCTCCGCCGTCCCCCGCTGATTCCGATCGAGTCCGACCACCTACTGACCATCGGGATTCACCATAGCCATCGCCTCCTTCCCGCGCAGCTTCTTGATGAATACCCATTCATCACTCTTTATTCTTATATTTTAGCTACAAAAACCTTTGCAAATACATGTAGATATGTGTAAATACAAATAATTACCAAAAGCATGCATTGTGTAAAAACCTATAATTAGCATGTTTTTGTGCACAAAATAAAAGAATAAAGAGCAAAAAGAAAAAGAGGGAAATATTTAGAATAAATATTGAGCAACCTAACCCAAGTGAGGGCTCAGCATGTGCCTGACCGCATAAAAGCCAAAGTAGAGGGAGATAGGGCTCACATGTGTATATACTTCTGTAAATACATTAAATTATATTTTCCTCACCCAAAAATATGTTTGTCCATATTGTGTGTATATTTAGAAACTATTAAAAACAAAATAAAAAGATGAAAAGCAAAAAGATCAAAAATACCCTTCCTTCACCATGTGTATAGACCATTATCCTGTATTTATCTAACCCTATAAATAAATAAAATTATTTTCAAAACTTTTTGTAAATAGTCTATGTTACATTTTGTAAATAAAATAAATAACAAGAAACAAAACAAAAATCAAATAAAAATTACAAAATGAAAAATACCAAAATACATTGTATAAATACCATGTATATAAATGTATACAACTATTTATTTCACCCTTGTATATAAATAATTAAAATAAAATAAAAATACCATTTTATTCCATATTTTATGGTGTAAATAAATAAAATACAAAATGAGCATAAAAATACATAAAAATAACAAATAAAAAATCAAAAATAAAAATCCATGTAGTGTACATATACCTATATATATAGCTACCCTATTTTTATTTTCAAAAATTAATTAAAAATCACCAAAAAATAGAAAAAAATAAAAGAAAAATATTTCATGTTTTGAGTTTTCTTTAATTCGGCCTATTTCTGCCTTAAAATAAATAAACAAAAATTGCATCCACGTGGCCGCTCCTGATTGGTCCACGGGGGATTGTTGACCCCGGTCAACTCCCCCGCGGACTCCTTCCTTTTCTGGAAGACGCGCGCCGCCCCGCCTTCTCCGATTTTCCCACGCGTCTCCAGGCTGTCTCCCACGCATATCCCATGCCCGGATTCTTCGCCGTTCATCCCTCTCCCTCGCCGGATCCTGCGCCATGAAATCAACGCCTTCCTTAGCCGTCGCCCCTCAACCCTAATCGCCCCTGTCACCTTATATATTCTCACCTCCGCCGCCTCCGCGCCCCATCTTTGGCCCTTCTCCTCCTTTCCAGTGACCTCCATAGGCTTCGCGAGAGTGACAGCAAGCGTCTGCCCTTGTTGCAGTGAGGCGAGGAAGCGAATCCATTGATCCGGCGATTCTCGCCGTCCTTGCTCCGCCGCCGGCGTTGAGCATCGAGCTTCAGGCCTTGACGCACTTCGAAGCTACGACCCGGAGTTAGCCACGCTCCAGCACAGTCTACTGCAGCCATCAGGTAGTCGATTAGCTCTTCCATTTCTCCCAATTTTCGATTTCGCCCAAATCGCATCTCCGACGTGCTTCTCTGATTCCGACTATCCCGAGTACCCTTTCGATCATCGGAGCACCTTGTCATCTCCGCCATATCCCCACGCACCTTCTACGCCCTTTCACTCAACCCAGATCGCACCGGATCTGGGAATCGAGCTCCCCCGCCGACCACCTTCGCCGGAGCTCGCCATCTCACCGCACCGATCACCTTCACGCCACCTAACCGGGTCGAGGCAATTTGCCCTCGACCCGTGAGTCTTCTTGTTTACTTTTCAGGTCGAATCGAGGGTGTCTGAAGCCCTTCGCCATCCAGCCAGGAGCTTCATCTCCGCCGACTGCGCCGGAGCTCTTCAGAGCTCGGCTAGGTCATCGGAGACTACCACCCGCCACGGAGCTTCACCGCGGATCTTTTCCGACCTTCAGAGGGCTCACCGGAGGATCCTAGCGCACGCACGAGCCCGGCGAAGTTCGCCGGGGATCTGTTCTTCCAGGACCTCCAACCGCCGTTGATTGCATCTCCTCGCTCCAGTTCAGATCTTGGCCGTCCATCCTTGGAGCTACCAGTACCGTCCGATCAGAGGAGGAGTGATCTGGAGCGCCCACCAGCCGCAGCCGTTCGATCTACACGTGGCGCGCATCCAACGCTTCATTAATAAAGGGGTAAATATCGTAGGCCCCCCTCGTAGTTTGTAGTTTCATTTTTAGTCCTGTAAGTTGACGAGTCAGTTATTTATTTTCTGGGATATTTGCACTAAGGACCTCGTACTTATTTTATTTGCACTTATACCCCCGCCTGTTGTGAGCCACGTGCGTCGTCACGTGTTATTCTGGGTTATTTGCAATATATGCCCTGTAGTTCTGGATGTTATTCATTGAATAAAATGTTTTGTTTATTTGCATATATACCCCTGTGAACACTTTATATTCACATGTGCGTTTTATTTTGGGATATTTGCATATAAGCCCCTGGACTTTTGATACGAGTTATCAATAGGTCCTTGGAACTTATTTTTATTACATTTAGGTCCTTGAGTGCCCCAGGCACGTGCTTGGCACGTGACTTCTTGGGTATTTTGCACCAGGACCCCAGAACTTTTGGGTATTTGCACATAGGTCCCTGTGCACAGTGCCCCACCTTTATTTTTGAATAAAATATCAAACGACCTCCAAATCCAATGAGATTTTGACACATGGCTCCTGCCATGGTGTAGGAATTTCTATGATTTTTGAGGACAATTTTGATTTCATTTATTATTTTTAAAAATTCAAAAACCCCTATTTTTGCCACTATTTGACTTTAATAATACCAAAAAAATATAAAAACATCTCCAAAAATTCTAAAAAAATCAGGTATTGTAGTTTGCTTGCTGTTTGATTTTCTAGCCAATTTTGGCTATTTTTCATCACTTAAAAACCCTAAAAATTGAAAAACCCCTAAAAACTCATAAAAATTATAATAAATAAATTAAAAATCCAAAAACAATAATTAGGGTGCCTAAATTTTCCTTATTCTTCATAGATTATAGGAAAATTACCTTTAGGGCTTTTTGAGATCCAAGAGTATTTTATTTTTGGGTCTTAAGCCTTGCTGGACAGTCCCCTTTGTTTTTCGCATTGTTTGATTTTTAATAAATAATTTACCCATTAGAAAAATTCCAAAAATTCACCAAAAACAGTAAAAAACTTAAAAAACCTAAAAATCAATTTTCTGGAATTTTTGCATCATTTTTGGTGTGTGTAATAAATTGTTGAAGTTCCCTTGTATTTACCTTCTTTAATTTTCTCATCATTTAAAAAATCTAAAAAAAATATAAAAACAAATAAAAACCACTAAAAAATATTCCCTCGGATTTCTGACTACATCGTAGGCTATTTAGCCAATCTGTGCTCCTTGTGTTCGACCCTGGGAGCTATACCAGGTTAATCCTCTAGCAGGACCACTTCTCTGTGTTTCATTGATTTATTCTCATTTGTGGTTCAATTTTCTTGATTGACACGTTCTGAGTGACTGAGGTCGCAACGACCTTTATTTTCTGTACCTTTACCTCTGTCATTCGGGCGGTCGTCACTTCTCCATAGCTCCATCCAACCCATCTCGCATAGGAGCTGGGATTCGAGCTCCACCGACCCCCCTTCGCCGGAGCTCGCCCACCTCGACCCTCCGTTCACCGTCACCCCGCCTAACTGGGTCGAGGCAGTTTGCCCTCGACCCGCGAGTCTTCTGGTCGTCTTTGCAGGTACTACCTAGCCCCTCTGAGGGCTTGGGTCATTCGGGCCAGGAGCCTCGCCTCCGCCGACCTTGCCGGAGCTCCTCAGAGCTCGGCTGGGCCATCGGAGGCCACCAGCAGCTGCGGAGCACCACGCCGGAGCTTCTCCGATCTTCAGGCGCAGCAGGGGAGGTCAGGAGCACGCATCTTGGGCCGGCGAAGTTCGCCGGCGAACTGTTCTTCCTCGACACTCGTTCACCGTCCGATCAGACCTCTAGCTCCAGTTTGCATCTGGGTCGTCCGTTCAGGAGCAGCAGCCACCGTTTGATCTGAGGAGGATAGATCTGGACCGCCCGATGCTCGAGGGTTAGCCACAGAGAGCCACGACCGTCCGATGCACCACGTGGCTTAGCTCCAGCCGTCGGATCACAGCGAGGACCCCAGCCTTGGAGCGCCCGCCGATCTCCACCGTTGATCACTCCACGTGGCGTCCATCCTGCGGCCCGCATTAATAAAGGGTAAACTACCCTTAGGCCCTCCTGTTTATTTAGTTTTGCATTTAGTCCTGTAAATACCTAGTGTAGTTGTTGAGTTTTTGGTACTTTTGCATTAAGGACCTCGCACTTTATTTTCCTTGCACTTATGCCCCTGTGCGTTGTATGACACGTGCATCGACACGTGATTTTCTGGTTTATTTGCAATATAGGCCCTGTAGTTCTGGATGTTATCAGTTGAATGAAAGTTTTTGTTTATTTGCATTTATACCCCTGTGCGTGAAACATTTGAGCATGTGTGTTTATTTTTGGGTAGTTTGCAGGTAAGCCCCTGGACTTTTGGTACCTGTTACCAAATAGCCTCGGGACTTATTTTCATTACATTTGGGTCCCTGAGTACCTCAGACACGCGCGACGCACGTGTTTTGCTGGGTTAATTGCACTAGACCCCCAGACTCTCGGGTATTTGCACATAGGTCCTTGTGCACAGTGCCCCCTCTTTATTTTTGAATAAAATAGCAAATTACCTCCAAATCCAACGAAAATTGGACACATGTCTCATGCCGTAGTGTAAAATTTTCAAGGATTTTTGGAGACATTTCTGAGTTGATTTGATATTTTTAAAAATTCAAAAACATCTAATTTTTCTACTGTCTAACTTTAAAAATCACAAAAAATACTAAATAGTATCTAAAAATTACAAAAAAATTGTCTACTGCTTGTTTTGTTGTGTTTTATTTTCTAGCCAATTTTAGCTATTTTTCATTACTGAAAATCACTAAAAATTGAAAACCCCTTAAAATCTTATAAAAATTCTAATAAATAAACCAAAAACCCAAAAATAAAAATTTAGGTGCCTAATTTTTCCTTGTTTTATTCTCCATACAGGAAAAATACCTCCCAGCTAATTTGGGGCCTCTAGATATTTTATCTAGGTCCTTTTAACTCGGCTGGACAGTACCTACATTTTCAATCATTATTTGATTTTTAGAAAATGAAATAAACATCAGAAAAGCCCAAAAATTCACCAAAAACACTAAAAATTATAAAACACATAAAAACATTTTTGTTAGAATTTTTGGTTGATTTTTAGTGCTTTTAATAATTTGTTGAAGTGTGTAGTTCCTTAGCTTTCATCTTTTTCTTGACACATTAACAATCCAAAAAAAATATAAAATAATTTAAAAACCACCAAAAATATTTTCCTCTTTAATTTATTTCCTTTCTGACTACTTCGTAAGCCGCAAGGCCAACCCGTGCTCCTTGTGTTCGACCCTGGTCGCTATACCAGGTTAATAAAATAGCCAGGACCGCTATCGTATTTATTTGATTTCATCTGATTTTGGTGGTTTGCTTTATTTTTCTTGATTGACCGAATCATTTCTCTCGATCCGGGTCGCAACGACCCTTGAGTGATCTTATATTTTATCCCGGATTGATTGAGTGGATTTTTCGGTTGTCAAGGCAGTAGATACAACTGGAGATATTCACGAGCTCTGGTCACAATGGATGCAACTGGTCGATCTGTCTATTCTCTCCTTTCCCCTCCCGTTTGCAGACATCAAGCTTGCCCCCAGTAAATGGATTGGATACCCAAGGTGACCACGCGGCCTACTAAAATAAAAGATAAATGTTAAATAAATGTTAAGTTAAAATAATATAGTAACTGAAGTCGAATCAAATAGTGTTCAACATGAAAATTATTGATGTTTTCAAGATCTTCAACTTTCATGTATAACTTAAAATCAAAATATATCATATATACATAATAGAATTTTTTTAGATATTTCTCAATTGTTTTGCTTATTTTATGATATTTTTGATGGGAATATAATTACACTATAATATGTAAAACAATAATCTAATTTTCATGGATTTTGTAGATAATTAGAAAACACATAAAATACAAAGAACACGCAATCAAATATGTACAATATTTTGCAACATGATTTGAGTCATTATTTATTTCTAATAATTCGCATTAATTATATAAATACTGTATATTGATAAATTAATCTAAATAATGGATTTATTTGAGGATTTAGTTTAAATAAATGTCTAATATCAGAATAACACATTTATGAATCTAGGGTTCATGACGCGTGGGACTATATCGTCACTGTAATCAATGTTCAAGACCCAAATTGACACAATCGAAATTTTGTAGACCATATTTTCACTAAGTTGAAAGTTGGGATCCTCCTTGTAAATTGCTCTATATTTTATATAGAGAGATCATGGTATGGATTTTACTTCATTTTAATGTTATAGCCATAAAATATACTAAATACCTTGGAATTACAAAATAATATCCACCATTGATTCTTTTTAGGAGTGTTTTAGGAGTGCATCTTCAACAGGATACAATTATATGATCTAAGTTTTTAGGTAAAATGGTTTTGTTACCATACACGATATAAAGGATTCACAAATAGTATGTACAATTATAATAAAATATAATATGATTATCTTATTGCCAAGAAAACAAAATGAAAACTTAAAAAAACTAACATCTAGGTTAATTATATTTAAATACCTAATTTTTAATACAAATAAAAACTTGTAGAAAAACTCCATTCTATAAACTTGTAGATCTAAGCTATCGTTCAGATTGAGGGTTAATCCCTCTCCCACCCCATTTGGGGGTTTACCCCCCCCCCCCCCCCACACACACACAAAACCCTTTTCTGTCAATTATGGAGCTCACTCTCCCTTCTTTATTTGAACATTAAATATTTTTCTTTCATCCATTACATCAAAAAATAATATATCATACCATCATATCACCTAAAAATTATAAACTCAACTTCTACTCACTTTTCTAAACTTAAATACAATCGCATCACAATAACTACCCACTTTTCTAAACTTAATACAATCACATCACAACAAAGCTACTCAACCCTTAACCCTATATCCAAACACTAAAATACAAATATGGTTTACCCTCCCCAATTTAACCTGACCTAACCCGGTAACCAAACGCATCCTTAAAGTTTTGAAGAACTTCTAGGTTTTGATATTTTGCATTAGATGCCTTCTACTTTTTAGGGTTACTAAAATGTCATTTCAATTTTGGAATTATTTGTTGTTGCTACATGTCGCACTCTCATTGTCGTGTCCCCTACCTTGGGATGCCCATTCGAGGTACCCTGCATAAGGAGATCCCAACCCTTTGATCCTTCATCTTGACCATCTCCTACATGTAAACTATGCGCAATCCACAAACCTATCGGCCACATACCTCTTGAAAATGTAGCTTCGACCTCTTGCCCACCTTAGATCCCTTAAAATCGTCTCCAAACCCTTATCGGACCACCATTCACTACAAAAAAATATTAACTATAGCGACGGTTTTTTCAAAATTCATCATTAAATTAGACGTTGTTAAATATATAACGACGATGTTATTTGTTGGAAATGAATTGTCATAATCAAAATTAACAACGAATATCATATCTGTTGTTAAATTATTAGCAACTGATAATGGTACATATAGAGATGCTAATCCGTTGCTATTTTTCAAAATATCAACAAATCGCCGCTATTTTTTTAGTTCGAAATTTAGCGACGATTAATTAGAAGTTTGAAAAATAGCAACAGATAAGTGCCGCTATGTGGACCGTTGCTAATGATATAACGACATATATAATATTCGTTGCTAATTTCGAGTATGAAAAATAATTTCACAATAATACGTCGCTATATATATATAGAGAGAGAGAGAGAGGGCTTATCCAATGAGCCATGTGCCCATTAACATTTCAATGAGCACCCATTCTGGGCCATACAGGTGTATTAGCAATAACTATATTTCTAATTATAGGTTGTCGTGTATTTAAAAAAATCATATATTTCCTATTATACAACGTCCTTAAAAATTGGAAGACGATTTTGGAAAGAAACGATTCAAATAAATGATTCCACGCAGATGATTAAGGATCCAAACGTTATAATAGTAATAAATATAATTCGGTCAAGTAAATGCTTATTGTGAGATTAGTAATATCAAGACAATGATCAATAATTTACATCCAAATAGTTACATTGTACAGAAATTAGTAATATGTATAAAATGGTCAAGTAAATGTGTGTTGTGAGATCAGTAATAATATAACAAATGGTTAGTAATACCATTGTCTATGCAATGTGCATTGCATTAACAAATAGTTACTTTCTTACTTGAGCAATGCCCATGACTTACTGACCATTACTTTGTTATTACTGATCTTATAGTAACTATTACTTGAGAATCGTACACATATTATTGAACATGTGATATAAGACATAGATATATACATTACTGAACACAAACAATAATTTACTTGATAACAGTATATATATTACTTGAGTATCATCTCTAAATTACTGAATTCTATTCAAGGTAATAAAACATATGGAAATTACTGACCATTTGTTATGGTTTTACTGACTTCACAACAAGCACTTACTTGTCCATTGTGTATATATATTACTGAAATCTGCACCATGTAATAAAATGAATGTAAATTACTGACCGTTGTTTGTATATTACTGTCTTCACAACAAGCACTTACTTGTCCATTGTGTATATATTACTGAATTCTGCATCATGTAATAAAATGAATGTATATTACTGACCGTTGTTTTAGATATTACTGATCTCGCAACAATCATTTACTTGATTATTGTATATATATTACTGACTTGAGCATTTGGATCTCGATTTTCTGCAAGAAATCATCGATTCGAATATTTTCTTTCCAAAACGATCTTCCTATTTTTTAGGACGCGATATAATTGGGATACCACTTATTATTAAATCGCTTTGCATATTAATCTCTTTCCAAAAACAACATCCTTCGAAATAGGTAACCAGTCAATTGGTAATACACGTGTGTGGCCTACAAATGGTGCTCATCGAAACGCTAATGAGTCATGTGCGCATTGGATAAAAATCATATATATATATATATATATATATATATATATCAACGGCTAATTTAGTGACGGAATTTAAAGAAACCGTCACTGTAACTCAATTTTTTCAGTGAACTTTACATGTGCTACCTATAACCCAATCCACCTCTGACAAGCTCCCAACATCTTACATGAGGTCAAGGCGTTAACCCGAAGGTCCAAGAGGATCAAGGAATGCAAGTACAATGCCTAGAGGTCGATCTTGTAAGTTCTTGGTCTTGATATTTGTGGTTATCAAGATTGAGAACTTTGTTTGGCAAACATAGGTTTTTTGAGCTGAGTGCCATCTTGTCCATCTCCATCATTTGATCCTCGTCATGGTACTAGGCATCTTCACGATACCACAGAGGGCTTTCTATGCCTCCTTGTAGGCGAACGATTGATGGCATCCGGATATTTCATAGATTGAAGTGACATTTTGATAGGAGTTCTTGATCTCGACATTTGTTTATCAAGACTGAGAACCTCGCTTGGCCAACATAGGTTTCATGAGGCGAGTGCCATCTTGTCCATGAGTCCATCTCCAATCTAGAACTTTTGACTTGGATGATCAGGTAAAAGGATTCAAGGCGTCATCAAGTAATATCTCAAGGAAAAGCCAACGCAAATATTTCAAGTCATAACTTCTTTTTGTGCACCGATCCTTTACAGGTCTTCCCAGGAGCCTGGACGGCCATCCTAGTTTTTCTCGACAATGTTGGCGTGTGGAATTTGCGAGCAGAGAACCTTGATACTTGGTACCTTGGACAGGAGCTTTACATTAATATTGCCAATCCCGAAGATACTCTAAACAAGAACAGACCTCCCGATCCCAGAAAATACACTATTCTGTGGCGAACTCCATATATGCAGAAGTAGACATTCAAGCTCAGGAAGCTCTCGTCTTATTTCGACGAGTCATTTTTACCAATGATTTATATGTCTTATTACAATTGTTTGAAATGTAGAGGAATCGGATAGAACATTCCAGAACTTCTTCTTCGCGTCCAGATTGCCAAGCCCGAGCGAAGTTGCTTCCTTATCTGCTGCTGTTTGTTTTGGTGATTTCTATTATCGAGTGTTACAAGATTGCCCAAAGGTGTGCACAGCTCAGCCTTGCTAATATTTACATGCTTGGGCATAGGGGCGTATATGGCACTTTCCTCATCAGAGATGGCCGCCCCACTGATACACAAATGTAGCAATTATTTATCGAAACATTAGTTTCAGACAAGCTGAACTGACTGTTTTCTACAGATTTCTACTTCGTTATGGTAAATACATGTTACAGTCAGACTCTTACGACCTGGTCCTTGAAATATGTTCACTGTTGGGATTTTTTTTTTGCAGAAGAGAATATTCGTGCTTGTGTTCCATTATCCATCATTTTATCTTAGGGCTCGGATTGCGTAACTCGGAGTTGTTGGGCTCATCATAGGTTTGCAAGTTATTTGAAAATGTAATGTCACTGGTGTGAAGTTGACAGTTCAGACCTCTGAGATTCAACCCCCCTGGATGTTCCTCCACCTCCTCTTATCTTTGCTCAATTCTACCTCTCACGTTTAGCACTCTTCCTCTCCACCACACACCGTAAGTTCCTCCCCCCTGTCTGTTTGACCCTAAAAAAATACAAACCTGTGGTTTGAACACTGCCGTTACATCTACCAGTGGAGGAAACTGTATAAATAGGATGCATCAGCGCCTTCCATTGGGAAGGCAAGGGAGTATCAAGCAAGTGGCAAACATCGTGCATCCTTCCAGGTTAGGTTGCCTTTAAGCCTCCCTTTCCTCGTCTATCATGAAACTGAGGCACCTCAGGTCGGGCGCGAAGCTCCTCGGAGCTTCCAACCATCCTCCCCACCATCTGCCTCGACCGAAGCACTCCTCCTATCACCGTCTATACCACCCGCCACAGCCCATGCAAGATCCCTCCATCACGGATGTTCTACGGATGAGTAATTCTCCACGATGGCGTTACATTCTGCGTCACCTTCTCGATGTCTTTCTACATGTATTGCCCCATAGGAGGTTGTCATTAGAGGTAGATGCCCATGTCTCCAAGAGGGTGCCAAAGGGGCATTTAGTGGTGTATGTTGGGAGGGAGGATGAGTGGGGGTCTGAGAGGTTCCTTGTGCCGGTTGTCTTCGTGAACCACCCCTTGTTTGTGGAGTTGTTGAAGGACGCTGAGGCGAAGAACGGGTTCGGCCACCGTGGAGGCTTAACCATACCTTGTGATGTGCCTGTCTTCGAGGATGTACGTACTCGCATAGCTGCAAGCCGGAGTGGACGTCGTCGTCCCCTGCAGGCCTTGTGCTGGAGGGAAGCGGATGGGTTAAACGAAATCAGCGTTGCTTGACGAAGATGGGAAAGAAAATTTGACAGGAATGTAACTTGATGGGAAGGGAAGCACACTTCCTTTTCATGTTTCTACTCATCAAAGAACTTGTTTGTACCCAAAGAAGATACACTCTAACAAAGGCAACATTCCATATTTCTCCATCATGATTATTAGTGCTCGAGGATCAACTAAAGCTCTATCCAAAACCTATTAAAAGTATCTGCTTTTAGCCTCTTGGAAGCAGTTTTTTCCCAAATACAACATGTAGAAAATAAATGTGATTTGTACATCTGTGCTCCTGCAAAATATCACAATATCACATTTAGCGTAACTTTTTATATATGTACGTTCACCTTTGGTGTTAAAACCAATTGAGGAAACGGTTAGATTCAACGATAAAAAGGTTTGCAATTTTTTTTGCTATTCATTCATTGTGGATTCAACGAATGTGGTAGTATTTTCCCACTATGCAAGATGATAATACTTTATACAAAATGTGCATTTACATGGTAAATCTATATATTGTTTTGTAAATAACATCCCGACGAACTGTATCGATGTGATATATGTGCTACTGATTTGTAAATTTTGCATTGTTCTTTGGAAAAACTTCATAAGCAGATTTTCTGCGCTCCTTTATAAATTCATACTTCCTAGTAAGTCATTGTGTGTAGCATGTTGTAAATGTAATATTGATCATCACTTTGTAAATTTTATGCTCATTTTGTAATATTAGCATGTTATTATGCAAAAATAGATAGTTAATAGTATGCCAATTAGTACAAGTTAATGGATCGATTTGTAGAATCGGTTCATCGATTTGTAAAATTAGTTATTCGACTTGTCAAATCAGTACATCGATTTGTAAAACATTGAAATGATTTGTAAAACAATGAACTGATATATAAAATCATTGAATCAATATGTAATGTCAGTGCATGGATTTGCCAAATGCATCAATATGTAAAATCAGTGAATACATATAAAATTAGTGAATCGATTAATCAGTCCAACAATTTATGAAATTAGTGAACTGGTTTGTACAACAGTGGCTCGATATGTAAAATCAATGAATCTATTTGTAAAATTATTGCCAGGACTAACCAAATCATTGCATCAATTACTAAAATCAGGGAATCAATTTGTAAAACCAGTGCATCAATTTGCAAAATCAATGAATCAATTTATAGAATCAGTGAATCGAGTTGTGAAATATTAATTGATATGTAAAATCGATGAATAAATTTGTAAAATTGTGAATCGATGTGTGGAATAGTGAATTGATTTGTATGATTTATTGAATCAAATTGTAAAATCAATTAATTGATACGTAAAATCAACTAATCTATTTGTAAAATAGTGAGTCAAAAACTTGAAAACATTAATTATAAGTTTTGGAAATATAGGTCTGATGTACTAGAAATAAAAAAGTTAAGTTCTAGAAAATTTGTGAGTCTATAAATATTAAGACCAAAAAAAGTCAACTCTGATGTACCAAAACATAAAAAATATGTAAGTTCATTAATGGTGGTGGTGTTGCCATGCTCCTCCTTGCCATCCCACATGCGACCCGTCGGTGCATGCACCCCCTCCTCTCCTCGACTCCTTCTTTGCTCGTACCCCCTCCCCCTGCACCCCTTCTCCACACTACCTCCTCCACCATCGTCATACTCCATCACCTCGACCTCATGCCATTGTCATACTCGTCCTCTACCGTCATCGTGTGCCACCACCGACTCTGCACTCCACGTTATCGCCATCTAGGGATGAAAACGGATTGGATACGGATCGGATATGCCTATTTCCATATCCATATTCGCTTCATCTATATCGAATACGAATACGAATACGGATATGATTCGGATACGCATTATGGAAACCATATCCGTAAAAATACGGATACGAATCCGAATCGGATATTTATCGAATCCGAATACGGATCGAATAAAGAGCGGATCCGAATACGGATCGAATAAACAGCGGATCCGAATACGGATCGAATAAAGGGTGAATTTGAAAATGGATCGAATATGGATCCAAAAATCATCGGATTCAATACATATCGAATAAAGATCACATATACATACAGATTGAATTGTTACCAAGGTTGATAGTGGTTTAAAAATTGGCAATCGAATATAAATAAATTGCATTATGATAAAAATATATCGTCAGTCAAAATATCCATCTAAATTAGAATGGATATGGCATGATATATGATTAAAAAGACATGATGTTCTGCAATAAAAGACGTACCTCTTGTAAAGTATACTTGACATAATCTACTCCATCTTCACAAAATGCTCTCAAGATCATCTATACATATTAAGAAGATATATTATTGTGTAATCATATAATTGTAATTATTAATATTATGTTAATGTTCCGAACTCACCATTTATCTAGAATGACTCTCTTTAATCAGCATGCATGGCATTGCAACAATCTTTAATGTAATATCAACAATATATGTGGATGAAATAAATAAAGATATAAAGGAAATAAAAGTGCATATCAAACATTTAAGTTAACATTTTATCTCTCAAATAAACTAGTAGTCATTAATAGATTTTTCAAATAAAACATGTCCAAAATAAGGTGACAAGTAGTGAATTTCAGAGATGTTCTCTCTTCAAATGAAACATATCCAGCATGACATGATATCCTCACGAGACACGATCACAATTTCCCTGCATATTTTATGCCATAATTAATATAGAGTATAAATATATCAAGATATATTAAGAACTTAAATAGTTCACCTGAATTAGCTATTCCAAAGATATGTTCTCTCCAATTGGACTGAACATTCCAGTATCATATACAGTTGATCCATCGAGAACTTGATGTAAATCAAATGTAGAGGTGATATCATCCATGAGTGTGGGTGAAGAACCTACATTAATAGTTAAAATAAAATAAATCAACATTTTTATTAAAGTTTCAAGTAACTTAATAACAATTAGATGTTTAACATACCTCCCTTTGCCACCTTCAACCAATCTTGAGCACAGATAAGTGCTTCCACAGTATCAGGTGCTAACCTACTCCGATAAATATCAACCATTCTTCCTCCACCACTAAATGCAGATTCAGATGCTACAGTAGATACAGGAATACCCAGAATATCTCTTGCCATCCTAGACAAAATGGGATATGTACCTTGATTCACTCGCCACCACTGAAGAATATCAAAAGTTGTACTAGATGTATTGGGATCAATCACTCCATCATCAATGTACCGGTCCAATTCTGTCTTTTGTGGCTGATTTTGAGAACTTTGTTTTAGAAATTGAGCAAATTTTTGTTTCTTCCTTTCTCCTTGATCAAATTCATCATTTCTACCACTTTTTTGCATCATGGGAACAACATGAGGCATATTATCTGACAAAGTCAAAGAAGAATACTCTGCAAACAACCTTTTCAACAGTGAAGAAACTTTCTCAATCTCATGTGAAGCATTCTCGCCATAATTTGTCCAAAATAAAATTCAACATACTTCATCTTATAGTTTGGATCTAAAAAACATGCGATTGCCAACTTGGTGTTACTTTTTTGCCAATATTTTTTAAATTTCACCTTCATTCTCATAGCCATTCGAGAAATGGTTTCTTCAATATCTGCACACCATTCCAAAAGGAGGGTGTAGATTTCACAAAATTCTCTAAAGAAGTAATTTGAAGTAGAATATTTTGTCCCAGAAAGAAGTTCTGTCATATCATAGAAGATTGTCAAACAATTTGCAATATTTTTAACTTGAGCCCATTCTTCATCTGAAGGACATTTATTGTACTTGGGAACAAAGATATGATAAATTCCAAGAGCGTCTTGATGATCTAAAGCAGATTTTAGCATCAAGTATGTGGAGTTCCAACGGGTGGAAACATCAAGTGATAAAGACTTCTCACAAGAAGAATTTACCTTCTTAACAGCTTCTTCAAATTTTTCTTGATGCTGAGGAGAATTTCTGATGAACTTCATTGTTTCTCTTGTCCTATCAATCACATGTTCAATTTCCTTTAAACCATCCTGCACAACTAGATTGATGATGTGCGCGGCACATCGCACATGAAAAAATTCACCACCCATGACAAGGTTTTTCTGAAAATTTAACCTCACAATTTTAATAGCAACATCGTTGGCAGAATCATTGTCAACTGTTATCGAAAACAACTTACGAAATAGATTCCATTCAACAACTTTCTTCGTAAACTGTTCACATAATTTTTCCCCAGTTCCTCTTCCTTCAGCATGCATAAAGTTGATGATTCTTTTCTGTAGCTTAAAATCATCATCTAAAAAATGAGCTGTAATGCACAAGTACGCTTTGTTCTGACATGATGTCCATTTATCCATTGTAAAGCTTACTCTACAAGGTAGTGACTCAAACAATTGAAGTAGTTTCTTCTTCTCATCCTCATATACAGACATACAATTTTTTTTCAAAGTAATTCTTGATTTAATTTGAAAGGATGGATTTATTGACATGAGAAAGTATCTAAACCCGACATGTTCAGCCATAGAAAATGGATATGCATGCAAAATAAACATCTCTGCAAATTTTCTTTGGCTCACCTCGTCATCAAACTTGTACACAGAAATATTAGAGGTTGATTCTTTTTGCAGAACTTGCAACATTTGCTGACGAATGTCTGTATTTTTTCTTTTAGAACAACGATTATAGTGATTCCATAATCGTGTGGTTCCTTGAGCTGATTCACATGGATGTGGTTCTTTGCAAAATGCACAAACTGCTCTCAACACCATCACCTCATTGCCATCAACTTTTACAGTGACGAGTTCTTTTTTGAAATAACCTTTAGTCCATAGTTCGGAAGTTTCCCTTTTTCCCTTTTTACCATTTCTTTTAGCATTGCTATCAATTTCATTACTTTCAGACACTTCATTTGTAGATTTAGCAATTGGATGTAACTTCGGATTTTCGGTGTCATTATTGAGATTATCATGTTCAAGTGAATCTTGAGACATCTCTCCTAAAAAAATATGACATGTAAAATCTACTTATATTAAAAACTCTACTTAGATTAAAAACTCTACTTAATAAATAACATTTTAACCGTTTCTTAACAAATATGTTATGGGTTGGACACCACCACAGGTTTTTCTCCCTATTTTTGTTTTGCAAAATGATGGAACGATGAGGAGAATCATACATTTATCTCAGAAATGACAGAAAAAAACATCACTGTTTTTAGTTATGATCAAGATCAAACGAATATGTAGAAGAGTAGAGAGGAGAACCTGGCAACTTGCGGTCCTGCGAAGGTGACGTGCTCTTGAAGCAGCAACAGCGGAGGCGTCGTGGGGAGGCGCCGAGGCGGGGAGGGTATGAGGTCCGAGGAGGCGTCGCGGGGAGGCGGGGAGGGCCTGAGGTCCGAGGAGGCGTCGCGGGGAGGCGGGGAGGGGCTGAGGTCCGAGGAGGCGTTGCACCGTCGCGGGGAGGCAGGGAGGGGTGAGGTCCGAGGAGGCGTGGCAGCGAGGTTCCATTGTGGACCTTGTGGTGAGGGAGAGGCAAAAAATCGAGGGTTTTGGAGGGAAGGAGGCAAGGACGCACGGACAGAAACTATCGAATGGGAATAGTGCTAGGGTTTTTTGTTTGTTGGATCAAAGATAGAGTTGGGAATTTTACACTTAAGGCCCTTAAAGTTTATTATACAACATTAAGTAAAAAAATACTACAAAAATGTGTATTCGGATATCCGGATCCGTATCCGAATATTTATGCCAAGACCATATCCGTATCTGTATCCGACAAAACTTTAGAACTCATATCCGTACTCGATTCGTATTCGAATCCATATCCGAATCCGGATATCCGTATTCGATAATTTTTCGAATACGGTAAGCGGATATTCGGATATATCCGGATCCGTTTTCATCCCTATCGCCATCACACTTTTTAATGTTGCGGAAACCTCATCACCTACGTCGCCATCACCGCCTTTGTTGTGGTAGGAGAAAACCTTAGCAAGGGTTCTCCCAATGGAGAGAAGAGATAATGTGGGGGTTGTCACATTCTGTTTTTTGAATATGACAAAATGATCGAATTGGGATTTTCAATATTAAAATAAATTACATAAAAAGCTATTACTCGGACCCATAAAACTAATTACAAACTGTTGTAATTGTTGTCTTTCCAAGCATGCAGGAAAGGCCCATCTCATGGGAAGTTCTCTATATATATACATATATAGACACACACACATACATATACCTACATAGACAGAAGGTTGATCATGTGAGAGCCCCGGAGTGTGAGAGTATGAGAGAATTTCCTCTAGGCCATTAGACTTTGAGTGCTTGTGATGGGATGTTGTTGCATGTAATTCTAATGGTCCAGAGGCATTTCTCTCATGCTCTCACAATTTGAGTCTCTCAGAGGATCAGATGTCTCTCTCTACACACACACACAGGAAAAAGAAGTATGCTCCCTTCACACCCTTTTTCCTCATATTTTTAAAATTTTTTAAATGAAACCTAGGGAAATTTAGATCATCATATATCACCACGTTGTTTCTCAAACTAATTCTCACTTACTAACATATTAACTTCAATTATTAATATTATATATTTAACACTTCTTTTATCCGAAATAAAATAATAAAGAGAAAAAGAAAAAGAAAAGAAAGGAGGATGTAAATATGTACATACCAATCCTAACCTCGAGACCATGCCAATATAAATGCGGTAGATAAGATAAATAAATATGGGGAGACAAGGATCTTAATATATAAATATATCAGAAATTATATATCACTGGTGTACATATACACATTATTCACCTCGTACATTTATTCATCTATTTTATTATCATTCAGATAATAAAATATTATCTTCCTCTTGGAAGTTTTTTAAAATAGTGTGTATTAATTTATAAAAATATAAGAAAAATAATCTAGAATAGATATCACGGTACACTCAGAACAAAAAGGTGTAAAATGGGAATTCAAAGACAACTATTCTCTGTTGGAACTCAAAAATTCATCAAAATCCTGTCATTGTGTTCATAATTAAATTATCTTAAAAATGATGTGATTTCATTAAAATCAGAGTTAATATGCAAAAGTCGCTTTGGGGGCAGCGTGATATCTATACAATTGTACATTTTCTTCATATTATTTTATTCTCTTATATTTTCTCATAATTTATGTTTTAGTATTTTACTTATAATAATATTAAATATAATAAAAATTACAAAAGTTTAAAATAGTCAAAAAAAGTAAATGTGCATATGTATTATATAGGTATAATTTACTTATATTATACATAATACTATTTATTGAAAAAACTAAATATTTTTATTAAAATAGAAAATATATTTATAATCTAATAAAATATTTTAAATTAATAAAATATAAAATAAATAATTTATTTTAATAATTAACTAAAAATACTTAAACTAGTGTATATAAGTAATTTATACTTATAAACTAACCTTATTTAAATTATTACTGTTTAAATTAGATTCTTTAATCAATTGAAATTCATAATTAAAATATTTATCAAATTATTTATAACTTTGTGTATATCATTTATTTAATTAAAATTAATTTACTATTTAGTATCTAATTTATTATATATTTCTTATAATGTATATATCTCTTTTGTCTTGAATGCATCTTCCACATGTCTCACTTTGTATGGTCAATCAGAAGAGGTTGACCATTCAACCTTATTCTCTTTTTCCTCTTCCTTCCTCCTCTCCTTCTCCTTCCTTCGCCCAACGACCTGGGACCATGCCAAAAAATTCCTCCACATCACCACCTCGCTGCCCTTCTTCTCCATGTGAGATTCAATCTAGGTGCGATCCACCTGGACCTTCTTCCTCTTTATATGTGCAGGACACCCATCTCCTTCGACCTCCCCATCTTCCATTTTACACATCCTTCCTCCAGTGAGATCTGGAGAGCGAGAGCGTGAGTTACAGAAGCACCTCCATGCCGTCGAAGCGAGATCGATAAGAGGATATTTCGATGAGATCGTTGCCATCATTGATATCTCATCTCCACCGTAGACAACCCCAGTGCTGCCAATGCATTGTAAGTCACAACCCTTGGATCTCCATCGAGCTCCGCCCAAAAGTGAATTCATCCATCATATTCTAGTCCAGGTAGGTAGACTTATTTACCTTCTCTCATTGATTTCTATTTTCTTCTCGAATCTCTCCCTCTTCTATTTTTATCTGAAACCAAGCCAAATCCATGTTCTTCACATCATTCACCTTGTGATCCTCTCTGTTCATCAATCTACCTCTCACCTCTATTCATCCTCCGATCACACCCGGTGATCGGAGGCTTGGAGTTAGATTATCCATCCTCCTTAAGCTCCCCTACTCACCTATTCCCTATTTGCATTGGGACCGAGGCTTCGTCCTCGAGTCATGTTGATTACTTGTAGGTGGATATGTATTATGGAGCATCTAGAGAACGGATCTGCAGCAAAGTATTGCGACACATGTAGGTCTGAATCGTGCCACACCAGCATCCACATGCACTTGGAGATTGTGTTTCATCTAGATGCAAAGTAGATTAGAACATCAGCCTTCGTTCAACGAGAAGCACCACTAATCATAGCACATTGTCAAGCATATGAGGGCCTATTCTGATAGAACTGGAGCAACAAGAGCTTATGGAGCAACCAACCATTTGTACGAGATCTGATCGTACACAACATCTAGAGCACATCGTAGCATCGAAGCTTGTACGCTTTCAACCAGGAGAAACGATTCACCTACAGAGATATGCTTCCGATACGAGCACAATACTTATGCAATCACTTGGAGGGAGAAATAAACCAAGACCCGAACAAACTCAGAAGCTTCATCTAGAAACATTTGATTTGGGGAAGAAGAGTGTCCCTTCCAAATATAAGGAGGATTGTTCGATTGTGATCAAGATCCGACGCCTATCCATTGAGCCACACGGACACACAAGAATCGCATGATCAGATTCTGTCCAATCATTAACACCATTCACCGGTCGACCGCTCTAGCTTGTTCGCGTGATCAACATGTGCATCTCTGAGATATTTTGATGATTTTGTATAGAGACCTTTAGCTTTATAGTTTACTACGAGCTAGTTTGATCTATAGGAGTCACACGTGATCTTCACGTGAGTAGTGTACGCATTTTTCTAGAACAAGCTCAAACTCCGTTATTCATGAAGAGGTCCGAACAGGTGTACAATTCACGTGGCTACGCATGAGCTTCTTTGGGAATTTTGCACGATATTCCCCCTTATTGTAATTTCTGGATCACCCATTCTTTTCTGCTAATTAGCTATATATCTCTATATATAGTTGACGAGTCTCCATTTCATCACCTTTATTCTTTCATTTTGGCCTTAGATCCCGACTTAAATGCATGTATGTAGCATTAATTTGTACAAAATAATAATCAATAATTGGCAACAAATATTGTATAAAATATGTATTTAATTGCAAAATAAAATAATAAAGGAAAGGAAAGAAAAGGAAAGGAAATAAAGTGTCAAAGATACTGAATGACTCTAAATCCCGAGACTCGGTCATCATGATGACTTGATCGACAAAGAATAAAGTAAGGTGAGATAGGATAGCTAATTGAACATATAATAAATTAAAAAGTCTAATTCTTTTACTCGATAAATGATCATTTATGCCCTATTTTATTTTCCTATTTTTATACCTCAAATAATACATGAAACTTGTACATAAAAACATAAATAAAAACATGAAATTTATTTCACACAAAAATAACACACAGTGCACTCGAGACACTGATGACTCGGATTTTACGAGGGCCTAATGTAGTCTACACAAGGCAAGACCTACACTGTCATTGAGGTGACCGCTCACAAAACTCGGATGTCAATCAGAAATTAACCTACAAAAAATGAAGCAAAAATGTTGAGTTAAAATTTATTCTAACTCTACAGAATGTGCCTATAGTGCAAATATGTAAAGGTCGAACACACGGAGCAAGGGGAATATACAATAAAAATATGCAAAAAGACAATGATCGTTTTTTGTGTCATTATAATGATTGTTTAATTTTAATGGAATTTAAATTATTTTTTGTAATTTTTAATTTATATATATTTGTTTTTAATTTACTATTTTTTAAAATTTTTTTAATAATAAAAGGTAATATGTATATATGTAACTATATAGAGATAATAGAGTAGATAATAGATAAGAATATATAAAAAAGGGGACATCATAAAAATATCCCAGCTACAATCTTTTTTATTTTTAGGAGTATTAAAAATATTTTTAGGATTTTTACTAATTATAATAATAATAATATTAAAATAAGTAAATATATGTATAAATATGTTATAAAGCCTTGTATCTATATCCAAAATAAATTATTTTTATATTTTTCATATTTTATAATGGTTTTGAGAATTTTTCTGAATTTCTAATATTTTTTAAATATTTTGTTGTTGAATAAAATAGGAAAACATTAAGTCATAATAGGTAGCCAGATTGTTTTGGATTTTTAAAATAGCTAAATAACTCAAATGTTTTCAAAACTAATTTCGAAATATTTTATACTATAAATAAAAATTAGAAATAGAAAATGTACTTTTTTGAATTTTTTACTGATTTTTTATAATTTTTTAGGGTTAAAGAGCGTTTGCTATTTTTTGGAATTTTTGGTGATTTTTGATCTGTAGGTGCAAAATGCAATAATAAATAGCCCCTTATTATTTTAGAATTTTTCAAAACATTTTTGTAATTTTTATGTATTTTTAATGCAAACAAGGAAAAATGTAATGTTTTTTATTTTTTAAGTGTAGGAAAATATTTTAATTATCCTAGCAAAAAGTATATGCGATTTGATAATATATCATGCACTTAATATAAAATTCCTATAATTTTGAAATGCAAAATATTATTTTTAGTGCAAAAAATAAAGAAAATAATAATAAAACACAAGTAGGGACTGAAATGCAAATAAGCTTAACTAAAAATGCATCTCTAAACCAAAATGCAAAGTACATGGGCCTCTACATAACTTTCCCACAAATATTTAATTCATTCAATGTTGATAAGGGAACAAATGTAATTTACTAAACACAATAGGGCATGCATGAAAATATCCCAAAATGTTTTGAACTCATTCGCAAACTTGTTGGACTAAATAATAACACAAAATTCTGGGGTGTCCCTACAAAAAGCCCACTGCCTCAGATATATGGGCACATGAGCTGACGTGGCAAGGTACCAAGTGTAAATAAAAGGATTATAGGAATCTACTTGCAAAATAACCAAAAGTGTTTGTATTACTGACGATAATTTATGGAATAAAAATAAAATACAAAAGTAGAGGGGTATATGACAAAGTTACCCCCTAAATGCGCGGGTAGACGACTCAGACGATCTCACTAATCCATGTGGCACATCCTCGATAAGTGATGATGTTTCATGGATGAAGCACTAATATTAGATCCTAGCAGATGATTGAATGGTCGAAGACTCCTTCATCCAATGATGGTTGCTGCTCGTGAAGAACGGATCTTGATCTGATAGTGAAGGAGGGATCTGGAAGAACAGGGATGAAGATCTACCTTGGCGAACTTCCTATGATGAAATCTCCTTCTTCTGGTGGTCTCCCGTCCCAATCAGGTACTCAAAATGTTCCTCCCTCTGGTACGCATCTGATAAAGGCTTCAAAAATCTCTAAGGATTACCGGAGCGATTCCAGGCTACTCGAGAAGCTTAGGTGACCTGAGAACCTTCTATGACTTCAAATCACCTCCAACTGGGCTCCTAACTATAGTTACTTGCACAGGAAGAAAGCAAGGTCGAGGGAAAACTGCCTCGACCCGTTATCGAGCGGAATGGCTGTGAAATGAGGCGGAGCGAAAGGTGCTCTGGCGAGCGATGAAGGTGGAGCACCGAAGGCTTGTCTTGGGGTCGATCATGATGAATGGAGGTGTGTGGGGCTTGGAGAAGCAATGGGGAAATTAAATGAGTGCCAAAGATGGGTCAGAGAACTAGTAGGGACAGTGGAATACAAGGCGAAACAAAGCTTCGATGAACTATGGGAGTGGATTTCTATGCTACATTGGTAGATCAAAATTAAAACTAAGAACATCAAATAAATCCTATGATTAAAGACTACTGATGAATACCCATTCATCACTCTTTATTCTTCTATTTTAGCTACAAAAACCTTTTCAAATACATGTAGATATGTGTAAATACAAATAATTACCAAAAGCATGCATTGTGTAAAAACCTATAATTAGCATGTTTTTGTGCACAAAATAAAAGAATAAAGAGCAAAAAGAAAAAGAGGGAAATATTTAGAATAAATATTGAGCAACCTAACCCAAGGGAGGGCTCAGCATGGGCCTGACCGCATAAAAGCCAAAGTAGAGGGAGATAGGGGCTCACATATGTGTATATACTTCTGTAAATAAAACTATATATTTTCCTCACCCAAAAATGTGTTGTAAATATCCTTGTCTATATTGTGTATATTTAGAAAATATCAAAAACAAAATAAAAATTAAAAAGCAAAAAGACACCCTTTCACCATGTGTATAAACCACATCATTGCATTTATTTAACCCTATAGATAAATTTAATTATTTTCTAAACTTTTTGTAAATATTCTATGTTATATTTTGTAAATAAAATAAATAAAAAGAAACAAAACAAAAATCAAATAAAAATCACAAAAATAAAAATACAAAAATACATTGTATAAATACCATGTATATAAATGTATTCAAACATTTATTTCACCCTTGTATATAAGTAATAAAAATAAAATAAAAATATTCTTTTATTCCATATTTCATGTTGTAAATAAATAAAATACAAAATGAGCATAAAAACACATAAAAATAACAAATAAAAAAAATCAAAAATAAAAACCCATATAGTGTACATATACCTATATATAGAGCTAACCTCTTTTTATTTCCAAAAATTAAATAAAAATCACCAAAAAATAGAGAAAAATAAAAGAAAAATATTTCATGTTTTGAGTTTTATTTAATTCGGCCTATTTATGCCTTAAAATAAATAATCAAAATTCGGGCACACGTGGCCGCTCCTGATTGGTCCACGGGGGAATGTTGACCCCGGTCAACTCCCCCGCGACCTCCTTCCTATTCTGGCCGTCGCGCGCCGCGCCTTCTTCCCCGATTTTTCCCACGCGCTCCAGGCTGTCACCCACTCAACCCCCGCGCCCGGATTCTTCGCCGATCATCCCTCTCCCTCGCCGGATCCTCCGCCATCGAATCCACGCCTCCTACAGCTGTCACCACTCAACCCTAATCGCCCGGTCACACTATATATCCATCACCTCCGCCGCCTCCGCGCCGCATCTTTGGCCCTTCTCTTCCTTCCCCGTGACCTCCATCGGCAAGGCGAGAGTGACAGCAGGCTTTTGCCCGTGTTGCAGTGAGGAGAGGAAGCGTATCCATCGATCCGGCGTACTTCGCCGTCCTTGCTCCGCCGCCGGCGTTGAGCATCGAGCTTCAGGCCTTGACGCCCTTCGAAGCTACGACCCGGAGATAGCCAATCTCCAGCACAGTCTCCAGCATCCATCAGGTAACCTTAGTTCCTTTTAATTTAGCGTAATTTCCGATTTCCCCCAATTCCGACCTCCGACGCATTTCTCCGATTCCGATCACCTCGCATATCCTCTCGATCATCCGACCCGATCATCACCTTCGCCGTACCTTCACGCACCTTCTACGCACTTCCACTCAACCCAGATCGCACAGGATCTGGGAGTCGAGCTCCACCGCCGTCGCTTCGCCGGAGCTCTTCCGCCCCACCGCACCGTTCACCTTCACGCCACCTAACCGGGTCGAGGCACTTTGCCCTCGACCCGCGAAGCTTCTGAAATTTTTTGCAGGTCCAAAGGAGGTGTCTGAGCCTCCAGTCCATTCAGCCAGGAGCTTCGAGCCGCCAGGTCTCGCCGGAGCCCCTCCAGGGCTCGGTTGGGCCCTTGGCCACCACTAGCAGCTGCGCAACCTCACGCCGGATCTTCTCCGACCTTCAGGCGCAGCAGAGGAGGATCGGAGTTCACGCAGGACGTCGGCGAACTTCGCCGGCGTCGAGTTCTTCCTCCACCTTCCAGAGCCGTCCGATGAAGCCCTCGCTCCAGTTCTGATCATAGCCGTTCATCTTTGGAGGAGCAGCAGCCGTCGATACATCTGAGGATCTCATCTGGGCCGTTGAGCAGCGAGGTTAAGCCACAACGTCTTTCAGCCATCCGATCATCCACGTGGCTACACCTCGACCATCCGATCTGAGCCCGGCCTTCTTCGAAGAACCACGTGGATCCACCGCCGTTCGATCATCCACGTGGACGCACACCAGCCGTCAGATCAGGCCAGCCCTTCCAGAGTTAAAGGCGCGATTATTCTCCGCCGTTCGATCATCCACGCGTCACCATCGGGCCGTCGCTATTAATAAAGGGGTAAATATCATAGGCCCCCTTCTGTTTGTTTCATTTCTTTTTAGTCCTGTAACTTTTAATTCCAGTTGTTTATTTTTGGGTTATTTGCATCAAGGACCTCGGACTTAATTTTAATTGCATTTATACCCCTGCCAGTAGAGACCCACGTGCTTTGGCACGTGTTTTGTTGGGTTATTTGCATCTTTTGCCCTGTAGTTCTGGAATGTTATGCAATGAATGAAATGTTTTGTTTATTTGCACTTATACACCTGTGAACACTTTATATACGCATGTGCGAATTATTTTGGGAAAATTGCAAATAAGCCCCTGGACTTTTGATACGAGTTATCAATAGGTCCTTGGAACTTATTTTTATTACATTTAGGTCCCTGTGTGCCCCAGACACGTGCTTGGCACGTGACTTCTTGGGTATTTTGCACCAGGACCCCAGAACTTTTGGGTATTTGCACATAGGTCCCTGTGCACAGTGCCCCACTTTTATTTTTGAATAAAATATCAAACGAACTCCAAATCCAATGAAATTTTGACACATGGCTCCTGCCATGGTGTAGGAATTTCTATGATTTTTGGAGACATTTCTGATTTCATTTATTATTTTTAAAAATTCAAAAACCCATATTTTTGCCACTGTTTGACTTTAAAAATACCAAAAAAATATAAAAACTCCATTAAAAATTCTAAAAAAATTAGACATTGTTGTTTACTGGTTGTTTGATTTTCCAGCCATTTTTGGTGGTTTTTCATCACCTAAAAACCTTAAAAATTGAAAAACTTCTAAAAACCCATAAAAATTGTAATAAATAAATTAAAAATCCAAAAACAATAATTAGGGTGCCTAAATTTTCCTTGTTCTTCATAGTTTATAGGAAAATTACCTTCAGGGCTTTTTGAGAACCAAAATTATTTTATTTTTGGGTCTTAAGCCTTGCTGGACAGTACCCTATTTTTGTTGCATTGTTTGATTTTTAATAAATAATTCACCCATTAGAAAATTTCCAAAAATTCACCAAAAACAGTAAAAAACTTGAAAAACCTAAAAACCAATTTTCTGGAATTTTTGCTTCATTCTTGTGTGTTGTATAAATTGTGGAAGTTGCATTGTTTTCCCTTCCCTCTTATTTTCTTATCTTTTAAAAATCTAAAAAAATTTATAAAAACAGATAAAAACCAAAAAAAAGACTCTCTTGGACTCTGACTACATCGTAGGCCGCAAGGCCAATCTGTGCTCCTTGAGTTCGACCCTGGGAGCTATACCAGGTTAATCCTATAGCTAGATCGCTCTTCCTTGTGCTTGCTTGTTTTTATCTTATTTGAGTGATTGATTTTTCTTGACTGACGCATTCGAGTGACTGAGGTCGCAACGACCTAATTTTCATACCTTTACCTTAGTCGCTTCGGTTTTCGCGTCGTCAGAATGGCGCCGTTGCCGGGGAGCACGGCTTTGTAGTCAGTTTTCATTTTTCTATTTTTGTCTCTCTACATTATTATTGTTTTCTGACCATCTCTTTTTGATTTTTGTGCGAGGTACTACTTGGACGACTTGGAGCTTACTATTTAGAGGACCCGCGCAGGAGGAAGAGAGAGAAGAAGAAATTTTCTGTTTAGAGAGAGAGAGAGAACTAAACTTGTTGTAATAATTTAGACTCTCAGACTGTGGACACTTGTAAACTTAGCGGGTCTGTTTCGCCGAGCACCGGTGTGCTCGGGGGACCCATTCGGATTTTCGCGGCTTTTATTGTGGTTTTGATAGCTAGCTGCCTTTTCCGGTGTTTACGCGGTTTTACTCGAGCCCCTAGATTTAGGAATTTCTGTTGATTGTGACGTAGATATCTAAGGCCCAACACTTAATAGAATATCTGTTCCTATAGAACGTAATTGGACCTTGATAAAATTCACTGAAAAAGTTAGTTTAATTGGATTTGAGACCACGTGCCGTGAGGAGTCACATATAGCGCTGGCAGGACCCGTTGTGGCGGGCACCGAGTGACTCCCAAGATCGGACTCCGGACTCGATTCCGTTAGCTAACTATTGTTCTTCACGATCAATAGAAGTTGCTCATCTAGGACTCGGTTTCTCCTCGTTGCATCATTTAGGTAGTTTAATTCTGTATTTAAATTCTGCGCGGATCACTTGCATGTAGAGTGCTGGAGACACGGTACGCATTTCTTTCTCTGCATGCATCATTGATTTTCTCGCGCATCGGCTTTTTCGTCTTCTCCCCCTGTGTTTCGGCTTAATCATCAGGAGAATCGGAAAAACCGTTAGGCCGCTTGTATGTATTTTGAAAAAAATTAAAAAGAAAAACAATAAAAATTGGGACTGGATAATACTATTGACCCTAAAAGACACTCACATTAAAAATTTGTCTTGGGGAGAGCAACCCCCTCATTGTTTGGTTTGATTGTGCGAGAGAGTGACCCGAACACTAGGTAAAGCCCTCCGGTGCTCATCTCGACTGATTACCGACTCTTCTGTGCGGGACAGTCGGCTGAGAGAGTATCGGGTATCCCAGCAGGTCACGTAATCGCTCTGATATCTTGTATGTTCACCAAATAAAATTGACAAGATAAATTGACCGATCTTTCACGGTCTTCACATTGTGTTGAGTTGGTGAACAAAAGGGTTTGCTTGCAATCATATTTTCTCCAGATCTCATCCGCCCAACTCGCCAAGATCAAGATGATGGGTAGACGATCTCTTAGGCAGCCTCTGGCTGCACCGCTTTCAGGCGCATCTCCTTCATCATCTAGGTTGGCCCGTGAGAGTCGAGACCCGCTCTCCGGTCCCGAGTTCGATTCCACCCTGTTCCCCCTCGACCCCCTTTCTTTTCCTACTGAGAGACATGAGCCCGAGGAAAGACTAATTGATTTGACAGAACCTGAGTTGGGCTCATCTGATTTTGCAGACGTCACTATGGCTGGAGCCGGTAGTTCAGACGATCGCCAGCCCGAACATTTTGTCTTAGACCAGGGGGCGATCAACTCCACCCTGATCGCGTCATTAGAGACGGTTCAGCAACAGTTACGCGATCAGGGGGCTTTCATGATAGAGATGAGAAGGGAGATGGAGCGTCTCCGAAGAGAGCGAGAAGAGCCGAGCGAGCCTGAGGACATTCCTGACGCTGATGCAGAGGCAGCAGCCGCAGCAGCAGCTGCCGCAGCGGCAGCCGCCGCCGGAGGAGGACCGCCGAGAACGATGCGGGAGCTACACAACCCCGGATCTACACTGATGCATCATTGGGTGGTTGTACCTGCCATCGTGGGGGATTTCAAGTTCCCTCCGAACACCCTGCAGATGCTCCCCCATTTTCACGGGCTTGCCACTGAGGAACCCCATCTCCACCTCCAGGAGTTCTTGATGATCTGCAGTACTGTCCACGACCGTCATGTGGACCAAGATACGATTAGAATGATGGCCTTCCCTTTTTCACTGGCAGATAGAGCAGCCGCCTGGCTGAAACATCTAGGGAAGTTTGTTTACACCTGGGATCAGCTCCGCACCGAGTACTTGAACAAGTACTATCCACTCGGGCGGACGAATGCAGCGAGGGCCCTGATCAACAACTTCTCCATGCTCCCTAACGAGCAATTTCACGAGGCATGGGAGAGGTTCAGAGAGCTTCTGGATAGATGCCCACACCATGACATCTCGAAGCCGAACCTAGTTCAGAGCTTCTTTAGTGGGATGACACCAGAGCTTCAGGGTCTGGTGAATGCTTCTTGCGGCGGGTCCTACTTTGCCAAGGACCACAACCAAGTCTGGGCCATCTACGAAGAGATGGCAGAAAATTACATGGTGATGTCCCAGACCCGGTTGTACACTCAGAGATCTCAGCAGCCGCCAGGACCCGTGCAGTATCAGCGGATAGCACGGGTTGATGCAGGTCCATCCAGTTCATCCACAGTTGCGGGCGCACAGGCAGAGTCGGCCACTGCGGACATGGGGATTATCAGCGAGAAGTTGGACCGCATGGAAATCATAGAGAAGAAGCAGTGCCAGGGCATAACTCAGATGGAGCAAATGGCACAAACTCTGAGCGACATGAAGACCCAGCTCTTGTGTCTTCAGGAGGCACAGACGGCTCCTCAGCCCCGTCTTCTGTCGCGAGGCGATTCCGGCAGCAGCCGCAGCTCGTCCCAGCGCTCCAGCTCCTTGCAGCAGCCTAGACAAGTTCACCTTGTACAGGCGGAGCCGTACCAGCAGCAGCAGCCTTCTTACCAGTCACCACCATCTCCGGACTTACAGATGGTGGTATATCAGCCGGATCAGCCTCTGGATGTACTCCCACCAGCCCCATACGATGCAGAGCCGTTGATGGATGTCAACGGGATTTGGTATGACCGTCCTCAACCTGGAATCCGACGAGACCATCCCGGATTCAGGTGGGGGAATGGGGGCAACCAACCCCAGCAGCAGCCAGCCGGTCAGGGAGGGCAATACTCCCAGCAGAGAGATCACCAGCAGCCCCCTGCATATCAGCCACACCAGCCATCATCCTTCGTACCTCGTCCCTATCAGCAGCAGGGACAGAATTGGAGACGTGAGCAGCAGGCTCACCAGCAGCAGCATCATCCCTCTTACCCCTCTCAGCCTCAGCAGCACCAGGTCCAGCAGCCTCATTACCAGAGAGGCAACCCGTCGGGCTCCCATGAGAGCCCCGCCACGGATGACTTAGCCCGCCTCTTCACAGAGCAGCAGGCTACATTTAGACGGGAGATGGACGAGTTCCGCCAGGAGATGCGGGACCTGATGAGAGGGAAGGCCGCCATCCCTGCGCAGATCGAGCCGAATCCGAATAATTTGAAGAGGAAATCTGAGCAGGTAGTTCACACTGAGCCTACCACTTCTAGTGACTCATTTGATGATACATCTTCGGATTTATTTGATGCTGATTTTGTCACACTTAGGAGCGGTAGAAGACCAGCAGGCGGCGCCTCATCTGAGCGACCACATGAGGATCCATCTAGAGCGCCAGATGAGGAAGAGGAGAGCGGTACTGAAGCCGCACATCATGATGACGGTGGTACTGATGCCACCCGAGATGCTGATTCCACCGGCGGTACTGAGGCCGCCGTGTCACCACATAGAGGAGGTGGTACTGACGCCACCAGCAGAGCCGAGCCAGCCCGCGGTACTGAGACCGCAAGACGTCTAGTCATGGAGCCAGCTAGAGGTGGTACTGAGGCCACCAATATTCATGTTGATAGAAATGTTGTTTCTCCTCGCATGAACGTATCTCGGAACTCTGATTCGAATAAAGGAAAAGGTTTAGTTTCTTTTGATCCCACTGTGGTGAATGATGTTTGTGAGGATCCGATCATCGAACCGTCTAGGCCTATTCCTAGTCCTTCATCTGAGAAGGACCCTGTGATCCCCTTTCCTAGAGCCCTTGAGTTGGGGAAGGGGAAGAAAAAAGAAAAAGATCCAAAAAAGAGAGAGCAGGAGGAGTTCAGCCAGAGCATGATAGACCGATTTCACATCCAGCTGACCCTCAATGAGGCTTTGCAACACATCCCTCTTCTTCAGCGATCCTTGAGAGATAAGACCACAGTCAGAAGGACGAAGAGGAACAAGACCGCAGAAATTCATGTGTTGACAAAAGCCACGTGTTACGCGATCCAGAACCATCTGCCGACTAAGAGGCCAGATTTAGGGGCCCCGTATGTCAGATGTCATATTAGTGAGCAGAGGTTTGACCGTACTCTCTTAGATAGCGGATCGTCGATCAACCTTCTTCCGGCAGCCCTTCTCGACCACTTAGAGTTGGGCACTCTTGTACAGAGCAGGACATACCTTCAGTTTGCTGATCAGTCTGTCAAGAGGCCAAAGGGGTTGTTGCGAGACGTTGTTGTCACGATTCAGGGTTTGCAATTCCCCGTGGACTTCGTAGTGCTGGACATGGAGACCCCTTATTCGTTGACCGATTCCCCCATTATCCTCGGTCGCCCGTTCTTGGCCACAGCCAAAGCGGTGACTGACCATGACAGTGGGAAGGTATTCTTTCGCGTCCAGGGCGAGAGTATACAAATAGAGACGGTTAAGGACCACAGAGCCAGAGCTAGATCCCGCTCACATGGGAGTACAGATTCAGAGCAGCTGACAGACGTAGAGCCGGACATCCACCAGGACTGTGATTTTGTGATCACAGATGATGAGGCAGCTTGGGCAGATCCTGCAGCACAGACCATCCTCTCATATTCAGATACAGCTGATGCAGAGATGATAGCAGAGGATAGTCTGGAGAGCACAATCCTGGTTCAGGATACTATTGAGTCAGCAGAGTCGGACCTTGATCGCGACACGATTTCTAGTGATGGTGGTACTGAGGCCACCCTGCTATATGGTGGTGCTGAGGCCACCCTGTTCTCCGGTGGTACTGATGCCACCGAGTCTGATATAGATCCCTCGGATTCAGAATCTGATTGGGCCGATTGTGATGATCAGATGCCAGATCTGGATCCACCTGAGCCTATAGATGAGGAGGAGGTAGAGGCAGAACAGATCAGAGACAATGTAGAGGACCCGCCTTCTCCAGATCCAGTTTGTGAGAGTTCGTTATCATTTTCCCAGGCAAATTTGGCAGAATTGTCTGCATACACACATCTTCTTCAGAAGCCAGATTTGCCAGCACCCAGCTGTCCAGAGCTAAAGCCGCTCCCTACTTCGCTGAAGTATCGATTCCTTGCGGGAGAGTCTGAAATGTACCCAGTCATCATCTCTGCCGATCTGACTAGAGAACAAGAATCCCGTCTGATGGAGGTTCTTGAAAAGAACCGCAAGGCAATTGGATGGAGCGTAGCAGATCTCCATGGGATTAGTCCCTCATTGTGCTCCCACCATATCTATCTCGAGGAAGGGGCGAAGCCGTCGCGTGAGTTCCAGCGGCGACTGAACCCCAACCTAAGAGAGGTTGTTATGAAGGAAATATCCAAATGGTGGAGTGCAGATTTTATTTATCCCATTTCCGACTCCAAGTGGGTGAGCCCCTTGCATGTGGTGCCCAAGAAGACGGGCATCACGACTGTGATCAGTGAGTCGGGAGAGGAAATCGCTACACGAGTACCCACTTCTTGGCGGGTCTGTGTTGACTACAGGAGACTCAACCAGGCCACCAAGAAGGACCATTTCCCCCTGCCCTTTATAGATCAGATCATTGAGAGACTGGCAGGGAAAAGCCATTACTGCTTCCTGGATGGGTACTCGGGCTACAATCAGGTGGCCATCGCTCCTGAGGATCAGGAGAAGACCACCTTTACCTGTCCCTTCGGTACATACGCTTTTCGACGCATGCCATTTGGGCTATGTAACGCCCCTGCGACTTTTCAGAGATGCATGCTGTCGATATTCTCGGACATGGTAGGGGAGTGTTTGGAGGTCTTCATGGACGACTTCTCGGTTTACGGCGACGGATTCGATTCCTGTCTTGACTGCCTAGACCGAGTGCTTCAGCGATGTATTGCTACCCGGTTAGTTCTATCTTGGGAGAAGAGTCACTTCATGGTGACTCAAGGGACGGTGCTTGGCCACATCATCTCCAACAGAGGCATGGAGGTTGATCCGGCCAAGGTCGATGTCATTAGAAAACTCACACCGCCGTCCAATTTGAAGCAGTTACGGTCATTTCTGGGGTACGTTGGTTTTTACAGGAGATTCATTCATGATTTCAGCAAGATTGCCCGACCGTTGACTGATCTTTTGACGAAAGACACCGAGTTCCTTGTTGATGACAAGTGTCTTTCGTCCTTTGAGACTCTCCAGCAATGTGTTATTGAGGCTCCTGTCCTTCAGCCACCCGATTGGTCTCTCCCATTCGAGATCATGACGGACGCCTCTGATTTTGCCGTAGGGGCCGTGCTAGGACAGAGGAGGGATGGAGTACCATTTGCGATACACTATGCTAGCCGCACATTGGATTCCGCCCAGCGGAATTATACAGTCACAGAGAAGGAGATGCTAGCAGTAGTGTTTGCCCTAGATAAATTCAGATCATATATCATTGGATCCCGAGTGACCTTGTACACAGATCACACCGCCATCAGGTACCTCATGTCAAAGAAGGATGCCAAGGCCAGACTTACTAGATGGATCCTTCTACTCCAGGAGTTCGATATTGAGATCAAGGATAAGCCTGGAGTCAAAAATGTGGTGGCGGACCATTTATCCCGATTAGAGCAGCCTGAGGAGACAGAGCAGATTGATCCCATTTGTGATACCTTCCCAGATGAGGCGATCCTTGCTATCGCCTCACTCCCGTGGTATGCCGATATTGTGAACTTTCTCGTCGCTGGGAAAGTCCCACAAGATTGGCCCAAGCAGAAGATTGAGACCTTCCTTGCGAAGGCCAAGTCCTACCATTGGGAGGATCCCACCCTTTACCACGAAGGAGGGGATAGCATCTGGCGTCGGTGTATTCCTCAGGAGGAGCATCATAGTGTCCTCACTTACTGCCACAAGCTTGAGGCAGGAGGACATCATTCTGGGAGGAGAACGGCACAGAAAGTGCTCCAATCCGGCTTGTGGTGGCCTACACTCTTCAAGGACTCTGATGAGTTCGTGAAGAGGTGTACTGACTGTCAGAGGATGGGCACTTGTGGACAGCGTGATATGATGCCGATGCAGCCCATTCATTTCTGTGAGGTTTTTGACGCATGGGGCATCGATTTCATGGGTCCATTCCCTAAGAGTCAGGGATTCGAGTACATTCTGTTGGCCGTAGATTATGTTAGTCGTTGGGTTGAGGCTATCCCCGCCCGAGCCGCAGATGCGAAGACAGTTTGCAGATTTTTGAAGAAGCACATCATCACGCGGTTCGGGGTTCCACGAGTTCTGATTTCTGACGGGGGATCTCATTTCATCAACGACCAGGTGAAGGCACTTGCTAGAGAATTCGGCATAGACCATCGTGTTGCTACACCATACCATCCACAGACGAATGGTCTAGCTGAAGTGTCGAATAGGGAGATCAAGAATATTTTGCAGAAAGTCGTCCGCCCTGACCGAAAGAATTGGTCACAGCTTTTGGACTCGGTCTTGTGGGCATATCGGACGTCTTTCAAGACTCCATTGGGTACATCTCCCTTTCGCCTCGTTTATGGCAAGCCATGCCATCTACCTGTCGAGCTGAGGCACAAGTCACTCTGGGCAGTTACAGACATATTGATGGATCCAAATGGTATAGGAGACCAAAGGAGGGCAGAGTTAGCCGCCTTGGAAGAGCTTAGAGATGCAGCTTTCTCAAGCAGCCTACATTATAAGGAGAAAGTCAAAGAGTGGCATGATTCTCATATCAGCCACAAGCATTTTGAGATTGGACAGAAAGTATGGCTGTTTGATGCAAGGCTTAGATTATTTCCAGGGAAGCTACAGAGCAAATGGAAAGGACCCTACTTAGTCAGAAAGGTACACGATAACGGTAGCATTGATATATCTGAGTTATCTTCTGAGAGTACCTTCCGAGTGAACGGCCAGCGGCTCAAACCATTTCTAGATCATGAGCCGCGGGACGTTATTATTGCTGCTATTCATTTTGCGTGAGATGTGGTCTTTTGACTCACATCTTTTACATCTCACGCCTGATTTTCACTGTTCCTACACCTGTATAGATCCAGTTGTCCATATCATTCTATTCTTTAGTCCCACATCCCGTCTTTCATCTTATGATTATGCTATACTTAGGGTGTACTTTACCCTAAGTATAGGGGGGATGTCGGACCTGTGAGTATTCTTTTCATTCTTTCTGCTCTTGTTTTTGCTGCCTATACTTAGGGATGTTTTACCCTAAGTATAGGGGGGGCAGATTCTGTATCTTCTTCACTCGGCTTTCCCTTCATGTACAGCTTTCTATACTTAGGATTAGTTAATCCTAAGTATAGGGGGAAACCACCGAGTTCTTCTCATTCTATTCATTTATTCGTTCCTGTACTTAGCCATTCCTTTTCACTTCCCTTTTGCTAAGCACGAGTTATGTCTTCTTCATCGCTCTTGATCACTCTGAGGACATCGTTCGAGCTAAGTATAGGGGGGGTGTGTATATATTTTATATATACTTTAGCCATAACTCGTACTTTGTGTGAGTGTGTTAATAAATAAAATGGCTAAAAATCACAAAAATTAAAAAATTTTCATGAACATAAACCTCTTTTAATCTTGCACATACATAGCTAGTGTATAAAATATTTTTGTAAAAATGATTTCAAAAATCTTTTGTGTAAAGCTTGTGTAAATATTTTGTATCAAAATTATGTATATAGTACAAAATTTTTTTCAAAATGTTTTGAAAATCAAAAGTTTGCAAAAATCTTGTGTAAATGTGTGTAAATATCATTTTGCAAAACTTGCACTTCATGCATCATTCATTCATGATTTCAAAACATTTTTCAAAAATTTTTGCATGATTATAAAATATTTGTAAATAGCATCTTTTGTACATATATGTATATAGTTTTTCCTGGATGAGAGTTGACATTTAAACTAAGCCTGGAATTAAATTGAGAAATGGAGCTTGAAAAGATCTTAATTCACTTAACTTCAAGAGGAACCTTGTAGGACTTAGGGTTAAGGCTTTTCAGGTCCATAAGGACTTAATTCTTTGAGTCCACTAGGCTATGAGCATATGTCATCTTGATGAGCCTAAGTAGAGCACTTAACAACACACACATGACTCTCAGAGACAATGGCTTAACTTGCACCTGCACTTTACACATGGCTCTCCATGGATGAGGTGGTGAGGAGGCAGTTTCCTTTGGCTTGGGGTAGCATATGAGGGTAGTACTTCTAGGCGGAACCTCTCTTCTTCTTATAGTGAAGGAAGTGCACCTCAACTTGGTCTAGTGGTGTTGAAAGCTAAAGACAGAAGCTGTGGGTTGCAATAAAGCTTCAAAAGAGGGATAGTCTACTGGCTCAAGGGGAAATTTCTTATATATGCTGCACCATGTAGATATGTGTACAGAAGTCTTGAAAAAAAAAAATGCAAAAAGAAATCCAAAAAAGTGGTGGGTCGGATTGAAAATTTAATAACCCCACCGGAGTGAAAAGCAAAAGCTTATGGTATCATGTTACATCTCATGAAGCTTGCAGCGGGAGACTTAGCTACACCGGCTAAGCTTCCAAAACTCTATACTTCTACCCCCTCTTCTTGAGCCGGTTGCACTTGAACTTAGAAGGGAATACCCCGCTTCTCGAGGAAAGAGTTGCTAGACTGAGGCATTAGAGTTACCAGGTTGAGGGAGGTTGTCTCTTTGTTACTTCTGAGGTGGGGAGCCACATATCACCTACACTGCATGGAAAGATTCATGGTCATTAGAGTTTGTGTATGTAGACTTGTTCTGATCTGGTTTATTGAGGAGTCTTGTCCATAGATTGGTGGAACTTGGAGGCTGTTGAGTTTTAGGCTTAAGTCCAAATAAGGTTCCGACACATTAATAATCCAAAGATCTGATCGAGCTCCATATTTCAATTTAATGAAGGAAAATTTAATAAGTCAACCTTGATCCATGTACATCCTCTTTTTCTTTTCTTTTTCTTTCTTTTTCACTTCTTTTTCAAATAAGTGTTTGCTAAGGGACTAGCAAAGTTAAAGTATAGGGGGTGATGAATACCCATTCATCACTCTTTATTCTTCTATTTTAGCTACAAAAACCTTTTCAAATACATGTAGATATGTGTAAATACAAATAATTACCAAAAGCATGCATTGTGTAAAAACCTATAATTAGCATGTTTTTGTGCACAAAATAAAAGAATAAAGAGCAAAAAGAAAAAGAGGGAAATATTTAGAATAAATATTGAGCAACCTAACCCAAGGGAGGGCTCAGCATGGGCCTGACCGCATAAAAGCCAAAGTAGAGGGAGATAGGGGCTCACATATGTGTATATACTTCTGTAAATAAAACTATATATTTTCCTCACCCAAAAATGTGTTGTAAATATCCTTGTCTATATTGTGTATATTTAGAAAATATCAAAAACAAAATAAAAATTAAAAAGCAAAAAGACACCCTTTCACCATGTGTATAAACCACATCATTGCATTTATTTAACCCTATAGATAAATTTAATTATTTTCTAAACTTTTTGTAAATATTCTATGTTATATTTTGTAAATAAAATAAATAAAAAGAAACAAAACAAAAATCAAATAAAAATCACAAAAATAAAAATACAAAAATACATTGTATAAATACCATGTATATAAATGTATTCAAACATTTATTTCACCCTTGTATATAAGTAATAAAAATAAAATAAAAATATTCTTTTATTCCATATTTCATGTTGTAAATAAATAAAATACAAAATGAGCATAAAAACACATAAAAATAACAAATAAAAAAAAATCAAAAATAAAAACCCATATAGTGTACATATACCTATATATAGAGCTAACCTCTTTTTATTTCCAAAAATTAAATAAAAATCACCAAAAAATAGAGAAAAATAAAAGAAAAATATTTCATGTTTTGAGTTTTATTTAATTCGGCCTATTTATGCCTTAAAATAAATAATCAAAATTCGGGCACACGTGGCCGCTCCTGATTGGTCCACGGGGGAATGTTGACCCCGGTCAACTCCCCCGCGACCTCCTTCCTATTCTGGCCGTCGCGCGCCGCGCCTTCTTCCCCGATTTTTCCCACGCGCTCCAGGCTGTCACCCACTCAACCCCCGCGCCCGGATTCTTCGCCGATCATCCCTCTCCCTCGCCGGATCCTCCGCCATCGAATCCACGCCTCCTACAGCTGTCACCACTCAACCCTAATCGCCCGGTCACACTATATATCCATCACCTCCGCCGCCTCCGCGCCGCATCTTTGGCCCTTCTCTTCCTTCCCCGTGACCTCCATCGGCAAGGCGAGAGTGACAGCAGGCTTTTGCCCGTGTTGCAGTGAGGAGAGGAAGCGTATCCATCGATCCGGCGTACTTCGCCGTCCTTGCTCCGCCGCCGGCGTTGAGCATCGAGCTTCAGGCCTTGACGCCCTTCAAAGCTACGACCCGGAGATAGCCAATCTCCAGCACAGTCTCCAGCATCCATCAGGTAACCTTAGTTCCTTTTAATTTAGCGTAATTTCCGATTTCCCCCAATTCCGACCTCCGACGCATTTCTCCGATTCCGATCACCTCGCATATCCTCTCGATCATCCGACCCGATCATCACCTTCGCCGTACCTTCACGCACCTTCTACGCACTTCCACTCAACCCAGATCGCACAGGATCTGGGAGTCGAGCTCCACCGCCGTCGCTTCGCCGGAGCTCTTCCGCCCCACCGCACCGTTCACCTTCACGCCACCTAACCGGGTCGAGGCACTTTGCCCTCGACCCGCGAAGCTTCTGAAATTTTTTGCAGGTCCAAAGGAGGTGTCTGAGCCTCCAGTCCATTCAGCCAGGAGCTTCGAGCCGCCAGGTCTCGCCGGAGCCCCTCCAGGGCTCGGTTGGGCCCTTGGCCACCACTAGCAGCTGCGCAACCTCACGCCGGATCTTCTCCGACCTTCAGGCGCAGCAGAGGAGGATCGGAGTTCACGCAGGACGTCGGCGAACTTCGCCGGCGTCGAGTTCTTCCTCCACCTTCCAGAGCCGTCCGATGAAGCCCTCGCTCCAGTTCTGATCGTAGCCGTTCATCTTTGGAGGAGCAGCAGCCGTCGATACATCTGAGGATCTCATCTGGGCCGTTGAGCAGCGAGGTTAAGCCACAACGTCTTTCAGCCATCCGATCATCCACGTGGCTACACCTCGACCATCCGATCTGAGCCCGGCCTTCTTCGAAGAACCACGTGGATCCACCGCCGTTCGATCATCCACGTGGACGCACACCAGCCGTCAGATCAGGCCAGCCCTTCCAGAGTTAAAGGCGCGATTATTCTCCGCCGTTCGATCATCCACGCGTCACCATCGGGCCGTCGCTATTAATAAAGGGGTAAATATCATAGGCCCCCCTCTGTTTGTTTCATTTCTTTTTAGTCCTGTAACTTTTAATTCCAGTTGTTTATTTTTGGGTTATTTGCATCAAGGACCTCGGACTTAATTTTAATTGCATTTATACCCCTGCCAGTAGAGACCCACGTGCTTTGGCACGTGTTTTGTTGGGTTATTTGCATCTTTTGCCCTGTAGTTCTGGAATGTTATGCAATGAATGAAATGTTTTGTTTATTTGCACTTATACCCCTGTGAACACTTTATATACGCATGTGCGAATTATTTTGGGAAAATTGCAAATAAGCCCCTGGACTTTTGATACGAGTTATCAATAGGTCCTTGGAACTTATTTTTATTACATTTAGGTCCCTGTGTGCCCCAGACACGTGCTTGGCACGTGACTTCTTGGGTATTTTGCACCAGGACCCCAGAACTTTTGGGTATTTGCACATAGGTCCCTGTGCACAGTGCCCCACTTTTATTTTTGAATAAAATATCAAACGAACTCCAAATCCAATGAAATTTTGACACATGGCTCCTGCCATGGTGTAGGAATTTCTATGATTTTTGGAGACATTTCTAATTTCATTTATTATTTTTAAAAATTCAAAAACCCATATTTTTGCCACTGTTTGACTTTAAAAATACCAAAAAAATATAAAAACTCCATTAAAAATTCTAAAAAAATTAGACATTGTTGTTTACTGGTTGTTTGATTTTCCAGCCATTTTTGGTGGTTTTTCATCACCTAAAAACCTTAAAAATTGAAAAACTTCTAAAAACCCATAAAAATTGTAATAAATAAATTAAAAATCCAAAAACAATAATTAGGGTGCCTAAATTTTCCTTGTTCTTCATAGTTTATAGGAAAATTACCTTCAGGGCTTTTTGAGAACCAAAATTATTTTATTTTTGGGTCTTAAGCCTTGCTGGACAGTACCCTATTTTTGTTGCATTGTTTGATTTTTAATAAATAATTCACCCATTAGAAAATTTCCAAAAATTCACCAAAAACAGTAAAAAACTTGAAAAACCTAAAAACCAATTTTCTGGAATTTTTGCTTCATTCTTGTGTGTTGTATAAATTGTGGAAGTTGCATTGTTTTCCCTTCCCTCTTATTTTCTTATCTTTTAAAAATCTAAAAAAATTTATAAAAACAGATAAAAACCAAAAAAAAAGACTCTCTTGGACTCTGACTACATCGTAGGCCGCAAGGCCAATCTGTGCTCCTTGAGTTCGACCCTGGGAGCTATACCAGGTTAATCCTATAGCTAGATCGCTCTTCCTTGTGCTTGCTTGTTTTTATCTTATTTGAGTGATTGATTTTTCTTGACTGACGCATTCGAGTGACTGAGGTCGCAACGACCTAATTTTCATACCTTTACCTTAGTCGCTTCGGTTTTCGCGTCGTCAACTACCTAGAAAATAAGGAAAAAAGGGCTCACCATACCTAAGGAGATCAGGATTAGAGCTCGAGGCGGAGAAGGCGGCAGAGCTTGGATCAACTCGATTCTGGTACGATTTGACTCACGGAACCATTGGAAATATTCATGTTTTCACCAGAAGAGTCGATCGTGATTAGGGTTAGGGTTTGAATGGGTGGAAGAGGATCAAATCCAAATGAGGTGTGATGGCTTATTTTTATATAGGGGGGCCTTTGACCGATGTCTACGATCGCTCCAACAATCCATCGATCGAGGAATTGATGTGGTGTGAAAGTTTGAGGATAGAGGGTCAAAAATCAAGAAGGAATCAAGGCGGAAAATGAAAGTCATATTGGAAAAATCGAGGAAGATAGATGAATAGGCCCTCTAGATATAGAATTGGGGAAGAGCGGGGAGTTGATCGGAGTTAACTTTGATTGTGTCCCCATTGGTCCACGTAGGACAAAAGAAGATAAAACAACCTGGAAATTAATTAAAAAATCAAATTAAAATAGTAAATGATTTTATTAATTTTTAATCATAACATAAAAATATTTATTATTTTATGTATTATTTTATGATTTATTTTATTTATTTTTACAAGTTAATTTGTTATATGTTTATTTTTACAAGTATAAATATAGGTATATTGACCTAAGTACGAGGTAACTAATTTTATGTTTTATTTTTTATTATTTTACGTACATAATTTATATATTCATAACTTATTTAAATTTACATATATAACTTACTTAAATATACTTAAAAAATAGATGTGTTTATTATATAGGTATGTATATAGATTTCACCTATGTCATTGAGTATAATAAAATAATTTAGTATATTTTTAATTGTTTTATTTTGTTATATCTATGTGCTTCTATCACATATATTATTTACAAAATTTTAAAATATGAAATAATAATTATAAAAAATAAATAAATTGATTATTTATGAGAAACCTTACTTTTTCATTTTAACTGCAATTTTAATGAAACCGTATTCATTAAATATCTTATTAGAAGTTATATATAATTAAAGGTGATTTTGGTCAATTTTGATACAGTATGGAGAAGATACAAATCTGTGAAGTTGATAGTTTTGGTTTTTTCCTGAGTGTAGAAGGCACATTGTGCATTATATTATGTGAAATAAATTTTGTATTTTTCTATGTATTTTATCTACAACTTTTTATGTACAAAATTTTTTGATTTGAGTATAAATAGTAAATAATAAAATAGGTACCAAATTGGACTTATCGAAGAGTAAGAATTAGGACTTTTATTGTATGTTGGCCCTTATTTCCCCCTCCTTTATTTCTTGTCGATCTAGTCATCATCACGCCTAGGTCTCGAGTTTTTGGGTCATTTAATAAATATGGTATTTTATTTCTTTTTCTTTTCTTTGTTCTTTTATTTTAACTATAAATATAGTATTTTATAGAATATTTACACAGAAATAAGAGAGGTTATTTTATGCAAAATAATGATGTATATACATTTAACAAGGTTTTAAACATCAAAATGAAAGAATAAAGGTGTTGAAGTGGAGATTTATCAGACACACAGAATAAAAAGATGCAAAAAAACTTCACTGACCTATATCTCTTCCATACTGACTCAGAATTGACCAAATCACCTTTATTGATCATAAAAGTTAATTATATGTTTAATGGAAGTAGTTTCATTTTATTTGGATTAAAATGTGAAAGTTGGATGTTGGCTCCCAATTGTACTGTATACATATATATAATATTCATTATATGCGTAATTTATGTTTTTATCTTCCTTATAATTTTAGTTAATTGTAAATGTTATTTGAAAAGTAATTAAATAATAAATATAAAATAAAATTATTAAAATATAAAAAAGTATTAAAATATAAAGGTGAACTATACATATATAATGCATATAAATATTTATCTAAATAAATAACTAAAATCAGAAAAATAGACTAAAAATATGAAATATATAATGAAATAAGTTATAAAATATGAAATATGTAAATATAATAATAAAATACAGAATATTGATGAATATCCCTTTCATCACTTTTTTTATCATTTTGGCCTTAAAATCCTAGTATATGCATGTAAATACACTTAATTTGCATAAATTGACATTCACACTTTGTTGTATTAATACTTTATAAAATAATATTTTAATGCTAAAATTATTGAATAAATAAAATAAAAGAAAAGGAATAAAATATCAAAGATATTTTATTACCCTAAACCTCGAGACCTAGGCATCTTCATGTATGGGTCGACAAAGATAAAGTAAGGGGAGGTAAGGGCCAATTATATAATAAAAATCCCTTTTATTAATTCCCGAAATATTCGTTTTGGGGACCTATTTCATTTTCCTATTTTCATACCTCAAATTAAGAAACTTTGTACATGAAAATTGTAGATAATAATATAGAAAAATACAAAATTAACTTCAAACAAAAATAATATATAGTTTAAAAGTCATGCTCTACATAAAATTCCAAAATTCCAACTTCCCAGACCCATATCTCTCAAATAAGAACTCAAAATATATCAAAATCACTTGTAATTGTATAAAACTTTTAATAAGCTATTTAATGAAGGTGGTTTCATTTTTTAGAGTTAAGATGTGAAAGTTAGGTTTTGGACCCCTATTGTATAAAATACCCAATCAAAATATTCATTTTATGTATTCTTTATTATGTTTATAATTTTATAACTTTGTAAATATTATTTATAATATATGTCATATTAAAACTAGAAAAAAATAAAGAAAACGTCAAGATAAAATATGTATATAAAATACAGAGATGAAGTGCCAATACCTATACCTATATAATAAATATGCCTATTTATTTAAGTGTACACATTACTTCAGAAAAATATAATAAAAATATATTTAAGTATTTAAAATAAGTTATAATTATATAAAATAATAAACTAAATTAATAAAAGTAAATTACAAATAAAAATAAAAGACATAAAATAAAGACAAATATACTTATACATTAACCCTAAAAAGTAACTTGTATTTATATACCTCTAAAAAATAAATAAAATCATAATAAAATAATATGCAAAATAACAAACATTTTTTATTTTATAACTTAAAATTAATAAAATCATTTATTATTTTATATCAAATTTATAATTAATTTATGGTCAGGTTCTTCTAATTGGTCCACATGGACCAACCATATTCACCCACTCGTTGACCTCGGCCAACTCTTTGACTGAGGCGCTAGGTGTTGTCAGACTTCGTGTGACCTTGAGTTCTCCCTTTTTCCCTGATCAATATGTTCATCAATTGGGTTTGATTCTCATGTCACCTTTTCACCTCATTCATCGATGATTCACGCCAGGATGTTTCCTCGGCCATTGGAACATTGAGCACGCAGTGTGCCTCGATCCTCCAATCCTTTCGTCCATCGTATACATAAACCTTCCATCGCATCCTTCCCATTTTTGAACCCCTTTTACCCCAACTTGGCTCCTCCTTAGTGGGCTCTGGATTAATATCACTGATAGAGATATCTCCAGCACCTTGGTGGCATATTTAGGTAAGATTTAGGAGTGTTCCAACCTATCCCCAGCCACCCTCGACTATCGAGGTCATGCTTCATGGATTAGGTCATTTGCCCTCGACTATCGAGGTCATGCTTCATGGATTCAGTCATTTGAGGAACCTTTCCTTCCCTTTTTAGCTTAGTTTTGATTGTAGGTTTCATTCCCTTTATTTTTGTTATCTTTCAATTGCGTATTTTAACCGTAATCTCCACCTTCTTAGTTTGCGGGAGCTGAGCTCCGGCGAACCATCCATTGTGTGCTCCACCTGTTATCCGACACACCAAACCACCCCCCCTTCCCCTATGCTTCTTGCGTGCCCACATCACTTTCGTACATCTAGATCCCTCACAGATCTGGTCAACTTCTCTCCCTCCGCCCTTCGCTGGAGAGTGTTGCCCATCCAACTCCTTCACACATTACCCTATCTGAAGCTCCCTAGAGCTAGATCTTTTGTTGAGACTAACTTCCTGCAGGACGAACTAGCAAGGAGGTCATCTTTAACCCTTGATGAATCCCAATTCATCACTCTTTATTCCTTTATGTTAGCTAGAAACTTGAGCAAAACACCATGTAAATATGTGTAAATATCATAAATTACCAAAACACATGCATAGTGTAAATTTGCATAATTAGCATGTTTTTGTGCCAAAATAAAGGAATAAAGAAACACAACAAAAATAGGCAAATATTTAGAATAAATATTGAGTGACCTAATCCCAAGGGAGGGCTCAGCATGGGCCTGACCGCAAAAGATCCCAAGTAGAGAGAGATAAGGTCATTCATACTTGTACATACCTCCATGTAAATAAATAAAAGTTATATTCCTCAAAATAAAAATTAAAAAGTGTTTCTTATGTTTTGTACATATTTTGAAAATAAAACTAAAATAAAAATAAGAAAAACAAAACAAAAATAAAAACAAATAAAACCTCTATCATTAGTGTATAGACCATGTATATAAAATAACATACCTATCTATTTTCTTCTTGTAAATAATTAACTAAAATCCCATAAAATTATCCCTATATTGCAGATTTTATGTTGTAAATAGATAAAATAAAAATCAGGAAAATAAAAATAAAATAAAAAGAAAAATAATAAAAACCATTTTCCACCTTGTGCATATACCATGTACATATGTATATAACCCTATTTATTTACTCCATGTAAATACTACATAAGAATAAAATAAAAATACCTCATTATCCCAAATTTTATGTTGTAAATAAATAAAATATAAAATTGGAATAAATGTACAAAAATAAACAATTAAAAATAAAAACCAAAATTACATATATGTATATACCTATATATAATAATATAATGTAAATACATTACATATTTTTCAAAAAAAATAAATAAAAATCACTAAAAATAATTTGAAAAATAATAAACATTTTTCATGTTTTGGCTTTTTTGAAAAAAAAATCATTTAATAATTTCAATCGAATTTCCAAATATTTAATAATTGGCAGATTCCGATTGGTCCACGGGGGATTGTTGACCCCCGGTCAACTCTCCCCCGCGGACCTCTTTCACGCGGATCCTGCATTCGACCCGATATCTCCGATTTTTCCTCGCTCGATCCGACCTCCGTTTATTCAAACCCCGGGCGCCATTTCACCCTTGATGATCCGAGACCCTCGCCCGGTGGTTAGCCTAGGGATCCGTACGACCTCGCCCGACCCCTTCTTCCCGGACCCCTGGCACTATTTAGCTCCACCTCCGCCGCACTTTTCATGCCATCTTTAGCTATGCCCCTTCATCCCAGGACCTCCATCATCTCCCTTAGAGTGACAGCTATCGGAGCGTGGTGTCGAAAAGAGGAGGAGTGCCTCCATCCACTGATCCGACGACCTTCGTCATCGTGCGCTGCCGCGAGATGCGCCAAGCCTCGTAACCCGACAATTCCTTGAGGACAAGACCCCCAAAGCTTCCCCAGCTCATCCCTAGTCGACTTCAGCCACTAGGTAACCCCGGTACTGTCTAGTTTAGGCTAATTTTCCATTACGCCCAAATCGCACTGCCGGCTTTGCCGGCCGATTCACGTCGATTCGATCATCCATTCTCTCATCCGACTCGACCACCACACTCATGAGACTCCTCTCCACCTTCTGCACCCACGCACTCAACTTGGTTTGCCCTGAAACCAAGAGTCGACCTCCCTCGCCGTCGCCTCGCCGGAGGTCTTCGCCGCGACTCACCCGCGCATCCACTTCACCCCTAACCGGGTCGAGGCACTTTGCCCTTGACCCAGCATGCTTTCTGTGTTGTTTTCCAGGTCAAAGGGACCTCATCTAGAGGTCCAAAGCTCGAGCACAGTAGCTCCGCCGCCACCTCGCCGCTGGGAGATTCTAGGACTTCTCAGCCTCATCGGAGACCAGCATCCTCTGCGGACAGCCACCAGGACCATTTTGCCCATCATAGCAGCACCTGAGGAGGGCCCATGCGCCCGTAGTGAGCCGGCGAAGTTCGCCGGAGCTGAGTTCTTAGAGGACCCTCGCTCACCGTGCGATCACCCCCTCCGCGCCAAATTAGATCATGTCCTTTCATCTGCGGAGCATCCTCAACCGTCGATCCATCCGAGGAGCTGATCTGGACCATCAACCCTGCTGAAGAGGCGTGCACAAACCACAGCCATCTGATCCTCCACATGGCACGGCCTCGACCATCGATCCCTAATAAAGGAGTAATTTGCTCTTAGGCCCCTGCTCTTTTGTTTTTGCTATTTAGTCCTGTAGATATTAAGTTCAGTTGTTTTTATTTTGGATATTTTGCATTGTGGACCTCGATGTTTTCTTTATTTGCATTATAGTCCCTGTGTGTGTGAGCCACGTGCTTCATCACATGAGGATTTGGACAATTTGCATTTTCTATCTTGTATTTCCTAGATGTTAGTGATTGAATATTTATAAATAGGATTTACAGTTATACCCCTCTGTGCCTGCTTCACGTGTCGTGCGTGTGTATTTGTGGACTTTTTGCATAAGGAGCCCTGAACTTTTGATTTTTGTTACTGTTTAGCCTCCATAACTATTTTTCTTTGCATTTAGGTCCCTGTGTACTGCGTGCCTTGTTTTGATTGAATAAAATAAAAAATTAAATCCAAATTAGGTGAAATTTGGATACATTGCTCCTTCCAATGTGTAATAATTTCTCTAAATTTTTTATACATTTTTTATGTTTTTTATATTTTTAAAAATTCAAAAACGTTGATTTTTGCTAATGCCTGACTTAGAAAATCAAAGAAAAATATAAAAATGTCTTTAAAAATTCTAAAAAAATTAGGGATAGTTACTTTTAGTGTCTTTTAATTTTTGTCCAATTTTTATGCTTTTTGGATTTAAAAAATCCCTAAAAATTGAAACACTCTGAAAACCTCATAAAAATTCTAAAAAATACTAGAAAAATCAACAAAATACAAACTCTTTTTCTGAATCTTAGTTGTTGTTTATACTTTTCATAAAAATTACCTCCAGACTTTTTATAGGTCCATTTTATATTTTTAATGGACCTTTCAAGTATGGCTGTATAGTGATCTCTTGTTTTCACCTTTCTTGATTTTTAGAAAATTATATAAAAATTAGAAAATTCTGAAAAATTAACCAAAAACATTAAAAAACCTAAATAACATAAAAATATTTTTGTTTGAATTTTTGGAGCGTTTTTGGTCTATTAAATAAATTGTTGTGTGTGCTTGTTTTTACCTTTTCTTATTTTTCCTCATAATTAAAAATCCCAAAAAATTAAAAACAATTAAAAATCCACCAAAATATTTTCTCTTTATTTTATCTTCAATTTGACTGCTTCGTAGGCCGCAAGGTCAACTCGTGCCCCCTGAGTCCGACCCTGGTTGCTATACTAGGTTAATAAAAGTAGCGAGGATCGCTTCTTTGTTTTGATTGATTTATCCTTTGATTTGGTGGTTCCTTATCTTCTTGATCGACCGATTTCTGCTCGATCGGGGTCGCAATGACCCTTGTTTACCTTTACCTAGATTGATTGTGTGTTGACATTTTCGGCTCTATCAGAATGGCGCTGTTGCTAGGGAGCACGGCTTAGTAGTCGATTTCGATTTTTCCGCGGCTTTTCTTTTATGTGGCTTTTTGTAAATATTTTTGTAGATATATTTTCTCTGATTATATATTTTTTCTGGACTGACACTTTGGTTTCTCTTTCTTGCGAGAGCCCGAGGACCGAGGCGGCTTCTTCGGAAGCCAAAACAACCGTGGGAGTCAGAGGCGGCTTCCTTCTTCACGAAGCCGTAGGAGAGCACGAGGAGTAGAACCAAAGCTCGGGAGCCGCGGATTAGCCATGAAATAACCGTAGATTAGCCGTAGATTAGGTTTAGTTAGTTTCATTTTCTGCAAGATTATTAATTTGTAATAATACAGGGACCTGGACAGACACTTGGACACTTGATGGTTTTCGGGGTCTGTTTCGCTGAGCACCACCGAGTTTTTCGTGGTTTTTAAGGTTTTTGACCGTTTATTTACTGCTTACTTGATTTACGCAGTTTCCAGCCCTAGCTTAGAATTTTCATTGATTGTGACATAATTAATTAGGATCCGAACACCTAATTATCTGCATGTGCCTATAGTTCGAATAATTGGATCTAATTAATTAATTCACAAGAAAAAGCTGGATTATTAAAGCTCTGGTCAATGTGCCTTGAGGAGTCACATACAGCGCATGCAGGATCTGTTGTGGCAGACACCGAGTGACTCCCACGATAGGACTCAGGACCTATGCTCGAGTACCCGGCTACTGTTCTCTCGTGTAGAAATTGCTCAGGTAGGGACGGTTTTCCGCGTGCATCATATAGGTAGTTTATATTCAGTCTTTTATTTTATAGGCGGATCACCCTGCATGTAGACTGTTGGAGTCAGGTACGCATCTCTTACTCTGCATGCATTATTGATTTCTGCGCATCGACTTTTTCGCCTTCTCCCCCGGTTTTTGGACTAAAAATAATCAGGAGAACCGAAAAATTCGTTAGGCGTTATTTTTATCTGAAAAATACCTAAAAAAGAAAAAACTATAAAATTGATATTTCTAAACAAACTTGACCCCAAAAGACACTTCACCTAAAAATCTGTCTTGGGGAGAGCAACCCCCTCATTGTTTGGTTTGATTGCACGAGAGAGCGACCCGCACACTAGGCTAAAGCCACATCCGAACCCTGATGAATACCCATTCATCACTCTTTATTCTTATATTTTAGCTACAAAAACCTTTGCAAATGCATGTATATTCATGTAAATACAAATAATTATCAAAAGCATGCATTGTATAAAGTTTAATAATTAGCATGTTTTTGTGTAAAAATAAAAGAATAAAGAGTAAAAAGAAAAAAGAGGGAAATATTTAGAATAAATATTGAGCAACCTAATCCCAAGGGAGGGCTCAGCATGGGCCTGACCGCATAAAAGCCAAAGTAGAGTGAGATAGGGACTCATGTGTGTAAATATATATGTAAATAGAATAAAAATATTTTCCTCCCAAAAAGAGACTAAAATTGGATTGTAAATATTTGTATATATTTATATAAAATCAAGATAAAAATAGAAATATTAAAAAGAAAACAAAAACATCACTCGTGTACATAGTCACCATGTGTATAGTCCATTCACCTTGCATTTATTTAGCCTTATAAATAAATAAAATTAATTTCCAAAAAAAATCTTGTATATATTCTATCCTTTATGGTGTAAATAAATAAAATAAATTAAAACAAAAACAAAATAAAAAGAATAAAATTAAAATAAAAAATACTTTGTAAATATACCATGTATATATATGCACATATCTATTTATTTCACCTATGTATAAAAATAATAAAAATAAAATAAAAATATCTTTTTATTCCTTTTTTTATGATATAAATAAATAAAATATAAAATGGGAATAAAATTGTATAAAAATAACAAATTAAAAATCAAAATTAAAAAAACCCATATTGTATATATATCTATGTATAGTACTATATTGTAAATACCTTATTTTTATTTTGAAAAATTAATTAAAAATCACCAAAAAATAGAAAAAATTAAAACAAAAATATTTCATGTTTTGACTTTTTAATAATTCTGCTATTTACTATTTATAATTGATTTTTCAATTCTTTTCCACGTGGCAGCTTCCCGTTGGTCCACGGGGATGTTGACCTCTGGTCAACTCCCTCCGCGGACCTCTTTCTCTAGCGGATCTCGCGCCTGACCCGACTTCTCCTCTTTTTCCGCGCTCGATCCGCTCGCCATCTCCCTAAACCCCGGGTCCATCTTAACTGTGGCAGATCCGGCACCATCGCCGGCGCATCCGCATCGAGATCCGCGCCTCGTGCAGCCCTACCCGATCACTCCTAGTCGGACCGGCACCCATACTTAAGCTGAGCTCCGCCACCCTACTTCTCATCTTTGGCTCATTCGCTCCACCCCTAGTGACCTCCAGTGCTTGAGTGAGAGTGACAGCTCGCTCCAGGTGTTGTCACAGCGAGGAGAGGGCGTTCAGACCACTGATCCGGTGAGTCACCACCGTCGTGCTCCGCCCAGAGCAGGAGCTCGAGCCTCGGAGGTCGACGCTCCTCGAGGCGAGGACCCAGAGCATCCCCTGCTCAACCTCAGTCGATTCCTCCACCCAGGTAGACCCATTCCCCTTTCCTTTTCGCTAATTTCAGATTACCCCCAATTCGCTCCTCCGCCGAACACCTTCGATTCCGATCACGTCAGCCATCCCCTCAACCATTGGGCTACACCATAGCCTCCGCCTTCCTCCCACGCACGTTCTGCACCCTTCCATTCAACCCAGCTCGCACAGGAGCTGGGGTTCGAGCTCCTCCGTCCACCCCCTCACCGGAGCTCGCCCACACTGACCCCCTGACCACCTTCACCACGCCTAACGGGGTCGAGGCAGTTTAACCTCGATCCGCGAGCTTTCTAGTCTACTTTGCAGGTTCATCCAAGCCTGTCTGAGGGCTGGGACCATTCGGTCCAGTAGCTCCACCTCCGCCGACCTCGCCGGAGCTCTCCAGGGCTGGGTTGGGTCATCGGAGGACACCACGCGACGCGGAAGCCTCCCACGCACCTTCTCCGATCTTCAGCAAGCTTCCAGGAGGACACTAGCGCTGCCACGAGCCCGGCGAAGTTCGCCGGTGCCCAGTTCGTCCAGCATCCTCCGTCGCCGTCCGATCGACCTTCAGCTCCAGTTCGCATCCCAGCCATCCATTCGAGGAGCAGCTCTGACCGTCCGATCATCTGAAGACTCGATCCGCACCGTTGGCTCAGCGAGGCTTAGCCACAGCGTCTTGTACCCGTTCGATCATCCACGTGGCTGAGCCTCCACCGTCCGATCAGAGCGGAAGCCCTTCGTTCACCCACGATGCGCCTCAGCCGTTAGATCTTCCACGTGGAAGCTTCCCAGCCGCTCGATCGCGCTGAGGGTTCTTTCGTTGTGCGTCGTGCCACATCGACCGTCAGATCCAGCACGTGGCGCACATCCAGCCCTCGATATTTAATAAGGGGTAATTTGTTCTTAGGCCCCTCTGCTTTTCGCATTTATTAGTTAGTCCTGTAAATATTTTAGCAAGTTCATTTTATTCCGCATATTTTGCACTTAGGACCTCGTACTTTCTTTATTTGCATTTATACCCCTGTCTACGTGGACCATGTGCATCGTCACGTGAATTTCTTTGGTTTATTTGCATTGACGCCCTTATAGTTCTGGTTTGTTCTGAAATGAATGAAAATTTTTAGAAAATTGCATTTATACCCCTGCGAGTTGTTTTTATACGTATGTGCGTGATATTTGTGGGTAAATTACAAATAAGTCCTCAGACTTTTGGTACCTGTTACCAAATAGCCCCAGAACTTTGTTTTTATTGCAAGTAGGTCCCTGAGTGCTCCAGATACGTGCTTCGCACGTGATTTCTTGGGATTTTTGCACCGGACCCCCCAGGACTCTCACTATTTGCGTTTAGGTCCCTGTGTACTATGCCCTTGTGTGTGATTTTAATAAAATAGCAAATCAACTCCAAATTTGATGACAATTGGACACGTGGCTCCTGCCATGATGTAAAATTTTCTATGGCTCCTGCCATGATGTAAAATTTTCTATAAATTTTGGAGACATTTTAGACACTGTTTGATATTTTTAAAAATTCAAAAACATGTATTTTGTTTACTGACTGATTTAAAAAATCACAAAAAAATAGTAAAACTTATCTAAAAATTACAAAAAAATAGCTACTGTTTAATTTGTTGTGCTTGATTTTCTAGCCAATTTTGGCTATTTTTCATTATTTAAAACTCCGAAAAATTGAAAAACCCCTAAAAACTCATAAAAATTCTAATAAATAATCTAAAAATCCAAAAACAATAATTAAGGTGCCAAAATTTTCCTTATTTCTTTCTCTATACAGGAAAATTACCTTCACGCTTATTGGGGACTCTTAGATATTTTATCTAAGTCCCTTAAGCTCGGCTGGACAGTACCTCCTTTTTCTGACCTTGTTTCATTTTTAGAAAATCATATAAAAATCAGAAAAATCCCAAAAATTCATCAAAAACAGTAAAAAACATAAAATACACAAAAACATTTTTTCTGGAATTTTTGCTTGATTTTTGATATATTAAATAATTGCTTGAACTTGGTTATTTCCTTTGCTTCTTTATTCTTCTTATTAATTAAAAATCCAAAAAAATATAAAAAGATTAAAAACCCACCAAAAATACTCTTTTCTTGTCTTTTCTCTTATTTATGACTACTTCGTAGGCTGCGAGGCCATTACGTGCTCCCTGAGTTCGACCATGGTCGCTATACCAGGTTAATAAAATAGCAAGACCGCTATCTTGTTTTGAGTTGATTTTATCTTTTATTGGTGGTCTCTTTTCTTGATTGACCACATATGGTGACTTGGGTCGCAACGACCATTTTATATACCTTTACCTGAGTCGCTTGGTGTGCTCATCAGAATGGCGCCGTTGCCGGGGAGCACAGCTTAGTAGTCGTTTTTCCGCGGTTTTCTTTTCGCGTCTCTTTGTACATATTTTTGTATATACATTTGACCTGTTTATATATTTATCTGGTCTGACCACTCTTGTTTGATTTCTTGCGAGGTCTCGAGGACCTAGGCGGCTTTCTTCGGAAGCCGAGCAACCGCGGGAACCGGAGGCGGCTCTTTTCTTTACAGAGCCGCAGGAGAGCGCGAGGAGCGAGCAAGAGTGCGGGAGCCTCGGGATGCCCGCGAGATTAGTGTAGATTAGATTAGTTTTATTTCCTGCTTATTTGAACTGTTGTAATAATACAGGTACTCAGAGACAGTTGGACTCTCGGGTCTGTTTCGCCGAGCACCGGTGTGCTAGGGGGACCCATCTAGATTTTTCGCGTTTTTTCGCGGTTTTAGCTTTTTAGCTGCCTTTTACGGTTTTCCGCGGTTTTTCTCGAGCCCCTAGACTTAGGATTTTCTGCTTGATTGTGCCGTAATTAGTAGGATCCCCACACTTAATTGCTTGCCTGTTCCTATAGAGCGATAATTGGACCTACTAATAATTCATTAATAAAAATAGCTGAGTCGCTTTCCTGAGAGCCTACGCGCCGCGATCCTGCCCCGTCAAGCGCTACTCCTGAACTTGACCTGTCGAGAAGAGGAGGGGTGGGTCTAGACCGGACTCTTTGGATCGAGGACGAGTGATCAGCTAGACGGTTCTGTCGAGTAGAAATTGCCTGTTTAGGACTCGATTTTCACCACTGCACCATATAGGTAGTTTCTTTTCAGTCTTTAAATTCTGCGCGGATCATCTTGCATGTAGACTGCTGGAGTCAGGTACGCATTTCTATCTCTGCATGCATCATTGATTTATCGCGCATCGGCTTTTTCATCTTCTCCCCCCTATTTTTGACTTAATAATCAGGAGAACCGAAAAATTCGTTAGGCGTTTTTGCTTGCATTAAAAAAATCTAAAAAAGAAAAACCATAAAATTGGGACTGCTAAAACTATCGACTCTAAAAGACACTTCACCTAAAAATTTATCTTGGGGAGAGCAACCCCCTCATTGCTTGGTTTGATTGTGCGAGAGAGTGACCCGTACACTAGGTAAAGCCCTCCAGTGCTCATCTCGACTGATTACCGACTCTTCTGTGCGGGACAGTCGGTTGAGAGAGTATCGGGTATCCCAGCAGGTCACGTAATCGCTCTGATATTTTGATTGTTCACCAAAATAAAAATTGACAAGATAATTTGACCGAGCCTTTACGGTCTTTAGCTCGCGTTGCGTTGGTGAACTGGGGGTTTGCTTTTGATCGTAGTTTTTCCAGATCTCATCTGCCTTACTCACCAGATCACAATGATGGGTAGGAGGTCTCTTAAGCAGCCTCTGGATGCACCGCTTTTTAGCACTCCTGACCATTCATCTAGGTCGGTTCGTGGGAGCTCATACCCGCTCTCCGAACCCGAGTATGACTCCACCCTGTTCCCCCTCGACCACCCTTTTTCTTCTGATTCAGAGATACCAGTGCTAGAGGAGAGACAGACAGATGATTTATCGGCACCTGAGTTCCGTTGTTTTGGTTTTTCAGAGATGATGGCTGGCAGTTCCGACGATCGCACCGGAGGTCCACGAGGAGAGCAGCATTTCGTTTTGGACCAGGGTTCGATCAACTCCACCCTGATCGCCTCCCTCGAGTCAGTGCAGCAGCAGCTGAGGGATCAGGGAGCATTCATGATGGACATGAGGAGAGAGCTTGAGTAGATGAGAGCCAACCGCGAGAACCGCGGAGGAGGAGGAGGACCCGACGATGCGGCAGCTGCCGCCGCAGCCGCAGCCGCGGCAGCGGCCGCAGCAGCAGCAGGAGGAGGAGGAGCACCACCACCACTTAGATCGATGTGGGAGAACCACAATCCCGGATCGACCTTGACACACCGCTGGGTGGTACTTCCAGCCATCGTGGGGGACTTCAAGTTCCCCCCGAACACTTTGCAGCTCTTACCTCGGTTTCACGGTATGGTCATAGAGGAGCCTCATCTCCACCTGCAGGAGTTTGAGATGATATGCAGTACTGTCCACGATCGTCAGGTGGACCAGGACACGATTCGGATGATTGCCTTCCCCTTTTCCTTGGTAGACAGAGCAACCACCTGGCTGAAGTATTTGGGGAAGTTTGTATACACTTGGGAGCAGCTCCGCGCCGAGTACTTGCACAAGTACTATCCACTTGGGCGGACGAACGCCGCTAGAGCCCTGATCAGCAACTTTTCCATGCTCCCCAACGAGCAGTTCCATGAGGCATGGGAGAGGTTTCGAGAGCTGACCGACAGATGCCCGCACCACGACATTTCCAAGCCGAACCTTGTTCAGAGCTTCTTCAGCGGGCTGACACCGGAGCTTCAGGGCTTGGTGAACGCTTCTTGTGGCGGGTCTTACTTCGCCAAGGATCACGACCAAGTCTGGGCCATCTACGAGGAGATGGCCGAGAACTATATGGTGATGTCCCAGACCAGGTTGTACACTCAGAGCAGACCCCAGCAGCCAAGACCCGTGCAGTACCAGAGGATAGCACGGGTTGACGCCGGTCCTTCCAGTTCGTCCGCAGTAGCAGCAGCACAGGCAGAGTCCACAGCTGCGGACATGGGCATCATTAGCGAGAAGTTGGATCGGATGGAGCTGATAGAGAAGAAGCAGTGCCAGAGCATCACTCAGATGGAGAAGATGGCACAAACTCTGAGCGACATGAAGACCCAGCTCATGTGTCTCCAGGAGGCACAGACGGCTTCCCAGCCCCGTCTTCTGTCGCGAGGCGATCACGGCAGCAGCAGCAGCTCGTCCCAGTGCTCCAGCTCACACCAGCAGCCTAGACAGGTTCACCTTGTACAGGAGGAGCCGTACCAGCAGCCGCAGCCCACTTACCAGTGACCACCATCTCTAGACTTGCAGATGGTGGTATACGAGCCTGATCAGCCTCTGGCAGTACTCCCGCCAGCCCCGTACGATGCAGAGCCGTTGATGGATGTCAACGGGATTTGGTATGACCGCCCTCAGCCTGGAATCCGACGAGACCATCCCGGATTCAGGTGGGGGAGTGGAGGTACCCAGCCCCAGTAGCAGCCATCTAGTCAGGGAGGGCAGTACAGCCAGCAGAGAGATCACCAGCCGCAGCAGCAGCCCCCAGTGTACCATCCACAGCAGCAGCAGCATTCTTCCTATGGTCCTCGTCCCTATCAGCAGGGACAGTCTTGGAGGCATGAGCAGCCTCACCAGCAGCAGCAGCAGCATCACTCATACCCCTCTCAGCCACAGTAGCAGCGGATCCAGCAGCCTCACTACCAGAGAGGCTACCCGTCGGGTTCTCATGAGAACCCTGTTTTGGATGACATAGCCCGCCTCCTCACGGACTAGCAGGCTACCTTCAGACGGGAGATGGACGAGTTCCGCCAGGAGATGTGGGACATTGTGAGAGGGAAGGCCGCCATCCCTGCCCAGATCGATCTGAACCCCAACAACCTGAAGCGGAAATCTGAGTAGGTAGTTTGTACTGAGTATACCACTCCTAGTGATGCATTTGGTGATATGACTGGATATCTGTTTGATACTGATTTTGTCACACTTAGGAGAGGTAGGATGCCAGCAGGGGCGCCTCGTCTGAGCTACATCATGAGGATCCACCTAGAGCGCCCGATGAGGAGGATGATGACGGTGGTACTGATGCCACCAAGGATGCTGATTCCACCGGCAGTACTGAGGCCGTCGTTTCACCAGTTCGAGGAGGTGGTACTGAGGCCTCTCCGGATGCCGAGCCAGAGTGCGATACTGAGGCCGCGAGTCTTCCAGCTGAGCCAGCCGATGGTGGAACTGAGGCCACCAGAGTTCATGTAGAGAGATCTGTTGTTTTTCCTTCACCTAATGTATCCCTGAACAAATCTGTGAATAAAGGAAAGGGTTTATTTTCTTCTGGTCCCACTGTGGTGCATGATGTATGTGTGGATCTGATCGTCGAACCGCCTAGACCCTTTTCTAGTCCTTCATCTGAGAAGGACCCAGTGATCCCCTTCCCTAGAGCCCTCCAGATGGGGAAGGGGAAGAAAACAGAAAACCCAAAAAAGAGAGATCAGGAAGAGTTCAACCGGCAGATGATAGATCGTTTCCACATACAGCTGACTCTTCAGGAGGCTTTGCAGTACATCCCCCTTCTTCAGCGTTCGTTGAGAGACAGGACCACAGTCAGGAGGAAGAGGAGGAACCACCACTCTGAGATCCATGTGCTGACGAAAGCCACGTGTTTCGCGATCCAGAACCGTCTGCCGGCCAAGAGGCCAGATTCAGGAGCCCCTTATGTTAGATGTCATATAAGTGAGCAGAGGTTTGACCGTACTCTATTGGATAGCGGATCGTCGATCAACCTCCTTCCGGCAGCCCTTCTCGACCGCTTCGAGTTGGGCACTCTTAGACAGAGAAGGATAGTCCTTCAGTTTGCTGATAGATCTGTCAAGAGGCCGAAGGGGTTGTTGCAAGATGTTGCCGTCACTATTCAGGGTCTGCAATTCCCCGTGGACTTTGTAGTGTTGGACATGGAGATCCCTGATTCAGTGACCGATACCCCCATCATTCTAGGTCGCCCGTTCTTGGCCATATCCAAGGCAATGACCAACCATGATAGCGGGAAGGTATACTTTCGCGTCGAGGGCGAAAGTATACAAATAGAGACGGTCGAGGACAACAGAGCCAGAGAGAGATCATGCTCAGAGACTACTTCAGATACAGAGCAGCTAACAGATGCAGGGCTGATATCCACCAGGACTGTGACTTTGTGATCACAGACGATGAGGCAGTTTGGGCAGACCCAGCAGCACATGCCATCCTCTCATTTTCAGACACCGCTGATGCAGAGATGACAGCAGAGGAGAGCTTAGAGAGCACATTCCTGGTTCAGGATACTTTAGAGGCAGCAGAGCAGGTTCTTGACCGCGACACGGATTTTTGTGATGATGGTGGTATTGATGCCACCTTGTGTGATGCAGATCCCTCGGAGTCAAGAGCCTGAGTGGGCAGATTGTGAAGACTATATGCCAGACCTGATTTCCACTGAGCCTACAGTTGAGGAGGAGGTAGATGTCGAGCAGATCAGAGACAGTTCAGTTGAGAAGCCTTCTCCAGATCCAGTTTGCGAGAGTACACTCTCAGTCTCCCGGACAGATTTGGCAGCATACACGCGTCTTCTTTCGAAGCCAGATTTGCCAGCACCCAGTTGTCCAGAGCTGAAGCCACTTCCTTCGTCGTTGAAGTATAGATTCCTTGTGGGTGAGCATGAGATGTACCCAGTCATTATCTCAGCCGATTTGACTGGAGAGCAGGAATCCCGTCTGATGGGGGTTCTTGAAAAGAACCGCAAGGCAACAGGATGGAGCGTAGCAGATCTCCATGGGATTAGTCCGGCCCTGTGCTCCCACCATATCTATCTCGAGGATGAGGCAAAGCCGTCGCGTGAGTTCCAGCGGCGGCTGAACCCAAATCTGAGAGAGGTTGTCATGAAGGAAATTTCGAAATGGTGGAGCGCCGATTTTATCTATCCCATCTCCGACTCCAAGTGGGTCAGCCCTTTACATGTGGTGCCCAAGAATACGGGCATCACTACAGTGATTAGCGAGTCTGGAGAGGAGATTGCTACACGAGTACCTACTTCTTCGCGGGTTTGTGTTAACTACAGGAGACTCAACCAGGCCACCAAGAAGGATCATTTCCCCCTGCCCTTTATTGATCAGATTATTGAGAGACTGGCAGGGAAGAGCCATTACTGTTTTCTGGATGGGTACTCAGGCTACAACCAGGTGGCCATCGCTCCTGAGGATCAGGAGAAGACCACCTTTACCTGTCCCTTCGGCACATACGCCTTCCGACGCATGCCATTTGGGCTATGCAATGCCCCTGTGACTTTTCAAAGATGCATGCTGTAGATCTTTTCGGACATGGTAGGGGAGTGCTTAGAGGTCTTCATGGATGATTTCTCGGTTTACGGCGACGGATTTGACTCCTGTCTTGACTGCCTAGACCGAGTACTTCAGCGATGTATTGAGGTCCGCTTGGTTCTTTCTTGGGAGAAGAGTCACTTTATGGTGACTCAAGGGATGGTGCTTGGCCACATCATCTCCAACAGGGGCCTGGAGGTTGATCCGGCCAAGGTTGATGTCATTAGAAAACTCACACCACCGTCCAACTTACGGAAGTTACGGTCTTTCCTGGGGCACATCGGTTTCTATCGGCGATTCATTCGTGATTTCAGTAGGGTTTCCCGACCGTTGACTGACTTGCTAACGAAAGACACCGAGTTCCTTGTCGATGACAAGTGTCTTTCGTCGTTTAAGACTCTCAAGCATTGTATTGTTGAGGCTCCTGTCCTCCAGCCACCAGATTGGTCTCTCCCATTCGAGATCATGACGGATGCCTCCGATTTTGCCATGGGGGCTGTGCTGGGACAGAGGAGGGATGGAGTCCCATTTGCTATCCACTATGCTAGCCGCACCTTGGATTCCGCCCAGCGGAATTATACAGTCACAGAGAAGGAGATGCTAGCAGTAGTGTTCGCCCTAGATAAGTTCAGATCGTACATCATTGGATCTAGAGTGACTTTGTATACAGATCATACCGCCATCCGATACCTCATGGCAAAGAAGGATGCCAAGGCCAGACTGACTAGATGGATCCTTCTACTCCAGGAGTTCGATATTGAGATCAAGGATAAGCCTGGAGTCAAGAATGTGGTGGCGGATCATCTCTCCCGTTTAGAGCAGCCTGAGGAGTCTGAGCAGATTGATCCCATTTGTGAGACCTTCCCAGATGAGGCGATCCTTGCTATCGCCTCACTCCCGTGGTATGCTGATATTGTGAACTTTCTTGTTGCTAAGAAAGTCCCACAAGGTTGGCCTAGACAGAGGCTTGAGACCTTCCTCGTGAAGGCCAAGTCTTACCACTAGGAGGATCCCATCCTTTACCACGAAGGAGGGGATAGTGTCTGGCGTAGGTGCATCCCTCAGGATGAGCACCATAGCGTCCTCACTTACTGCCACAAGCTTGAGGCAGGAGGACATCACTCTGGGAGGAGAACGGCACAGAAAGTGCTCCAATCTGGCTTGTGGTGGCCTACCCTCTTCAAGGACTCTGATGAGTTCGTGAAGAGGTGTACTGACTGTCAGAGGATGGGCGCTTGTGGACAACGTGATATGATGCCGATGCAGCCCATTCACTTCTGTGGGGTTTTTGACGCATGGGGCATCGATTTCATGGGTCCATTCCCTAAGAGTCAGGGATTTGAGTACATTCTGTTGGCCGTTGACTATGTTAGTCGTTGGGTTGAGGCTATCCCCGCCCGAGCCGCTGATGCGAGGACTGTTTGCAGATTTTTGAGGAAGCACATCATCACGCGGTTCGGGGTACCTTGAGTATTGATTTTTGATGGGGGTCTCATTTCATCAACGACCAGGTGAAGGCACTTGCTAGTGAGTTTGGCATAGACCATCAAGTTGCCACTCCATACCATCCACAGACGAATGGTCTAGCCGAGGTCTCGAACAGGGAGATCAAGACTATTTTGCAGAAAGTCGTCCGCCCTGACCGAAAGGATTGGTCACAGCTTTTGGACTCGGTCTTGTGGGCATATAGGACGTCTTTCAAGACACCATTGGGCACATCTCCCTTTCGCCTAGTTTATGGCAAGCCGTGCCATTTACCTGTTGAGTTGAGGCACAAGTCACTTTGGGTAGTCACGGATATTCTTTTAGATCCAGATAGTGTAGGAGACCAGAGGAGGGCAGAGTTAGCAGCCTTGGAGGAGCTTAGAGATACAACCTTCTCAAACAGCCTACAGTATAAGGAGAGAGTGAAAGAGTGGCATGATTCTCATATCAGCCACAAGCATTTTGAGCCTGGACAGAGAGTATGGTTGTTTGATACTAGGCTTTGTCTATTTCCAGGGAAGCTACAGAGCAAATGGAAGGGACCATATCTTGTGAGAAAGGTATACGACAACGGTAGCATTGATATATCCGAGTTGTCTTCTGAGAGTACCTTTCGAGTGAACGGCCAGCGGCTCAAGCCATTTCTAGATCATGAGCCGTGGGTCGTTGATGTTGCCCCTATTCACTTTGCGTCAGATGTGGTCTCTTGATTCACATCTATTGCATCTCACGCCTGATTATCACTGTTCTTCCGACCTGTATAGATCCAGTTGTCCATATCACTCTATTCTTTAGTCCCACATCCCTTTTCTCATCTTATGATTATGCTATACTTAGGGTGTACTTTACCCTAAGTATAGGGGGGATGTAGGACCTACGGGTATTCTTTTCATTCTTTCTACCCCTGTTTTGCTGCCTATACTTAGGGATATTTTACCCTAAGTATGGGGGGGGCAGACACTGTACATTCTTCACTCGGATTTCGCTTCATGTACAGCTTGCTATACTTAGGATTATTTAATCCTAAGTATAGGGGGAAACCATCGAGTTCTCCTCATTCTATTCATTTATTCATTTCTGTACCTAGCCATTCCTTTTCACTTCCCTCTTACTAAGCACGAGTTATGTCTTCTTCATCGCTCTTGATCACTCTGAGGACATCGTTCGAGCTAAGTATAAGGAGGTGTGTATATATTTCATATATACTTTAGCCATAACTCGTACTTTGTGTGAGTGTGTTAATAAATAAAATGGCTAAAAACCCTAAAAATCACAAAAATTAAAAAATTTTCCTGTAAATAATAATTCTTTTATTGCACATACATAGCTAGTGTACAAAATTATTTTTGTAAAAATGTTTTCAAAAAGTTTTTGTGTAAAGCTTGTGTAAATATTTTCTTATCAAAATTATGTATATAGTACAAAATTTTTCCAAAATGTTTTAAAAATCAAAAGTTTGCAAAAATCTTGTGTAAATTTGTGTAAATACTTTTGCAAAACTTGCACTTCATGCATCCATCCATTCATGATTTCAAACATTTTTCAAAAATTTTGCACGAGTGTAAATATTTGTAAATAGCATCTTTGTGTATATATGTATATAGTTTTTCCTGGATGATAGTTGACATTTAAACTAGCCTGGAATTAAATTGAGAAATGGAGCTTGATTAAGATCTTAATCCACCTAATTCTAAGAGGAACCTTATAGGGCTTAGGGTTAAGGCTTTTCTGGTCCATAAGGACTTAATTCTTTGAGTCCACTAGGCTATGAGCATATGTCATCTTGATGAGCCTAAGTAGAGCACTTAACAACACATGCATGACTCTTAGAGACGATGGCTTGACTTGCACCAGCACCTTACACATAGCTCTCCACGGATGAGGTGGTGAGGAGGCAGTTTCCTTTGGCTTGGGGTAGCATATGAGGGTAGTACTTCTAGGAGGAACCTCTCTTCTTCTAGTGAAGGAAGTGCGTCTCAACTTGGTCTAGTGGTGATGAAGGCTAAAGACAGAAGCCGTGGGTTGCAATAAAGCTTCAAAAGAGGGATAGTCTACTGGATCAAGAGGAAAATTTCTTGTATATATGCTGCACCATGTAGATATGTTGTACAGAGGCACTTGAAAAAAAATGCAAAAAGAACTCCAAACAAGTGGTGGGTCGGATTGAAAATTTAATAACCCCACCGGAGTGTATATAGTCAAATAAAGCAAAAGCTTATGGTATCCATGTTACATCTCATGAAGCTTGCAACGGGAGACTTAGCTACACTGGCTGAGCTCCCAAAAGTCTATACTTCTTCCCCCTCTTCTTGAGCCGGTTGCACTTGAACTTAGAAGGGAATACCCTGCTTCTCGAGGAAAGAGTTGCTAGACCGAGGCATTAGAGTTACCAGGTTGGGGGAGGTTGTTTCTTTGTTACTTCTGAGGTGGGGAGCTACATATCACTTACACTGCATGGAAAGATTCATGGTCATTAGAGTTTGTGTATGTAGACTTGTTCTGATCTGGTTTATTGAGGAGTCTTGTCCATAGATTGCTGGAACTTAGAGGCTGTTGAGTTTTAAGCTTAAGTCTAAATAAGGTTCCGACACATTAATAATCCAAAGATCTGATCGAGCTCCATAATTCAATTTAATGAAGGAAAGTTTAATCTTCAACCTTGATCCATGCACATTTCTCTCTTTTTCTTTTTCTTTCTTTCTTTTTCACTTCTTTTTCAAATAAGTGTTTGCTAAGGGACTAGCAAAAGTTAAGTATAGGGGGTGATGAATACCCATTCGTCACTCTTTATTCTTATATTTTAGCTACAAAAACCTTTGCAAATGCATGTATATTCATGTAAATACAAATAATTATCAAAAGCATGCATTGTATAAAGTTTAATAATTAGCATGTTTTTGTGCAAAAATAAAATAATAAAGAGTAAAAAGAAAAAGAGGGAAATATTTAGAATAAATATTGAGCAACCTAATCCCAAGGGAGGGCTCAGCATGGGCCTGACCGCATAAAAGCCAAAGTAGAGGGAGATAGGGACTCATGTGTGTAAATATATATGTAAATAGAATAAAAATATTTTCCTCCCAAAAAGAGACTAAAATTGGATTGTAAATATTTGTATATATTTATATAAAATCAAGATAAAAATAGAAATATTAAAAAGAAAACAAAAACATCACTCATGTACATAGTCACCATGTGTATAGTCCATTCACCTTGCATTTATTTAGCCTTATAAATAAATAAAATTAATTTCCAAAAAAATCTTGTATATATTCTATCCTTTATGGTGTAAATAAATAAAATAAATTAAAACAAAAACAAAATAAAAAGAATAAAATTAAAAATCAAAAATACTTTGTAAATATATCATGTATATATATGCACATATCTATTTATTTCACCTATGTATAAAAATAATAAAAATAAAATAAAAATATCTTTTTATTCCTTATTTTATGATATAAATAAATAAAATATAAAATGGGAATAAAATTGTATAAAAATAACAAATTAAAAATCAAAATTAAAAAAAAACCCATATTGTATATATATATCTATGTATAGTACTATATTATAAATACCTTATTTTTATTTTGAAAAATTAATTAAAAATCACCAAAAAAATAGAAAAAAATTAAAACAAAAATATTTCATGTTTTCACTTTTTAATAATTCTGCCATTTACTATTTATAATTGATTTTTCAATTCTTTTCCACGTGGCAGCTTCCCGTTGGTCCACGGGGATGTTGACCTCCGGTCAACTCCCTCCGCGGACCTCCTTCTCCAACGGATCTCACGCCTGACCCGACTTCTCCTCTTTTTCCGCGCTCGATCCGCTCGCCATCCCCCTAAACCCCAGGCCCATCTTAACCGTGGCAGATCCAGCACCATCGCCGGCGCATCCGCATCGAGATCTGCGCCTCGTGCAGCCCTACCCGGTCACTCCTAGCCGGACTGACACCCATACTTAAGCTGAGCTCCGCCACCCTAATTCTCATCTTTGGCTCATTCGCTCCACCCCCAGTGACCTCCAGTGTGAGTGAGAGTGACAGCTCGCTCCAGGTGCTGTCGCAGCGAGGAGAGGGCGTTCAGACCACTGATCCGGCGAGTCACCACCGCCGTGCTCCGCCCAGAGCAGGAGCTCGAGCCTCGGAGGTCGACGCTCCTCGAGGCGAGGACCCAGAGCATCCCCTGCTCAACCCCAGTCGATTCATCCACCCAGGTAGACCCATTTCCCTTTCCTTTTCGCTAATTTCAGATTACCCCCAATTCGCTCCTCCGCCGAACACCTTCGATTCCGATCACGTTAGCCATCCCCTCGACCATCGGGCTATACCATAGCCTCCGCCTTCCCCCACGCACGTTCTGCACCCTTCCATTCAACCCAGCTCGCACAGGAGCTGGGGTTCGAGCTCCTCTGTCGACCCCCTCGCCGGAGCTCGCCCACACCAACCCCCCGACCACCTTCACCACGCCTAACGGGGTCGAGGCAGTTTGCCCTCGACCCGCGAGCTTTCTGGTCTACTTTGCAGGTTCATCCAAGCTCGTCTGAGGGCTGGGACCATTCGGTCCAGTAGCTCCACCTCCGCCGACCTCGCCGGAGCTCTCCAGGACTCGGTTGGGTCATCGGAGGACACCACGCGACGCGGAAGCCTCCCACACACCTTCTCCGATCTTCAGCGAGCTTCCAGGAGGACACTAGCACCGCCACGAGCCTGGCGAAGTTCGCCGGCGCCCAGTTCGTCCAGCATCCTCCGTCGCCGTCCGATCGACCTTCATCTTCAGTTCGCATCCCAGCCATCCATTCAAGGAGCAGCTCTGACCGTCCGATCATCTGAAGACTCGATCCGCACCGTTGGCTCAGCGAGGCTTAGCCACAGCGTCTTGTACCCGTTCGATCATCCACGTGGCTGAGCCTCCACCGTCCGATCAGAGCGGAAGCCCTTCATTCACCCACGATGCACCTCAGCCGTTAGATCTTCCACGTGGAAGCTTCCTAGCTGCTCGATCGTGCCGAGGGTTCTTTCGTTGTGCGTCATGCCTCCTCGACCGTCAGATCCAGCACGTGGCGCACATCCAGCCCTCGATATTTAATAAGGGGTAATTTGTTCTTAGGCCCCTCTGCTTTTCGCATTTATTAGTTAGTCCTATAAATATTTTAGCAAGTTCATTTTATTCCGCACATTTTGCACTTAGGACCTCGTACTTTCTTTATTTGCATTTATACCCCTGTCTACGTGGACCACGTGCATCGTCGCGTGAATTTCTTTGGTGTATTTGCATTGACGCCCTTGTAGTTCTGGTTTGTTCTAAAATGAATGAAAATTTTTAGAAAATTGCATTTATACCCAAGTGAGTTATTTTTATATGCATGTGCGTGATATTTGTGGGTAAATTACAAATAAGTCCTCGGACTTTTGGTACCTATTTCCAAATAGCCCCAGAACTTTGTTTTTATTGCAAGTAGGTCCCTGAGTGCCCCAGACACGTGCTTCGCACGTGATTTCTTGGGATTTTTGCACCGGACCCCCCAGGACTCTCACTATTTGCGTTTAGGTCCCTGTGTATTGTGCCCTTGTGTGTGATTTTAATAAAATAGCAAATCAACTCCAAATTTGATGAAAATTGGATACATGGCTCCTGCCATGATGTAAAATTTTATGTAAATTTTGGAGACATTTTAGACACTGTTTGATATTTTTAAAAATTCAAAAACACATATTTTGTTTACTGACTGATTTAAAAAAATAGTAAAACTTATCTAAAAATTACAAAAAAAATTAGCTACTGTTTAATTTTTTGTGCTTGATTTTCTAGCCAATTGTGGCTATTTTTCATTATTTAAAACTCCTAAAAATTAAAAAACCCCCTAAAAACTCATAAAAATTCTAATAAATAATCTCAAAATCCAAAAACAATAATTAAGGTGCCAAAATTTTCCTTATTTCTTTCTCTATACAGGAAACTTACCTCCAGGCTTATTGGGGACTTGATGAATACCCATTCATCACTCTTTATTCTTCTATTTTAGCTACAAAAACCTTTGCAAATACATGTAGATATGTGTAAATACCAATAAATACCAAAATCATGCATTGTGTAAAAACCTATAATTAGCATGTTTTTGTGCACAAAATAAAAGAATAAAGAGCAAAAAGAAAAAGAGGGAAATATTTAGAATAAATATTGAGCAACCTAACCCAAGGGAGGGCTCAGCATGGGCCTGACCGCATAAAAGCCAAAGTAGAGGGAGATAGGAGCTCATGTGTATATATTTGTAAATATATTAAACTATATATTTTCCTCACCCAAAAATATGTTTGTCCATATTGTGTGTATATTCTATTAAAAACAAAATAAAAAGATAAAAATCAAAAAGTCAAAAATTACCCTTTCACCATGTACACAAACCACACTCTTGCATTTATTTAACCCTATAAATAAATTCATTTATTTTCTAAACTTTTTGTGAATATTCTATGGATTATTTTGTAAATAAAATAAATAAAAAGAAATAAAACAAAAATCAAATAAAAATTACAAAATTGAAAATACCAAAAATACATTGTATTAATACCATGTATATAAATGTAGATATCCATTTATTTCACACTTGTATATAAGTGATAAAAATAAAATAAAAATATTCTTTTATTCCATATTTCATGTTGTAAATAAATAAAATACAAAATGGGCATAAAAACACATAAAAATAACAAATAAAAAATCAAAAATAAAAATTCATGTAGTGTACATATACCTATATATAGAGCTAACCTATTTTTATTTCCAAAAATTAAATAAAAATCACCAAAAAATAGAAAAAAATAAAAGAAAAATATTTCATGTTTTGAGTTTTATTTAATTCGACTTATTTCTACCCTAAAAAAATAAAACAAAAATCCGCTACACGTGGCCGCTCCTGATTGGGCCACGGGGGAATGTTGACCCCAGTCAACTCCCCCGCGCCTCCTTCCTTTTCTGGCCAACGCGCGCCGCGCCTTCTTCCCCGAATTTTCCCACGCGACTCCAGCTGTCTTCCACTCAACCCCCGCGCCCAGATTCTTCGCCGCACATCCCTCTCCCTCGCCGGATCCTTCGCCATCAAAATCACGCCTTCCTTTGCTGTCGCCACTCAACCCTAATCGCCCGGTCACATTATAAAACCACCATCTCCGCCGCCCTCGCGCCGCATCTTTGGCCCTTCTCTTCCTTCCCAGTGACCTCCATCGGCAAGGGGAGAGTGACAGCAAGCTTTTGCCCGTGTTGCAGTGAGGTGAGGGAGTGATACCATCGATCCGGCGACCTTCGCCGTTCTTGCTCCGCCGCCAGCGTCGAGCACCGAGCTTCAGGCCTTGACGCCCTTCGAAGCTACGACCAGGAGATAGCCACGCTCCAGCCCAGTCTACTTCAGCCACCAGGTAGCTTTAGTTCCTTCTAGTTTAGCCTAATTTCCGATTACGCCCAAACCTCATCTCCGACGCATCTCTCCGATTCCGGCCACTCCGATAACCCATCGGCCAATCCGACCCGATCAGCACCTTCGCAACCTCCTCACGCACCTTCTTCACCCCTTCACTCAACCCAGATCGCACAGGATCTGGGATTCGAGCTCCCTCGCCGTCGCTTCGCCGGAGCTCGTTCACCACGCACCACCGTCCACCTTCACGCCACCTAACCGGGTCGAGGCACTTTGCCCTCGACCCGCGAAGCTTCTTGACCATTTTGCAGGTCCAAAGGAGGTGTCTGAGCCTCCTTCCCAGTTCAGCCAGGAGCTTCGAGCCATAAGCCTCGCCGGAGCCCCTCCAGGGCTCGGTTGGGCCCTTGGCCACCACCAGCAGTTGCGCAACTTCACGCCGGAGCTTCTCCGACCTTCAGGCGCAGCAGAGGAGGGAGGAGACACCTTCACGAGGCCGGCGAAGTTCGCCGGCCATCAGTTCTTTGAGGACCTCCCAGAGCCGTCCGATGAAGGCCTCGCTCCAGTTCTTATCCTAGCCGTTCATCTGAGGAGGAGCAGCAGCCGTCGATCCATCTGAGGACCGAGTACTCCAGCGATGCATTGCTACCCGCTTAGTTCTATCCTGGGAGAAGAGTCACTTCATGGTGACTCAAGGGACGGTGCTTGGCCACATCATCTCCAACAGAGGCATGGAGGTTGATCCGGCCAAGGTCGATGTCATTAGAAAACTCACACCGCCGTCCAATTTGAAGCAGTTACGGTCATTTCTGGGGCACGTTGGTTTTTATAGGAGATTTATTCATGATTTCAGCAAGATTGCCCGACCGTTGACTGACCTCTTGACAAAAGACACCGAGTTCCTTGTCGATGACAAGTGTCTTTCGTCGTTTGAGACTCTCCAGCAGTGCGTAATTGAGGCTCCTGTCCTTCAGCCACCCGATTGGTCTCTCCCATTCGAGATCATGACGGACGCCTCCGATTTTGCCGTAGGAGCAGTGCTAGGACAGAGGAGGGATGGAGTACCGTTTGCAATACACTATGCTAGCCGCACATTGGATTCCGCCCAGCGGAATTACACAGTCACAGAGAAGGAGATGCTAGCAGTAGTGTTTGCCCTAGATAAATTCAGATCATATATCATTGGATCTCGAGTGACCTTGTACACAGACCACACCGCCATCAGGTACCTCATGTCAAAGAAGGATGCCAAAGCCAGACTTACTAGATGGATCCTTCTACTCCAGGAGTTCGACATTGAGATCAAGGATAAACCTGGAGTCAAGAATGTGGTGGCGGACCATTTATCCCGATTAGAGCAGCCTGAGGATTTTGAGCAGATTAACCCCATTTGTGATACCTTCCCAGACGAGGCGATCCTTGCTATCACCTCACTCCCATGGTACGCCGATATTGTGAACTTTCTCGTTGCTGGGAAAGTCCCACAAGATTGGCCCAGGCAGAGGCTTGAGACCTTCCTTGCGAAGGCCAAGTCTTACCACTGGGAGGATCCCATCCTTTACCACGAAGGAGGGGATAGCATCTGGCGTCGGTGTATTCCTCAGGAGGAACACCATAGTGTCCTCACTTACTGCCACAAGCTTGAGGCAGGAGGACATCATTCTGGGAGGAGAACGGCACAGAAAGTGCTCCAATCCGGCTTGTGGTGGCCTACCCTCTTCAAGGACTCAGATGAGTTCGTGAGGAGGTGTACTGACTGTCAGAGGATGGGCACTTGTGGACAACGTGATATGATGCCGATGCAGCCCATTCACTTCTGTGAGGTTTTTGACGCATGGGGCATCGATTTCATGGGTCCATTCCCTAAGAGTCAGGGATTCGAGTACATTCTGTTGGCCGTAGATTATGTGAGTCGTTGGGTTGAGGCTATCCCCGCCCGAGCCGCAGATGCGAAGACAGTTTGCAGATTTTTGAAGAAAAACATCATTATGCGGTTCGGGGTTCCACGAGTTCTGATTTCTGATGGGGGATCTCATTTCATCAACGACCAGGTGAAGGCACTTGCTACAGAGTTCGGCATAGACCATCGTGTTGCTACACCGTATCATCCACAGACGAATGGTCTAGCCGAAGTGTCGAATAGGGAGATCAAGAATATTTTGCAGAAAGTCGTCCGCCCTGACCGAAAGAATTGGTCACAGCTTTTGGACTCGGTCTTATGGGCATATCGGACGTCTTTCAAGACTCCATTGGGTACATCTCCCTTTCGCCTCGTTTATGGCAAGCCGTGCCATCTACCAGTTGAGCTGAGGCACAAGTCACTCTGGGCAGTTACAGACATATTGATGGATCCAAATGGTATAGGAGACCAGAGGAGGGCAGAGTTAGCCGCCTTGGAAGAGCTTAGAGATGCAGCTTTCTCAAACAGCCTACATTATAAGGAGAAAATCAAGGAGTGGCATGATTCTCATATCAGCCACAAGCATTTTGAGATTGGACAGAAAGTATGGCTGTTTGATGCAAGGCTTAGATTATTTCCAGGGAAGCTACAGAGCAAATGGAAAGGACCCTATTTGGTCAGAAAGGTACACGATAACGGTAGCATTGATATATCTGAGTTATCTTCTGAGAGTACCTTCCGAGTGAACGGCCAGCGGCTCAAACCATTTCTAGATCATGAGCCGCGGGACGTTATTATTGCTGCTATTCATTTTGCGTGAGATGTGGTCCTTTGACTCACATCTTTTACATCTCACGCCTGATTTTCACTGTTCCTCCGCCTGTATAGATCCAGTTGTCCATATCATTCTATTCTTTAGTCCCACATCCCATTTCTCATCTTATGATTATGCTATACTTAGGGTGTACTTTACCCTAAGTATAGGGGGGATGTCGGACCTGTGAGTATTCTTTTCATTCTTTCTGCTCTTGTTTTTGCTGCCTATACTTAGGGATATTTTACCCTAAGTATAGGGGGAGCAGACTCTGTATCTTCTTCACTCGGATTTCCCTTCATGTACAGCTTTCTATACTTAGGATTAGTTAATCCTAAGTATAGGGGGAAACCACCGAGTTCCTCTCATTCTATTCATTTGTTCGTTCCTGTACTTAGCCATTCCTTTTCACTTCCCTTCTACTAAGCACGAGTTATGTCTTCTTCATCACTCTTGATCACTCTGAGGACATCGTTCGAGCTAAGTATAGGGGGGGTGTGTATATATTTCATATATACTTTAGCCATAACTCGTACTTTGTGTGAGTGTGTTAATAAATAAAATGGCTAAAAATCACAAAAATCACAAAAATTAAAATTTTTCATGTACATAAACCTCTTTTATTCGTGCACATACATAGCTAGTGTATAAAGTATTTTTTGTAAAAATGATTTCAAAAATCTTTTGTGTGAAGCTTGTGTAAAATATTTTGTATCAAAATTATGTATATAGTACAAAATTTTTCCAAAATGTTTTGAAAATCAAAAGTTTGCAAAAATCTTGTGTAAATGTGTGTAAATATCATTTTGCAAAACTTGCACTTCATGCATCATTCATTCATGATTTCAAAACATTTTTCAAAATTCTTGCATGATTGTAAAATATTTGTAAATAGCATCTTTTGTACATATGTGTATATAGTTTCTCCTGGATAAGAGTTGACATTTAAACTAAGCCTGGAATTAAATTGAGAAATGGAGCTTGAATAAGATCTTAATTCACTTAACTTCAAGAGGAACCTTGTAGGACTTAGGGTTAAGGCTTTTCAGGTCCATAAGGACTTAATTCTTTGAGTCCACTAGGCTATGAGCATATGTCATCTTGATGAGCCTAAGTAGAGCACTTAACAACACACGCATGACTCTCAGAGACAATGGCTTAACTTGCACCTGCACTTTACACATGGCTCTCCATGGACGAGGTGGTGAGGAGGCAGTTTCCTTTGGCTTGGGGTAGCATATGAGGGTAGTACTTCTAGGCGGAACCTCTCTTCTTCTTATAGTGAAGGAAGTGCACCTCAACTTGGTCTAGTGGTGTTGAAAGCTAAAGACAGAAGCTGTGGGTTGCAATAAAGCTTCAAAAGAGGGATAGTCTACTGGCTCAAGGAGAAATTTCTTATATATGCTGCACCATGTAGATATGTTGTACAGAAGTTGTTGAAAAAAAAAATGCAAAAATGCAAAAAGAACTCCAAAAAAGTGGTGGGTCGGATTGAAAATTTAATAACCCCACCGGAGTGAAAAGCAAAAGCTTATGGTATCATGTTAGATCTCATGAAGCTTGCAGCGGGAGACTTAGCTACACTGGCTAAGCTTCCAAAACTCTATACTTCTACCCCCTCTTCTTGAGCCGGTTGCACTTGAACTTAGAAGGGAATACCCCGCTTCTCGAGGAAAGAGTTGCTAGACTGAGGCATTAGAGTTACCAGGTTGAGGGAGGTTGTTTCTTTGTCACTTCTGAGGTGGGGAGCCACATATCACTTACACCGCAAGGAAAGATTCATGGTCATTAGAGTTTGTGTATGTAGACTTGTTCTGATCTGGTTTATTGAGGAGTCTTGCCCATAGATTGGTGGAACTTGGAGGCTGTTGAGTTTTAGGCTTAAGTCCAAATAAGGTTCCGACACATTAATAATCCAAAGATCTGATCGAGCTCCATATTTCAAGTTAATGAAGGCAAAATTTAATAAGTCAACCTTGATCCATGTACATCCTCTTTTTCTTTTTCTTTTTCTTTCTTTTTCACTTCTTTTTCAAATAAGTGTTTGCTAAGGGACTAGCAAAGTTAAGCATAGGGGGTGATGAATACCCATTCATCACTCTTTATTCTTCTATTTTAGCTACAAAAACCTTTGCAAATACATGTAGATATGTGTAAATACCAATAAATACCAAAATCATGCATTGTGTAAAAACCTATAATTAGCATGTTTTTGTGCACAAAATAAAAGAATAAAGAGCAAAAAGAAAAAGAGGGAAATATTTAGAATAAATATTGAGCAACCTAACCCAAGGGAGGGCTCAGCATGGGCCTGACCGCATAAAAGCCAAAGTAGAGGGAGATAGGAGCTCATGTGTATATATTTGTAAATATATTAAACTATATATTTTCCTCACCCAAAAATATGTTTGTCCATATTGTGTGTATATTCTATTAAAAACAAAATAAAAAGATAAAAATCAAAAAGTCAAAAATTACCCTTTCACCATGTACACAAACCACACTCTTGCATTTATTTAACCCTATAAATAAATTCATTTATTTTCTAAACTTTTTGTGAATATTCTATGGATTATTTTGTAAATAAAATAAATAAAAAGAAATAAAACAAAAATCAAATAAAAATTACAAAATTGAAAATACCAAAAATACATTGTATTAATACCATGTATATAAATGTAGATATCCATTTATTTCACACTTGTATATAAGTGATAAAAATAAAATAAAAATATTCTTTTATTCCATATTTCATGTTGTAAATAAATAAAATACAAAATGGGCATAAAAACACATAAAAATAACAAATAAAAAATCAAAAATAAAAATTCATGTAGTGTACATATACCTATATATAGAGCTAACCTATTTTTATTTCCAAAAATTAAATAAAAATCACCAAAAAATAGAAAAAAATAAAAGAAAAATATTTCATGTTTTGAGTTTTATTTAATTCGACTTATTTCTACCCTAAAAAAATAAAACAAAAATCCGCTACACGTGGCCGCTCCTGATTGGGCCACGGGGGAATGTTGACCCCAGTCAACTCCCCCGCGCCTCCTTCCTTTTCTGGCCAACGCGCGCCGCGCCTTCTTCCCCGAATTTTCCCACGCGACTCCAGCTGTCTTCCACTCAACCCCCGCGCCCAGATTCTTCGCCGCACATCCCTCTCCCTCGCCGGATCCTTCGCCATCAAAATCACGCCTTCCTTTGCTGTCGCCACTCAACCCTAATCGCCCGGTCACATTATAAAACCACCATCTCCGCCGCCCTCGCGCCGCATCTTTGGCCCTTCTCTTCCTTCCCAGTGACCTCCATCGGCAAGGGGAGAGTGACAGCAAGCTTTTGCCCGTGTTGCAGTGAGGTGAGGGAGTGATACCATCGATCCGGCGACCTTCGCCGTTCTTGCTCCGCCGCCAGCGTCGAGCACCGAGCTTCAGGCCTTGACGCCCTTCGAAGCTACGACCAGGAGATAGCCACGCTCCAGCCCAGTCTACTTCAGCCACCAGGTAGCTTTAGTTCCTTCTAGTTTAGCCTAATTTCCGATTACGCCCAAACCTCATCTCCGACGCATCTCTCCGATTCCGGCCACTCCGATAACCCATCGGCCAATCCGACCCGATCAGCACCTTCGCAACCTCCTCACGCACCTTCTTCACCCCTTCACTCAACCCAGATCGCACAGGATCTGGGATTCGAGCTCCCTCGCCGTCGCTTCGCCGGAGCTCGTTCACCACGCACCACCGTCCACCTTCACGCCACCTAACCGGGTCGAGGCACTTTGCCCTCGACCCGCGAAGCTTCTTGACCATTTTGCAGGTCCAAAGGAGGTGTCTGAGCCTCCTTCCCAGTTCAGCCAGGAGCTTCGAGCCATAAGCCTCGCCGGAGCCCCTCCAGGGCTCGGTTGGGCCCTTGGCCACCACCAGCAGTTGCGCAACTTCACGCCGGAGCTTCTCCGACCTTCAGGCGCAGCAGAGGAGGGAGGAGACACCTTCACGAGGCCGGCGAAGTTCGCCGGCCATCAGTTCTTTGAGGACCTCCCAGAGCCGTCCGATGAAGGCCTCGCTCCAGTTCTTATCCTAGCCGTTCATCTGAGGAGGAGCAGCAGCCGTCGATCCATCTGAGGATCTCATCTGGGTCGTTGAGCAGCGAGGTTAAGCCACGACGTCTCTCAGCCGTCCGATTACACACGTGGGTGAACCTCGACCACCCGATCTGAGCTCGGTTGCCTTCGAAGAGCCACATCGCATCTGCACCGTCCGATCAACCACGTGGACACACGCCAGCCGTCGGATCAGCCCAGCGCTTCCATAGTCAAGGGCGCGTTTGTTCTCCGCCGTCCGATCATCCACGCGTCATCATCTGGGCCGTCGCTATTAATAAAGGGGTAAATATCATAGACCCCCCTCTGTTTGTCTTATTTCAGTTCAGTCCTGTAATTTTCAATTCTAGTTGTTTATTTTCTGGGTAATTTGCATCAAGGACCTCGCGCTTTATTTTAATTACATTTATACCCCTGCCAGTAGAGACCCACGTGCTTTGGCACGTGTTTTGTTGGGTTATTTGCATATCTTGCCCTGTAGTTCTGGAATGTTAATGAATGCATGAAATGTTTCGTTTATTTGCAAATATACCCCTGTGAGCATTGATTTTGTACATGTGCGAATTATTTTGGGTAAATTGCATATAAGCCCCTGGACTTTTGGTACTTGTTACCAATAAGCCCTCGGAACTTATTTTTATTACATTTAGGTCCCTGTGTGCCCCAGACACGTGCTTGGCACGTGACTTCTTGGGTATTTTGCACCAGGACCCCAGAACTTTTGGGTATTTGCACTTAGGTCCCTGTGCACAGTGCCCCATCTTTATTTTTGAATAAAATATCAAACGACCTCCAAATCCAATGAAATTTTGACACATGGCTCCTGCCATGGTGTAGGAATTTCTATGATTTTTGGGGACATTTCTGATTTCATTTATTATTTTTAAAAATTCAAAAACCCCTATTTTTGCTACTGTTTGACTTTAAAAATACCAAAAAAATATAAAAACTTCACCAAAAATTCCAAAAAAATTAGACATTGTTGTTTACTGTTTGCTTGATTTTCTAGCCAATTTTGGCTACTTTTCATTACTTAAAAACCCTAAAAATTGAAAAAACCCTAAAAACTCATAAAAATTGTAGTAAATAAATTAAAAATCCAAAAACAATAATTAGGGTGCCTAAATTTTCCTCATTCTTCATAGATTATAGGAAAATTACCTCCAGGGTTGTTTGAAGCTCTTAAATATTTTATTTTTGAGTTTCTAACCTTGCTGGACAGTACCCCTTCTTTGTTGCATTGTTTGATTTTTAATAATTAATTTACACATTAGAAAAATTCCAAAAATTCACCAAAAACAGTAAAAAACCTAAAAAACATAAAAACCATTTTTCCATAATTTTTGCATCATTTGTGTGTCTTGTATAAATTGTTGAAGTCCAGTGTTTGTTCATTTTCTCATCTTTTAAAAATCTAAAAAATTTCAAAAACAAATAAAAACCTTAAAAAAGACTTTTTGGATTCCTGACTACATCGTAGGCCGCAAGGCCAATCTGTGCTCCTTGAGTTCGACCCTGGGAGCTATACCAGGTTAAACCTATAGCAGACCGCTCTTTCTTGTGTATTGATTGATTGATCTCTTTGTGAGTGGTTTATTTTCTTGATTTACTCAGCCCGAGTGATTGAGGTCGCAACGACATTGTGATTTATTTCTTTAGACCTTTTACCTCTGTCATTTGGGCGGCGATCAGAATGGCGCCGTTGCCGGGGAGCACGGCTTTGTAGTCAGTTTTCCATTTTGTCTCTCTCTATATTATTGTTGTTTTCTGACCATTCTCTCTCTTTGATTTTTGTGCGAGGTACTACGTGGAGATCTTGGAGTATACTTTTTGAGGACCCGCACGGGAAGAGGAGCAGGAAGAGAGAGAAAGGAGCAGAGATTTTTAATTTCAGAGAGAGAGAGAGAACATTATTCTTGTTGTAATAATTTAGGACTTGAACTCTGGACACTTTTGGACATTTGTAACTTAGCGGGTCTGTTTCGCCGAGCACCGGTGTGCTCGGGGGACCCATCTGATTTTCGCGGCTTTTATCGTGGTTTTCATAGCTAGCTGCCTTTTCCGGTGTTTACGCGGTTTCCCTCGAGCCCCTAGATTTAGGAATTTATGTTGATTGTGACGTAGATTTTTAAGGCCCAACACCTAATAGAATATCTGTTCCTATAGAACGTAATTGGACCTTAATAAAATTCATTGAAAAAGTTAGTGAAATTGGATTTGAGACCACGTGCCGTGAGGAGTCACATACAGCGCTGGCAGGACCCGTTGTGGCGGGCACCGAGTGACTCCCAAGATCGGACTCCGGACTCTATTCGATTAGCTAACTATTGTTCTTCACGATCAATAGAAGTTGCTCATCTAGGACTCGGCTTTTCCCGCTGCACCATTTAGGTAGTTTTATTTCGGTCTTTAAATTCTGCGCGGATCACTTGCATGTAGAGTGCTGGAGACAAGGTACGCATTTCTTTCTCTGCATGCATCATTGATTTCTCCGCGCATCGGCTTTTTTTCGTCTTCTCCCTCTGTTTTTGGATTAATAATCATCAGGAGAATCGGAAAAACCGTTAGGCCGCTTGTATTTATTTTTGAAAAACATTAAAAAGAAAAACAATAAAAATTGGGACTGGATAACACTATTGACCCTAAAAGACACTCACAATAAAAATTTGTCTTGGGGAGAGCAACCCCCTCATTGTTTGGTTTGATTGTGCGAGAGAGTGACCCGAACACTAGGTAAAGCCCTCCGGTGCTCATCTCGACTGATTACCGACTCTTCTGTGCGGGACAGTCGGTTGAGAGAGTATCGGGTATCCTAACAGGTCACGTAAGCGCTCTGATATCTTGTGTGTTCACCAAACAAAAATTGACAAGATAAATTGACCGATCTTTCACGGTCTTCACATTGTGTTGCGTTGGTGAACCAGGGGTTTGCTTGCGATCATATTTTCTCCAGATCCCATCCGCCCAACTCGCCAAGATCAAGATGATGGGCAGACGATCTCTTAGGCAGCCTCTGGCTGCACCGCTTTCAGGCGCGTCTACTCCATCATCTAGGTTGGCCCGTGAGAGTCGAGACCAGCTCTCCGGGCCCGAGTTCGAATCCACCCTGTTCCCCCTCGATCCCCTTTCTTCTGTTCCTGAGAGACATGAGCCCGAGGAGAGACGAATTCATTTGACCGAACCTGAGTTGGGCTCTTCTGATTTTGCAGACATCCCTATGGCTGGAGCCGGTAGTTCAGACGATCGCCAGCCCGAACACTTTGTTTTAGACCAGGGAGCGATCAACTCCACCCTGATCGCATCATTAGAGACGGTTCAGAACCAGTTACGCGATCAGGGGGCATTCATGATAGAGATGAGGAGGGAGTTGGAGAGACTCCGAAGAGAGCGAGAAGAGCCGAGCGAGCCGGAGGACATTCCTGATGCTGATGCAGAGGCAGCAGCCGCAGCAGCAGCCGCCGCAGCAACGGCAGCCGCCGCAGCAGCGAGACCGATGCGGGAGCTTCACAACCCTGGATCTACACTGATGCACCAATGGGTGGTGATTCCTGCTATCGTGGGGGATTTCAAGTTCCCTCCGAACACCCTGCAGATGCTTCCGCACTTTCATGGACTCGCCACTGAGGAACCTCACCTCCATCTACAGGAGTTTTTGATGATCTGCAGCACTGTCCACGACCGTCGTGTGGACCAAGATACGATTCGAATGATGGCCTTCCCTTTTTCACTGGCAGATAGAGCAGCCGCCTGGCTGAAACATCTAGGGAAGTTTGTGTACACCTGGGATCAGCTCCGCACCGAGTACTTGAACAAGTACTATCCACTCGGGCGGACGAATGCAGCGAGGGCCCTGATCAACAACTTCTCCATGCAACCTAACGAGCAATTTCACGAGGCATGGGAGAGGTTCAGAGAGCTTCTGGATAGATGCCCCCACCACGACATTTCGAAGCCGAACCTAGTTCAGAGCTTCTTCAGTGGGCTGACACCAGAGCTTCAGGGTCTGGTGAATGCTTCTTGCGGCGGGTCCTACTTTGCCAAGGACCATAACCAAGTCTGGGCCATCTATGAGGAGATGTCCGAGAATTACATGGTGATGTCCCAGACTCGGTTGTACACACAGAGACAGCAGCCGCCAGGACCCGTGCAGTATCAGCGGATAGCACGGGTTGATGCAGGTCCATCCAGTTCGTCCACAGTTGCAGCCGCACAGGCAGAGTCGGCCGCTGCGGACATGGGGATTATTAGCGAAAAGTTGGACCGCATGGAAATCATCGAGAAGAAGCAGTGCCAGGGCATAACTCAGATGGAGGAGATGGCACAGACTCTGAGCGACATGAAGACCCAGCTCTTGTGTCTTCAGGAGGCACAGACGACTCCTCAGCCCCGTCTTCTGTCGCGAGGCGATTCCGGTGGCAGCCGCAGCTCGTCCCAGCGCTCCAGCTCCTTGCAGCAGCCTAGACAAGTTCACCTTGTACAGGCGGAGCCGTACCAGCAGCAGCAGCCCTCTTACCAGGCACCACCATCTCCAGACTTACAGATGGTGGTATATCAGCCGGATCAGCCTCTGGATGTACTCCCACCAGCCCCTTACGATGCAGAACCGTTGATGGATGTCAACGGGATTTGGTATGACCGGCCCCAGCCTGGAATCCGACGAGACCATCCCGGATTCAGGTGGGGGAATGGGGGTAACCAGCCCCAGCAGCAGCCAGCCGGTCAGGGAGGGCAGTACTCCGCCCAGAGAGATCACCAGCAGCACCCAGCATCCCAGCCATCATCATTCGTATCTCGTCCCTATCAGCAGCAGGGACAGAGTTGGAGACGTGAGCAGCAGGCTCACCAGCAGCAGCATCCATCCTCTTACCCCTCTCAGCCCCAGCAGCCTCATTACCAGAGAGGCAACCCGTCGGGCTCCCATGAGAGCCCCGCCATGGATGATATAGCCCGCCTCTTCACAGAGCAGCAGGCTACATTTAGACGGGAGATGGACGAGTTCCGCCAGGAGATGCGGGACCTGATGAGAGGGAAGGCCGCCATCCCTGCACAGATAGAGCCTAATCCGAATAATCTGAAGAGGAAATCTGAGCAGGTAGTTCACACTGAGCCTACCACTTCTAGTGACTTATTTGATGTTATCTCGTCGGATCTATTTGATGCTGATTTTGTCACACTTAGGAGCGGTAGAAGACCAGCAGGCGGCGCCTCATCTGACCGACATCACGAGGAGTCATCTAGAGCGCCAGATGAGGAAGAGGAGAGCGGTACTGAAGCCGCACATCATGATGACGGTGGTACTGAGGCCACCCGAGATGCTGATTCCACTGGCGGTACTGAGGCCGCCATTTCACCACATAGAGGAGGTGGTACTGACGCCACCAGCAGAGCCAAGCCAGCCAGCGGTACTGAGGCCGCAAGACGTCTAGTGGTAGAGCCAGCTAGAGGTGGTACTGATGCCACCAACATTTATTCTGATAGAACTGTTGTCTTTCCTCATGTGAATGTATCTCGGAACTTTGATTTGAATAAAGGAAAAGGTTTAGTTTCTTCTGATCCCACTGTGATGAATGATGCTTGTGAGGATCCAGTCGTCGAACAGTCTAGACCTATTCCTAGTCCTTCATCTGAGAAGGACCCTGTGATCCCCTTCCCTAGAGCCCTTGAGTTAGGGAAAGGGAAGAAAAAAGAAAAAGACCCAAAAAAGAGAGAGCAGGAGGAGTTCAGCCAGAGCATGATAGACCGATTTCACATCCAGCTGACCCTCAATGAGGCTTTGCAGCACATTCCTCTTCTTCAGCGATCCCTAAGAGATAGGACCACAATCAGGAGGAAGAAGAGGAACAAGACCGCAGAAATTCATGTGCTAACGAAAGCCACGTGTTACGCGATCCAGAACCATCTGCCGACTAAGAGGCCAGATTTAGGGGCCCCGTATGTCAGATGTCAGATTAGTGAGCAGAGGTTCGACCGCACTCTATTAGATAGCGGATCGTCTATCAACCTTCTTCCGGCAGCCCTTCTCGACCACTTAGAGTTGGGCACTCTTAGACAGAGCAGGACATACCTTCAGTTTGCTGATCGGTCTGTCAAGAGGCCAAAGGGGTTGTTACGAGACGTTGTCGTCACGATTCAGGGTTTGCAATTCCCCGTGGACTTCGTAGTGCTGGACATGGAGACCCCTGACTCGTTGACCGATTCCCCCATCATCCTCGGTCGCCCATTCTTGGCCACAGCCAAGGCGGTGACTGATCATGATAGCGGGAAGGTGTACTTTCGCGTCCAGGGCGAGAGTATACAAATAGAGACGGTTAAGGACCACAGAGCCAGATCCAGATCCCGCTCACATGGCAGTACAGATTCAGAGCAGCTGACAGACCCAGAGCCAGACATCCACCAGGACTGTGATTTTGTGATCACAGATGATGAGGCAGCTTGGGCAGATCCTGTAGCACAGACCATCCTCTCATATTCAGATTCGGCTGATGCAGAGATGATAGTAGAGGATAGTCTGGAGAGCACGGACCTGGTACAGGATACTATTGAGTCAGCAGAGTCGGACCTTGATCGCGACACGATTTCCAGTGATGGTGGTACTGAGGCCACCCTGCTCTATGGTGGTGCTAATGCCACCTTGTTCTCCAGTGGTACTGATGCCACTGAGTCTGATATAGATCCCTCGGATTCAGAGTCTGATTGGGCAGATTGTAGTGATCAGATGCCAGATCTGGATCCACCTGAGCCTATAGATGAGGAGGAGGTAGAGGCAGAGCAGATCAGAGACAATGTAGAGGACCCGCCTTCTCCAGATCCAGTTTGTGAGAGTTCATTATCATTTTCCCAAGCAAATTTGGCAGAATTATCAGCATACACACATCTTCTACAGAAGCCAGATTTGCCAGCACCTAGCTGTCCAGAGCTAAAGCCGCTCCCTACTTCGCTGAAGTATCGATTCCTTGCGGGAGAGTCTGAGATGTACCCAGTCATCATCTCTGCAGATCTGACTGGAGAACAAGAATCCCGTCTGATGGAGGTTCTTGAAAAGAACCGCAAGGCAATTGGATGGAGCGTAGCAGATCTCCATGGGATTAGTCCCTCGTTGTGCTCCCACCATATCTATCTCGAGGAAGGGGCAAAGCCGTCGCGTGAGTTCCAGCGGCGACTGAACCCCAACCTAAGAGAGGTTGTCATGAAGGAAATATCAAAATGGTGGAGTGCAGATTTTATTTATCCCATTTCCGACTCCAAGTGGGTTAGCCCCTTGCATGTGGTGCCCAAGAAGACGGGCATCACGACTGTGATCAGTGAGTCGGGAGAGGAGATTGCTACACGAGTACCCACCTCTTGGCGGGTCTGTGTTGACTACAGGAGACTCAACCAGGCCACCAAGAAGGACCATTTCCCCCTGCCTTTTATTGACCAGATCATAGAGAGACTGGCAGGGAAGAGCCATTACTGCTTCCTAGATGGGTACTCGGGCTACAACCAGGTGGCCATCGCTCCTGAGGATCAGGAGAAGACCACCTTTACCTGTCCCTTCGGTACTTACGCCTTTCGACGCATGCCATTCGGGCTATGTAACGCCCCTGCGACTTTTCAGAGATGCATGCTGTCAATCTTTTCGGACATGGTAGGGGAGTGTTTGGAGGTCTTCATGGACGACTTCTCGGTTTACGGCGACGATTTCGATTCCTGTCTTGACTGCCTAGACCGAGTACTCCAGCGATGCATTGCTACCCGCTTAGTTCTATCCTGGGAGAAGAGTCACTTCATGGTGACTCAAGGGACGGTGCTTGGCCACATCATCTCCAACAGAGGCATGGAGGTTGATCCGGCCAAGGTCGATGTCATTAGAAAACTCACACCGCCGTCCAATTTGAAGCAGTTACGGTCATTTCTGGGGCACGTTGGTTTTTATAGGAGATTTATTCATGATTTCAGCAAGATTGCCCGACCGTTGACTGACCTCTTGACAAAAGACACCGAGTTCCTTGTCGATGACAAGTGTCTTTCGTCGTTTGAGACTCTCCAGCAGTGCGTAATTGAGGCTCCTGTCCTTCAGCCACCCGATTGGTCTCTCCCATTCGAGATCATGACGGACGCCTCCGATTTTGCCGTAGGAGCAGTGCTAGGACAGAGGAGGGATGGAGTACCGTTTGCAATACACTATGCTAGCCGCACATTGGATTCCGCCCAGCGGAATTACACAGTCACAGAGAAGGAGATGCTAGCAGTAGTGTTTGCCCTAGATAAATTCAGATCATATATCATTGGATCTCGAGTGACCTTGTACACAGACCACACCGCCATCAGGTACCTCATGTCAAAGAAGGATGCCAAAGCCAGACTTACTAGATGGATCCTTCTACTCCAGGAGTTCGACATTGAGATCAAGGATAAACCTGGAGTCAAGAATGTGGTGGCGGACCATTTATCCCGATTAGAGCAGCCTGAGGATTTTGAGCAGATTAACCCCATTTGTGATACCTTCCCAGACGAGGCGATCCTTGCTATCACCTCACTCCCATGGTACGCCGATATTGTGAACTTTCTCGTTGCTGGGAAAGTCCCACAAGATTGGCCCAGGCAGAGGCTTGAGACCTTCCTTGCGAAGGCCAAGTCTTACCACTGGGAGGATCCCATCCTTTACCACGAAGGAGGGGATAGCATCTGGCGTCGGTGTATTCCTCAGGAGGAACACCATAGTGTCCTCACTTACTGCCACAAGCTTGAGGCAGGAGGACATCATTCTGGGAGGAGAACGGCACAGAAAGTGCTCCAATCCGGCTTGTGGTGGCCTACCCTCTTCAAGGACTCAGATGAGTTCGTGAGGAGGTGTACTGACTGTCAGAGGATGGGCACTTGTGGACAACGTGATATGATGCCGATGCAGCCCATTCACTTCTGTGAGGTTTTTGACGCATGGGGCATCGATTTCATGGGTCCATTCCCTAAGAGTCAGGGATTCGAGTACATTCTGTTGGCCGTAGATTATGTGAGTCGTTGGGTTGAGGCTATCCCCGCCCGAGCCGCAGATGCGAAGACAGTTTGCAGATTTTTGAAGAAAAACATCATTATGCGGTTCGGGGTTCCACGAGTTCTGATTTCTGATGGGGGATCTCATTTCATCAACGACCAGGTGAAGGCACTTGCTACAGAGTTCGGCATAGACCATCGTGTTGCTACACCGTATCATCCACAGACGAATGGTCTAGCCGAAGTGTCGAATAGGGAGATCAAGAATATTTTGCAGAAAGTCGTCCGCCCTGACCGAAAGAATTGGTCACAGCTTTTGGACTCGGTCTTATGGGCATATCGGACGTCTTTCAAGACTCCATTGGGTACATCTCCCTTTCGCCTCGTTTATGGCAAGCCGTGCCATCTACCAGTTGAGCTGAGGCACAAGTCACTCTGGGCAGTTACAGACATATTGATGGATCCAAATGGTATAGGAGACCAGAGGAGGGCAGAGTTAGCCGCCTTGGAAGAGCTTAGAGATGCAGCTTTCTCAAACAGCCTACATTATAAGGAGAAAATCAAGGAGTGGCATGATTCTCATATCAGCCACAAGCATTTTGAGATTGGACAGAAAGTATGGCTGTTTGATGCAAGGCTTAGATTATTTCCAGGGAAGCTACAGAGCAAATGGAAAGGACCCTATTTGGTCAGAAAGGTACACGATAACGGTAGCATTGATATATCTGAGTTATCTTCTGAGAGTACCTTCCGAGTGAACGGCCAGCGGCTCAAACCATTTCTAGATCATGAGCCGCGGGACGTTATTATTGCTGCTATTCATTTTGCGTGAGATGTGGTCCTTTGACTCACATCTTTTACATCTCACGCCTGATTTTCACTGTTCCTCCGCCTGTATAGATCCAGTTGTCCATATCATTCTATTCTTTAGTCCCACATCCCATTTCTCATCTTATGATTATGCTATACTTAGGGTGTACTTTACCCTAAGTATAGGGGGGATGTCGGACCTGTGAGTATTCTTTTCATTCTTTCTGCTCTTGTTTTTGCTGCCTATACTTAGGGATATTTTACCCTAAGTATAGGGGGAGCAGACTCTGTATCTTCTTCACTCGGATTTCCCTTCATGTACAGCTTTCTATACTTAGGATTAGTTAATCCTAAGTATAGGGGGAAACCACCGAGTTCCTCTCATTCTATTCATTTGTTCGTTCCTGTACTTAGCCATTCCTTTTCACTTCCCTTCTACTAAGCACGAGTTATGTCTTCTTCATCACTCTTGATCACTCTGAGGACATCGTTCGAGCTAAGTATAGGGGGGGTGTGTATATATTTCATATATACTTTAGCCATAACTCGTACTTTGTGTGAGTGTGTTAATAAATAAAATGGCTAAAAATCACAAAAATCACAAAAATTAAAATTTTTCATGTACATAAACCTCTTTTATTCGTGCACATACATAGCTAGTGTATAAAGTATTTTTTGTAAAAATGATTTCAAAAATCTTTTGTGTGAAGCTTGTGTAAAATATTTTGTATCAAAATTATGTATATAGTACAAAATTTTTCCAAAATGTTTTGAAAATCAAAAGTTTGCAAAAATCTTGTGTAAATGTGTGTAAATATCATTTTGCAAAACTTGCACTTCATGCATCATTCATTCATGATTTCAAAACATTTTTCAAAATTCTTGCATGATTGTAAAATATTTGTAAATAGCATCTTTTGTACATATGTGTATATAGTTTCTCCTGGATAAGAGTTGACATTTAAACTAAGCCTGGAATTAAATTGAGAAATGGAGCTTGAATAAGATCTTAATTCACTTAACTTCAAGAGGAACCTTGTAGGACTTAGGGTTAAGGCTTTTCAGGTCCATAAGGACTTAATTCTTTGAGTCCACTAGGCTATGAGCATATGTCATCTTGATGAGCCTAAGTAGAGCACTTAACAACACACGCATGACTCTCAGAGACAATGGCTTAACTTGCACCTGCACTTTACACATGGCTCTCCATGGACGAGGTGGTGAGGAGGCAGTTTCCTTTGGCTTGGGGTAGCATATGAGGGTAGTACTTCTAGGCGGAACCTCTCTTCTTCTTATAGTGAAGGAAGTGCACCTCAACTTGGTCTAGTGGTGTTGAAAGCTAAAGACAGAAGCTGTGGGTTGCAATAAAGCTTCAAAAGAGGGATAGTCTACTGGCTCAAGGAGAAATTTCTTATATATGCTGCACCATGTAGATATGTTGTACAGAAGTTGTTGAAAAAAAAAATGCAAAAATGCAAAAAGAACTCCAAAAAAGTGGTGGGTCGGATTGAAAATTTAATAACCCCACCGGAGTGAAAAGCAAAAGCTTATGGTATCATGTTAGATCTCATGAAGCTTGCAGCGGGAGACTTAGCTACACTGGCTAAGCTTCCAAAACTCTATACTTCTACCCCCTCTTCTTGAGCCGGTTGCACTTGAACTTAGAAGGGAATACCCCGCTTCTCGAGGAAAGAGTTGCTAGACTGAGGCATTAGAGTTACCAGGTTGAGGGAGGTTGTTTCTTTGTCACTTCTGAGGTGGGGAGCCACATATCACTTACACCGCAAGGAAAGATTCATGGTCATTAGAGTTTGTGTATGTAGACTTGTTCTGATCTGGTTTATTGAGGAGTCTTGCCCATAGATTGGTGGAACTTGGAGGCTGTTGAGTTTTAGGCTTAAGTCCAAATAAGGTTCCGACACATTAATAATCCAAAGATCTGATCGAGCTCCATATTTCAAGTTAATGAAGGCAAAATTTAATAAGTCAACCTTGATCCATGTACATCCTCTTTTTCTTTTTCTTTTTCTTTCTTTTTCACTTCTTTTTCAAATAAGTGTTTGCTAAGGGACTAGCAAAGTTAAGCATAGGGGGGTGATGAATACCCATTCATCACTCTTTATTCTTCTATTTTAGCTACAAAAACCTTTGCAAATACATGTAGATATGTGTAAATACCAATAAATACCAAAATCATGCATTGTGTAAAAACCTATAATTAGCATGTTTTTGTGCACAAAATAAAAGAATAAAGAGCAAAAAGAAAAAGAGGGAAATATTTAGAATAAATATTGAGCAACCTAACCCAAGGGAGGGCTCAGCATGGGCCTGACCGCATAAAAGCCAAAGTAGAGGGAGATAGGAGCTCATGTGTATATATTTGTAAATATATTAAACTATATATTTTCCTCACCCAAAAATATGTTTGTCCATATTGTGTGTATATTCTATTAAAAACAAAATAAAAAGATAAAAATCAAAAAGTCAAAAATTACCCTTTCACCATGTACACAAACCACACTCTTGCATTTATTTAACCCTATAAATAAATTCATTTATTTTCTAAACTTTTTGTGAATATTCTATGGATTATTTTGTAAATAAAATAAATAAAAAGAAATAAAACAAAAATCAAATAAAAATTACAAAATTGAAAATACCAAAAATACATTGTATTAATACCATGTATATAAATGTAGATATCCATTTATTTCACACTTGTATATAAGTGATAAAAATAAAATAAAAATATTCTTTTATTCCATATTTCATGTTGTAAATAAATAAAATACAAAATGGGCATAAAAACACATAAAAATAACAAATAAAAAATCAAAAATAAAAATTCATGTAGTGTACATATACCTATATATAGAGCTAACCTATTTTTATTTCCAAAAATTAAATAAAAATCACCAAAAAATAGAAAAAAATAAAAGAAAAATATTTCATGTTTTGAGTTTTATTTAATTCGACTTATTTCTACCCTAAAAAAATAAAACAAAAATCCGCTACACGTGGCCGCTCCTGATTGGGCCACGGGGGAATGTTGACCCCAGTCAACTCCCCCGCGCCTCCTTCCTTTTCTGGCCAACGCGCGCCGCGCCTTCTTCCCCGAATTTTCCCACGCGACTCCAGCTGTCTTCCACTCAACCCCCGCGCCCAGATTCTTCGCCGCACATCCCTCTCCCTCGCCGGATCCTTCGCCATCAAAATCACGCCTTCCTTTGCTGTCGCCACTCAACCCTAATCGCCCGGTCACATTATAAAACCACCATCTCCGCCGCCCTCGCGCCGCATCTTTGGCCCTTCTCTTCCTTCCCAGTGACCTCCATCGGCAAGGGGAGAGTGACAGCAAGCTTTTGCCCGTGTTGCAGTGAGGTGAGGGAGTGATACCATCGATCCGGCGACCTTCGCCGTTCTTGCTCCGCCGCCAGCGTCGAGCACCGAGCTTCAGGCCTTGACGCCCTTCGAAGCTACGACCAGGAGATAGCCACGCTCCAGCCCAGTCTACTTCAGCCACCAGGTAGCTTTAGTTCCTTCTAGTTTAGCCTAATTTCCGATTACGCCCAAACCTCATCTCCGACGCATCTCTCCGATTCCGGCCACTCCGATAACCCATCGGCCAATCCGACCCGATCAGCACCTTCGCAACCTCCTCACGCACCTTCTTCACCCCTTCACTCAACCCAGATCGCACAGGATCTGGGATTCGAGCTCCCTCGCCGTCGCTTCGCCGGAGCTCGTTCACCACGCACCACCGTCCACCTTCACGCCACCTAACCGGGTCGAGGCACTTTGCCCTCGACCCGCGAAGCTTCTTGACCATTTTGCAGGTCCAAAGGAGGTGTCTGAGCCTCCTTCCCAGTTCAGCCAGGAGCTTCGAGCCATAAGCCTCGCCGGAGCCCCTCCAGGGCTCGGTTGGGCCCTTGGCCACCACCAGCAGTTGCGCAACTTCACGCCGGAGCTTCTCCGACCTTCAGGCGCAGCAGAGGAGGGAGGAGACACCTTCACGAGGCCGGCGAAGTTCGCCGGCCATCAGTTCTTTGAGGACCTCCCAGAGCCGTCCGATGAAGGCCTCGCTCCAGTTCTTATCCTAGCCGTTCATCTGAGGAGGAGCAGCAGCCGTCGATCCATCTGAGGATCTCATCTGGGCCGTTGAGCAGCGAGGTTAAGCCACGACGTCTCTCAGCCGTCCGATTACACACGTGGGTGAACCTCGACCACCCGATCTGAGCTCGGTTGCCTTCGAAGAGCCACATCGCATCTGCACCGTCCGATCAACCACGTGGACACACGCCAGCCGTCGGATCAGCCCAGCGCTTCCATAGTCAAGGGCGCGTTTGTTCTCCGCCGTCCGATCATCCACGCGTCATCATCTGGGCCGTCGCTATTAATAAAGGGGTAAATATCATAGACCCCCCTCTGTTTGTCTTATTTCAGTTCAGTCCTGTAATTTTCAATTCTAGTTGTTTATTTTCTGGGTAATTTGCATCAAGGACCTCGCGCTTTATTTTTAATTACATTTATACCCCTGCCAGTAGAGACCCACGTGCTTTGGCACGTGTTTTGTTGGGTTATTTGCATATCTTGCCCTGTAGTTCTGGAATGTTAATGAATGCATGAAATGTTTCGTTTATTTGCAAATATACCCCTGTGAGCATTGATTTTGTACATGTGCGAATTATTTTGGGTAAATTGCATATAAGCCCCTGGACTTTTGGTACTTGTTACCAATAAGCCCTCGGAACTTATTTTTATTACATTTAGGTCCCTGTGTGCCCCAGACACGTGCTTGGCACGTGACTTCTTGGGTATTTTGCACCAGGACCCCAGAACTTTTGGGTATTCGCACTTAGGTCCCTGTGCACAGTGCCCCATCTTTATTTTTGAATAAAATATCAAACGACCTCCAAATCCAATGAAATTTTGACACATGGCTCCTGCCATGGTGTAGGAATTTCTATGATTTTTGGGGACATTTCTGATTTCATTTATTATTTTTAAAAATTCAAAAACCCCTATTTTTGCTACTGTTTGACTTTAAAAATACCAAAAAAATATAAAAACTTCACCAAAAATTCCAAAAAAATTAGACATTGTTGTTTACTGTTTGCTTGATTTTCTAGCCAATTTTGGCTACTTTTCATTACTTAAAAACCCTAAAAATTGAAAAAACCCTAAAAACTCATAAAAATTGTAGTAAATAAATTAAAAATCCAAAAACAATAATTAGGGTGCCTAAATTTTCCTCATTCTTCATAGATTATAGGAAAATTACCTCCAGGGTTGTTTGAAGCTCTTAAATATTTTATTTTTGAGTTTCTAACCTTGCTGGACAGTACCCCTTCTTTGTTGCATTGTTTGATTTTTAATAATTAATTTACACATTAGAAAAATTCCAAAAATTCACCAAAAACAGTAAAAAACCTAAAAAACATAAAAACCATTTTTCCATAATTTTTGCATCATTTGTGTGTCTTGTATAAATTGTTGAAGTCCAGTGTTTGTTCATTTTCTCATCTTTTAAAAATCTAAAAAAATTTCAAAAACAAATAAAAACCTTAAAAAAGACTTTTTGGATTCCTGACTACATCGTAGGCCGCAAGGCCAATCTGTGCTCCTTGAGTTCGACCCTGGGAGCTATACCAGGTTAAACCTATAGCAGACCGCTCTTTCTTGTGTATTGATTGATTGATCTCTTTGTGAGTGGTTTATTTTCTTGATTTACTCAGCCCGAGTGATTGAGGTCGCAACGACATTGTGATTTATTTCTTTAGACCTTTTACCTCTGTCATTTGGGCGGCGATCAGGACTCTTAGATATTTTAAGTCCCTTAAGCTCGGCTGGACAGTACCTCCTTTTTCTGACCTTGTTTCATTTTTAGAAAATCATATAAAAATCAGAAAAATCCCAAAAATTCACCAAAAACAGTAAAAAACATAAAATACACAAAAACATTTTTTCTGGAATTTTTGCTTGATTTTTGATATATTAAATAATTGCTTGAACTCGGTTATTTCCGTTGCTTCTTTATTCTCCTTATTAATTAAAAATCCAAAAAAATATAAAAAGATTAAAAACCCACCAAAAATACTCTTTTCTTGTCTTTTCTCTTATTTTTAACTACTTCGTAGGCCGCGAGGCCATTACGTGCTCCCTGAGTTCGACCCTGGTCGCTATACCATGTTAATAAAATAGCAAGATCGCTATCTTGTTTTCAGTTGATTTTATCTCTTATTGGTGGTCTCTCTTCTTGATTGACCACATCTGGTGACTTGGGTCGCAACGACCATTTTAGATACCTTTACCTGAGTCGCTTGGTGTGCTCACGATCAGACTACCGGCCTTTTATACGGGACAGTCTGGTTGGCGGATTGGATTCTTAGCAGGTCACGTAACCGCTCTAATATCCTGACATGATCACCTAAATAAAATAGACAAGATAATTGACCGAGCTCTTACGGTCTTCAGCTCAGCGTGGAGTAGATGAATTCGGGGTTTGTTTGCTCATCTTGTTTGTTTCCAGATCTCATCCGCCCGACTCGCCAGATCAAGATGATGGGCAGGAGGTCCCTTAGGCAGCCTCTGGTTGCACCGCTTTTTAGCACTCCAGCCTGTTCATCTAGGTTGGTTCGCGAGAGCTCAGACCCGCTCTCCGAACCCAAGTTCGATTCCGCCCTGTCCCCCCTTGACCATCCTTCTTCTCTACCTGAGATGCCAGTGCCATATGCGAGACAACAGACTGATGATATTTTGGCACCTGAGTTTGGGTCTTTTGTCTTTGCGGAGACCATGGCCAGCAGGATCGCACCGAGGGTCAGAGGCCAGAGATGACCACCTACGTACTGGACCAAGGTGTAATCAACACCACCATGCTAGCCTCCCTTGAGACGATGCAGAGACAGATACGAGACAAGGGGGCTTTCATGGTGGACATGAGGAGAGAGATGGAGAGACTGAGAGTCGTACCAGCAGCCATAGCCGTACTACCAGACACAACCATCCCCAGACACTCAGATGGTGGTCTACTAGCCGGATCATCCTCTGGCAGTACTCCCGCCACTCCCTTACGAGCCGGAGCCGTTGATGGATGTCAACAAGATTTGGTACGACCGACCCCAGCCCTGTATCCAACGAGACCATCCCGGATTCCGTTGGTCGGCCGGAGGTGCCAGTTCCTAACAGCAGCCTCCAGTTGAGGGTGACCAGTACGGCCATCAGCGTGAGCAGCACCAGCAGCCCCAGCCCCCAGTACAACAGCAGTCAGCCCAGCCCCAACAGCAGTATGGTCCTCGTCCCTATCAGCAGGGACATTCTTGGAGGCGTGATCAGCCTCACCAGCCGCAGCATCACCCACAGCAGTACCCCTCTCACCCGTACCAGACACAGCATCAGCCTCACTACCAGCGAGGCCACCCGTCAGGTTCTCATAGGCCATCCTATGAGAACCCCGCCTTGGACGACCTAGCATGCCTCATGACAGAGCAGCAGGCTACATTCATACGGGAGATAGACGATTTCCGCCAGGAAATGCGGATATAGTGAGAGGGAAGGCCACCATTCCTGCACAGATTGAGCCGAACCCGAACAACCTGAAGAGGAAGCCTGAGAAGGTAGAGTTTACAGAGATTACCACTCCTAGTGATTCTTTTGGTGATTTGTCTGCATACATGTTTGATGCTGATTTTGTCACACTTAGGAGCGGTAGGATGCCAGCAGGCGGCGCCTCGTCTGAGCGACGATCCCACGCCACACCAGGAGCGCCAGACGAGGAAGAGCGCGGTACTGATGTCGCGAGAGATGATGACGGTGATACTGATGCCACCATGGACGTTGATCCAGCTGACGGTACTGAGGTCGTCGCTTCACCAGTTCGAGGAGGTGGTACTGACACCACCACAGTTGTTGAGCCAGAGTGCGGTACTGATGCCGCGAGACATGCTGAGGGTGGTACTGAGGCCACCATTACTTTTGCTAGTCATGTTGTCTTTCCATTTGTACATGTATCTCAGGACGTTTCTGGAAATAAAGGAATGGGTATGTTATTTTCGGATCCACATGTGTTGATTGATGATGTTTGTGTGGATTCTGTTGTTCATGAGCATGCCAGACCCTCTCCTAGTCCTTCATCTGAGAAGGACCCCGTGATCCCCTTTTCACGAGCACTTCACATGGCAAAGGGGAAGAAAATAGAAAATCCCAAAAAGAGTCATCAGATAGAGTTCAGCCAGAAGATGATAGATCGATTCCATATTCAGTTGACTCTACAGGAGGCCTTGGAGCACATCCCTCTACACCATAGATCACTCAGAGACAGGACCACAGTTAGGAGGAAGAGGACGAACCATCAGTCTAAGATCCATGTGCTTACCAGAGCCACTTGTTTCGCAATACAGAACCGTTTGCCAGTCAATAGGCCAGATGCAGGAGCCCCGTATGTCAGATGCCACATTCATGAGCAGATGTTCGACCGCACTCTATTAGACAACGGTTCTTTAATCAACCTACTTCCGGCAGCCTTTCTCGACCGCTTCAAATTGGGCACTCTCCGACAGAGCAGGACGATCCTTCAGTTTGTTGGTCGATCTGTCAAGAGACCGAAGGGGTTGTTGAAGGATGTTGTCGTCACGATTCAGGGCTTGAAATTCCCCGTGGACTTCGTAGTGTTGGACATGGAGATCCCTGAGTCTGTGACCGATACCCCCATCATTCTAGGACGCCCATTCTTGTCCACAGCCAAGGCAGTGTCCGACCATGATAGCGGGAAGGTGTACTTTCACATCGAGGGCGAGAGTATACAAATACAGACGATCGAGGAGACTAGAGTGAGAGATTCAGATTTCTCAGAGTCGACCACAGATTCAGAGCAGATGACAGAGGCAAGGCGAGACATCCACCAGGACTGTGACTTTGTGATTATAGATGATGAGGCAGTTTGGGCAGATCCAGTCACACAGACCATCCTCTCACCTTCAGAGTTCGTTGATACAGAGATGCCAGCAGAGGAGAGCTTGGAGAGCGCATGCTTGGTTCAGGATACATTTCAGGCCGCAGACCCGGTTCTTGATTGCGAGACAGATTTTTGTGATGATGATACAGATCCCTCGAAGTCAGATACCGATTGGGCAGAGTTTGATGATTTGACACAGTGTATGACTTCCACTTAGCCTACAGCGGGAGAGGAGGATGACTCTGAGCAGAGCAGAGACAGGCCAGTTGAGCAGCCTTCTCCAGATCCAGTTTGTGAGCGAGAGTTCTCAATCTCCCGTGCAGATTTGGCAGCATACATTCGGATTCTTCAGAATCCATATTTACCAGCACCGACTTGTCCAGAACTGAAGCCGCTACCATCATCGTTGAAGTATAGATTCCTTGCGGGTGAGCATGAGATGTACCCAGTCATTATCTCCGCTGATTTGACTGGAGAGCAAGAATCTCGTCTGATGGGGGTTCTTGAAAAGAACCGCAAGGAGATAGAATGGAGTGTAGATGATCTCCAGGGGTTCAGTCCGGCTCTGTGCTCCCACCATATCTATCTCGAGGATGAGGCAAAGCCGTCGCCTGAGTTCCAACGACGGTTGAACCTGAATCTTAGAGAGGTTTTCATGAAGGAGATCTCGAAATGGTGGAGGTTGATTTTATCTACCCCATCTCCATCTCCAAGTGGGTCAGTCCACTGCATGTGGTGCCCAAGAAGATGGGCATCACTACAGTTGTCACGGAGTCTGGAGAGGAGATCGCTACCCGGGTACCCACTTCTTGGCGAGTCTGTATGGATTACAGGTGATTGAACTAGGCCACCAAGAAGGATCATTTCCCCCTGCCCATTATTGATCAGATTATTGAGAGGTTGGCAGGGAAGAGCCATTATTGTTTCTTGGATGGGTACTCCGGTTATAGTCAGGTGGCCATCGCGCCCGAGGACCAGGACAAGACCACCTTCACCTGCCCCTTCGGGACATATGCTTTCAGACGCATGCCATTTGGATTGTGCAATGCTCCTGCGACATTCCAGAGATGCATGTTGTCCATCTTTTCGGACATGGTGGGGGAGTGCTTGGAGGTCTTCATGGGTGATTTCTCGATCTACGGCGATGGATTCGATTCTTGTCTTGATTGTCTAGACCGAGTCCTTCAGCGATGCATAGAGGTTCACCTAGTGTTGTCTTGGGAGAAGAGTCACTTCATGGTGACTCAAGGGACGGTGCTTGGTCATATCATCTCCAACAGGGGCATGGAGGTTGATCCGACCAAGGTGGATGTCATTAGAAAACTCGATCCACCGTCCAACTTGCGGCAGTTACGGTCTTTTCTGGGGCACGTCAATTTCTACCGACGTTTCATTCATGATTTCAGCAGGCTTGCCCGACCGTTGACTGATCTGCTGACAAAAGACACCGAGTTCCTTGTTGATGATAAGTGTCTATCATAGTTTGAGACTCTCAAGAGTTGTGTTATAGAGGCTCCTGTTCTCCAGCCACCTGATTGGTCTCTTCCATTCGAGATCATGACGGACGCCTCCGATTTTGCTGTGGGGGCTGTGCTGGGACAGAGGAGGGATGGAGTCCCATTTGCCATTCACTACACTAGCCGTACATTGGATGCCGCGCAGCGGAACTATACCGTCACAGAGAAGGAGATGCTAGCCGTAGTCTCCGCCCTAGATAAGTTCAGATCTTACATCATTGGATCTAGAGTGACCATTTACACTGATCATACCGCCATCCGGTACCTCATGGCAAAGAAGGATGCCAAATCTAGATTGACCAGATGGATCCTTCTACTCCAGGAGTTCGATATTGAGATTAAGGATAAGCCTGGAGTCAAGAATGTGGTGGCGGATCATCTCTCCCTATTGGAGTATCTTGAGGATTCTGAGCAGATTGACCCTATTTGTGAGACCTTCCCAGATGAGACGATCCTTGCTATCGCCTCGCTCCTATGGTATGCCGATATTGTGAACTATCTTGTCGCCAAGAAAGTTCCACAAGATTGGCCCAGGTAGAAACTTGAGACCTTCCTCGCGAAGGCCAAGTTTTACCATTGGGAGGATCCCATCCGTTACCACGAGGGAGGGGATAGTATTTGGCATAGGTGCATTCCTCAGGAGGAGCACCACAGCGTCCTTACTTACTGCCACAGGCTTGAGGCAGGAGGACATCACTCAGGGAGGAGAACGGTACAGAAAGTTCTCCAATCCGACTATGGTGGCCTACTCTCTTCAAGGACTCTGATGAGTTCATGAAGAGGTGTACTGACTGTCAGAGGATGGGTACTTGTGGACAGCGTGATATGATGCCGATGCAGCCCATACACTTCTGTAAGATTTTTGACGCATGGGACATCGATTTCATGGGTCCATTCCCTAGGAGTCAGGGATTTGAGTACATTCTGTTGGCCGTGGATTATGTGAGTCGTTGGGTTGAGGCCATCCCCGCCCGAACCGCAGATGCTAGGATTGTTTGCAGATTTTTGAGGAAGAATATCATTTCACGGTTCGGGGTACCTCGAGTGTTGATATATGACGGGGGGTCTCATTTCATCAACAACAAGGTAAAGGCCCTTGCTAGCGAGTTCAGCATAGAGCATCGAGTTGCCACTCCATACCATCCTCAGACGAATGGTCTTGCTGAAGTGTCGAACAGGAAGCTCAAGACTATATTGCAGAAAATCGTCCGCCCTGACCGAAAGGATTGTTCACAGCTTTTGGACTCGGTCTTGTTGGCATATCGGATATCTTTCAAGACTCCTTTGGTTACATCTCCCTTTTGCCTCGTTTATGGCAAGTCGTGCCATTTACCTGTTGAGCTGAGACATAGGTCACTTTGGGCAGTCACTGATATACTTTTGGATCTAGAGAGTGTAGGAGATCAGAGGAGGGCAGAGTTAGCAGCCCTGGAGGATCTTCGTGATACCGCCTTTTCAAATAGCCTACATTATAAGGAGAGAGTGACGGAGTGGCATGATTCTCATATCAGCCACAAGCAGCTTGAGCCAGGACAGAGAGTATGGTTGTTTGATGCTAGGCTTAGATTATTTTCAGGGTAGCTACAGAGCAAATGGAAGGGACCTTATCTGGTTAGAAAGGTGCATGACAATGGGAGCATTGATATATCTGAGTTGTCTTCTGATGCTACCTTTCGAGTGAACGGCCAGCAGCTCAAGCCATATCTAGATCATGAGCCGCTGGTCGTTAATGTTGCCCCTATTCACTTTGCGTGAGATGTGGTCTCTTGACTCACATCTATTGCATCTCACGCCTGATTATCACTGTTCTTCCGACTTGTATAGATCCAGTTGTCCATATCACTCTATTCTTTAGTTCCACATCCCTTTTCTCATCTTATGATTATGCTATACTAAGGGTGTACTTTACCCTAAGTATAGGGGGGATGTAGGACTCTCGGGTATTCTTTTGATTCTTTCTACCCCTGTTTTGATGTCGATACTTAGGGATATTTCACCCTAAGTATAGGGGGTAGACTCTGTACATCCTTCTACTCGGATTTCCCTTCATGTACAGCTTGCTACACTTAGGATTACTTGATCCTAAGTATAGGGGGAAAATACCGAGTTCTCTGCATTCTATTCTTTGATTCATCTTTGTATATAGCCATTCCTTTTCACTTTCCTATATAAGCACGAGTTATGTCTTCTTCATCGCTCTTGATCCCTCTGCGGACATCGTTCGAGCTAAGTATAGGGGGTGTGTGTATATTTCATATATACTTTAGCCATAACTCGTACTTTGTGTGAGTGTGTTAATAAATAAAAATGGCTAAAAATCCATAAAATTTAAAAAATTTTCCCTTGTATATAAAATTCATCTTGCACATACCTATTTATTTATAAAATTATTTTTGTACAAATGACTGTAAAATATTTTTATGTAAATAGCTTGTAAATATTTTCATATCAAAATTATGTATATAGTACAAAATTTTTGTAAAATGTTTGAAAAAGCAAAAAGTTTGCAAAAACCTTGTGTAATTTTTTGTAAATATTTTTCAAAACTTCGCATTCATGCATGCATCCATGTTTTCAAACATTTTTCAAAAATTTTGCACATTTGTAAATATTTGTAAATTCCATCTTTGTAAAATAGCATCTTTGTAAATACTTGCACAGTTTTTCTAAATCATAGTTGACATTTAAACTGGCCTGGAATTAAATTGACAAATGGAGCTTGGTTAAGACCTTAATCCATCTAATAATAAAAGGAACATTATAGGGCTTAGGATTGAGACTTTTCATGTCCATTGGGCTTAATTCTTTGAGTCCACTAGGCTATGAGCATATGTCATCTTGACGAGCCTAAGTAGAGCACTAAACAACACATGCATGACTCTCAGAGACAATGGCTTTACTTGCACCAGCACTTTACACATAGCTCTTCACGAATGAGGTGGTGAGGAGGCAGTTTCCTTTGGCTTGGGGTAGCATATGAGGGTAGTACTTCTAGGCGGAACCTCTCTTCTTCTTATAGTGAAGGAAGTGCGTCTCAACTTGGTCTGGTGGTTATGAAGTCTAAAGACAGAAGCCGTGGGTTGCAATAAAGCTTCAAAAGAGGGATAGTCTACTGGCTCAAGAGGAAAAACTCCTGGTATATATGCTGCACCATGTAGATATGTTGTACAGATGCACATGAAAAAAATGTGCAAGAAGAAAAGAACTCCAAAAAAGTAGTGGGTCGGATTGAAAATTTAATAATCCCACTGGAGTGTACATAGTCAAATAAAGCAAAAGCTTATGGTATACGTGTTCCATCTCATGAAGCTTGCAGCGGGAGACTCAACCACACTGGTTAGAGCTCCCAAGGATACATGGCTACACTGACCATGGTCCATTCTCTTCTTCCCCCTCTTCTTGAGCCGGTTGCACTTGAACTTAGAAGGGAATACCCCGCTTCTCGAGGAAAGAGTTGCTAGACCGAGGCATTAGAGTTACCAGGTTAGGGGAGGTTGTTTCTTTATTACTTTTGAGGTGGGGAGCTACATATCACTTACACCGTACAAGGAAAGATTCATGGTCATTAGAGTTTGTGTATGTAGACTTGTTCCGATCTGGTTTATTGAGGAGTCTTGACCATAGCTTGGTGGAACTTAGAGGCTGTTAAGTTTTAAGCTTAAGTCCAAATAAGTTTTCGACAAATTAATAATCCAAAGGTCTGACCAAGCTCTATATTTCAGTTTAATGAAGGAAAGTTTAATAATCAACCTTGATTTCTCCTCTTTTTCTTTTTCTTTCTCTTTTGCACTTCTTTTTTAAATAAGTGTTTGCTAAGGGACTAGCAAAAGTAAAGTATAGGGGGGTGATGAATCCCAATTCATCACTCTTTATTCCTTTATTTTAGCTAGAAACTTGAGAAAAACACCATGTAAATATGTGTAAATATCATAAATTACCAAAACACATCCATAGTGTAAATTTGCATAATTAGCATGTTTTTGTGCCAAAATAAAGGAATAAAGAAACACAAGAAAAAGAGGGAAATATTTAGAATAAATATTGAGTGACCTAATCCCAAGGGAGGGCTCAGCATGGGCCTGACCGGTTCATACATGTACATACCTCCATGTAAATAAATAAAAATTATTTTCCTCAAAATAAAAATTAAAAAGTGTTTCTTATGTTTTGTACATATTTATGAAAACAAAACTAAAATAAAAATAAGAAAAACAAAACAAAAATAAAAACAAATAAAACCTCTATCATTAGTGTATAGACCATGTATATAAAATAACATACCTATCTATTTTCTTTTGTAAATAATTAATAAAAATCCCATTATCCCTATATTCCAGATTTCATGGTGTAAATAGATAAAATAAAAATCAGGAAAATAAAAATAAAATAAAAAGAAAAATAATAAAAACCATTTTCCACCTTGTGAATATACCATGTACATATGTATATAACCCTATTTATTTACTCCATGTAAATATTTCATAAAAATAAAATAAAAATACCTCATTATTCCAAATTTTATGTTGTAAATAAATACAATATAAAATTGGAATAAATGTACAAAAATAAACAATTAAAAATAAAAATCAAAATTACATATATGTATATACCTATATATAATAATAATATATTGTAAATACGTTACATATTTTTCAAAAAAATAAATAAAAATCACTAAAAAATAATTTGAAAAATAAGAAACATTTTTCATGTTTTGATTTTTTCAAAAAAATCATATAGTAATTTTAATCGAATTTCCAAATATTTAATAATTGGCGGATTCTGATTGGTCCACGGGGGATAGTTGACCCCCGGTCAACTCTCCCCTGTGGACCTCTTTCACGCGGATCCTGCGTTCAACCTGATATCTCCGATTTTTCCTCGCTCGATCCGACCTCCGTTTATCCAAACCCCGGGCGCCATTTCACCCTTGATGATCTGAGACCCTCGCCCGGTGGTTAGCCTAGGGATCCGTGCTTCGTGCGACCTCGCCCGACCCCTTCTTCCCAAACCCCTGGCACTATTTAGCTCCACCTCCGCCGCACTTTTCACGCCATATTTGGCTATGCCGCTTCATCCCAAGACCTCCATCAGCTCCCTTAGAGTGACAGCTATCCGAGCGTGGTGTCGAAGAGAGAAGGAGGTGCCTCCAGCCACTGATCCGGCGACCTTCGTCGCCGTGCGCCACCGCAAGGTGCGCCAAGCCTCGGAACCCAAAGATTCCTCGAGACCAAGACCCCCAGAACATCCCCAGCTCATCCCCAGTCGACTTCAGCCACTAGGTAACCCTGGTACCCTCTAGTTTAGGCTAATTTTCCATTACGCCCAAATCGCACTGTCGGCTTCGCCGGCCGATTCACGTCGATTCGATCATCCATTCGCTCATCCGACTCGACCACCACACTCACGAGACTCCTCTCCACCTTCTACACCCACGCACTCAACTTGGTTCACCCCGGAACTAAGAGTCGACCACCCTCGTCGTCGCCTCGCTAGAGGTCTTCTCCGCGACTCACCCGCGCATCCACTTCACCCCTAATCGGGTCGAGGCACTTTGCCCTCAACCCAGCGTGCTTTCTGTATTGTTTTTCAGGTCAAAGGGACCTCATCTGGAGGTCCAAAGCTCGAGCACAACAACTCCATCGCCACCTCGTCACTGGGAGGTTCTAGGACTTCTCAACCTCATCAGAGACCAGCATCCGCTGCGGACAGCCACCAGGACCATTTTGCCCATCAGAGCAGCACCTGAGGAGGGCCCATGCGCCCGTAGTGAGCCGGTGAAGTTCGTCGGAGCTGAGTTCTTAGAGGACCCTCGCTCACCGTCTGATCACCCCCTCCGCGCCAGATTAGATCCTCAATCGTCGATCCATCCGAGGAGTTGATCTGGACCATCAACCCTGCTGAAGAGGCGTGCACGAACCATAGCCATTCGATCCTCTACGTGGCACGGCCTCGACCATCGATCCCTAATAAAGGGGTAATTTGCTCTTAGGCCCCTGCTCTTTGTTTTTGCTATTTAGTCATGTAAATAAAGTTCAGTTGTTTTTATTTTGGATATTTTACATTGTGGACCTCGATGTTTTCTTTATTTGCATTATAGTCCCTGTGTGTGTGAGCCACGTGCTCCGTCACGTGAGGATTTGGACAATTTGCATTTTCTGTCTTGTATTTCCTAGATGTTAGTGATTGAATATTTATAAATAGGATTTACAGTTATACCCCTTTGTACCTGCTTCACGGGCCGGTCGCGTGTATTTGTGGACTTTTTGCATAAGGGGCCCTGAACTTTTGATTTTTGTTACTTTTTAGCCCTCGAAACTGTTTTTCTTTGCATTTAGGTCCATGTGTACTGTGTGCCTTATTTGATTGAATAAAATAGCAAATTAAATCCAAATTAGGTGAAATTTGGATACGCTCCTGCCACTGTGTAAAAATTTCCCTAAATTTTTGGTACATTTTTTAGACCTTCTGATATTTTAAAAATTCAAAAACGTTGATTTTTGCTACTGTCTGACTTAGAAAATCTAAGAAAAATATAAAAATTTCTTTAAAAAATCTAAAAATAGAGGTAGTTGGTTTTAGTGTCTTTTATTTTCTATTTAATTTTTATGCTTTTTTATTTATAAAAAACCCTAAAAATTGAAAAACTCTAAAAACCCATTAAAATTATAAAAAAATCAAAAAAAATACAAACTCTTTTTCTGAATCTTAGTTGTTGTTTATACTTTTCATAAAAATTGCCTCCAGACTTTTATAGGTCTATTTTATGTTCTTAATGGACCTTTCAAGTATGGGTGTAAAATGATCTCTTGTTTTCACCTTTCTTGATTTTTAGAAAATTATATAAAAATTAGAAAATTTTGAAAAATTCACCAAAAACATTAAAAAAACCTAAAAACATAAAAATATTTTTGTTTGAATTTTTGGAACATTTTTGGTTGATTAAATAAATTATTGTGTGTGCTTATTTTTACCTTTTCTTATTTTTCCTCATAATTAAAAATCCAAAAAAAATTAAAAACAATTAAAAATCCACCAAAATGTTTTCTCTTTATTTTATCTTCGATTTGACTTCTTCGTAGGCCGCAAGGCCAGCTCGTGCTCCCTGAGTCGGACCCTGGTCGCTATACGCGGTTAATATAAGTAGTGAGGATCACTTCTTTGTTTTGATTGATTTATCCTTTGATTTGGTGGTTCCTTATCTTCTTGATCGACCGATTTCTGCTCGATCTGGGTCGCAACGACGCTTGTTTACCTTTACCCGGATTGATTGTGTGTTGACATTTTTGGCTCTATCAACCCTCATCGAGGCTGAAGGAACCTCCCAGGTCTTCCTCCATCGCCAGCTATCAACGGGCCCTTCGGGGCATTTTGATACATCTGATCAATGCATGAGGGACCCTGGGGGTCTTTTGGGATCATCAGCAAAGGTAGATGATTGTTGTCCACGAGGATTTTGAAGATTGAATCTCGTCCAAGCCCAGCTCTTAGGATGTTCATCCATACCCTTGTTGTCGTGTGATCGTAGCACCCACTCTAGTACAACAGAGACAGTACGATCTTTGGATCCATCGTCGTCGGATCACCATAGCGGTCTAATCTCAGTCGCCATCTGCGAAGCATCATCACACGCCCACAAGCCGATACGTAGCAAGTGCAAGGAACATCACCGTTGGATCCACATAAAGCTTTGGGCATTTTGCACCTTTTACTCAAAGAATTTTTGTATTGATTATTTGGCATAGAAACATTCATCTATCGTGTTAATTATTTTGTAACTTTTGCAAAAACACCCTCAAGGTTCTCATATTTGCCTTTTGATCCACGGTAGCTCACCTTACGTGGCCGCCCACGTGAGGTAGGCATTTTGTAGGCATATCCTTGAAATTTTGCGTATTTCTGTTTAGCCCAGGATATTTTTATTCTAGTTATAACTTTTTGTGAAATTTTCTTACAATCTCTCATCTTTTATTTTATTTACATAAATGCCCCCACTAGTATTATAGTTTCTCTTTGTTTTCTCTTTTTTATTTAAAATAGCAAATATACGTAGAAAAATCTATAAAAATAGTCTTAGGTTCTTGGATGATCGAGTTTTCATGCCATTTATTTATTTTAGTAGGATCTTTTAACATTTATTAAAAATAAAAAATAGCCTAAATATTTCATGTCTATAGTAGAAAATACGAAAAAAGTATAAAACCTTTTTAAAAAATTGCAAAAAAAATCGATTTTGTGTTATCTATTTATTTATACCTTCAGAACAAAAATCTTTAAATAACAAAAGAAAACTCTTAAAAATTGAAAAAACCTAAAAACCTTTATAAAAAATTATAAAATTCCTAAAAGGACAAAAAATAGATTTTTTTCTATTTTCTAATTTTCTTTTTATTATTATTTCTCAAGTAAAATTAATTTAAAAAATTTTGGACTTCATTTTTATTTTTAATTTCCATTTCATTTTCGGTTATTTATAAAATCCCTGATTTATGGTATTTTTTACTTTAAAAATTTATAAAAATTAGTATAATTTACTAAAAAATCATAAAAATAGTAAAAATTATTTAAAACCCAAAATTATTTTATTTACTTTATTTCGAGCATTTTTATTAGCATTTATATATATATTGGTAAACATTGTATATATAGCATATATATCCAATATTAGATTTTTAAAAGAAAAGGGAATATAAATACATAAAATCCAAAAAGGAAATATAAAAACATAAAATTAAAAATAAAATACAAAAAATATAAAACAAAATAAAATAAAAGATAAAAACTAACAAAAATAAAATATAGACAAAAGATCACAATCACATTTTTGCACTCATGTGCACAATCTATCCTCTTCTGCTCCATGTGTTCGACAGCTACATGTTTGCACATGATACACATCTATTGTAGAGTTATAATAAATTGTAACTCCACGATAGCTTTTCAATACTTCGTCATTATTTGTGGGTTAATTGTTGATTGATTAGGGTTTATTGAGCAGTCAACACATCGACTTCGGTTTCACCTTATGAAACCATAGGGCCCTCGAAATTCCCTAGTTATCAAATGAGACCGTTCTCGGGGAGCAATTGCGATTAGGTTGATTTTCGCTAGATTGTGATTTATTTGTCTATAGTTTTCCTTTATTATTTTTCTAATTATTTGATATCATTGTTGATCTGTCTAATCACATCTTCTTTGTTGACTTTATTGTGAGGGATCGTGGATCGAGGAGGATCGCCTAGGTGGTTTTGCGCAGCCTTGGGAAGTAGAGTCTGCTATTCTACCCTAGCTGATAGGAGAGAGCATGAAAGGACACTTAGAAGATTTTTGGGAGACAGCTTCACTTTGCATTTTTATTTCATTTATTCATTTCATAATTTAATGTCAGAGAGATACAATTATTGTAATAATTCAGGACAATCTCAGGACTCTACACACTTCACGAAGTCCAATGTTCGAGGGATGGTTCCATTGGAGGCTTCGTCAGTTTTGCCGCGGCTTTCGACCTTTTTCCTTTGTTTTTTGATTTTCATTTTATTTATATTGTTTGATTGAGCACTAGTTGTAGGATTTGCTTGTCGATAGATAAAGATTAAACACCAAATAACCATTACATGTATCTATAGCTCGTTTGGACTTAGTTAAATTTTGAAATTATTGTCATTTAGACTCTTGTAATCGAGTGCCGAGAGGGACTCTACATAGTGTTTGCAAGACCCATTGTGGCGGGTACCATAGAGCTCTCCAAGATTGAACTTTTGGGTTCCATTTCTGAGTAATTAGCATTTGTGCTTCACAACAATAGAGATTTATGTATCTAGGACGATTTCATCAGTTGCATTACATATAGATAGGTTTCAATTATGTTTAGCAAAAATATATTTTGTGTATTTTAGTATCTTTTAACTCCATACCAAAAATCACTAAAAAAATACGAAAGAAAACTCCTAAAAATTATAAAACCCTAAAAACCTTCCTAAAAATCCTAAAAATTCTACAAAAATCCTAAAAATGCAATTTCAGCTTCTGTATTTTCTCTGATTTATTATCTTTCAATTAAAATTAATTTAAGGAATTTTGGACACTGTTTGCTATTTTTCATCCTCATTTTGATTTCGGCCAGCCTCATAGTTTACTGTTTTCTAGTATTTTCGCCTTTATGAATACCAAAAAAATTAGGAAAAATCTCGAAAAATCACAAAAACATTAGAAAATTATAAAAAAGACCAAAACATTTTATTTCCTGATTTTTGATTAATTTTTACTTATTTTGATAAATACTTCATCCCTCTCTTTCTTATTTTGTCTATATAGTCTATTTAAACAAAAAGAAAAAATTTAAAAAGTATATAATATAAAAAGAAAATAAAAATCAGAAATTAAAAAGAAAAATAAAAAAATAAAAAAAATTGAAATAAAAAAATACAAAATAAAAAAACCCACAAAGAGTCCCAATTGGCTAAGTAGTCCACATGACATTGGGCTTGACTTTTTATCTGCTTGCTTTACTCCGTTGCTTCCTGTGTTCGACCCCTACTTGCTTGCCACTATACATTCTTAGTAGGGTATAATAAATTTTGATCCTTGCTTTTGATTGCTTAATTGATTGTGTGGGTTGATTGTTGATAAACTTGAAGGCTTGAATAGTCGCCTCAGCGATAGTGAGTCTGATTTGTCAGACCATTATTTAACGGCTCTCGTCTTCTCGTTTTTCACTAGGTGTCTCCCGAACTCTTTTTGTATTTTTTTTTCATTTTTTGTATTTTCGGTGATTGCAAGCTCTCATGATCATCCTCAAGTGAATGCATATCATCAGATCGTGAAGCACCAATATGGCTCTTATTTAGACAAGTGATGTCAATAATCCTCGATTTCATATGCTCCATGGACTGGGTCAAGGTATCAAGTGTGGACATCATGAAAGGTGACTTCAAAATCTTAGGACCAGGTGCATGGAATGAGGGTGGTGTGGACAAAAATCACATTCTGGATCAAGGTGTTCTAAGAAAAGTGGATTGTCAAAATGTGAAGGTAATGGTGGGTGTAGGTGAAAATCAAAGTCCAAATCCTGAAATAGTGGGTTAGGCGAATATGTATAAAATCAGGAGCAAAGTCCTCCTAGAATAGGAGAGGTGGACCAACTAGAGGTTACTAGGGATCCGCAAAGTCCAGATAAAAATCTCTCCAGTCGGCCATCTTAAAATAAAAGGAAAATGATTGGGAGAGCACGATGGTCAAGTCAAGAGGAATGAGCAGAAAGCGTAAATGTGCAGAGACAATTGAGTATGCACTAAATGTGCAGAGACAATTGAGTATGCACACAAACAATCACAAGTAAACTCACATAAAGCAAAACACACCCCTCAATTCACCTACTCAACTCGGTGAAGACAGTGGAAGTTCGATCTTTTTATCTTGTCTATTTTAGAGTTAGGTGTGAAGTCAAAAATTATATAAACACTTAGGAAGGCTTGATAGGATTTGGGCACTACTTGTTAGTGTGTACGTAAGCATTTTAAAATGAATACAATGAGGGGAATACTCGCCCCAAGACAATGATTTTCTTTTGATGTATTTTAGGGTCAAGTAATATTAACAGTCTCAATTTTATTGTTCTCTCTTTTTTGGATTTTTAATAAGTTATGCATGTGCCTATCGAGGAGTCAATTCTTGTTAGCACCTAAGTGGTCAAAATCAGAGGGAGGGAGTTGGAAGAGCAATGCGAGGTGAAAACGATGATGTATGCTAAAACGTAAATGCTCACCTTGCCTCTAGTTCTTTATATGCAAGGATAGAAGTTGTTTTTGGATTTTCTGGAACCCTAGCGAGTAATCTTCCTTATTCATTAAAGAAGGGCATCCGATGTGGAGTATTTAGGTTAAACAGCCTTAGCCATCAAGTTAATCATCCACATTTCCCTAGGTTTTTAGATTTGCATGCTATATTGCATGCTTTGTCTCCTACCTAAAGAATATGATCAGCACATCGCATACATGACAGTGGTCTAGATGAGATGAATTAAGATTTTGCTTGAGGAACTGGGATGAGGAATTTTCTGAGATGTTTTTATAATTTTTATGCATTTCTTAATGGAAACAGTAGTGAAAATACGTGTTTTTGAATTTTTATAAATATTAAAAAGCAATTAATATGCAAAATAAAAATATGGCTTTGAGGAGCAATGCAACAGACAGCTATGGCATTTTTTAGGGATTTTTGGAATTTTATAGATGCCTGCAATAAATAGGGAAAGCATACAAAAACACAAGGCCTAACAAGGGCATAAACATAAATAGAATGCAATCCAGGGGTCTGTATGAAAATTTTCTTAAAAATTATAAAAGGGCAGTAAAAATATTCTAGGATCAAATACTAATAGCCAAAATTCCAAGGATCTACTTGCAAAATTCCCAAAGCCACCTGCACGATGCACGTGACTGGCAGGGATCTACCTGGGCACGCTACCAGTAAGCTAAGAATCGAAATCTACGCTAATCAATGGCCTAAGGGATCTACCTGGGTGGTCGGAGAGACTGGGGAAGAGCAGGGGGTGCTCCTGGTCGTAGCCTCAAGGGTCGTCTCGGCCCGAGGCTCGGTGCTCACGCTGGTGGCGGAGCAACGGCGGCGAAGAACGCCGGATCAGTGGTTTCGCCTCCTCGCCTCGCTGCAACAGGGGCGATCGCTTGCTGTCACTCTCGCGGTGCCTCTGGAGTTCACTGGGAAGAAGGGGAAGAGCCAAAGATGGGGCGCGGAGGCGGCGGAGGTGGTTCTATATATAGCTGCAGGCTCGATTAGGGTTGGGAGGCGACGGCTATGGAATGCGTGGATCTCACGGCGAAGGATCTGGCGAGGATGTCGGATGATCGGCGAAGGATCTGGGCGCGGGCTTTGCGTGGGCGACAGGCTGGAGGCGCGTGGAGAAAATGGCGAAGGCGGGGCGGCGCGCGTCTTCTCAAAAAGGAAAGAGTCCGCGGGGGAGTTGACCGGGGTCAACAATCCCCCGTGGACCAATCAGGAGCTGCCATTTATTAATTTTTTGTTTATTTATTTTAAGGTAGAAAATGGTCGAATTAAGAAAAACTTAAAACATGAAATATTTTTCTTTTATTTTTTTCTATTTTTTGGTGATTTTTAATTAATTTTTGGAAATAAAAATAGGGTAGCTATATATAGGTATATGTACAATGTATTTGTGTTTTTATTTTTCAATTTTTTTGTTTTGCTTTAATTTTTATTTTTATTTATTTACAAAATATACCATAGAATGTTCACAAAAAGTTTTGAACATAAATACATTTATTTATAGGGTTAAATAAATAAGGGATGATGGTTTATGCACATGGTGGAGGGATATTTTTGCATTTTTTATTTTTAAATTTTTATTTTGTTTTTAAAAGCTTCTAAATATATACAAAATATGTACAAGCCTATTTTTGGTTGAGGAAAATATAATTTTATTTATTTACATAAATATTTACACATGAGCTCCTATCTCCCTCTACTGTGGCTTTTATGCGGTCAGGCCCACGCTGAGCCCTCCCTTGGGTTAGGTTGCTCAATATTTACTCTAAATATTTCCCTCTTTTTCTTTTTGATCTTTATTCTTTTATTTTTACACAAAAACATGCTAATTATAAGTTTTTACATGATGCGTGCTTTTGGTAATTATTTGTATTTACATATATCTACATGTATTTGCAAAGGTTTTTGTAGCTAAAATATAAGAATAAAGAGTGATGAATGGGTATTCATCACCCCCCTATACTTAACTTTGCTAGTCCCTTAGCAAACACTTATTTGAAAAAGAAGTGAAAAAGAAAGAAAAAGAAAAAGAGGATGTACATGGATCAAGGTTGAATTATTAAACTTTCCTTCATTAAATTGAAATATGGAGCTCGATCAGATCTTTGGATTATTAATGTGTCGGAACCTTATTTGGACTTAAACTTAAAACTCAACAACCTCTAAGTTCCACCAATCTATGGACAAGACTCCTCAATAATCCAGATCAGAACAAGTCTACATACACAAACTCTAATGACCATGAATCTTTCCATGCAGTGTAAGTGATAGTAGCTCCTCACCTCAGAAGTAACAAAGAAACAACCTCCCCCAACCTGGTAACTCTAATGCCTCTGTCTAGCAACTCTTTCCTCGAGAAGCGGGGTATTCCCTTCTAAGTTCAAGTGCAACCGGCTCAAGAAGAGGGGGAAGAAGTATAGACTTTTGGAAGCTCAGCCAGTGTAGCCAAGTCTCCCGCTGCAAGCTTCATGAGATGTGACATGATACCATAAGCTTTTGCTTTATACTCCGGTGGGGTTATTAAATTTTCAATCCGACCCACCAATTTTTTTTTGGAGTTATTTTTGCATTTTTGCATATTTTTTTTTCAAGTGCTTCTGTACAACATATCTACATGGTGCGGCATATATAAGAAATTTTCCTCTTGAGCCAGTAGACTATCCCTCTTTTGAAGCTTTATTGCAACCCACGGCTTCTGTCTTTAGCCTTCATCACCACTAGACCAAGTTGAGGTGCACTTCCTTCACTATAAGAAGAAGAGAGGTTCCGCCTAGAAGTAATACCCTCATATTCTACCCCAAGCCGAGGAAAACTGTCTCCTCACCACCTCATCCGTGAAGAGCTATGTGTAAAGTGCAGGTGCAAGTCAAGCCATTGTCTCTAAGAGTCATGCGTGTGTTGTTAAGTGTTCTACTTAGGCTCATCAAGATGACATATGCTCATAGCCTAGTGGACTCAAAGAATTAAGTCCTTATGGACCTGAAAAGCCTTAAACCTAAATCCTATAAGGTTCCTCTTAAAGTTAAGTGGATTAAGATCTTTTTCAAGCTCCATTTCTCAATTTAATTCCAGGCTTAGTTTAAATGTCAACTCTTATCCAGGAAAAATTATATACATATATGTACACAAGATGCTATTTACAAATATTTACAATCATGCAAAATTTTTGGAAAATGTTTTGAAATCATGGATGATGATGAATGAAGTGCAAGTTTTGCAAAAGTATTTACAAACATTTACACAAGATTTTTGCAAACTTTTTGTTTCAAATCATTTTGGAAAAATTTTGTACTATATACATAATTTTGATAAGAAAATATTTACACAAGCTTTACACAAAAAGTTTTTGAAAATATTTTTACCAAAATACTTTGTACACTAGCTATTTATGTGCAAATAAAAGAATGTTTGTGTGTATGAAAATTTTTTTTTTTAAATTTTGTGATTTTTAGCCATTTTATTAACACACTCACACAAAGTACGAGTTATGGCTGAAGTATATATGAAATATATACGCACCCCCCTATACATAGCTCGAACGATGTCCTCAGAGTCAAGAGCGATGAAGAAGACATAACTCGTGCTTGGTATAGGGAAGTGAAAAGGAATGGATAAGTACAGAAATGAATAAATGAATAGAATAAGAGGGACTCGGTGGTTTCCCCCTATACTTAGGATTAACTAATCCTAAGTATAGAAAGTTGTCCATAAAGAGAAATCCGAGTGAAGAAGATACAGAGTCTGCCCCCCCTATACTTAGGGTAAAATATCCCTAAGTATAGGCAGCAAAAACAGGAGCAGAAAGAATGAAAAGAATACTCGCAGGTCCGACAATCCCCCCTATACTTAGGGTAAAGTACACCCTAAGTATAGCATAATCACAGGATGAGAAAAGGGATGTGGGACTAAAGAATAGAATGATATGGACAACTGGATCTATACAGGCGGAGGAACAGTGAAAATCAGGCGTGAGATGCAAAAGATGTGAGTCAAGAGACCACATCTCACGCAAAATGAATCGGGGCAACAATAACGTCCCGCGGCTCATGATCTAGAAATGGCTTGAGCCGCTGGCCGTTCACTCGAAAGGTACTCTCAGAAGATAACTCAGATATATCAATGCTACCGTTATCGTGTACCTTTCTGACCAAGTAAGGTCCCTTCCATTTGCTCTGTAGCTTCCCTGGAAATAATCGTAGCCTTGCATCAAACAACCATACTCTCTGTCCAATCTCAAAATGCTTGTGGCTGATATGAGAATCATGCCACTCCTTCACTTTCTCCTTATAATGTAGGCTGTTTGAGAAAGCTGTATCTCTAAGCTCTTCCAAGGCGGCTAACTCTGCCCTCCTCTGGTCTCCTACACCATCTGGATCCATAAGAATATATGTAACTGCCCAAAGTGACTTGTGTCTCAGCTCAACAGGTAAATGGCATGGCTTGCCATACACGAGGCGAAAAGGAGATGTGCCTAATGGTGTCTTGAAAGACGTCCTATATGCCCACAAGACCGAGTCCAAAAGTTGGGACCAATCCTTTCGGTCGGGGCGGACGACTTTCTGCAATATAGTCTTGATCTCCCTGTTCGAAACCTCGGCTAGACCATTCGTCTGTGGATGGTATGGCGTGGCTACTCGATGGTCTATACTGAACTCACTGGCAAGTGCCTTTACCTGGTCGTTGACGAAATGAGACCCCCCATCAGAAATCAGAACTCGTGGAACCCCGAACCGCATGATGATGTGCTTCCTCAAAAATCTGCAAACTGTCCTCGCATCAGCGGCTCGGGCGGGGATAGCCTCAACCCAACGACTAACATAATCTACGGCCAACAGAATGTACTCAAATCCCTGACTCTTAGGGAATGGACCCATGAAATCGATGCCCCATGCGTCAAAAACCTCACAGAAGTGAATGGGCTGCATCGGCATCATATCACGCTGTCCACAAGTGCCCATCCTCTGACAGTCAGTACACCTCTTCACGAACTCATCAGAGTCCTTGAAGAGTGTAGGCCACCACAAGCCGGATTGGAGCACTTTCTGTGCCGTTCTCCTCCCAGAATGATGTTCTCCTGCCTCAAGCTTGTGGCAGTAAGTGAGGACGCTATGATGCTCCTCCTGAGGAATACACCGACGCTAGACGCTATCCCCTCCTTCGTGGTAAAGGATGGGATCCTCCCAGTGGTAGGACTTGGCCTTCGCAAGGAAGGTCTCAAGCCTCTGCCTGGGCCAATCTTGTGGGACTTTCCCAGCAACGAGAAAGTTCACAATATCGGCATACCACGGGAGTGAGGCGATAGCAAGGATCGCCTCATCAGGGAATGTATCTCGAATAGGATCAATCTGCTCAGAATCCTCAGGCTGCTCTAGTCGGGAAAGATGATCTGCCACCACATTCTTGACTCCAGGCTTATCCTTGATCTCAATGTCGAACTCCTGGAGTAGAAGGATCCATCTAGTAAGTCTGGCCTTGGCATCCTTCTTTGACATGAGGTACCTGATGGCGGTGTGGTCAGTATACAAAGTTACTCTAGATCCAATGATATACGATCTGAACTTATCTAGGGCGAAAACTACAGCTAGCATCTCCTTCTCTGTGACCGTGTAGTTTCGTTGGGCGGGATCCAATGTTCGGCTAGCGTAGTGAATGGCGAATGGAACTCCGTCCCTCCTCTGTCCTAGCACGGCCCCTACGGCAAAATCAGAGGCGTCCGTCATGATCTCGAATGGGAGAGACCAATCGGGTGGCTGAAGGACAGGAGCCTCAATAACACATTGCTGGAGAGTCTCAAAGGACGAAAGACACTTGTCATCGACAAGGAACTCGGTGTCTTTCGTCAAGAGGTCAGTCAACGGTCGGGCAATCTTGCTGAAATCATGAATGAATCTCCTATAAAAACCAACGTGCCCCAGAAATGACCGTAGCTGCTTCAAATTGGACGGCGGTGCGAGTTTTCTAATGACGTCAACCTTGGCCGGATCAACCTCCATGCCCCTGTTGGAGATGATGTGGCCAAGCACCGTCCCTTGAGTCACCATGAAGTGACTCTTCTCCCAAGACAGAACCAAGCGGGTAGCAATACATCGCTGGATCACTCGGTCTAGGCAGTCAAGACAGGAATCGAATCCGTCGCCGTAAACCGAGAAGTCGTCCATGAAGACCTCCAAACACTCCCCTACCATGTCCGAAAAGATCGACAGCATGCATCTCTGAAAAGTCGCAGGGGCGTTGCATAGCCCAAATGGCATGCGTCGAAAGGCGTATGTACCGAAGGGACAGGTAAAGGTGGTCTTCTCCTGATCCTCAGGAGCGATGGCCACCTGATTGTAGCCCGAGTACCCATCCAGGAAGCAATAATGGCTCTTCCCTGCCAGTCTCTCTATGATCTGATCAATAAAAGGCAGGGGGAAATGGTCCTTCTTGGTGGCCTGGTTGAGTCTCCTGTAGTCAACGCAGACCCGCCAAGAGGTGGGTACTCGTGTAGCAATCTCCTCTCCCGACTCACTGATCACAGTCGTGATGCCCGTCTTCTTGGGCACGACACGCAAGGGGCTAACCCACTTGGAGTCGGAAATGGGATAAATAAAATCTGCACTCCACCATTTTGATATTTCCTTCATGACAACCTCTCTTAGGTTGGGGTTCAGTCGCCGCTGGAACTCACGCGACGGCTTTGCCCCTTCCTCGAGATAGATATGGTGGGAGCACAACGAGGGACTAATCCCATGGAGATCTGCTACGCTCCATCCAATTGCCTTGCGGTTCTTTTCAAGAACCCCCATCAGACGGGATTCTTGTTCTCCAGTCAGATCGGCAGAGATGATGACTGGGTACATCTCAGACTCTCCCGCAAGGAATCGATACTTCAGCGAAGTAGGGAGCGGCTTTAGCTCTGGACAGCTGGGTGCTGGCAAATCTGGCTTCTGAAGAAGATGTGTGTATGCTGACAATTCTGCCAAATCTGCCTGGGAAAATGATAAAGAACTCTCACAAACTGGATCTGGAGAAGGCGGGTCCTCTGCATTGTCTCTAATCTGCTCTGCCTCTACCTCCTCCTCATCTGTAGGCTCAGGTGGATCCAGGTCTGGCATCTGATCATCACAATCTGCCCAATCAGATTCTGAATCCGAGGGATCTGTATCAACTGCGGTGGCATCAGTACCACCGTAGAGCAGGGTGGCCTTAGTACCACCATCACTGAAAATCGTGTCGCGATCAAGGTCCGACTCTGCTGACTCAATAGTATCCTGAACCAGGGCTGTGCTCTCCAGACTATCCTCTGCTATCATCTCTGCATCAGCTGTATCTGAATATGAGAGGATGGTCTGTGCTGCAGGATCTGCCCAAGCTGCCTCATCATCTGTGATCACAAAATCACAGTCCTGGTGTATGTCTGGCTCTGTATCTGTCAGCTGTTCTGAATCTGTATTGCCCTCTGAGCGGGATCTATCTCTGGCTCTGTGGTCCTTAACCGTCTCTATTTGTATACTCTCGCCCTGGACACGAAAGAATACCTTCCCACTGTCATGGTCAGTCACAGCCTTGGCTGTGGCCAAGAACGGGCGACCGAGGATGATGGGGGAATCGGTCAACGAGTCAGGGGTCTCCATGTCCAGCACTACGAAGTCCACGGGGAATTGCAAACCCTGAATCGTGACGACAACGTCTCGCAACAACCCCTTTGGCCTCTTGACAGACCGATCAGCAAACTGAAGGTATGTCCTGCTCTGTCTAAGAGTGCCCAACTCTAAGTGGTCGAGAAGGGCTGCCGGAAGAAGGTTGATCGACGATCCGCTATCTAATAGAGTACGGTCGAACCTCTGCTCACTAATCTGACATCTGACATACGGGGCTCCTAAATCTGGCCTCTTGGTCGGCAGATGGTTCTGGATCGCGTAACACGTGGCTTTTGTCAACACATGAATCTCTGCGGTGTTGTTCCTCTTCTTCCTCCTGACTGTGGTCCTGTCTCTCAAGGATCGCTGAAGAAGAGGGATGTGCTGCAAAGCCTCATGGAGGGTCAACTGGATGTGAAATCGGTCTATCATGCTCTGGCTGAACTCCTCCTGCTCTCTCTTTTTTGGATCTTTTTCTCTTTTCTTCCCCTTCCCCAACTCAAGGGCTCTAGGAAAGGGGATCACAGGGTCCTTCTCAGATGAAGGACTAGGAATAGGCCTAGACGGTTCGATGACCGGATCCTCACATACATCATACACCACAGTGGGATCAGAAGAAACTAAACCTTTTCCTTTATTCAAAATAGAGTCCTGAGATACATCCATACGAGGAAAGACAACATCTCTATCAGAATGAATATTGGTGGCCTTAGTACCACCTCTAGCTGGCTCTACAACTAGACGTCTTGCGGCCTCAGTACCGCGGGCTGGCTCGGCTCTGCTGGTGGCGTCAGTACCACCTCCTCGATATGGTGAAGCGGCGGCCTCAGTACCGCCGGTGGAATCAGCATCTCGGGTGGCATCAGTACCACCGTCATCATCATGTGCAGCTTCAGTACCGCTCTCCTCTTCCTCATCTGGCACTCTAGATGGATCCTCGCGTTGTCGCTCAGATGAGGCGCCGCCTGCTGGTCTTCTACCGCTCCTAAGTGTAACAAAATCAGCATCAAATAGATCCGACGACATATCATCAAATGAGTCACTAGGAGTGGTAGGCTCAGTGTGAACTACCTGCTCAGACTTCCTCTTCAAGCTATTCGGATTAGGCTCGATCTGTGCAGGGATGGCGGCCTTCCCTCTCATCAGGTCCCGCATCTCCTGGCGGAACTCGTCCATCTCCCGTCTAAATGTAGCATGCTGCTCTGTGAAGATGCGGGCTAGATCATCCAAGGCGGGGCTCTCATGGGAGCCCGACGGGTTGCCTCTCTGGTAATGAGGCTGCTGGACCTGGTGCTGCTGCGGCTGAGAGGGGTAAGAGGAAGGATGCTGCTGCTGGTGAGCCTGCTGCTCACGTCTCCAAGTCTGTCCCTGCTGCTGGTAGGGACGAGGTACGAAGGATGATGGCTGGTGTGACTGGTATGTTGGGGGCTGCTGGTGATCTCTCTGCTGGGAGTACTGCCCTCCCTGACCGGCTGGCTGCTGTTGGGACTGGTTACCCCCATTCCCCCACCTGAATCCGGGATGGTCTCGTCGGATTCCAGGTTGAGGACGGTCATACCAAATCCCGTTGACATCCATCAACGGTTCCTCATCGTAAGGGGCTGGTGGGAGTACTTCCAGAGGCTGATCCGGCTGATATACCACCATCTGTAAGTCTGGAGATGGTGGTGACTGGTAAGAGGGCTGCTGCTGCTGGTACGGCTCCGCCTGTACAAGGTGAACTTGTCTAGGCTGCTGCAAGGAGCTGGAGCGCTGGGACGAGCTGCGGCTGCCGCCGGAATCGCCTCGCGACTGAAGACGGGGCTGAGAAGCCGTCTGTGCCTCCTGAAGACACAAGAGATGGGTCTTCATGTCGCTCAGAGTTTGTGCCATCTGCTCCATCTGAGTTATGCCCTGGCACTGCTTCTTCTCTATTATTTCCATGCGGTCCAACTTCTCGCTGATAATCCCCATGTCCGCAGCGGCCGACTCTGCCTGTGCGGCTGCAACTGTGGACGAACTGGATGGACCTGCATCAACCCGTGCTATCCGCTGGTACTGCACGGGTCCTGGTGGCTGCTGAGATCTCTGTGTGTACAACCGAGTCTGGGACATCACCATGTAATTTTCGGCCATCTCCTCGTAGATGGCCCAGACTTGGTTGTGGTCCTTGGCAAAGTAGGACCCGCCGCAAGAAGCATTCACCAGACCCTGAAGCTCTGGCGTCATCCCACTAAAGAAGCTCTGAACTAGGTTCGGCTTGGAAATGTCGTGGTGTGGGCATCTATCCAGAAGCTCTCTGAACCTCTCCCATGCCTCGTGAAACTGCTCGTTAGGGAGCATGGAGAAGTTGTTGATCAGGGCCCTCGCTGCATTCGTCCACCCGAGTGGATAGTACTTGTTCAAGTACTCGGTGCGGAGCTGCTCCCAGGTGTAAACAAACTTCCCTAAATGCTTCAGCCAGGCGGCTGCTCTATCTGCCAGTGAAAAAGGGAAGGCCGTCATCCGAATCGTATCCTGGTCCACATGACGGTCGTGGACAGTGCTGCAGATCATCAAAAACTCCTGGAGATGGAGGTGGAGCTCCTCAGTGGCAAGTCCGTGAAAATGAGGAAGCATCTGCAGGGTGTTCGGAGGGAACTCGAAATCCCCCACGATAGCAGGTACCACCACCCAATGGTGCATCAGTGTAGATCCGGGGTTGTGTAACTCCCGCATCGGTCTCGGTGGTCCCGTTGCGGCGGCGGCTGCCGCTGCGGCAGCCGCTGTTGCGGCTGCTGCCTCTGCATCAGCATCAGGAATGTCCTCATGCTCGCTCTGATCTCTCTCTTCTCTGAGTCGCTCCAACTCCCTTCTCATCTCAATCATGAAAGCTCCCTGATCGCGTAGCTGCTTCTGTACTGTCTCTAATGATGCGATCAGGGTGGAGTTGATCGCTCCCTGGTCTAGTACAAAATGTTCGGGTTGTCGGGAGTCTGGGTCTGAACTGCCGGCTCCGGCCATAGTGACGTCTGCAAAATCAGATGAGCCCAACTCAGGTTCTGTCAAATCAATTCGTCTTTCCTCAGGCTCATGTCTCTCAGTAGCAAAAGAAAGGGGATCGAGGGAGAACAGGGTGGAATCGTACTCGGGCCCGGAGAGCTGGTCTCGACTCTCACGGGTCAACCTAGATGGTGAAGTAGACGCGCCTGAAAGCGGTGCAGCCAGAGGCTGCCTAAGAGATCGTCTACCCATCATCTTGATCTGGCGAGTTGGGCGGATGGGATCTGGAGAAAATATGATCGCAAAGCAAACCCCCGGTTCACCAACGCAACACAATCTGAAGACCGTGAAAGCTCGGTCAATTTATCTTGTCAATTTTATTGGGTGAACACACAAAATATCAGAGCGCTTACGTGACCTGTTAGGATACCCGATGCTACTCCAACCGACTGGCCCGCACGGAAGAGTCGGTAGTCAACTAGAAATAGCACCGGAGGGCTCTACCTAGGGTGCGGGTCACTCTCTCGCGCATCCAAACCATACAAAGAGGGGGTTGCTCTCCCCAAGACAAATTTTTAATGTGAGTGTCTTTTAGGGTCAATAGTGTTATCCAGTCCCACTTTTTTTTTGTTTTTCTTTTTAATTTTTTTTTTCAAAGTAAATACAAGCGGCCTAACGAATTTTCCGATTCTCCTGATGATTAAGCCAAAAACAGAGGGAGAAGACGAAAAAGCCGATGCGCGAAGAAATCAATGATGCATGCAGAGAAAGAAATGCGTACCTTGTCTCCAGCACTCTACATGCAAGTGATCCGCGCAGAATTTAAAGACAGAATTAAACTACCTAAATGGTGCAGCGAGGAAAAACCGAGTCCTGGATGAGAAAATTTCTATCGCAAGAACCGTCTAACCGATCACGGTCCTCCAAGCCAAAGAGTCCGGTCTTGGCCCGTCCCTCCTCTGCCCGACAAATCGGGGGTAGGAGAAGCGCTTTGTGGGAAGGGCTACGGCACGTAGGCCACGGAAGAAAATGAATCGGCTATTTTTATTAATGATTTTAGTAGGTCCAATTAACGTCCTATAGGATCAGGCAAGCAATTAAGTGTGGGGACCCTACTAATTACGGCACAAGCAAGAGAAATTCCTAAATCTAGGGGCTCGAGAAAAACCGCGTAAACACCGGAAAAGGCAGCTAGCTATCAAAACCGCAGAAAAAGCCGCGAAAATCCAAATGGGTCCCCCGAGCACACCGGTACTCGGCGAAACAGACCCGCTAAGTTACAAGTGTCCACAAATGTCCAAGTTCTAAATTATTACAAACAATATTGTTCTCTCTCAAAATAAAATTCTTCTTCTTCCTCTCCCTGCTCTTCTTCCCATGCGGGTCCTCAAAAATAAACTCCAAGTTGTCCACGCAGTACCTCGCACAAAAATCAAAGAGAGAGTGTCAGAAAACAATGACAATATAGAGAGACAATATGGAAAAAATGACTACAAAGCCGTGCTCCCCGGCAACGGCGCCATTCTGATGACACGCCTGACCACTCGGGTATAAGGTACAAAAATAGGGTCGTTGCGACCCAAGCGATCAGGCTAAGTCAATCAAGAAAAATGAATGAACCACTCGAAACACGTAAAATCAATCAAGCACAAAAGTGAGCGGTCCTGCTAGAGGATTAACCTGGTATAGCGACCAGGGTCGAACACAAGGAGCACGGGTTGGCCAAGGGGCCTACGATGTAGTCAGAAATCCGAGAGAATACTTTTTAGTGGTTTTTATTTGTTTTTATAAATTTTTTTTAGGATTTTTGGAATATAAAGAAAACAGGAAAAGCACACAGACAATTAACTTCAACTATTTATTTAAAGCATCAAAAATCAAGCAAAAATTCAGACAAAAATATTTTTATGTGTTTTATATTTTTTATGTTTTTGGTAAATTTTTGAGATTTTTCTGATATTTATTCTAATTGCTAAAAATCAAACAGTGCGAAAAAGGCAAGGTACTGTCCAGCCAGGCCCAAAATCCAAAAATAAAATATTTAAGGATCTCAATAGGCCTGGAGGTAATTTTCCTGTATACTAGAGAAAACAAGGAAAATTTGAGCACCAAAATTATTGTTTTTGGGTTTTTAGATTATTTAATATGATTTTTATGAGTTTTTAGGTGTTTTTGAATTTTTAGGGTTTTTAAGCAATGAAAAATAGCCAAAATTGGCTAGAAAATCAAGAAACACAACAGAAACAACCCCCAATTTTTATAGAATTTTTAGAGGGGTTTTTATATTTTTTTTGTGATTTTTCAAGTGAAACAGTGCCAAAAATAGATGTTTTTGAATTTTTAAAATTAACAAATAAACTCAAAAATGTCCTCCAAAATTCTCAAAAATCCTACAACATGGCAGGAGCCATGTGTCAAATTTTCATCGAATTTGGAGGTGATTTGATATTTTATTCAAAAATAAAGGAGGGGCACTGTGCACAGGGACCAAAGTGCAAATACCCAAAGTTCTGGGGGGTCTGGTGCAAAATACCCAGCAAAACACGTGCCAAGCACGTGCCTGGGGCACTCAGGGACCCAAATGTAAGAAAAATAAGTTCCGAGGACTTATTGGTAACAAGTACCAAAAGTCCAGGGGCTTGTCTGCAAATATCCCAAAAAATATCGCACATGGGGAATTAAATCACGCACAGGGGCATAAATGCAAATAAAGAAAACTTTTCATTCAATCCAAAGCAACCAGAACTACAGGAATAATGTTGCAAATACACCAAATATACACGTGACGAAGCACGTGTCCCCAACCGACAGGGGTATAAATGCAAATAAACTAAAGCGCAGGGTCCAAAATGCAAATATCCCAACGTAAATAAAAGACCTAAATTATTTACAGGACTGACACGTAAAGCAGAAACTACGAGGGGGCCTAAGGTAATTTACCCCTTTATTACGTCGACGGCTGGATGTGCGCCACGTAGCTGATCTGACGGTCTCGGATGGCTGGCGCTTCTCTTCGTCCGCACGTGAGCCTGATCGACGGTGCAGAGGAGGACACGTGGGTGATCGAACGGGTCAGGTGATGGTGCCTCTCTCCTCTGCGCTAACGGTCCGGATGAAGCCTCGAGATGATCAACGGTATCTGCTCCTCGATGAATGGACGGCCACGATGGAAACTGGAGCGGAGGGCGATCGGACGGTGATGGAGGACCCTCGAAGAACAGGTCTCCGGCGGACTTCGCCGGGCTCGTGCGTGCGCGATAGTCCTCCGGGGAGCCTTCTGAAGGTCGGGGAAGAGTCGTGGACGGCTGCCGCGTCTGCCGGTGGGCTCCGATGATCGAGGCAAGCTCCAGGGAACTCGGACGGCGTCGGCGGAGCTGGGTCTCCTGGCTGAATGGTGAAGGGCCTCAGACAGCCCTCGTTTCGACCTGAAAAGAACACCAGAAGACTCACGGGTCGAGGGCAAATTGCCTCGACCCAGTTAGGCGAAGTGGGGGTGGCTGGTGCGTCGGCACGGCGAGCTCCGGCGAAGGTGGTCGGCGGAGGAGCTCGATTCCCAGATCCTGTGCGATCTGGGTTGGGCGAAGGGGTGAAGAAGATGCGGAGAGGTCTGGCGAAGATGATGGTCGGGTCGGAATGACAGATGGGATATCGGAGGTGGCTGGCGACGGCGGCGAAGCTACGCTACCAGTAAGCTAAGAATCGAAATCTACGCTAATCTACGGCCTAAGGGATCTACCTGGGTGGTCGGAGAGACTGGGGAAGAGCAGGGGGTGCTCCTGGTCGTAGCCTCAAGGGTCGTCTCGGCCCGAGGCTCGGTGCTCACGCTGGTGGCGGAGCAACGGCGGCGAAGAACGCCGGATCAGTGGTTCCGCCTCCTCGCCTCGCTGCAACAGGGGCGATCGCTTGCTGTCACTCTCGCGGTGCCTCTGGAGTTCACTGGGAAGAAGGGGAAGAGCCAAAGATGGGGCGCGGAGGCGGCGGAGGTGGTTCTATATATAGCTGCAGGCTCGATTAGGGTTGGGAGGTGACGGCTATGGAATGCGTGGATCTCACGGCGAAGGATCTGGCGAGGATGTCGGATGATCGGCGAAGGATCCGGGCGCGGGGTTTGCGTGGGCGACAGGCTGGAGGCGCGTGGAGAAAATGGCGAAGGCGGGGCGGCGCGCGTCTTCTCAAAAAGGAAAGAGTCCGCGGGGGAGTTGACCGGGGTCAACAATCCCCCGTGGACCAATCAGGAGCTGCCATTTATTAATTTTTTTGTTTATTTATTTTAAGGTAGAAAATGGCCGAATTAAGAAAAACTTAAAACATGAAATATTTTTCTTTTATTTTTTTCTATTTTTTGGTGATTTTTAATTAATTTTTGGAAATAAAAATAGGGTAGCTATATATATAGGTATATGTACAATGTATTTGTGTTTTTATTTTTCAATTTTTTTGTTTTGCTTTAATTTTTATTTTTATTTATTTACAAAATATACCATAGAATGTTCACAAGAAGTTTTGAACATAAATACATTTATTTATAGGGTTAAATAAATAAGGGATGATGGTTTATGCACATGGTGGAGGGATATTTTTGCATTTTTGATTTTTAAATTTTTATTTTGTTTTTAAAAGCTTCTAAATATATACAAAATATGTACAAGCCTATTTTTGGTTGAGGAAAATATAATTTTATTTATTTACATAAATATTTACACATGAGCTCCTATCTCCCTCTACTGTGGCTTTTATGCGGTCAGGCCCATGCTGAGCCCTCCCTTGGGTTAGGTTGCTCAATATTTACTCTAAATATTTCCCTCTTTTTCTTTTTGATCTTTATTCTTTTATTTTTGCACAAAAACATGCTAATTATAAGTTTTTACACGATGCGTGCTTTTGGTAATTATTTGTATTTACATATATCTACATGTATTTGCAAAGGTTTTTGTAGCTAAAATATAAGAATAAAGAGTGATGAATGGGTATTCATCAGCAGGGACTAAACAGTAATTAATTGAAACAAAGAGGGCTAAATTGCAAGAGTCTCAGAAATATATTACAGCATAGAAAAGTTTCGGAACTAAAACAAAATACGTAAAAGCCCTAGGGTACTCCTGCAAAATTGCCAAGTCACGTGCGCGAAGCACGTGACCTGGCCGGGGTCAAATAGGAATATTACAAAATCCTGGGCGTCTTAGTGCAAATGTTACAAAATATCTCAACAGTAGAGGAAAGTTTAATTACTCCTAATTAAATGCAAAAAGAGACGAGGGCTATATAGCAAAATACCCATGCCTGGGGAGATCTAACGGCTGATGCAAAGTCACTTGCCACGTATCAAAGATCTGGCGGCCGATGACGGTTCGCCCCAACGGCCCGGATTAGACGACCCTGGAAGATCGGACGGCTGACGTGGGGTCCAATCCAACAGTATCTGTGCTTCAGGAAGAACGCACCTGATCGGAGGGCAAGGAGGTTGAGAGAAGGAGCAGGGAAGAACACCGGCGAGGGTGAGCTTCCCCGAGCTTGCTCTCGGGTCTCCGGCGCGCTGAAGTCCTAAAATTGGCTGAGACGTGGTCCTGCAGGTACCCTTTTGCTGTTGGTAGCTCCAAAAGACCTCGGTGACGGTCGAGGCTCTCGCCCGAAGACGGCGGAGCAAATGAGCTCCGAGGACCTCCGGTGAGAACCAAAACGAGCCCCAGGCTCGAGTCTTCACTTCAAACTTGCAGGAAAGGTGTGAAGGGGTCGAGGGTAAGTTGCCTCGACCCCGCGGAGGATGGAAAAACACGAGCTGCGACGGAGGAATAAGTCGAGGTCGATCGGCGAAACTCGGAGACGGCCGACGCAATATCCGAGCGATGTGGGGATGATCAAATGAGATAGGGTGGATGGCTAAATGCAGGGAAACTTCCGAGCTACTTTAAAAGCTAAATGGATAACAGAACAAGAGAGGAAGGGACCTCACCGAGGTGGCACTAGAGCTGAGCTCCGACGTGACTTCCGGCGAAGTGGATCGGCCTTAATTCAACACCCCCTATATCCTCGAAGGTCCCAAGGTGTTCCTGCTGTCACCAGGAACGTCTACGAGGGTCTTGGCTAGGGTTTAGGTGGCGGAAGAGTGATCAAAAATGAAAGGAAGTCGGGGTGGTTTTTGAAGAGTTGACGGTCGTGGTGCAGGGGCTCCAAAGACGGAGGCGCATGAGGCGTTGCGATGATCCAAAGCCCAATATTTCATCTGGACGTGTATCATGGGTTAATGGGGATGAAAAGTCATGAAGGGCGTATCATGAGATCATGCAAGGATTCGCCTCGAAAAAACAATGAAGATAGGTCAAAAACTACTTCTGACACAGCCCAGTCATTGAGCAGAGAGTTGACCTGCGGTCAACTGTTGCTGCCTCCTGGTTGGTCTGCGTGAACCAACCAGAAAAACGTCTGAGAAAAAAGATTGGAAATTCGATTAAAAATATAAGATGATTTTATTAATTTTTAGTTATTCAATAAAAAATGTACGTTATTTTTTAAAGTATTTTATGGTGATTTTTATTTATTTTATGAGGTTTATAGTTACAAGTTACCTTTTTAGGCTATATACAGGTATATACATCTATATATTTTAATATTTTACCATTTTAATTTATGTATTTAATTTATTTACTGCGAATTATTTTTTAAAAAAAATATTTTATGAAGTGAAATATATTTTTATTTTATTTTTTTCATGTATTTTATACACTTAATAAAATATTAGTATTAAATATACAAGTGTACTTATAGGTATTATACCTATGTATCATATAAGTATTTTCTTTTTTTATGTTTTATTTAGTATTTTATTATTGTCTTAATGCACATATATATTATAAATAATATTTACAAAATTACAAAAATATAAAATTATAAAAATAGTGAATAAAAAAATGAATATTTTAATCTGTATAAGTATACAAGTGGGTTCCAAAACTCAACTTTCAACCCGCGGCTCCGTAAAATGTGAAACCACCTTCATCAAATAGATTATTTTAAATTATATACAATTAAAGATGAGTTTGGTGCATTTCAAGTTTTTATTTGCGAGATACAGGTCTGAGAAGTTGAGATTCTGGAATCTTATTCAGATCATAACTTTTTATCTGCAAATTATTTTTGGGTGAACTTAATTTTGTATTTTTCTATATGAAATTATCTACAAATTTCATGTTTAAAGTTTCTTTATTTGAAGTATAAAAAGTGGAACCAAAAATAGGTCCCAAAATGAATAAAGAATGAATTGAATAAAAGGGGTTTTTATTGTATTTTGGCCCCTATCTCCCCCTACTTTATTCCTTGTCCACCGAGTCATAGAGATGCCTAGGTCTCGGGGTTTCGGGTCATAAAATATTTACAATATTTTATTCTTTTTCTTTTCTTTTCTTTATTTTATAATTTTGGCTTTAAAAATCGCATTTTATACACTATTTACACAATGATGCATGAACGCTAAAATGCCTAAATTAAGCCTATTTATACGCATTCGCTAGGGTTTTTAAGGCCAAAATGACATAATAAAGATGATGAAACGTTGATTCATCATCCCTCTATACTTGCCTTTGCTAGTCCCTAGCAAACACTTATGCAATAAGTGCAGAAAAGAAAAATAAAGAAAAGAAAAAGAAGAAAATTGGATTAAGTTTAACAATCAAACTTGTCTTCATAAAATCAAAGTTTGGAGCTCAAGTCGGACCTCTGAAATTTTAGTGTGGGCGGAACCTTAATGAGAACCGGATTTGAAATCCAACAGCCTTCGAGAATCCCAAAACTCTGCTCAAGTCTCCTCAATAGCCAGGTCATAAATACTTCAACTCATACGCAAACCCTTATGACTATGAATCTGACTCGTACCGTGTAAGTGATGGTGGCTCTCCCCAACTAGAATGACAAAGAGACTGACTTCTCCAATATGACAACCCAATGATTCCCCAATCCAACAACTCATTCCTCTAGGAGCAGGGTATTCCCTTCTAAGTTCAAGTGGCAACCAGCTCAAGAGGAGGGGGTGAAGAGAAGAATTGATGGTAGCCAGTGTAGCTACCTATCCTAGGATATAAGACCAGTGCAGTCAAGTCATCCAGTTGCAGGCTCACATGATTTGACTTTGAAGCACAATCTTGCTTATTTGACTTTACACATATGTACACTCCGATAGGCATTTTTATTTTTGTACAGGCCTGTCCACTTTTTTTTGGAGTTTTTGCTTTTTGCATTTTTTAATACTATATACAGCAGATTTTACATAGGGAGTTTTACCTCTTGAGCTAGTCGACTATCCTTATTTTGAAGCTTTATTGCAACCCATGATCTCCTATCCTTGAAACTCATCATCACCGTATGGGTTGGGATGCACTTCCCTCCCTAGAGGAGGACAATTGTTTCCACCTATGCGCGTCTCATACTGGCAAATCCAACCCCCTCACCACTCCAACTGAGTTGAGCCATGTGAAAGGTGCAGATGTCCAAGTTAGGTCACTATCAACAAGAGTCGTGTGTGTGCTCTGAAGTACTCTACTTAGGCAGTCAAGAATCCATTAAACCAAGTCTCGTGATCCTCAAAGAATTAAGTCAACTAGACCTGAAGTACCTCAATTCCAGCTCCTATAAGGTTCCTGTTAATTAGGTAGATTTAAGGTCCAACCAAGCTCCAATCTTTGGATTTTACTTAGACTCGTTCAACTATCAAACTCAATCCGAAAATTGTGAATGCCATGCAAATGTTATGCAAAAAATATTTTTGTGATGCAATTTTCAAGGATTTTGAACTTTTTATGGATTTTCGAAAAGATGATGCATATGCATTTTTTTGTATTTTTCAAAAAGTTTTTCAGATGTTTTTGGTATTTTAATTTTTGCAAATGTTTTTGGGATTTTTTTTGAAAACAAAAGGTTTTGGCTAAAAATTAGGTACAAATATTTACACGGGGATGCATCTTGTATTTACAAGAAGTAGATTTTAAGATTTACAAAGGGTAAGTAGTCGATTTTATAGGTATATATAGTGAATTTTGGTGAGATGTATGTATTCCTCAAACTTATTTGACACAGGTTTTTCACTCAATTTTGAAACTATAGTCCAAAATAATTTTTGCAAACATTTTTACAAACATTTACACACATTTGAAAATCATTTTGCAAAGGTTTTCCAAACAGTATATATAGATTTTTCAAATATTTTTGCAACCGTTTTTCAAACCATTTACAAATTATTTTTCAAACATTTTATTTCACACAAATAAAATAATTTTACAATCAAAATCTTTTACAAAGGTTGAAAACATGTAACAAAATGCTTTCCAAATGGTTTTCAAAAGATTTTTCACGAAAATTTTCAAACTATTTTTCAAACATTTTACAAAAAATAATTTCACCTGATTTATTAATTAGTAAATACAAAAATAATTTGAGGAATAACCACATATTTTTATTCAGATTTTTAATGAATTTTATAAGTATAATTAGGAAAAAAACGAAAGTATGAGTTATGGCTAAAGTATATACGCAGTATATACGACCCTCCTATACTTAGCTTGAGTTATGTCCTCATAGATAAGAGAGAAAAAGAAGACATAACTCGTACTGAGTATAGAAAAGTCTAAAGAATAAATGAATAAGAGATGAATAAATGAATGAAAAGTCGACCGTCCCCCCTATACTTAGGATCAAATAATCCTAAGTATAGCAGACTGTACACAAAGCAGGGAGGGTCAAGGGTGGCAATGAACAGATCGTACTCAGACTGTCTCCCCCTATACTTAGGGTAAGATATCCCTAAGTATAGACAAGAAGAGGAGACAGTGGAGAGGATCAAAGAATAAAATCAACTCGGAGTGCACCCCCCATACTTAGGACAAAGTACGTCCTAAGTATAGAAGACTGACAAAAAAGGGGTGACACCTTTTTATAGGTAAAGATAATAGACAAAGAAAAGAAAAGAAGAAGAGAAGAAAAGAGATGAAAATGGATATGAACATCTCGGGATGCTCATCCCCCCTACACTTAGTATAAAGTACATCCTAAGTGTAGTAGTGATGAAAGGGATGACATCATGTCGGTAGAATAATATAGAATGGAGGGAAAAGAAGAAAATAAGCAAAGAAGAAAAGTCATTCGAAAATATTTTTCTCTGATTTTCCTTCCTCTGCCATTTTGGAATTATTCGGTTCATCCACGTAGACTACTTGAATAGAGTCAACGACAGATATGAATGTATCATGTTCAAGGTAAGGCTTCAAAAGATGTCCATTGACTACAAATGGTTGTGCGTCAGCTGACAAATTAGATATCAATGCACTCCCGTTGTCACGCACATGCTTAACCATAAACGGCCCAGTCCATTTGATCTTCAATTTGCCTGGAAAGATCTTTAATTTCGCATCAAACAACCACACTGACCCAGCTCGAAGGACTTGCGGCGGATATGCTTGTCATGCCACGTTTTGACCTTCTCCTTGTACACCAGGCTATTGTCGTATACATAATCTCTGAATTTCAGTAATCTGTTCAGATCCAATTTTCTGTTCTTCCCTACTTTCTAGGAATCCAAATTGCAGATGTTGACGGCCCATAAAGATTTATGAATTAATTCAACGGGCAGATGGCATGGCTTGCCATACACAAGGCAGTAGGGAGACATTTCCAAGGGTGACTTGTACGTTGTTCTGTAAGCCCAAAGAACGGAATCAAGTAGCTGAGACCATTTCTTTCGATCCAGTCGCACCAGCTTATGTAGAATAGTCTTGATCTCCCTATTTGAACATTCAGCTACGTCATTAGACTACGGGAGGTAGGGTGAAGCAACACGATGTTCAATGCAGAATTCTTGAGTCAGTTTCTTCACCTCTCTGTTTATGAAATGGCTCCCCCCATTAGATATGAGAATCTTGGGAATCTCAAACCGTGCTATGATGTGATCTCTCAAGAATCGACAGACAATCCGACTATCAGCGGTTCGGGCGGGGATAGCCTCCACCCAGTGACTTACATAATCGAAAGCAAGCAGGATATATTCATAGCCCTGACTGTTGGGAAATGGGCCCATAAAATCGATGCCCCATGCATCGAAGATGTCTGATATCTGAATGAATTTCAGAGACATCGTGTCTCTCATTCCTATGGTTCCTCCCATCTTCTGACAGGCAGTGCAACATTTGACATAGTCATCTGCATCTTTGAATAGTGAAGGCCATCAGAGGCCACTCTGAAGAACTTTTGTTGCCCTACGTTTGCCTGAATGATTTCCTCCATAATCTTGGTCATGATATAAGGTGAGGACACTTGGAACTTCCCCCTGAGGAATGGACCTTCTCCAGATACAATCTGCTCCCTCACGAAATAAGTACGGATCCTCCCACTGGTAGAAATGGATTTTAGACAAGAATCTGTCTATTTTCAACTTCGGCCAATCATGTGGGATCTTCTTGGTCACTAGATAATTCACGATGTCTGCATACCATGGAAGCGAGGTGACTGAAAGAATTGCTTCATCTGGAAAGGTCTCTGTGATAGGCTGCAGGCTCAGCTCAGGAGATTCCGGCTCAGGCTGCCTTGATAGATGATCGGCCACCACATTCTTTACCCCAGGTTTATCTCTAATTTCCAAGTCGAATTCCTGGAGGAGAAGGATCCACCGAATAAGACGTGGTTTGGCATCCTTCTTCTGTTGTAAGTACCGAATGGCCGAATGATCAGTGTAAACAATCACTTTGGATCCAAGGAGGTAGGATCGGAACTTTTCCAAGGCAAAGACTACCGCTAGCAGCTCCTTTTCAGTGACAGTTTAATTGCGTTGAGCTTCATCGAGCGTTCGGCCAGTGTAGTGAATCGCAAATGGTACATTATCTTTCCTCTGTCCGAGAACAACACCAATGGCATAATCTGACGCATCGGTCATTATCTCAAAAGGTTGAGTCCAAATCGATGGCTGTAAGACAGGGGTCTGTGTGATAAGTTCCTTCAACTGAAGAAAGGCAAGGAGTACACGATCGTCCACAATGAATTCATTCTCCTTGCCGAGCAACTAAGTCAACGGTCTGGCTAGTTTACTGAAATCTTGATAAACCGTCGGTAAAAACTGACATGGCCTAAGAATGACCTGACTTCCTTGATTGTTGTAGGTGGCTCAAGTTTGGAAATCACCTCCACCTTGGCTGGGTCAACCTCCATGCCACGTTTAGAAACCACGTGACCTAGCACGATTCCTTCGGTCACCATGAAGTTGCTCTTTTCCCACGAGAGCACAAGATTTACTTCAAAGAACCTCCGCAAGATTCGACTTAAATAAGCTAGGCATTGATCGAATGAATCCCCGTAGACCGATAAATCGTCCATAAAGACCTCAAGAAAGCTTCCCACCATATCGGCAAAAACTGCAAGCATACACCTCTGAAATGTGGTTGAGGCGTTGTAAAGCCCGAACGGCATCCGTCTGAAGGCATATGTACCAAAAGGACAAGTGAACGTAGTCTTCTCTTGATCTTTAGGAGCAATAGCAACTTGATTGTATCCAGAGTATCCATCTAAGAAGCAGAAGTATTCCTTTGCGGCCAATCTCTCCAAGATCTGGTCGATGAAGGGTAAAGGAAAGTAGTCCTTCTTGGTGGTGAGATTAAGTCTTCTGTAGTCCATGCATACTCGCAAGAGGTGGGTACTCTAGTTGTGATCTCCTCTCCTTTGTCATTCTTCACAATGGTTATCCCTGATTTCTTAGGCACCACATGCAGAGGGCTCACCCATTTGCTGTCGGAGATGGGATAAATGAATTCTGCATCACGCTATTTCTGAATCTCCTTCATAACAAACTCTCATAGATTAGGATTTAATCTTCTATGGAGTTCTTGAGAGGTCTAACAATCTTCTTCCAGAAAAATGTGATGCGAGCACAACGATGGATTGATCCCATGGAAATCCACAGTTCGCCAGCCTATCACCTTGCGGTTGCGTTCAAGAACCTCCATCAGACGAGATTCTTGGTCTTCGGTCAGATGTGCATTAATAATGACTAGATACATGTTTGGTTCTCCTGCAAGAAAGGCATACTTCGTGTTGGAGAGCAAGGGTTTTAATTCTGGTGGGGTCGGAGCTGCTTCAGAAGTGACCTCGGCTATTAATGCAGGTGGTGATTCTTTCATCTGCTCAGTGTCCACCATATTCTGTTCTGCCTCCTCACATAAATCTTGACAAAATGTTTCGATGATATCCTCTTCGGTGCAGAACTCTTCAACAATCTTCTCTTGCACTTGAAGGCACATCATTGTCGCATGTATTTCCTCAAGCAGGTTATGACATATCTCATAATGATTGACAAGGAGAAATTCGACTACAGGGTCCATTCCTTCCATGGGAGAGAGGAATTCATGGATTTCTTCATCATCCATAAAGAGATTTCTATCATGTATTTTGGCTAGAAAGTCGTAGTCTTTGGAAGATTCGATCACCTCTACACATGCTTCAGATGCTCTCTGACATGTTGGCATCGGACAGGGTCTTTATTTGAATTAGGTCACCGCCAGCTCCGAAAGTGATTTCTCCAGTCCCATAATTAACGACTGTGTTTGATGTCCGCAGAAATGGTCGTCCGATTATAATTGGGGTGAGGAGCAAGGGCGTAGAGACGTCCATATCTAATACCACAAAATCGGCCAGGAACTGCCTCCCCTGGACCGTAACTATCACGTCCTCCAATACGCCCCTCGGCCGCTTCAGTGATTTTTCTGCAAACTGCAGAATCATCTTGGTAGGCTTGAGCGGTCTTAGGTTGAATTCTGTGATCAAGGAAGCTGGCATCAAATTAAAAGAAGATCCACTGTCCAGAAGAGTGTGTTCGAATTTTTGATCGAACATCTGGCAGCATACAAGAGGTGCTACATTATCTCTCTTCTTATCTGGGAGATTACTGATAGCACTGACTGTGGCCATTGTGAGGATGTGCTTTTTAGGCTTGCCTCTTTTGTTTCTAGAGTTATGGGGATGAGGTCTGCGCTTATTCATACATGCATCCTTCAGTACTTTCTTCATAGCTGGCATGTACTCCAGATATTTCATTAGTGACATATTCAAGACCAAATTCTGGATAATCTCTACAATAGTAGGATAAGACAAAGCATTTTTCAAATTTTTCATTTTTTGTGCTTTTTCATTGCCTCTGGAAAAGGGATATTTACAGAATCTTCACCGACATCTATTAAAATAGTGTCCATATTGTAGTGTACAGGTAGATGACAAAAAGGAATGGATTCATCTACTACAACTTGTGGACCAAAAATGATGGGCTCGACTTCAGGTGCTGGAGTTGGACTCGCTGCAGGTGCAATGCTCCTCCCGTCAAGAACTGGTTCTGAGGTAGGTGCAGACGACTCCAATGTTGGCCTATCTCCACCGAGGTTGCTGCTATCTTTTTGTTTTTTGCTGTTTTCTTCATTTTTGTGATTTTTTGGGTGATGGTGCTGCTCCAAAAATGCTTCCTAGCCCTGGTGTTGGCATGGCTGACGATTCCCCGTCAGATGCAAGATGCTTCCCCTTTACGGTTGCTGATGGCTTGAGTGTTCTACCGCTCCTGAGAGTAACAGCGTTAGATATAAACAAATCATTCCTACCTGATTTGGGCGGATCACTGCAAGCTACCTGCTCCTTGCGTCAGAAGTTATTCGGATTTGCCTCGACCTGGGCTAGTATGATGGTTTTGGCAGCCATCAGGTCATCGATCTTCTAGGTCATCTCAACAATATTTTTAACCAGCTGTTCAAGACAAGCGAGGGCAGGGTTCACTGGTGAAACTTCAGATGCACCACCCCCTTGGTACCTCTGATTTGGATAATTTGAAGGGGGTGTTGTTGGTATCCTTGCGAAAATTGGTGGGGAGGAAAACGAGAGGGATACTGTGAATACTATTGAGAGGGGTTTGACTGATGATATGCTGCAGCCGGTTGCTGTGGAGGATGGTGGTAGCCATGTTGTTGTTGCTGATAACCCTACCTCCATGTGTTCCCGTATTACTGTTGCTGCAGGTTTTGAGGCTGGAAGTTCCTACCTCCCTGTTGTTGCTGGTATGGTGGCTGATTCGTCGTGTTCTGACCCTAGAAGTGTCCCTGAGGACGGGTCAGCTGTTGTTCAGGTTCCCATACACCATTGATTTCTTGAATTTGTGGTGGGGCAGGAGGAAACTGCTCAGGATAAACAAGAAGCAGCTCGGGTTGATAGACAACCATCTGGTTCTGTGCCTACAGGGGCTGCTCCGGCGCTTGCACATAGTATACATGCTGAACTGAAGGGGGCTGCGGAGGACTAGGATGAGGAGATTGCATGCATGACGGCTCCTTCAGCTCAGCAGAGTTCTCAGTTGCGGCCACAGCATTGCAGGCGTTAGCATTCAGGGCTCGAACTAGTTGCTCTAGTTGTTGAGCAATCACATCAAGCTTCTCCAGTCCCTGGGTCCTCTTCTCAATGACAGATAATTTTTCAAGGTCTTGGGACCTCTTCTCGATGATGTCAACTTTAGACAAGTGGCTCCCAATAATGCTGAGGTTGGAGCTTTCATCCTTGTCTTCGGTGTGGTTAGCCATGTTCACGGGCTTGTTAATGGCGATGGGCATCTTCATGTACGCACGTGATGAGGATTGAGCAGCCTCTCCCTCGGCCATCTCCTCAAAAATGTTCCAAACAACATCCTCATCTTTGTTGAAATGCGAACCTCCACAAGCGGCATCAATGGGTCGCTGGCTCTCTAATGTCAAACCACCAAAGAAGTGCTACACAAGACTATTTTTGGGAATCTCGTGGTGCGGACACCGTTCTTGTATCTCCTTGAATCTCTCCCAAGCTTCATGGATTGTCTCGCTGGGCTGTTGATAGAAGCTTGAGATGCGGGCACGCATCTGGTTCAGACGCCCCAGAGGATAGAATTTGTGAAGAAATGCAGATTTCAGTTCCTCCCAAATTGTGACTACCTTCCCCAAGTGATCGACCCAATACAAGGCCTTATCTTGAAGGCTGAAGGGAAAAGCGGTCATCTTGACTACCCTCAAAGGGATATCGGGGTAGTGAGCGGTGGTGCAGATGCGTCCAAACTTCTTGAGATGGATGTAGGGTTCCTCAGTGGTGTTCCCATGGAATGTGGGAAGCAGAGATAGAAACTGAGGCTTCAGCTCGAAGTGGGCGTGAATTTATGGAATCTGGATCCACTCGGTGATACGACCCGCCCCAGGGTTGTATGTTTGCTTCAAGGTTGGCTTTGGCCGTGGTAGTTATGCATCCATTCTTTCATACTCAGGTCTTCCCACTGAGAGTTCATCTTTGGCACCTCCTTTATTGAACTCCGGATCATGATCGTCTTCTCGTCTGCCATCTCTCTCATCAGCTCTCCGTCTTAAATCATTGAGCATGTCCTGGAATATGATCTGGGCCAAAGCCTGATTGGTCAGTTGTTGTTGGATGGCCTGGATAGATGCAAGCAACTGACTGTTGACCTCATTCTGTATGGTATACTGCCCCTCCCCTTGATCTGATGGTTCGCCCTGCTGGGGTTGTGTTCCCTTTCCTCTGTCAGTTGGAGCCATCTCGGAATTGTCTTGAATTTTGGGCTCGCAATTAGAGTGAGAATCTGCATGGCGAAATAAACTCTGATCAGTGTCTGTCTGAGCACCAGCTGACGAGATAAGTCTGGAATTAAGGTCAGTCCCAGAATGTTGTGAACGGAGCATAGGATATTGATTGAAATCAATCTCCATCCACAAAGGATTAGTTCTGGGACAAGAGTAATCCCGGTTAATTTGAAGAGGAAGGGCTGATTCGGTATGCGAGTCCATCCCGAACAGTGGATTTATTGGGGATAGGCAAGTGTTGAAAGGTGCAAGATTAGGGGAGTCCAAGGAGAAATTCGCGAGATCTGAATTAGCCACATGGAGATCACCTTTATTGAAGATGTAGGTGACACGGAATCGATGTGGACGTCGGCGGGGTCCTGACTAAACCATCCATGTGATGACATCTTGAGAGGGTCAAAAGGGATAGATGATGGATGAAGAGCACGGAGGTGAACAGGAAATAAAAGGAGTTTAAAACAGTAGAAGGCTCACAATGAGCAAGGGTCAAAGGGGAAGGAGGCAAAAATGATGCAAAGGCGCGGTATTTTTGATCTTGACCTTAATTCAACTAATCAATCACACCTCAAAGCAATGGATTCACCAACTCGACCCATGAAGCCGTGAAGGTTCGGCGATTATCTTTGTGAGTTTTAGATTTGATTTTCAGGCATTTATCTTATCACGGCTCCTTAGAGCGCTACGCATATAGGAGAGAGAGTATTGCCAGAAACGTATCCCGTACTTGTCCTCCTCCTGTGTAACATGTAGTCTGCACTTTTTAAGGTCCTTGTAACCCTTCCTGGATCCCTACTTAGCCAAATAAATAGAGAGAGGAAGCCAATAGGCGAAACCGATACTTCGGAACTCGCTCGTAACGGAATCACTCGTGAGTGTGCGAGAACCTACTCGGACGCAAGACGATGAGACAGACACCCCCGTGAAGGCATGGCCTATGCTCTATACTTCAGACAAGGTTAATGCTCTACACAATAGAGAGTTACTATTGCCGACCAAGCCCTACTCGTCTACGTATGATAGAAGCGCCAATACTTCGGAAATCCAGGCGATACGCAAGGCAGCCACAGACTGGGTTTTTGGCTCTATTCCTTACGACGCTGCTCACCTCACTGGGAAGGAAACCTTCCTATGCAACCTTTAAACAAAAGAGGGCTTTGCTCACCCCAAGGTAATGAGTCCAATTAATCAATTTTATTAAGGTCAAATATTTTTAGCAGCCCCTTTTTTAATTTTTTTGTGTTATCACTTGTTTTGAGTCAATTCAATATAAGCACCTAACATTTTTTGTCTTTTCTTTGATTCCTATTGATCCAAAAACAGAGGGAGAAGATCGGCAAAGCAATGCAAGGCGACACTAAAATGAAAATCTCACCTTAGTGCCTGAATGATGAATGCTCAGTTAGAAGACTTACAGTGCTTCCCAGCTCTCTCCATGTGGGATGCAAAACAGGAATTTATAAACCTATACTATATGCCGATATGCACATGGAAATCGTCCTAAGCAGGCAATTGCTAGCGTGATGAACCAAATGCTAAACACACAAAGCGAAGCCTAGTAGTCCGGTCTTGGAATCTCCTCGATGCCCACCACAATGGGTCCTGTCAGCACTGTACGGAGACTCTCACGGTGCGGTGGTTTCGAATTATATGTTCAACAATTAAATATATCTAAGTCCAAACGATAAGACTATAGGTGCATGCAATGGTTGTTAGGTGTTTGGCCTTAGATTACATGATCAAGCAATCCTAAAGACTAAGGGCTCGTTCCACGAAAGTAAAGAAAAGAAAACAAAACTGGAAAATAGCAAGTGATAAAAATGCGTCAAAACTACGGTGAGCCCCCAAGTGAACAAACACTTGGAAATTAGGCCCAAGTGTCCAAAGTCCAGGGTACATGTATTATTACAATTAGTCAAATCTCTCTCACACAAAAAAGACTAAAAACCTAACTATCATCTCTCTCTCATGTCCTCCTGCTCTCTCCTGCCGGCTAGGGTAGAATAGCCGACTCCTCCTCCCAAGGCTACTCAGGATCCCCTAGGCGATCCTCCTCGATCAGTGGTCCCTTGCAATAAAACAAGAAAGAGACGTCAGACAGTTCCAAAATTAATGATACAATAAGATAAGATAAGCAAAAAAATGGCTAAGCTAGTAAACAGACACAAGTCTACTCTACAAGCTGATGCTCCCCGGCAACGGTGCCATTTGAAAAACTATAAGACGAGAGCCGCAAAATAATGGTCTGACAAATCAGACTCACTGTCGCTGAGGCGACTACTCAAGCCTTCACATTTATCAACAATCAACCCACACAATCAATTAAGCAATCAAGAGCAAGGATCAAAATTTATTATACCCTACTAAGAATGTATAGTGGCATGCAAGTAGGGGTCGAACACAGGAAGCAACGGAGTAAAGCAAGCAGACAAAAAGTCAAGCCCTGTGTCATGTGGACTACTTAGCCAATTGGGATTCTTTGTGGGTTTTTGATTTTGTATTTTTTTATTTAAGTTTTTTTATATTTTTATATTTTTCTTTTTAATTTCTGATTTTGTATTTTCTTTTTATATTTTATATATTTTTTATATTTTTCCTTTTTATTTAAATAGACTATATCGACAAAATAAGAAAGAGAGGGATGAAGTATTTATCAAAATAAGTAAAAAAATACTCAAAAATCAGGAAATAAAATGTTTTTGTCTTTTTATAATTTTCTAATGTTTTTGTGATTTTTCTAGATTTTTCTAAATTTTTTGGTATTCTTAAAGGTGAAAATACTAGAAACTAAGAGGCTGGCCGAAATCAAAATGAGGATGAAAAATAGCAAACAGTGTCCAACATTTCTCAAAATTTTTTTAGTTGAAATATAATGAATCAGAGAAAATACAGAAACTGAAATTGCATTTTTAGGATTTTTGTAGAATTTTTAAGATTTTTAGGAAGGTTTTTATGGTTTTATAATTTTTAGGAATTTTATTTTCTAGTGATTTTTGTTCTGGAGTTAAAACATATTGAAGACACAAGATATATTTTTTAGGAAATTTTCTGAGATGTTTTTATAATTTTTATGTATTTTCTAATGCAAACAGTAGTGAAAATACGTGTTTTTGAATTTTATAAATATTAAAATGCAATAAATATGAGAAATAAAAATATAGCATTGAAGAGCAATGCAATAGACAGCAATGGTATTTTTTGGGGGATTTTTGGAATTTATAGATGCTTGCAATAAACAGGGAAAGCATACAAAAACACAAGGCCTAACAAGGGCATAAACGTAAATAGAGCATAATCCAGGGGTCTGTATGAAAATTTTCTAGAAATTATAAAAGGGCGGTAAAAATATTCTGGGACCAAATACCAATAGCCAAAATTCCAAGGATCTTATTGCAAAATTCCCAAAGCCACCTGCACGATGCATGTGACTGGCAGGGACTAAATCGTAATTAATTAAAATGAGGGCTAAATTACAAGAGTCTCATAAATATATTACAGCATAGAAAAGTTTCGGAACTAAAACAAAATACGTAAAAGCCCTAGGGTACTCCTGCAAAATTGCCAAGTCACGTGCACGAAGCACGTGACCTGGCAGGGATCAAATAGGAATATTACAAAATCCTGGGGGCCTTAGTGCAAATGTTACAAAATATCTCAACAGCAGAGGAAAGTTTAATTGCTCCTAATTAAATGCAAAAAAAGATGAGGGCTATATAGCAAAATACCCACACCTGGGGAGATATGACGGCTGATGCAGAGTCACTTGCCACGTGTCAAAGATCTGGCGGCCGATGACGGTTCGCCCCAACGGCCCGGATTAGACAACCCTGGAAGATCGGACGGCTGACACGGGGGTCAATCCAACGGTATCTGTGCTCCTGGAAGAACACACCTGATCGGACGGCAGGGAGGTCGAGAGGAGGAACAGGGAAGAAAACCGACGAGGGTGAGCTTCCCCGAGCTTGCTCTCAGATCTCCGGCGCGTTGAAGGCTTCAAAATGACCGAGACATGGTCTTGCGGGTACCCTCTTGCTGCTGGTAGCTCCAAAAGACCTCGACGACGGCCGAGGCTCTCGCCCGAAGACGGCGAAGCCACTGAGCTTCGAGGACCTCCGGTGAGAACCAAAACGAGCCACAAGCTCAAGTCTTCGCTTCAAACCTGCAGGAGAGGTGTGAAGGGGTCAAGGGCAAGTTTCCTTGACCCCGCGGAGGGTGGAAAAACACGAGCTGCGGTGGAGGAATAAGTCGAGGTCGGCCGGTGAAACTCGGAGCCAGCCAACGCGATATCCGAGCGATGTGGGGATGATCAAATGAGATAGGGTGGATGGCTAAATGCGGGGAAACTTCCGAGCTACTTTAAAAGCTAAGTGGATAACAGAACAAGAGAGGAAGGGACCTCACTGAGGTGGCACTGGAGCTGAGCTTCGACATGACTTCCAGCAAAGTGGATCGGCCTCAATTGAACACCCCCTATATCCCCGAAGGTCCCAAGGTGTTCCTGCTGTCACCAGGAACGTCTACAAGGGTCTTGGCTAGGGTTTAGGTGGCGGAAGAGTGATCAAAAATGAAAGGAAGTCGGGGGTTGGTTTTTGAAGAGTTGACGGTCGTGGTGCAGGGGCTCCAAAGACCGAGGCGCACGAGGCACTACGATGATCCAAAGCCCAATATTTCATCTGGGCGTGTATCATGGGTTAATGGGGATGAAAAGTCGTGAAGGGCTAATCATGAGATAATGCAAGGATTCGCCTCGAAAAAACCACGAAGATAGGTCAAAAACTACTTCTGACACAACCCAGTCGTTGGGCAGAAAGTTGACCTGCGGTCAACTGCTGCCGCCTCCTGGTTGGTCCACGTGGACCAACCAGAAAAACGTCTGAGGAAAAAGATTGCAAATTTGATTAACAATATAAGATGATTTTATTAATTTTTGGTTATTAAATAAAAAAATGTTCGTTATTTTGTAAAGTATTTATAGTGATTTTTATTTATTTTTATGAGGTTTATAGTTACAAGTTACCTTTTTAGGCTATATACAGGTATATACCTCTATATATTTTAATATTTTACTTTTTTTATTTTATGCATTTAATTTATTTACTGTGGATTATTATTTTATATATTTATAAAATATTTTTATGAACTGAAATATATTTTTATTTTATTTTTCTAATGTATTTATACACTTAATAAAATATAAGTATTAAATATAGAGGTGTACTTATAGGTATTATACCTATGTATCATATAAGTATTTTCTTTTTTGTGTTTTATTTAGTATTTTATTCCTATCTTAATGCCCATATATATTATAAATAATATTTACAAAATTACAAAAATATAAAATTATAAAAATAGTGAATAATAAAAATGAATATTTTAATCTGTACAAGTATACAAGTGGGGTCCAAAACTCAACTTTCAACCCGCAGATCCGCAAAATACGAAACCACCTTCATTAAATATATTATTTTAAGTTATATACAATTATAGTGAGTTTGGTGCATTTCAAGTTTTTATTTGTGAGATACAGGTCTGAGAAGTTGAGATTCTGGAATCTTATTCAGATCATAACTTTTTATCTTCATATTATTTTTGGGTGAAATCAATTTTGTATTTTTCTATATGAAATTATCTACAACTTTCATGTTTAAAGTTTTTTATTTGAAGTATAAAAAGTGGAACCAAAAATAGGTCCCAAAATGAATAAAGAATGAATTGGATAAAAGGGATTTTTATTGTATTTTGGCCCTTATCTCCCCCTACTTTATTCCTTGTCGACCAAGTCATCGAGATGCCTAGGTCTCAGGTTTTCGGGTCATAAAATATTTACAATATTTTATTCTTTTTCTTTTCTTTTCTTTATTCTATAATTTTGGCTTTAAAAACCACATTTTATACACTATTTACACAATGATGCATGAATGCGAAAATGCCTAAATTAAGTCTATTTATACGCATTAACTAGGATTTATGACGCCAAAATGACAGAATAAAGATGATGAAACGTCGATTCATCATCTGGTTGATCCAGACTGTAAGGAGAGAACCCTGAAAAATAGTTTGAAAACCTTTTTGAAAAATATTTTGAAAACTATATGGAAAATGTTCTTTTAAAATTTTCAATCCTTTATAAAAGTATTTTGTTCGAAAAAATTTCTTTTCTTTGTGGGAAATAAAAATATTAGAAAAACTATTTGGGAAGGTTTGGAAAATGGTTGCAAAAATATTTTGAAATATATATATATATATATATATATATATATATATATTTTGTTTGAAAAACGTTTGCAAAATGATTTTCAAATATGTTTAAATGTTTGTGAAAATTATTCGTAAAAAGTATTTTTGACTATAGTTTTCAAAAATTGTTTGTAAAATCATTTTTCAAATAAATTTGAGGAATATATACAACGCACTAAAATATTTTATAAAAATAATAATAATCACATATCTCTTGTAAATTCTTAAAATTCAACTATTGTAAATATGAGATGCATCCCCGTGTAAATATTTGTACCTATTTTCTTAGCCAAAATCTTTTTTTTTTCAAAAATCACAAAAACATTTGCAAGAACCAAAAAAACTAAAACATTTGCAGAAAATTTCTTGAAAAATACCAAAAAGACTACATTTGCATTATCTTTTACAAAAACCCATAAAAAGTTCGAAACTTTGAAAATTGCATCACAAAAATATTTTCAGCATTGTAGACAGCATCTGCATAGCATTCACATTTTTCGAATTGAGTTTGATAATTGAACAAGTCAATGTAAAATCTGAAGATTGGAGCTTGGTTGGACCTTAAATATACCTAATAACAAGAACCTTATATGAGCTGGAATTGAGGTACTTCAGGTCTAATTGACTTAATTCTTTGATAATCACAAGAATTGGTTCAATGGATTCTTGACTCCCCAAGTAGAGTATTTTGGAGCACACATATGGCTCTTGTCGATAACGACCTAACTTGGACACATGCACCTTTCACTTGGCTCAACTCAGTTGGAGTGGTGAGGGGATTGGATTTGCTAGTATGAGACGCACACAAGTGAAAACATTTGTCATTGTCTAGGGAGGGAAGTGCACCACAACCCGTCCAGTAGAAGAGACGTATAAATACAGGAGAGTGTGGATTGTAATAACGCTTTGAAAAAGGGATAGTCTACTAGATCAAGAGGCAAAACTCCTTATGTAAATGTTGTTGTATATAGTATTTCAAAAAAAAAGAAATCAAAAAGCAAAAACTCCAAAAAAGTGGATAAGCCTGACTGAAAATAAAATGCATGCCCAAGTATATATATTTGTATAGTCAATAAGCAAGCTTGAGTTTCAAAGTCATATCATATGAGGCTGCAGCTGGATGACTTGACTACACTGGTCTTGCATCCTAGGATAGGTTGCTACATTGGCTACCGTCCATTCTTCTCTTCACCCCCTCCTCTTAAGTTGGTTGCCACTTGAACTTAGAAGGGAATACCTTGCTCCTCGAGGAATGAGTTGCTGGGTTGGGGAATCACTAGTTTGTCATGCTGGAGAGGTCAGTCGATTTGTCATTTCAGTTGAGGAGAGCCACTATCACATACATTGTATAAGTAAGATTTATAGTCATAAGGGTTTGTATATGAATTGAAGTATTCTGACCTGGCTATTGAGGGTACTTGAGTAGAGTTTTGGGATTCTCAAAGGTTGTTGTGTTTCAAATCTGATTCCCAATGAGGTTCCGTCCCCACTAAAATTCCGAAGGTCCAACTTATGCTCCAAACTTTGATTTTGTAAAGACAAGTTTGATGATTAAATTTAATCCACCTTCTTTCTTTTTCTTTTCTTTGTATTTTATTTCTGTAATTATTGCATAAGTGTTTGCTAAGGACTAGCAATGGCAAGTATAGGGGTGATGAATCTCCATTTCGTCACCTTTATTATTTCATTTTGGCCTTTAAAAACCTAGTAAATGCATGTAAATACCCTTAATTTGCATAAATTAACATTCATGCTTTGTTGTATAAATACTGTATAAAAACCATTTTAATGCCAAAATTATAGAATAAAGAAAAGAAAAGAAAAGAAAAGAAAATGAATAAAATATCAAATGTATTTTATAACAAACCCCGAGACCTAAGAATCTTGATAAGTGAGTCGACAAGGAATAAAGTAGGGGAAGATAAGGGCCATTTACACAATAAAAATCCCTTTTATTAATTCCTCATATATTCATTTTTGTGACCTATTTTATTTTCCTCTTTTCATAGATAAAATAAATAAACTTTATCCATCAAATTTGTAGATAATAATATACAAAAAAATAAAAAATTGATTTCATACAAAACTAATTTAGTGTAAAAGTTATGCTCTGCATAAAATTCTGAAATCTTAACTTCCCTGACTCATATCACTCAATAAAACTCAAAATATATCAAAATAACCTTTAATTGCATATAACTTTTAATAAGGTATTTAATAAAGGTGGTTTCATATTTTTTAGAGTAAAGGTGTGAAAATTAGGTTTTGGACCCCTATTATATAATATACATGATTAAAATATTCATTTTATTTGTTCTTTATTATTTTTATAATTTTATTTTTTTATAATTTTGTAAATATTATTTATAAAATATGTACATATTAAAACTATACTAAATATATAAAGAAAACATCAAGATAAAATATGTATATAAAATACATATATGAAATACCAATACCTATACCTATATAATAAGTATACTTATTTATTTAAGTGTAAATATTACTATAATAAAATTATATTTAATTATCTAAAAATAATTTATAATTATATAAAATAATAAACTAAATTAAGAAAATCAAAAACACAAAATAAAAATAAAAGACACAAAACATAGATAAATATACCTATATATTATCCCTAAAAAGTAACTTGTAATTATATATATCTAAAAAATAATTAAAAATCATAATAAAATAATATAGAAAATAAGAAATATTTTTTATTTTATAACTTAAAATTAATAAAATCATTTATTATTTTATATTGAATTTATAATTAATTTCTGGTCGGGTTTTTTCTGATTGGTCCACGTGGACAAACCAGGTTCACCCGCTCATTGACCTCGGTCAACTCTCAAATCGAGGAGCTAGGCGTTGTTAGACTTTGTTTGAACTTGAGTTCTCCCTTTTCCCTGATCGATACGTTCATCGATTGGGTTTGATTCTTCCGTTAGTTTTTCACCTCATTCGTTGGTGATTCACGCCAGGATGTTTCCTTGGCCATTGGATCATTGATGCACACAGTGTGCCTCGATCCTTCCAGCCTTTTGTACACAATATACATAAACCTTCCTATGTCTCCTTCCCATTTTTTAACCCCTTTTGCCCTGTCTTGGCTCCTCCATGATGGGCTCAGGATTGATATTGGTGACAGAGATATCTCTAGCTACGTGGTGGCATATTCAGGCGAGCTTTAGATGTGTTCCAACCTATTCATGGCCACCCTCAGTCATCGAGGTCATGCTTCTTGGCTCCAACCATTTGAGGTACCTTTCCTTCCCTTTTTAGCTTAGTTTTGATCATATATTTCATTCCCCGCATTTTTTTATCTTTTAATTGTGTGTTTTAGCCGTAATCACCACCTTCATAGTTCGCTAGAGCTGAGGTCCGGCGAACCATCCATTGTGTTCTATGCATGTTCTCCACCACATCAGACCAACCCCTCTTCTTCCCCTACGCTTCTTGCATGCCCACAGCACTTCCGTACACCCAGATCCCTCACAGATCTAGTCAACTTCTCTCCCTCCTCCGTCCTTCGCTGGAGAGCGCCGCCCAGCCACCTCCTTCATCCATTCCCCCCTTCTGAAGCTCCCCAAAGCTTTGAGTTTTTGTTGTGACTGACTTCCTGCAAGAAGAACTAGCAAGGAGTTCATCTTTGACCCTCATCGAGGTAGCAGGAACCTCCCAGGTATCCCACCGCCGCCAGCCATCAACGGGGCCCCTAGGGGCACTTTGATGCATCTGATCAACACGGGAGGGACCTGGAGGTCTTTTAGGATCATCAATAGTGGCGGAGGATCATTGTGCATGAGCAGTTTGAAGATTGAGTCTCATCCAAGCTCAGATCTTGGGTTGTTTATCAATACCCCCTCATTGTCGTTCGATCGTGTCGCCCGCTCCAACACACCAGGGATCATCCGATCTTTGGAGCCATCACCGTCAGATCGTCATAGGCGGTCTAATCTCAGTTGTCTCCTATGAAGCGTCATCGCGTGCCCACAAACCGGCATGTAGCAAGTGGGAGGAGCATTACCGTTGAATCCACGCAAGGCTTTGCGTATTTCGCACCTTTTACCCGAAGCATTTTTGTATTTATTATTTAGCACAGAAACCTTCATCTTCCATGTTAATTTTTTGTACCTTTTGTAAAAACACCCTCAAGGTTCTCGTATTTGCATTTTGATCCATGCCAGCTCACCTCATGTGGTCGCCGATGTAAGGTGGGCATTTTGCAAGGTATCCTTGAGATTTTGTGTATTTCTATTTGGTCCAGGGTCCTTTTTTACTCCAGTTGTAACTTTTTTTGAAATTTTCTTACAGACCCTCCTCTTTTATTTTATTTACATAAATGCCCCTGCTACTATTGAAGTTTCTCTTTATTTTCTCTTTTTATTTAAAATAGCAAATGTACTCAGAAAAATCTCAAAAACTAGGCTTAGGACCTTGGTGCTTAAGTTTCACTCCATTTATTCATTTTATTATTTTAGAATTTTAAATATTTATTAAAAATAAAAAATATTCTAAATATTTTCTATCTACAGTATAAAATACCAAAAAATGTATAATCTTTTTTTAAAATTCCAAAGAAATCTTCTTTGTGTTTATCTATTTATTTTACACCATCAGACCAAAATAAAATTAACAAAAGAAAATTCTTAAAAAATGAAAAACCCTAAAAACCTTTATAAAATTTTATAAAATTCGTAAAACTCCAAAATAGATTTTTTTTCTCTTTTCTTATTTTATTTATATTATTAATTATAAATTAAAATTGATTTGGGAAATTTTGGACTTAATTTTCTATTTTTAATTTCCATTCCAATTTTTCCTATTTATTAAATACCTTATTTAGGGTATTTTTGACATTAAAAATATATAACAACTAGCAAAATTTACTAAAAATCATAAAAATAGTAAAAAAATATTTAAAAAATAAAAAATATATATTAATTTTTGAGTATTTTTATGAGTATGTTTATCTAGAATACTATATATACACTCTATATATCCTATATTAGATTTTTAAAAGAAAAAGGAAATCTAAAAATCCAAAAAGAAAATATAAAAAGAAAAAATACAAAAATACAAAAATATAAATAAAAATAATTTAAAAAATTAAAAATACACAAAAAGAAAATATAGACAAAAGATCAAAATCACATTTTTGCACTCATCTGCACAATCTATCCTTTTCTACTCCATGTGTTCGACATCTACATTATTGCACACTATACACATCTATTGTAGATTTATAATAAATTTAACTCCACATTTTCTTTTCATTACTTGATCATTATTTCTGGGTTAATTGTTGACTGATTAGGGTTTATTAAGCGGTCAACACATCGATTGTGGTTTCGCCTTGTGAAACCGTACGACCCTCGACATTCCCTAGTTATCAAATACCAAACGAAAATAAAAATACCTAAAATACATGTATATATACATATGTATATAGATGTAAATATTGACATCTAATAAATAACTTTGTAAAAATAAACAAAAATTATCATAAAGTACTCTATTAAATAATAAGCATTTTTTATTTTATAATCTAAAATTAATAAAATCATTTAATATTTTTAAATGATTTAATAAGGGAATTATTCTCCTAATTTGTGGACCAATCAGGCACCTTCTTTCGTAACCCCGGTAAAATGTACAACCTTCAGCGCTCTTCTTGTCAGAAGCTCACAGGAGTCCAACTTTCTCTAAATTCTTGGTCTTCATCCCCATCGATTCAGACCTCGAGCTCCTCCCACTCTGATCTTCCCACATCCCTAACCCTCGCCATACCTCTAGCATCCACCAACCTTCTTCCTCCCGCACACCATCTCCTCTCGAAACTCGTCCCATAATTTGTGTATAAACAAAACCTCCACCTGATTTTTTGAGTTTTCATCCTCGTTTTCCTCCTATAACCCCAATTGGACCTCAGGATTGATTACACTTGGTGACAGCAACATTGTCCCCTCCTTTTTAGCACGGATAAGGTTGGGAATTGGGTGATCCGAGAGTCTACAAGAGATTTTCCAGTGAGCTCTTCTTAGCTCCCCGGAACCATATGTATGAGTTGTTTTCTTTAGCTCTTTAGTTCCCTTCTCATTCATGTAGTTTAGTGTAATGTTTAATTTCAGTAATAGTTATTTGATTAGGGTAATTTGGTAATTCTTCAATTTCTGAAGCATTGTGCTCCAACTCAAAATCATCTCTATCCGCTTATTTTTTACTCTCATTCCCACTGCATCTTTGTTCCCCATCACCTTCTTCATACAACCCTCACCGCTTTCACCCAAGATCCGCAAGATCCTGGTCCACTGAGCTTCATCCATCGCCTTCATCAAAAGCTCTTTCGCCCCACCAATTCCCTTAGATATTCAGCTTCAAGGCCGGTCGAGAGAAACCCTCTCGAGCCAATGAACATTTTCATGTAGGTTTGAGATTCGAAGGAGTCCCTAGAGCATGGAATCAAGGCCAAGCAAGAACTTCAGGCACCCGATTCTCACATCAGCTCTAGGACCCCTTCACTGGGTTCTGGACCATCTTGAAGACTCCTTTAGGTGAGAGGGACCTCCAGGAAGTAGCAATGCCAATTAGAGGAGACATCAATGGGTGGAGAAGCTTGGATTCGTCGATTGAAGTAACATAGGTGATGTGTTCTTACGTGTTCTTTCTCCACCATAGAACATTGTTCGATCAAGAGTAGGGCCTGGATCCTATCTAGGTCCTCGATTCCGGTCGAAGCGTTGCATTTTCCCCAGCACATGATTGAACTTGAGTAGTTGACATGGCACAAGGAGAGACGTCCGATGAAGCTCTTAAGTGGGGTAAATTGCATACAACCCCAGTCCCTTTTTGTATTATGTTTCGATCTTGTAATGATTAAGTAATGTTTAAAAACTTTGGTAAAAATTATTGAGGACCCTCTTGTACTTCTTGATATTGCATCCAGGTCCTCGTGTCTCACGTGTAGCGCCACATAAGGTATTGTACATTTGCAACAAAGCCCTCTCGGCTTTTGTTTATTTCAATCTAGTTTTAGAAATTGTAAAATACATGTAATATTTTGGGAATAATAGCACACCTGCCCTTGCATTTTAATACAATTATACCCCAGTTAGCATGTATATTTTTATGTCTTTCTAGTTTTATTAAATTGCTCTTATGCCTATTAAATTGTAGGAAAATTATACTAAATGCATAATATGATGTTAATTCATGCCAACATTTTTATTTAGGTTTTTACAATAATTTCCCATCTATTAAAAATAGAATAAGAGCTATTTATACCCTATGTAAATATAAAAAAATTATAAAAACTCCTTTATAAATTCCCAAATAATTATTATATATCACTATATATTATACCTCCGAACCAAGAATCCTAAAAAATATAGAAAACACTAAAAACTGCAAAACCATAAAAACACTATAAAAAAAGAAATATTTTTAAAAATAAAAAATTAAGTATTTTTAGTTATATTATATAGTATATATTAAACATAGTTTTGGGTTTTTTTTAACTTATTATCCATTTTTAAAACCCAAAACAAATCGACCTATATAAAGAACTTGCTGTTATGATTTTTTAATACATTAAAAATGCATATAAATTAGAAAAAATTCTATAAAAATCATAAAAATAGGGGAAACCCTTAAAAGTATGAAAACATGTTATTTTGTAAATTTTGACTTTATATAACCATATTAAAATTATAAAACCTACTTATATAATAATTATACATCATTTATTACTATTATCATTACTTAAAATATACAATATATAGTTAAAACCTTTAAAAAATAAAAAGGCTTTTCATATATATATATTCCCATATATTTATTTATTATATACCTTATATAGTATTTATAATAGCTATACTATTGGTATTATTATATATATACATATATATTATATCTTAAACACACAACGAAATTAAAAATTAGTAAAATTTAAAAATAAAATAAAAATCAAAAATATAAAAAATAAAAATACTTTAAAATATAAAATAATTAAATTATAAAAATTAAATATAATTAAAACCCATAAAAATAGAAAATAGATAAAAAGTAAAAAAAAAATAATTATTGTTGATTTTTATTATTATACCTATCCAGTTTGCTCTCTGCGGTTCGACCCCTAATACTTTGTCACTATACATCTTATGTAGGGTATAATAAATTTTACCTTATATTATTTATTATTTTATCATATATAGTGGGTTGATTGTTTATGATTGGTTGAGATACATTTCGAGACCCATGAGAGTGGCCGATATATTGATTATTGGATCCGACTTATCTGACACTGTTGACTCTCTAAGATCGAGCGTTAGGAACACATGTCTAAAAACTCTCTATAAATAGTATATTAAATAATACAAAAATAAAATTGTATTAAATAAAATTCATATTTTCAAAATCAAAGAAATCTTACTATATACCTTATAATATATCATATACAATATTAAATCGTTTTTGTATAATATTATCATTTCTATTTCTCACAAATCAAAATAAACTAAAAAAATACATGTAAACTTCAAAAATACATTAACATACAAATACAATGCTAAAAATTCCACAAAAATTAGATTACATATATTTTATTATATTCTAAATAGTAACTCAAAAAGAAATTAAAAACCAATTATTAAAACCCTTTAAAACTTAAATATACATAAAATCTTCCAAAAATGACTAAATCATTAGAATCTTAAAATATGTATAATATGTAGTTTTAAATGTATTTTCATATTAGTTGCAATAAGAATAAAATACAAAGTTTTTCTTAATATTTATTATTTTTAAAAATCAAAATACCTCACAAATTTGTATAAATTCATTATTTTTCACTTTTTAACAATTTAAAAATTCATACCAACTATAAAAATCAATAAATATCTTTAAAACAGTAAAAAAACATAAATCTTAAAAATATTAAAAGATAAAATCAAACATAAGATATAAAATACATACATATACTTATTAGATATAGATATAGAAACAATTTTAAAAAATTCAAAACACTAAAACAAACTAAAAAGATAAAAATAATTTAAAAATCTTGAAAAATTTAGAAAACCCTATACATTAGATCACATCACTACACTACCCAAGTTTACGTAGTTTGCCTCCCTGGGTTCCATACTCCCATATTTACCACTTACATGTATGTTTAGGAGTCTAAAAACTCAATTTTTGTAAGGATCTAATGTGGTCTACACAAGGCGAGACTGGCACTATTGTTGAGGAGATCGCTCACGAAATCCGAGGGATTCAACAATCAACTCATAACAAATAAAGTAATCAAATCAAGTGTGGATCAAAATCTGTTTTAATTCCATAAATAGTGTGTATATTTGTGTGTATGTGTAGAGGTCGAATATAGGGAGCTAGGGGAACAAAGCACAAAAATAGACAAAAAGACAATGATTGTTTTTTTGTTTACAGTTATTTTGATTTTTGTAGGTTTTTTAATATGGAAGTTTTAAATTTTTCAATTTTATAAATTTTTTCCTTATTTTTAAAATTTATTTTAATAAGTGTAGGTAATATATATATAACTATATAGATAATATAATAAATATGATATATATATATTCAGAAAAATACCCTAAGCACAATCTTTTACTTTTAAGGGTATTAAAAATATTTTTAGTATTTTTTATAATTATAACAACAATATTAGTAATATAAGTAAATATAGCTATATTTATAATATAGGCTTGTATATATATATAAATATAACTATAAATTCTCAAAATTCACAATCTAAAATCTTTTTGTCTTTTTTATATATTAATCTATTTTTGTGATTTTTATCTTCATTGTCCTATTTTTTGTATTTTTCATCAAATAAAAATTGGAAAATAGTGAGCAATAATATATAACCAACTTGTTTTGGATTTCAAAAATAACTAGATAGCTCAAAAATTTCCAAAACTAAATTTAATACATTATCTATGCTATAAATAAAATACGATAATAGAAAGTTGAATTTTTGGATTTTTCAAATGATTTTTTATATTTTTTTAGGTTTAGAGAGGGTTTGCAATTTTTAAGTTTTTCTTTTTAATTTTAAAGTGATTTTTCTTAGTGTAGGTGAAAAATATAATAATAAATTTAGAATTTTTCAAAATGCTTTTTTATGGAATTTTTAATGTAAATATGGAAATAATGTAATGTTTTTGGATTTTTAAATATAGGAAAATTGTTTAATTTGTCATGCAAAAAATATTTGTGATCTGATAATATAGTAGGCACTTGAAATAAAATTCCTATATTCTATATGCAAAATGATATTTTTTTTATTCAAGAAATAAAGAAAATAAAAATACAACACTAGTAGGGGTTGAAATGCAAATAAAATTAAGTAATAATGCATTATATAATAAAATTTCAAAATATGGGGGCCTCTACATAATTTTACCTGAATAATTAATTCATACAATATTGGCATGTGTATAGATGCAATTTTCAAAATATGGCAAGGCATATGGAAATATCTTAAAAATTGTTAAACTAAGTTACAAATGTGAAGGACCAAATGATAACACTAAACCCCAAGGGGGTCCCTACAAAAAGCCCCACCACCTCACGTGTATGGACACGTGAAGTAACATGAAAAGGGACCTAAGTGCAAATAAAGAGAGTGCACGGGTCTGCTTAGAAAATAACCAAAAGCTTTTACACTACATACAATATTTTATGGACTAAAAGTAAAATACAAAACTAAGGGGGATATGTAGTAGAATTACCCCCTATAGGCGCAAGGGGATAGTTAGATGATTTCCACTTAACCATGTATCGCTCGCTCGAAGGACGACGACAGTTCGCTGATCGACACTCGAGATTATATCCTGGCAAAGATCAGAAGATGGCATGAAGCTTGATCGGACGGATGATGCTGCTCGCGAAGAACACCTCGTGATCTGACGGTCGAGGCACTATTTGGAAGAACTGGGGAAGAGCTCTCCCAAGGCTAGCTTGGATATGTGCTTTAAGACGAATCCGACCACCTAGGAGGCCCCCAAATGGCCTAGAAGGTCGCGAAGGCGGTCCGCGTCAATCGATACCCTCAAAATGGTCCAGGCACTATATGTTAGCATGACTTTCTCTCCTCTTTTCTCTATCTCTCTTCACTTTGTTCTCTCTCTATCTTTTTTTTTCTCTTTTTATCAATCAAATGGGATTCTAGATTAGGGTTTGAAGAGAAATTAATCAAATTATATAAGGACTTCTGTTTGAGAGTCAGTTTGAGTAAGAGATTTCATTTAATTTTTTTAGTTTTTTTTTTGATGTTTTATATCTTGGCTTGATAATTGTGTATTGTCTTTAGGAGTGGCTACACATGAAGTTTCAAGTGATGGATTTTGCACAATTTTGATATGCTAATGTAGTGAATATGAGATTATCACAAGAGGTGCCAAGAAGGATGAGGCAAGTAAAATGGGAAGGAAATTTACGGGTTTGCTTTTTTTGTGCAGAGCAACCATCCCCTTTTGGGCAATCGGAAGGGCCACTCGATGCATGTTTTTTTTATGATTCAAAGATGATGAGCACCAACAATCATCCTGACGATCATGGCGTGCATCTAGATAAATCATAAGGGATGATTGTTAACATCAATTCCTCTAATCAGAAATAGTATGGAATGTTGCCTTCCCATCAAGTTACATTCATGTGAATTTTCTTTCCAATCTTCTTCAAGCACCACAAATTTTGTATAACCCGTCCGCTTCCCTCCAGCACAAGGCTGGCTGGTGACGACGACGACCCCTCTGGCTGGCAGCTATGCGAGTATGTACATCCTCGAAGACAGGCACATCACAAGGTATGGTTAAGCCTCCACGGTGGCTGAACCCGTTCTTCGCCTCAGCATCCTTCAACAACTCCACAAACAAGGGGTGGTTCACGAAGACAACCGGCACAAGGAACCTCTCAGACCCCCACTCATCCTCCCTCCCAACATACACCACTAAATGCCCCTTTGGCACCCTCTTGGAGACATGGGCATCTACCTCTACTGACAACCTCTTAAGGGACAATACATGTAGAAAGGCGTCGAGAAGGTGACGCAGAATGTAACGCCATCGTGGAGAATTACTCATCCGTAGAACATCCGTGATGGAGGGATCTTGCATGGGCTGTGGCGGGTGGTATAGACGGTGATAGGAGGAGTGCTTCGGTCGAGGCAGATGGTTGGAAGCTCCGAGGAGCTTCACGCCCGACCTGGGGTGCCTCAGTTTCATGATAGACAAGGAAAGGGAGGCTCAAAAGCAACCTAACTTGGAAGGATGCACGATGTTTGCCACTTGCTTATTACTCCCTTGCCTTCCCAATGGAAGGCGCTGATCCGTCCTATTTATATAGTTTCTTTCACTGATAGATACAACGGCAGTGTTCAAACCACAGGTTTAGATTTTATTTTTGGTCAACAGACAGGGGGGGAGGAACCGATGGTGTGTGGTGGAGAGAAAGAGTGCTAAATGTGAGGTCGAATTGTGAAAAGATAAGAGGATATGGAGGTACATCCAGGGGGGTTGAATCTCAGAGGTCTGAACTATCAACTTCAAACCAGTGACATTACATTTTTAAATCACTTGCAAACCTATGATGAGCCCAACAACTCCGAGTTACGCAATCAGAGCCCTAGATAAAATGATGGATAATGGAACACAAGCACCAATATCCTAGATCTTCTGCGAAAAAAATCCCAACAGTGAGGATATTTCAAAGACCAGGTCATAAGATTCGGACTGTAACATGTATTACCATAACAAAGTAGAAATCTGTAGAAAACAGTCAGTTCAGCTTATCTGAAACTAATGTTTTGATAAATAATTGCTACATTTGTGTCAGTCGCCCCGAAACAGGGCAAGTCCAGACTAGGGCGGCTATCTCTGGTGAGGAAAGTGCCATATACGCTCCTATGCTCAAGCATGTAAATATTGGCAAGGCTGAGCTGTGCACACCTTTTGGCAATCTTGTAACATTCAAAATCCATACCATAAGTATACAGGTCTTCTCCACCTCGATCATAGCAGAATGGTAATCACCAAAACAAACAGCAGCAGATAAGGAAGCAACTTCACTCGGGTTTGGCAATCTGGACGCGAAGAAGAAGTTCTGGAATGTTCTCTCGGATTCCTGTACATTTCAAACAATTGTAATAAGACATAAATCTTTGGTAAAAATGACTTGTAGAAATAAGAAGAGAGCTTCCTAAGCATGGATGCGTACTTCTGCATATGTTGGAGTTCGCCACAGAATAGTGCATTTTCTGGGATCGGGAGGTCTGTTTTATTTAGAGTATCTTCGGGATTGGCAATATTAATGTAAAGCTCCTGTCCAAGGTACCACGTATCAAGGTTCTCTGCACGCAAATTCCACATGCCAACATTGTCGAGAAAAACTAGGACGGCCGTCCAGGCTCCTGGGAAGACCTGTAAAGGAGCGGCGCACAAAAAAAGTTATGACTTAAATATTTGTGTTGGATTTTCCTTGAGATGCAACTTGATGACACCTTGAATCCGTTTACTGATCATCCATTACCTAATCATCCAAGTCAAAAGACTTTAACTTTGGTGGGTGTCATATCCTCTTTTTAAGCGAACTTCTTGGGATGGTGAATTCCATTTGGGTTGTATACATTCCGTATGACTCAGTTGTACAACTCATATTTCTCTCGAGAAATACAAACTTCCCTTCTCCTACATGAGGTTTTTCAGCATTGGAAGGACTTTCCATTTAAGATCCTCGTCTCATGGTGATTACATATTTGTTTTGTTCTTTGCATGGACTGTTTCCTCAACAAAGAAATATTAACACACTTTGATGTCTTCATGAAGATATCAAGAAGCAACTGAATCCATGTCCAACATGGGATATCGAAAGCCATTTGTGATATTGTGAAGATGCCAAATATTATGACAAAGGATGAAATGATGGAGATGAACAAGATGGCACTCGCCTCAAAAAACCTATGTCGCCCAAATGAGGTTCTCAATCTCGATAACAACAAATATAAAGATCAAGAACTCCAATCAAAATGCCACTTCAATCTATGACATATCAACATGCACTCAATCATTCTCCAACAAGGGGTATAGAAAGCCATTTTTAGTACCATAAAGATTCCTATTACCATGATAGAGGATCAAATGATGGAGGTCATTCCTAGTTGCTTCTATATTCCCTACCTATTAACAGACAAAGAAGAATTTCACTTTCTGCAAGGCATATGGAGATGTACTGGAGGACAAAAAAACACGACATTAACAATGTGGTGTATTCGAAATCTGCCAAAGCAGGCGGCAATAAGAGTGAATGCAAAAAACAAGTTTTTTTTGCTAACTACTTCCACATCCAGATGAAACGATGATTGGATTATGGACTCAGAATGCAAATTTCAAAGACAGTTCAGACAGAACAACACATGACCAATACATATGTTGTTGGTCTCTTCTCAAGAAAAACAACTCATAGTCTATGATCATAGGATTGTTAAAACAGAGTAGCAAATGCATTACGGAACATTAATCATCATAGACATTCCTTATCCAAAGAAGGGACTCAATTTCCTTATGTTAGATGACAAAGTATGACAATGTCGTGGAAGACAACTTTCACAACCACAAAGAATGGGAAGACTGTGATTGATATGAATAGATCTGGTAATCTCTATGACGTGCTACAGCAACTGTCATAGGTTTGATTGTAGTGACAACAGCTACATCACTTTCAGATTAGAAGAGGCTCTTGTGCTAGAGGTTGGGGCACATGATTAAGAAAGGACACAACATGCAGAAGAGAAATGTTATATGATCGACAAACTGAGTCGAGTTTTCTATGAGCCCAGCATATTAGAAAAGCGAACAGAGCAAGGTTATGATACAAGGGAGCATCGTATCAAGGCACGTTAGATTATATGGTGTGGCTCGAGTTCAGTAAGAAAGAGTGTAAGGTGCATGTTGACCAAAGCCCTTAACACCAGTCAAATTTGCTATCCAACCTCTATATTGGAGTGCATACTAAATGTGCCATTGGCAGAAATACATGTAGATGATGAATGATTAAATAAAGAGACTTCTTTTAGATTGAAGAGGTTCAAAATGTGTTTGCAAACATACATATTATCAATAGAAAGCAAGCTATATGCAATCGCAGTTGCTGCTGCCAACTTGAAAAAATAATCTGCATGTAACAACTTCTGAAAGAAGAAAGATAACAAAAAAATGCTTAGTCAATATCAGGAGAAATCCCGTCTATGACAGATGGATATTTCAGTATGCCATCAATTATTGCCTTCCGATACTGCTTCTTACATGGTTCTAATTTTCCAATGTCTCTCTTGCTTACATGGTTCTATATCCCAGACCTTTTGTCCAGTCATTTTTATCTCAAAAATAATTTAAATCTTAAAATCTTGCAGCTTCTTTCTTGATTTTTAACATTTGTTATACTTGCATACAAAATAAAAGTAACCGACTACCATTAAAAATGGTGTTGCATGGCTTCAGTAAAAGTGGCTGTCTGAGATTTTGAAATTCAAATTCCAAACAGAAGATTACTGGCAGCAAAATGATAGGCTCTTGTACACACCTGTGTAGTAGATCGTGAAACGGCATCCCACCTGTTATACCTCTGCCTGTCACCATTAGTCCAGTTTCCATACCCCATCCTAAACTCAAATAAAGAGAGCTGATATTAGACATCACAGTATGCAAATGAGTGGTTATACATGAAAATCAATGGTATAATTCATACCCAACAACAAAGAGAGCATATCCATCCATATGGTAGCTCTGAATAGTTGTGGCATGGTTCTGGAATACAATTTCCACAAAACCTTTATAGGAGCCATTAATAATTGATGTTCCAATCCTGGGAGGACCACCTGCAGGTATACTTGGAAAATCCATAGTATAGACCCCATTGACATGAAACTTGTCAGCTAGTCGCAATGGTGTCACTGGAGGGGAATAAGAAAATCCATTAATTGTACTCCGTCGCTTTCCATTTATAACCATGAGTGGCCTGTTCTCAAGGAAATATGCATCGGTAACATTGATAAAACCATACAGGAAGGAACCCTGAGGGTTGGGACGAGCAGCACCAGTTGTCAAGTTCCTTCTGTAATGTAAAGAAAAGAAAAAACATACACCCACATTTAGGAAATTATGTCAAAACAATTTACAAAATGGTCTCAGGAGGAGCAGCACCAGTGGTGAAGTTCCTTCTGTAGTGTAGGAAAATCAAAATCACACACCCAGACAATTTACAAATTGGTCTCAGAAAGATATCGTTAACAAATTAGGAAAGTATAGGTATCTTAGGATAACCTCTTGGTTGGAGAGTTATCCCTTGATGACTTTGGGGATAAAAAATAACTAAGCATTTAATTTCATATCAATGATATATATAACATATATATATAGGGGTTGCGGAGTATGCATCCAAGTGTATGTAATTTTACATGCACCGAGGTCTATATCTTCCATGTTTTTTACTTTTTTGAAAAATATCACCATGTATATTCATCCTTATATCCCTCATATATGCCATTCGAATTTCATCAGAAACAGAGACTCCCATGTCTTCCATCTAGAATAGGTAATTTTAACGGTCTTAGAATTGTTGTAATCGACATGTTCTAGATGGAAGGCATAGGAGTCTCTATTTCTGGCAAAATTCGAATGGCATAATGGAGGGATATATAGATGAATATACATGATGATATTTTCCAAAAAAGTAAAAAACATGGAAGATATCGGCCCCAGTGCATCTAAAATTAACTGGATGCATGCTCCACAACCTCATACACACACACACACACACATGTATATGTGTGTGTATATGTAAAATTACATGCACCTGGGTACATGCTCTCCAACCCCATATATATGACATCATGGTAATATATAGTGATGTAATTCCCCAAAGGTTTCATTTCAAAAAATTCACAAATCTATGAAAAAATGAGTCGAGTGTAGGTAGTTACCTACACCCCTGGGTGTAGGCTCCCTTTTCTCATATATATATATATATAGAGAGAGAGAGAGAGAGAGAGAGAGAGACATACACACATACACACATATAGATGCATACATATATAGAGAGAGAGAGAGACACAGACACATACAGATGTATGTGTGTGTATCCTAATATAAGTTGTTGTTTTATAAGAATACATTCACATTGTGATTTCCCCAGAAAGGTATTGTGGGAATTAATACTTGTGAAAACAAGGGTTAAAAAAAGGCCATCCTTTCTTCCATCTCCACAAAAATAGAAAAACTGCATCATAACAATGGTTGTTGGACTATCCTGACACGTATTAATAATGTGGGCTGCCGGATAAAAAGACACAAATCCAAATTATACAGAGAGCACTATAACTCTGATGTGATATGGTAAGTACGATTTTTTGTAAAATGTTTTCTGTAGATTGAAGAAGTTGATTCACACTCAATGTACCCCTACTCCACCTTGTAGCAGACTCATCCCCAAGGATGTATCAAATACATAAGTTAAAAAAAATGGGGAAGCTTTCTTCCACTTTAAGTAGGGCGGCCACATAGAAATCTTGCTCAAATCCATGTTGAAAATCTGACTATTTTTTATGTTGGTTGTCAGCTACCTAATAGAACCCCCACAAGGGGATTTGGACCCTGGTTTGGGTTGTAAACACATGGCACTACCACTAAACTATTTGAGTGGGTGTGTATCAAATACATAAGAATACTAAATAAATAAATGATTTTAATTACTTGGGACATTCTTACCTTCTGCGATGTCACTTATGCCCCTCCTATTTTCGAATATTATCTGTGCCCCTACCTTCTTACAAAATCTCCAATTATGTCCTCTTATAATCAGTTATGCCCCTACTTGCCTTATCAGAAGGGTAGAACAATGAATTTTATAAGAAGGTGGAGGCACATTTGATATTACAAAAAAAGGAGGGCATAATTGATATTGTTGAAGTTACGAACGGCACAAGTGATAAAAATCCAAAATAAAAAGAACTAGCAACACAATCCCCTTCCAAGATATCATTCCAAAAGAAGCCCAACAAGCTCTCTAGATAAGGAATATGCCAATAAATTTCCTTCAAAACATCACACATAGCAAATCCAAGTGAAGTAATGTTGGGATACGAACCACCACATATGGATGCGGATGTGCAATCACTACCAACACAAAAGCACATGAAGAAAAAGAGAAATAGATATGATGATAATCAACCACCTTTCATGACCACCGGAGAAGAAAATCACTAACATATAGAACAAATACAATTCTTTATGTTCACTCGCTCTCCTCTCTCTCTTTCTTTCTTCTCTTTCCCTTTTCTCTAGGGGTTACATTATTGTTGTGGTGTGTAGGCAATGTCTCCATCCCTTCTATATATAGCCCAGTCACAATCCTATAGTCCAATTCCCATTAGGAGTATAAATAGAATACAACTCAACTACTATTAGGATTAGGAGTCCCATCCCATTAGGATTTCTAATCCTAATGACCCTAATCCTAACAATCTCCCCATTTAGTCGTATTCCATCATGATATTTTCATCGTCTTAAGTCTGCATCGGGTCATCCTTGTCATCTATAAGTCTCGTTAGCAAGAACTTACCACCTTTGAGTGGCGCATCTATCACTAGGTGTCCTCAATGCCATCTTGCATGATCTCCTGACAGTCGCCGCTAGCAGTATTCTTCGATGCCTTTGATCGATTTATCCAAGAGATCATCATATCACAACTTTTGAGCATTACGCATCACATCGTCTCATCGATGTTGAACCTTACTCTGATCCGTTGCATTGTATACCTACAACAAGATTGAACCTGACTATGATGATAATTGTTGGACATGACCCTGTATCATCTTCGTTCCGATACCAGTTGTTGACTTGTTGGGGCATAACCCGGTATCGTTTTCGCTTAAATACCAGTTGTTGGAAATATGAACAAATTGATACGGATGCGAATGCATAACCGACCACCACTACGGAAGCACGGAAGAAAAGACAACCAGATATGACGGTGGTCGGTCACCTCTCGCGACCACCAGAAAAGAAAGATCTATAAATTAGAAAAAGTACAACTCCGTCCGTTCCCTCGCTCCCCTCCCCCCTTTCTAGAGGTTACATTATTGTTGTGGTGTGGAGGCAATTCCTCCATTCCCTGTATACAACCCAATTACAACCTCATAGTCATATTCCCATTAGGACTACAAATAGAATACAACTCAACTACTATCAGGATTAGGAGTCACATCCCATTAGGATTCCTAATCCTAATATGACACTAATCCTAACAAGTAATACCCACCACAATACATCTAAGAATCTACGACATACAACACCTGATGAGAACATGGCACCAAATCAAAGACATGGGATGAGATAAAGTCCTAATTGTGGCAAAAAAATCAAGAACAGCCTCATTAATTTATTAAATGAAAAAAAATCTGGCAGTGACAAACCTAATAGACAGGGCTTGTCTCATTGAACGGGATATGTCATAGAAATCCATTGGAGGGTCAGGTAAAGGTCCATATGCAATCCCCTTCGAATTTGAATAATGCAATATGGCAACCCCAGTAACTCTGGTCCATAGGGAGTCGTTCACAAATCTAGCACTTGCCACAATGTAATAGTCACTGGTTGCATTTTGATCCATAACAACCAAAAAGGAGAAGGATTGCCCAACATGAATATCAAGCTCGGTGTAATTCTGTTGCAGTGTGTAGGCGCCTTCCGTTTCCACAAGAAGCAGATTGTGGTTTTGGATTCTAAAGTTCAAACTTGTAGAAACCCCAACATTGTGTACACGAATACGATATGTTTTACCTGTTACAAAACAGAAATTTTTAAAATGAGCAAAATTTGACAGTGGAAGCGCATTACAAGCAATTTCTATTCAAAATATCACAGCATGTAATCAAAGGAGTTGCCTAAGTTCATGACAGAAAAAGGGCAATTCATTCAGGAAAATAATTACGTACCAAACATAATCCAAAATAATTACAGACCGACATAATACAATACAACATTTTTCTCTCTGAGCTCCTAAATGTTCAACCGTATGCAATTCTAATTGTCATAGATGAAAGATCCAAATCCAGTAGCTCTAAATGATTTCAATCCCAGGTGTTTTCACAATATGGATGTACAACAATGATCCTCACTGCATTTTTTCAAAGAGAATATCAACATGATCCTCACTGCATTCTTTCAAAGAGAAATTTAACTTAAGAGAACTTAATCTGGAGAAAAATGCAACACAAAATTTGATTATCAGAATAAGAAATCAAGATTCTAGAAAACACATGTACAATATATTGACTCCAAGTATTGATCTTTTGGATGTAAAAGTTCATATTTCATATCCACAGGCAATAACCAACATGAATGTGTGTATTCAATGATGTGGTGTCCACAAAAAATTGAATGAAAAGGACACCATCACAACCAAAATATGGTTCCAGAAAAGTTTCAACTTGTGCAGTCACCTTCCCAGTGATACAAGATATACGAGATAAAAGAAAAGACAAGTAGACAACCTGGTTCAACATTGATTGTCTCATGCTCAATGCCATCTGCAACAAGTGTGGCATTATATCGATATGGACCCTTGCCATTAATCAAGACACCATCAGGAATTCCCAAGTCTTCGCCATTGTCAAGAGTTTTCTTTAGATCCTGCATCAAGTAAAAAAACATCCCTCTCTGACTTCTGTAATAAATAGATGTTATCAAATAAACTCATCCTTTACACGACTTGCTATACATACCAGATGACTTGTAGTGAACCAATCTCCAATAAAGATGGTTATGTCCCCATATGGCTGTTCAAAGGGAACTGGAATCACTGCTCGGTTGTTTACAATGATACCACCAAACCCTCCTGAAGCTCGTTGTAAGTTAATTGATGGAAAGTAGAAGAAGCTGCCAATTTGGTCCTTCACTTGAAAATTATAAGTCCAGTTCCAACTTGCTGGGATTGGACAATTGGTACCCAGCACACCATCCTGCCAAGAGTTCCTTCTAAGTTGGATTCCATTCCTGTTGCAAAAGTGAATGTCTGTGACAAATCAAACATAAATTAAGTCCAAACAACTCCAAACTGAGATTCCTTGGTTAGATTGTATACCAAGTTATGAGAAGGGGTTCATCCAGATAATTCCAAACATTGACAAGAACGTTGTAATTTGTTGTGGCATTGATAGTGGGTCCAGGGAACTGGTTGTTGATTGCTATGACCTGCAACCCCGAAAGTAATATGAATGAATATGGCAGCTTAAAACTCATAAAGTAACAATTTTCATTGCAGAGAATATATAAAGTTAAATATAATCGTCAGCATAGCAACATGGTTTAAACAAAAGTGCCCACGATAGGCACTAGCTTGGGTGCAAGGATTCCCCATTGCTGCTCTTCTACATATTCAAATTTTACCAGTATGATGATGTATATTTAAAAACACTTCTCATAAGCAATATGCACTTGATAAAGAAAATTTAATACGAAACGAGCATCATATTTGGATATTTCGTATTAGATGCATTCAGCCTTAGTTTCACAGTGTATTAGCAAGGTGGTTGACGGTCATCATTCCTCAAGGCACAAGAAGCTCATCCACCAGAAATAGCTGCTTAGATATATACACCCCGAGCTCATAACAAAAACTAGATCAATAGAAAGGAAAGGTTTGAACACCACCTGCATGTTTGGATTATTGGATAAACCAATTGACATAATAAATCAGGTTAATAAGCAGACACTCACAGTATCATAACAAACTTAATGGTTCACATTCTCAAATCATTTGTTATCGAAGCAAAATCACTGGGCCAAATTCTAGTTCCAATATTGAAACTCTATTCTCACGGAAATTCGAAAACGGTAGTTTATTTTAAATTGGATTTGACATCCAAAAGGGATTGGTGACGTAGCTTGTTGCCTGTCTCTCATCAATTTCTACGTAACCCCTTTAAAAGTATGATGAACAGTTCTTAAAATAATTAAAATCGTTACGGCAATCAAATTAATAATAGTTTCAGAAAAAACTCCTAAAAGAGATCGTCATACATTCCTGACAATTTCGCCCTATTACATCAGCTCAGCGCATCAAAAAACACAAATAAAAAAGGATAATTTTGTCAAATTACATGGTGCTACTCGGAGAACTCCAGAATCGCAAACGCCCCCACCACCCCCCATCATTTTCCCTGTCCCACAGCTGAGGGCGTGGAGCAACAGGGACAAGAAAAACTAGGGCAACACACGACTCGATTAAAATAATTGTATTTCGCATACCCCACAAAATCCTCAACAACACAGCGTCTGATCATGAAAACAGACATCCATCCCACAGCTTTTTGTCATACCATCGATAATCGTGAACTCCACAAGACTCCTATCTTTCAAACAAAATTCCCACGAGATGACTATAGACACTTTCCTACAATTCACATCAGAGGGAAGAAAGTAACAGACGTTATTACCCTCTGTTTGACGCCCAACGGCGCGACGTCGATGTAGGAGACATTCCACTCGTAGTAGAGAGTGGGATCCGCCGCCAGCGCCACCCGATAGGCAATCGCCGGTAGCAGTAAGAACCCGAACAAGAAGAAGGAGAGGGACGCCATCAGCCGCCTCCCTCTCAGCGTCTAGGGCAGCAGAAGAAGAAGACAGCAATTATGTGTCGCAAGTAGTGGAGGATGCGTATATATAGAGAGAGAAAGAGATTGAGAGAGTTGTGAGGGGAGTAGAGTGAGAACGCCAAAGATGCTATAGGAGAGAGAGAGAGAGAGAGCGACAACTGTTTAGGAGTAGGAATTCGATGGGAGTGAGACGCGGCGGTCACGCTTTCCATAAGGAGAATGCGGGGAGGAGAGAAGAGGTACTGGAGGGGTTGGTTGCCGTGATGTTCACAAGTGCGATGCAAACGAACATGGATACGGACAGAGGTATTAGTGTATCTCATTCGTTTTTTAATATGAATACGGATATAGATATAGATATTGACAGATATTAAAACTATCTTATCATATTTTTAAAACGGATACGGATGTAAAACAGATACTGATCGCATACGAATAATGTTAGAAATACTCTGCAGAATCGATTTAAATATATAAGAATTGGATGGAAAACATAGGATATTAATTCTGTAAATGTGTTTGCATCGTAAAAATTATATAAATAAGGCAAAAGAATGTAGAGAATTATGTTATATAAGGTTAAAAATAGATCTATGACTATATTTATATACGAAAATAGATATACAGATATGAGTGTTTGCGGATATCAACACGATATCCATATCCGTATCAATTTTAAAACAGATACGAATGTCAAATTATATATAAAACGAATACGATGACGGATCGAATATATATCCGTATAGGTTTGCATCTAGCTGCGAGATTCTGGGGGTTGGGGTCCGACCCGAGTACTTCCTCTCTTTTCGTATTGTGTGGCGAGGTTTCTCAAGGAATATTTCCACGCATGCCAACAGAATTTAAAAAAAAAGGAAACTAACCGAAATTCCCGAAAATCATCCGGGGAACATGTGCACATGGATGTGGTTTTTTTCGGTTTTTACGGATCTTTTCCAATTATACCCGTGCAATTTTCATAATTACATCACGATTCATATAAGAACTATTTGTTGTTTTAACACATACTACAATATTTTGGAAAATTAACACTTCGAGATTTTAAAATTATAGTTGCAATCTTATCTTGTTTTGCAATAACCATTGTACCTAGTCGTATCCGATCCGTTATCGTATTCATTTTATATATATTTTGACATTCGTATTCGTTTTAAAATGAATGCGGATATGGATATCACTTTGACATTTGTTAATATTCGCACTCGTATATTCATTTTCGAACATAAGTAAAGTGATATATTTATTTATAAATGTGCTTGACAATATTTTATGATTACATTCACCATTGTTGATATAATTGTTATGAAATTACAATATCTGGTGCATCTATTTTATGTTTAAATCATCCGAAACATGTATATTAGTAAATTATTTCTGTTATTATTCGTATCCGATTCATATTCCTTTTACATTTGTATTCGTTTTTAAGGATATGGTAACACATTTTTCACATTCATCAATATTCGTATACGCATTCGTATTCGTATTGGTATTTTAAAATGGATAAGGATATGATTATACATATATTCGTATATGTATCCAACCATTTTCATCCCTAGTATCTAGGTTTGAAAATGGTAGAATACGGATATATGTATTTAATAATATTCTTATCCATTTTTAAATACGAGTATGAAAATTGAATGATATAAATTTGTTTTATCATATCCTTAATACGAATATGAATATAAGATGAATGCGAATCAGAAACGAATAATAATAAGACTATTTAATATATTAACTAAAATATAAATATTTAGGATGATTTACACTAAATAGATGTACCAAATATATTCATTTCATAACAATTATAGTGATAGTGGTGAATAAATGTACTAAGCATTCTTCCACTATAGGTCGGCTACATGGATTATTACTAAAATTGATGCTGAGAAATTCGACTATTTCATAACAATTATATCGACAATGGTGAATATAATAATAAAATATTGTTAGAGATAGTTATAAATGAATCCATATTTCTATTTATGTACTAAAATGGATATACCAATGTGAATATTAATAAATAGTAAAGTGATGTCCATATCAACAACTACTTCAAAATGAATACAAATAACAAAGTTAAAATGTATAATTCCTCTCTCAACCCTGTAAACTTGCTTCGTCTTACCCCACGAACCCTATCGTTAAATTGACACATCAAAAGTTAACTTCCTTGAGTTAACAACAAGTTAATCTAACCAATCCGTATCCGACGGCTAGAATTAACCAAGAGAATGAAAAAAAATCTCCCTCCTTTCTCAACAGCTCTGGCCTCTTCCATCTCTCCTCCCTAGACCAAAGCATTGACCTCCCTCGACCAAGGCATTGACCTGGGCTGGAAGAGGTGTGCGAGAAGGACCATGGAGCTGCGGACTTGGGGGTAGCGGGGGTTGAGGGTCGACGGAGGCGATCTGTGCTGGAGGGAGGAGGCGGGGGAAGGGAGGGCTTCGAGCGGTGGCGGGCGTGCGGGGGCACTCCGATCAGCAGAGGAGGCAGGGGCTTCGAGCCGGGGGGGGGGGGGCAACCCCTCCGTGGAGATTTCCCTTCATCCAGATGCCGGTGCAGCACCCCGAAAGCTTTACAAGGTGGCAGGGGCGTGAAGGGGTCGGGGAAGGGGTTTCGGCGTGCTTCGGGGCGATTCCGACGATGAGGCCAATCGGGAAACATATGGAGAAGTGAGGGAGCCCCGATGCTTCGGCGAAGTCCTTTCAAGAGTACGAACAGAACCCGTGAACACCGGAGATTCTGTTATGTGCAGCAAATCTAATTCTACTCCCCATAGGGCTAGCAATTGAGACGTCCTATATATATATAAATTAAGACGCCCCAACACCATCCCATCCTCGTAGCTCTCGCTATCTGTTGCCCCCTCCCCCGGTCTCTCCCTCCATCGCTGGAGGTCATGGCTTCATCGCTCACCATCACCCAGAAGTTCACGTTGCTCAGCCACGACGGCCACGAGTTCGAGGTGGCCGCCTAAGTTGCCCTCCAGTCACAGACCATCCGGAATTTCGTAGACGACGAGGACTCCTGCTCCGATAGCGTCATCCCTCTACCCAATGTATCCGGTGCAGTACTTGCCAAGGTCATCGAGTACTGAAAGAAGCACGTCGCAGCGGACAACGGCGACGACGACGTTAAAGACGGGGACACGATCAAGAACTGGGATGCTGAATTCGTCAAGGAATTCGATCTGGACACTCTCTTCAACGTCAAAATGGTGGCCAACTACCTCGATATCAAAGGGCTGGCTGCTGGATCAAACGGCCAAACCGTGGCGGATATGATAACGGGGAAGACGCCCGAGGAGATAAGGAAGACCTTCAACATCAAGAATGACTTCACACCGGAGGAAGAGGAAGCGATCCGCAAGGAGAACCCGTGGGCGTTTAACTGAACTTTTAACGGGAATGCAGAAGGATTTTCATTGTTAGGTTTTTGTATTCATTATTCTATGGGTCGCTTTCAAATTTTTTTATCATCAATTGCGGTGCGTGTCATTTCTTTGTGATCTTATTCCAATAAAGCTATGGCAGTTATCTTTTCGGCGTGCTTCGGGGGCCCCGGTGCTGCTGCGGCGGAACTGGACTGGAGGGCAGAAGTCAAGGAGGTGGAGGGCAAACACGAGGACAGAAGTTGAGTAGATGGAGGGCATGGTAGAGGACCTGGAGGTGAAGGATGAGGGTCGAGGTCGGGAACGAAAAGGTCGAGGACGGAGGCGGAGGTGGAGGGCAAGGACGATGGAGGTTGGTGGTGGGTACTGGGAAAAGGAGGAGAGTGAGAGAGAGGGGCAATTAATGTAAATTAGATAAATAAAATATGCATAATACAAAAGAATGTAACTGAATCTGGTTAGTTTTAACGGGTAAATGGATAGGGGTTAACTGCAAGGTTTATAAGGTAAAGGTTAACAAGTTTACAGGGTTGAGGGAGGAATTAGGATGTTTTAAAAGTTATAGAGGTAATTGACAAAGATTATAGAATCTGCCGGGTAAAAAACCCTTAAATTTATGGATGCATTGGATGGGTTGAACTGTAAAGATGTAAAGACACAGGAGATCTGCTAAAATGTGGCAGTACAAGTGCAATTGCATAATGTCAGAGGAGAATAAATGCAAAAAGCAATTTTTTGGGCTCATCCCAACGGCATTGAAGCTGGCGGTTGCCACATGGGATTTGTGGGAAGCTGTCTCGTGTAAAGTTGGCTTCCTCGTAGGGGACATTTATGGAAAAACGCTTCTGCTCTCGGGAATTGCAGAGCGGTCCTTACGAAGAGGCGGCTATTTTAAAGCGGCAACGGTACAGTTGTTATTCTGGACGAATGATTGGACGATTTGTCTCTACATTTTAGAAATTGACTATTCAGACTCCACTGATTACGGATTGTTTCCTAATTCCTTTTCACCTTACTCCGCAAGTTTGTTCCATACTAGAAAGTTGATGTGTCAACCAAATGGCCTTGGAGGATGAAATGGTCCTAAATTTATTTATTTCTGTAAGACCTACGTGGATATACTTTCCCATCTAATCTATTTGAATGAAAATCCCATATAATTCTGAATTATTCTGAATTAATATAATATAATCACAATGAATTAAAATAGCTTGATGAATAGGATCAGGTTGAATATTTGTACCAAGGTTTTAAAAATAAGATGGGATGTTAAATTAGTCAGTCTTCGGTTTGATCCAATCGGGTCAGATCGTCGATCCAAACCGGTTGGACCAGCGATAATGTCAGAATGATATCATCATTTCTATCAACTGGAAAAAAAACCAGATCGAGCTTAATTTACTGATCCAATTGATCGAATTAATTTTTTAACGTATTAAATCGGATACATGTATGTAAGTATGTTTCAATGAAATAATCATTTAAAATATCAAATCTTTCAATAGAATAACATGATTGTCTATTTCGAATAAAACTCTACAAAAGTTAGCCACATTTTCTAACGTTATGTATGGATACATTATTGTAACCATTTGTATATATTTGCTTCTAGAAAACTACTCTAAGAAGGTAGATGCACAATTGATATTGCAAAAAAGAGATGGGCATAACTGATATTGCAAAAGTTAAGAAGGACACTAGTGCTAAAAAATCATATTATTCAATTGTTTAAATCTTTATATTTTAAAATGTATTAAACCATCAACACTAGGTCAATTCGGTTAACCCGGTCTGAACACCCACGTCCACCTGATCCAACCATCGGTGGGACCTGATTTCTTATTTTTCTTCTTTTTTAAAAAAATTAATTACATGAAGCTCGTCGAACCAACCATACTAAGGTCGGTTCCTAATCCAACTGGTTCGACCGACCGATCTGGTTTGATTCTGGTTCGACCGACCGATCTGGTTTGATTTTTTTAACCCGTCTGTAGACGAGCCTTAAACGAACATTTTACATAGTAATACATAACCAGATTTGTGGATCATAATTTTAGGTAATAATTTTCTTTACCTACCATATCCATAAGTTACTTCTCCTATTTTTCATCGTACTCCCTACCTTACAACACATGTTCTATATCGTGATTATCAAATCATGATTTATCATTGTGCACATCATCAATAGGTTCCGGTTGATTGAGGAATACAAGCACAGACATAGCAAACGTATTTAAGTGCAATCGTGCTTGGGAAAGAGTGATACTGACATTCTTATGAAAGAAGATACAACAAAATTGACATATTAAAAAAATAGAATATCCTTTACCCTATTATATTTGTAACGATGAACATTATGCATAGCAAAATTACAGGGTATGCATAATGAATTAAAGAGAAATTTATATCCCACTGACCAAATATCTACATCCATGATACTTACTATGTAATATAAAAGAAACTCGACGTGAGGAAGTGAGTTCACATTAATCATTAGTGGATCATTATGAGTCGGTTGTAATGAGTTTATTTATTCGCTAAAGCATCCAATCCTGCCCATAAAAGGGCATGGTGACTCTGCCATTCTTTGAATTGAATCAAAGCAGAGAGCCACCATCCAAACTATTCACCATCTACGAATATCTTAGCGGTTGAGTAAAGCGAAAGAGAATAGAGGAAGAAGGGATCGTCGACACTCATTCACATTGTCATCATCGCCACGATGTACGATGTCTCTCAACCACAATGGAAGGAGGTATATTCATGAATCTTTTTGCATTTATTTGCAGCCATTACTGCACACAAATTTCCGACGTATATTAACAAAATGGAGGAAAGTTGTGTGCACTCTCTCAAGAGACAAAATAATATAGGAAGATGGAAATCCATTTTTTACTAGTTAAGGGGGATTGTGGGATTGGAACTCTGTTCATTGGAGTGACAGCCCACTTCTTTTACCACTAAATCATTTAAGATGGTTACAAACCAGATTTTATAGTACATGCAAAAGAGGAATATAATTGATGACTTAGTACAAAGATTGACCAATCGAGCCCTAAAAGTCAGTCCAAAAGTTTGAAGAAGTTAAGAACTACATCAGAAAAGGAATCACAAAAATACTCGATGAAGTCGAAGATAAAGCTTCAATAGAACTCATAACATTCAAGCCATCCATCTTCATTGCCAAAACATGATAACAATTGTCATTACAAAGCATAACCCTCATAGTGACGATTGACGAAGTAGGACGCGCCAGAAAATTTTGTTACTTGAAGCGTTAAGCTTGAATCCAAATATGTTATGTTCCTTTGGGGATACTGCAATATCAGTTATACCCTTCCTTTTTTGCATTATCAGATGTACCCTTCATTTTTTGCAATATCAGTTGTGTCCTAGACTTCTTGCATCGTTATTGTTTGTGCCCTTCTTGCAACATCAATTGCGTCTCCGACCAAGCTAACAAAAGATCACAAATGATAACAATGCAAGAAATCAGGGACACAACTGATATTGCAAAAAAGACAAGTATAACCGATATTGCAATACCTTATAAGGATACTACTAATAAAAACCCATAGTACAAACACCAAAGAGTGTCGAAGTTTGTCAATCATGAAAGGAAGAGAGATCACTATGCAAGCATCGTGGCAAAGAATAAATGTAGCATTACGATATAGGAAGAAAGAGCTTCACAACATATCCGCAGAACAGAATAAAGATTTCTAAGCGTTGAGCCTCTGAGAAACAAAGCTGAAAGAGGAAATACGAAAAGTATTAGAGTACACTACAAGATAGAAGGAATACTATTTTGTAACTTGACCTTAAGCATTTTGAGTGATCACAAACATATATAGTTAGACTCGAGCACGACACATTGTGAAAACCACTTAAATAACAACTCCGGTTTAAGCTCGGAACATTACAAGAAACTTGGAATTGTGAGGACGTGTTAACGTTGGATTGAAATTCGAGAAGCATACAACAGTTGCAACAGCTTAAGCCAGTTGCTTCAAACACGACCCGCATCGCGTATTAGAATGTTCTTATTTTGACCGATGAAACACAGGGAATTTGGAACAAAACAAATAATTTGAATTTTGTCGGTTACGGATATCAATAAATGGATTTATATTATCCACTACACCAAAATGGGGTTATTGTGGTATTTTTTCAGAATCCATACTAAATTGTTCGTTGTTAAATATATAGTGACGATACTATTTATTTTGAAATTATTTTTTATATTTGGAATCAGCGACACATGTCATAATCGTTGCTACATCGTTAGCAGTGGCCCATATAGTGATGCTTATTCATATATATTTGGGATTTTTACCCGGCAGACCCTATAATCTTTTGCAATTACCGCTACGACCTCTGAAACATCCTAATTCCTCTCTCGACCCTGTAAACTTGCTCCGTCTTACCCCACAAACCCTACCGTTAAATTGACATATCTAAAGTTAACTTTCTTGGGTTAAAGATGAGTTAATCTAACCAATCCATGATCGGACGGTTAGAATTAACAAATAAAAGAAAAAAATAATTCTCCCTCCTCTCTTAGCTTCCTCTCCCACTGCAGCACCCATAGGAGGCTCAACTGGAGGAGGTTGGCGGTGTACCTGACCACCTGTGATTGGCGGGGGTCGAGGGAGACGGCCTGCGCTAGAGAACGGCTCGAGTAGGGGAAGGCGAAGGGCAGGGCGTGCGTGCGTGTTGGTTGCGGGGGGAGGCTTCCCAGGTGGAGGCGCGGAAGCATTCGAGTGGGGGTGGGCTTCAACAGCTGGGGGTCGAGGGGGAGCCATCGTCACCCTTCATATCGGCTCCACCCCGTCCATCTTTATCTTCGACAGGGAGTTGGCCCACGAGGCCCTCGTCCGTCACAGTGCCATCTTGGCCCACCGCCCCCCTTTGCACGACGCCTCCCGGTTCTTCAGCTCCGACGGCTTTACGGTTAACCACGCTGGGTATGGCCCCTTGTGGCGCCTTCTGCGCCGCAACATCTCGTCCGGGATCCTCCATCCATCCAGGATCAAGCTCTACTCCAACGCCCGGGAAGACTTCGCCCGCTCCCTTCTTGACAGCCTCCGCGATCAAGCGGCTGAGAACAACCGAGTGGTTGCCGTCAGGGAGTTGTTTCATGATACCATATTCCACGTCGTCGCATTGATGTGCTTTGCTGAGGATCTCAACGTCAGCACCATTACAGAAATGAGGCACTTGTTAAGGGAGATGCTTCTGTACATGAAGAAGGTCGAGATCTTTTCCCTCTTCCCCGGTGTCGCCCGCTACATCTTCTACGAAAGATGGCAGAAGATGCTCGACATGCGCAGGAGGCAGTTGAGTCTGATCCTGCCACTGATCCAAGCCCACCGTGCACGCCATCCAAACGGCACGAAGAGCGTCATGTTCTCCTATCTGGACACCCTCCTGGAACTGGAGCTCGGAGAGGAGTACGTCATCGGAAGCTTACCGACGAGGAGGTCATGACCCTATGCTCGGAGTTCATAAACGCCAGAACCGACTCGAGCGCGACGGTGTTAGAGTGGATCATGGCAAGGGTCATCAAGCACAGTAACGTCCAGGAGAAGCTCTATGAGGAACTTGGCAAAGTGGGTCGGGAGAGTAATTACCTGAGGGCCGTAATTATGGAAGGGCTGCGGCGGCATCCGCCGGGGCACTTCGTTCTGCCGCATGCCGTGACGGAGGAGATCGTTATCGGTGGCTACGTGATACAGAAGAACGCGACAATAAACTTTGCGGTGGCAGAGATGGGGTTGGACGGGGAGGCGTGGAAGGATGCGGTGGAGTTCCGGCCTGAGAGGTTCGTGGAAGGGGAAGGGTTGGGAGTGGATATTACCGGGAGGAGAGGGATACAGATGATGCCTTTCGGGGCTGGGAAGAGGATGTGCCCGGCGTACGGGCTCGGCATGCTCCATCTGGAGTTGCTTGTGGCGAGCATGGTGGAGGCATTCGAGTGGAAGCCCGTGGAGGAGGACGGAGGTGTCGACCTGTCGGAGACGATGGAGTTCACTACCGTCACGGAGGTGTCGACCTGTCGGAGACGATGGAGTTCACTACCGTCACTTTTAACGGGGCAAATGGATGGGAGTTAACTACGGGGTCTGTAGGATAAGAGTTAGCAAGTTTACGGGGTCGAGAGATGAATTAGGATGTTTCAGAGGTCGTAGTGGTAATTGCAAAAGATTACAGGGTCTGCCGGGTAAAAATCCCTATATATTTTTATAAATTTTAGGGTTTTTATCAGTTGTGTCCCTATGATGCAATTTCAGTTATGCCCTCTCTCTTATTTGGAATATCAGTTGCGCCCCCGACTTCTTATAATTCTATCGCATGTGTTCCTCAAGTTAGCGGTCGTCCATACCCAACGTAGACAGACGTTAATTTTGGAGACACAATGGGAATTAAATTTTAAAAAAAGGTTGCAATGTCGTCCCATCCTCTTCCTCCTCCCCCCATCTTCTTCCTCCTCCTCCCCCTTCTTCGTCCTCTTCTTCCCCTTATCTTCCTCCTCCCTAACATCCTGCTCATCCTCCACCGCCTATTTCCCTTGCCCCCAACTCCTCCCTCCACCCGCAATGCATCCTCCATGCACCCACGCCTCCCCCTCTGCCCCCGCCTCCCCTAGCTCTACTCCTCCTCTCCTCCTCTGCTACCACGAACTCCTCCACTTGGAGCGACTGCTTGGATGAAACCAGGTCCCTCATGAGCATCGAAAACATCATGTGGTTGCTTGGAATTGATCTATTTCGCCACATGTGCTACCATCTTCCCCTTCCTCTTCATCGTGCTTTACTTCCTCACCCACTTGGTATCCACCTTAACCAATGGCCCCCACTCCATCCTTCTCATCTTTATGCAGACCATCCTCAAGGTCCTTACTGTCCTCGTCTCCCTCTCCACCTCCATCAGAGACCCTTGTCCCCTCCTCCCTAGCCTCCTCCGCCCGCCAACCCCCTCCTCCCTAGCCTCCTCCGCCCTTAGTCACCTTCTCTTCTCCTCCACCCACAACCTCCCCCCTCTTCCACCCGCAGCCTCCTCCTCTCCCTCCTCTCCATCCTCCTCCTCTCCCATCTGCCTCCCCCCCCCCCTCCTCTGCCTCCTTCTCCCCTAGCTTCCTATTCTCCTCCCTCTCCTCTCCTCCGTCCAACCAACCTCATCCTCCTCTGCCCCTCCTCCTCTACCTTCTCCTCCTCCGCATAAGAAGTATTCAGATCCACAAAGTGCCACCTCCCTTGTGGATGTTCCGTGCATCGATGAGGAAAATGAAGGAGGATGGAGGTTGCGTGCAACAGAGGAGGATGGGTCAAAGGAGGAGGATGGGGTGGGGAGAGTATTTGCTATGCCCCTTTCAACCTAACATGGTTTGAGAAATCATGATTCTATTTACTGACAGATAAAGTAACGAAGGGGTACAAGTGATAGAACGGTAAGAAGTCGTTGGTACAATTGATATTCCAAAAAAGAGGGTTATAACTAATATTGCAATATCTCAAATAGGTAAAACTGGTAAAAAACTTAAATTTTAAATAATCATCATTAAATTAGCGATGATTAGTATTTTTTTCAAAATAACAACATATAAACATTGTTAGATGGACCATCTATAATTATATAGTAGAGGATATGCCATCTAATCGCTAATTTTAAAAATAAGAAATATTTTTACAATGAATAATATCATTGTTACATATTTAAACAATGGACAACTTAGTGGCGAATTTTGAAAAAAATGGTTACTGTAACCTCAATTATTTTATGATCCTAGTAGTATTTACCTTTGCTAATTTAATACTAAAAATTTCGAATTTATTAATAAACTTCATATAATAAAATATCACATGAAAAAGAGACAGCTCTAGGTTGCTTAATTATCGTCATATGTCTTTATTGAGGGAAGAAGAATGGATGATAGCACCAAAGGATGGAATGGAAAGGTAGGATGTATTGTATTTGACATGTTTGCAGCTCATTCATAGGAATCGAATCAATTGTAGAAACTAAAATTCAAGTTGATAAACTTATTGTTACACGGTGACTTTATTGGATCGTTAACATGCACACAAATACACACACACACATATCAGGCCGATCATGCGAGAGTAAAAAATTGTGAGTACATGAGAGTAGTGAGTCTGACCACTAGATTTTCCTAATCTCTCTCCTCCTCCAATAAACCAGGAGGGAGAAGACAAAATCTAGTAGTCCAGACTCACTGGTCTCATGCTTTCACAGTTTTTGGCTCTCAAAGGATCAACATCTCTCTATACATACATACATACATACACATACATGCATGCATTATATATATATATGGGGTTGGAGAATATGCATCAAGGTGCATGTAATTTTACATGCACCGGGGGCTATATCTTCTACGTTTTTTTTATTTTTTTGGAAAATATCACCACTTATATTCATCCTTATATCCCTCCTATATGTCATTCGAATTTCGTCAGAAATATAGACTCATATGCCTTCTGTTTAGAAGAGGTAATTTTAACGGTCTTAGAATTGTTGTAATCAACCTGTTCTAGATGGAGAGCATAGGAGTCTCTGTTTCTGACAAAATTCGAATGACATATAGGAGGGATATAGAGATGAATATACATGGTAATATTTTCCAACAAACTTAAAAACCATGGAAGATACAGACCCCGGTGCATGTAAAATTACATGGACCTTGGTGCATACTCCGCAACCCCTATATGTGTGTGTGTGTGTGTGTGTCTGATCTTGTGAGAGCATTAGAGCAGTGACTCTGTACCACTAGATTTTACTTATCTCTCTCCTTCTTTAATCAACTAGAAGAGAGATGACAGAATGTAGTGGTCGCGAATCATTGCTCTCATGCTCACACAGTTTTTGGCACTCACATGATCAACCCTCTATACATACATACATACATGCATGCATGCATGCATGCATGCATGCATGCATGCTCCGGTGAGAGCCTCAAACTGTGGGAGCATGAAGTGGTGAGTCTGAACCATTAGATTTCGCTCATCACATACTGGTTGATTGAAGGAGGAGCGATATGAACAGAATCTAATGGTTCAGACTCGCTTATCTCATGCTCCCATGATCTGAGGCTCTCATATGATTATATATATAGATATATATATATATTGCAAGCATTTATGGTTTAAATTAACTAAATAGGACAAAGATATTGATACAAATAGTTGTGGATAATTAATTATAAACCGATTAGATGATTTGCTACTAAGACAAAAGCATTTAAACATGTTTGTTGGTCAATTCCATATATAACATGAATATGCCATGCACGAAATAGTAAGTACATAGTAACATGAACAAAATATTACCTTTTTTCGATATAACAAAAAGGAATACTTCATGATAGCTAAAACAAGGACCTTAGAGATCTTTTTACACCTTTTCATGATAGCCAAAGCAAGGACCTTAGAGGTCTTTTTTCACTTCTTCATGATAGCTAAAGGAGTTGATTATGCTACTCATACTTTTAATTAACATGCAAATAATATCAATATCCTCGTAATAATAATCAATTTGATACTCATCGTCAATCTCTTATCCATCATGTCCATCATTCACATAAGAGGCGATTCTATCCAATTCTGCTCACCGACGATGCGGGAACTATTCCAATTCAATAAATTCGATTGCGAAGGCAAATGCGAGGAGACGAATAGTGATGGAAGAAGCGGAAGAAGGAGACTGTAGGCCCATATAAGCATTTCAAATGGGCCTTGTGGGCCTCGGCCCATGTGGAGGTGAACATATCACATTAGGTTGGCAACGAGCTCTGAGGTAAGGTGTGCTGGTTTTTGGATTTTTGCCTGCGGAGTACTTCGAAAATTGTTAATAAAAGGAAGGTGGGAATTATTATTATCTTAATTTGTTTATGGGGGAATCGAATCATTGCATTACTTTTTTTTGTTGATTTCAGTTTTTTTATGACAATATGTTCTGTAGGTCGATCTGAACTGTATTTATTAATCGCTTGTGAATTTGGATTTTTTTTCATCTGTTGCATGTTGATTGCATAAATATTCGGGCACTATGATTCTTTCCTGAGGAAAGAATATTCTGTACCATATTTTTTCTGGGGCGAGTACTGCACCCTGGGTATTCCATCCTTATATATATGCACTAAAATAATTATCTTGAGAAACTTAGAACTTGCTTCTATTCCATAAAAACATTGCAAGATTAATCGTATAAGTGTTGCAATGTAATCCATCTGCTTTGATATGTTGATAATTATATTATGAATTCACATCAAAATAAATCTTCCGTTGTTACAGAGTATTTAACTTTCAAGAGCGAAATTTCCGTCGTCGCAAGCTGGACCAGCATTGCGGCAAAAATAAACTTTTCTTTTTAAAATAAATTGGATAGAAATTGAATTAACTTAATATAAGTACATCTGTCCGTCTAAAATATTATTATTAACCAACAAATAAAGAAAGTTATTATAGAATTTATTATATGAAATTACATAAATATTTTATAATATATCGATCTGATGTAATTTATGTAAAAAGAAATTACATAAATATTTAAATATTATATGAAATCTATTATACGAAATTACATAATTATGGAATCTGATGACAAAGGTTTTCTGTTTTAATCCTACTATACAGCGCCTTAGCATTCAAAACATCCCCTCTATGGATCAATTTTTGTTGCGGATCAAATCATTAAAATGCAAAAATCGACTAAATTTCTAGACCTGTCTATGGAAAAATATGATAGGATGGGGAAAAAATCAAGGGCATTATGTAGTCTCTTGATTTATCATGGAATGAAAGACTACGACCTTACAGCGTATAGGATGAAAACGGATATATTTGAATATCTGCTTGTAGTATTCGAAAAATTACTGGATATAAGTATCATTAATTGAATATTAATTGAATATAGATCGAATATGAATATGTGTTATAAAAAGTTTCCGGATACGAATATGATAATGGTTTGAATATCTGTTCCGAATCCGGATATCCGAATAAAATATTTACTATTATTTTTTATATTAGTTAATATAATATATGTCACAATCTTGTGTTATAATATTGATATTATACAATATAGTAAAATATATTAATGGTATTAATAAATTTTGTTTGTTTGGAGATGGGCACGAACAAAATTTACAAAATCATACCCTTTTTTGCTTCCAATCAAGAATACAAGTCACCTCGACACCTCCTTTTGTCATGATGCAAGTTATTTATATTTCATTATCATTTTTAAAATCATTATAAACTTTGATAAAAATTCAATGTGTATTCGTATTTGCTCTTTATTAGATCTGTATTCAGATTTCATGTTTATTGGATCCATATTTTGATTTCACTCTTTATTAGATTCATATATGGATTAACACTTTATTCGATATGTTTTCGGGTCTACTCTTATTCGATCTGTATTCGGATTCGATAAATATCCGATTCGGATTCGTATAAGAATATGGTTTCCATAATGCATATTCGAATCATATCCGTATTCATATTAAACAGAGATGAAGCGAATATGGATATAGAAATAAGCATATTCCATCCGTATCCGGTCGTTATTCATCCATAAGGGTTCGTTTGGTTGCAGGGTTGGGTAGGGTTGGGTTGGGTTGGGCTGGGTGAATAGTAAACTGCGAGGAGGGGGTATCCCCTGTGAATAGTATCCAACCCAACACAACCCAACCCTGCAACCAAACGAACCCTAAGTCTGCGTGGCTCTAGACCTCTGGTAAACATTCACACTATTCGCGCTTTTTCAAGTACATTTAAAATGGTTATTAATTTTCGAGAGTTGAGGTGTTGTTTCGAAGAGTTTCACATCTGAAAATATAGAAAAACTTGCAATCTTTATTTAACAAAATCCTCGAGCTTGAAGGGGAGGGCATTTATGTATTAGGGTAATATTAAAGTGCATAGCAGCTCTAGCTTTCAAGTACACTTGAGTTCTTAGACTGTAACCCTATCGCAAAGAATAGCACCGAATCCAAAAGAAAAACACCATTATTTAAGATAGATCATAGAATCACGATACACGACATTTCACGAGCGATGAAGAAACAAAGGGAGCTGCATCATCTGAACCACGACAACAAAGTAGAATATGAAGCGCGTGCTCACGGGCACTGGAAGCCAGCGGGAACGTTCTTCCCACAGTAGTTGAGGAGGAGGCTGAGGGACACGGGCAGGTTGAGATGGATGCCCAGGATGTCGGCCTTGATCGCGGTGCACAGGCACACCGCGGCCTCGAGGTCGACAAGCCCGTCGAGCAGCGAGCAGCACGGCAGCTTGGGCGGCTTCCCGATGTTCACGTTGATCAGCCCGTTGAGCACATTGGCACACACGCCCAGCTTGAGCGTGTCGACCGGGCACTTCCCGGTAGAAGGTGTGGGGCACGGTTTGGGCTTTGGCTTGGGCTTGGGGATGACACACGGGTCACCGCATGCCGCGGTGAATGCGAACAGTAGGAGGTTGATGGTGAGGAAGAAGGCGAACTTGGAGGCCATGGCTGCACCTCAAGGGGGAAGTGGGAGCAGCTAGGCCTTGCGATTGTTGGTGCAAGGAATGCTGTGTGTGGATCCAACTCGACTGGTTATTTATAGGCGCGGGAACTTTGGTTTTAGAAAAGAAGGTTTGCGGGCTTTGGTCCATGTGGGGAGGAGGTGGAGAACAGATCGACTTCGCTTGTCGATGGAACATCAAGGAGGTGGATTTTGGATTTTCGCGGCCTTTTTTAATTCCCATGTGGATTTTTTTTGCTGGGAAGGGAATCGTTTGCACTGTCTTTTAAATCTGGTATGATTGCTCTTGAAGGATCCATCCGGAGCAAATAAATGATCGTTAAAACCCGTCCCATTTACCCAACGGTTGCTCGTTTTATTGATGTGTTTAATGCTGCGACATGATTCAAGGACTTGGTGAACTGATGCCCTCGTGGAATCCTTAGCTCGTTGTTAAGGGCCAGTTTGGTTGCTGATGTACACCGGTGTATACCACATTCCAACCTTCCCAACTCTTCACAAAGTTTACTATTCACAGGGGTACTTTAACCCAATCCAACCCAACCCAGTTACCAAACTGGCCCAGTGGTGACCTTAAGCCTATTGGCAAGGGAGACCTTCCGCTCCAATTGAACTTTTTATGCAGATGATCTCTTGTTTCTTTCCAAAGGATTTTTATATGCATAACTATGTATACTTTCATAAGTACACGTTGAAACCTTCGTTACTCTAAATTACACGTAGAACCCTAGATAGTTGTTGGCCATTACGTTGAATGACCTTGTGTTAACTTCCATCAATTCTCTTCCTTGACATTAATAGTAACTGAAAAATTTTGGCATTTTTATCCTTCCTATTCTATCAAATTTGTAAATATTACCCCTCGTCCTCCCATCATCTAACAATAAAATAAAATGATAAAGTCTTCTTTCACTATAAGTAGGGCCTACTACATGGATTCTTGCTCAAATTTATGTTGAAAGATTTGACTATGTTTTTACGATGACCCTCTTACTACCTAACACTACCGTGATACTGGGGAATTGAAACCTAATCTTTTTTAGTACACTACCACCATACCATTTAAGTGAGTACAAATTCGCATCATCTGTCAACTCAAAATTGCAAAAGTCGCAAGCGATTTTACTAAGTAAAAAGAGAAGAAAGAAGAAATAACATCAATCTTGCAAGAGCTATGGAAGCAAATCCCATCACAACCCTAAGTCAATTCCCGATATCCACACAACTTAATTATCCATACTCATATTAGAGTTCGAAGGAACAGATGTATACATCAAACACAGGTGCAAACAAAAAAGCCAACCAATTCGGTCATCTCCATCGCCCAAATCAAACGGAATTAGCGGTGGGTGTCGACCATTGTAACGTCTCGTGTCCATGTAAAATAGATATCAAGACGATTCGGATGTTCAAACCGTTCACATGCTCCGATTTTGACCAAAGATCATGGCAAATAATTACGAAGTTTTTTCTACTATTTCTGAGTCATATAACACTTTAAATTATCGACTAATAAGTCATTGATTAGTCCTCAATCATTGTGAAAAAGTTTTATACAATCCCAACCGTGCATTCTCGAGAGATTAGATTTCATCATAGGCACAGTTGGAAGAGGACTCGATTTATGATGACTTTTCCCCCCTATTTTTGGACTCAAAATTGATGAGAGTGTTGAACATGTGAGGCCATAATGTGCCATTAAAAGTTACTGTAAATCACTCCTTATCTGAAATAAAGAGTAACTAATTTATATAATATGTCCCTTCATACAATTACGTTTATATACCATGGCTATCTTGATATTACACAATTATTATCCAGAGTTCGGATCATAGAGGTTGGTGCTGGGTTGAATTTCTAAATGGTTAGATTAAGAACTCAACCCCATCGTCAATTGATTATAAAGAAAGGATCCAGCCTGAAAAGGACATGGCAATCCTTACTTCAAAGGCTGACAACTGACCAACTCTTGATGGGTCCTCTACATATGAATATAGATTCGGATGTGCCGGATGTTATACGTCAAAGAGTTGACTTAGCAAGATCAAGATAATCAAGACCTATGTCATTTGTCCATCCTTTGACCGGAGAAAAATGTGTTAATATATGTCTAGGTGTATACATTTAGTAGAACATATGTTGATGTTATCTTTATCGATTGTATACCATGATGCTTCCATTCTAAGAGAGTGATAAAATATATTTGGATTTTAGAGACTCCGCTAAGTAGATTAGTCATCCAAACTTAGTCCAAATGTTGGACACTGATCTGCATTGGATGCATATACAATGAGAAGATTGGGTATCATGTCTGACATGATCAAACATCTCTTTTTTTATCCTCTCGACACTTAAGAAATGTAATACTTTACTAGCACAACAATGCGATCACTAGTAGTGGAAATGTGATCGCAATAGCAAATACGGGCGCTTTCCCAGAACTAGTGGCCGCATACTCTAACTATGCGACCACAAAGTTGAGACGGTCAATTTGGTGCCTCAACATGCGACCATTATGTTGTCCCATATTGTAGTCGTATAGCCTGCTAAACAAAACGATCATTCAGAACAGAACCCATTCTCTACTCAACTAAAAAACCTTACCTGCGCACCGACCTCTGCCTTCTCCAAGACTTAGCTCTGCCCGTCATCCTCTCTCTCTGAAACGCTCTCCTCCTCCCTCCACCTCAACCTACCCTCTCCTCCTCTCACTCGACCTTCTCCTCCTCTCCCACATCCTCATCTCTGACACCATTCTCTTAGTCTTCCTTCCCGTGGAGAGAATCACTTCCTCCTCCATATCCAACTACCAGTGAGTGTCTCCCCCATATTAATCTCATGTTCATTATGTATTTTTCTTTTCTTATAATTTTACCATTTATTAGATTAAAATTTATTTTGAGTAATGGTTGTAAAGAAAGATCAAAGACCTTTCTCATGTGAGATGCATTAAGGACGAGGAAGGTCGCGTGCTTGTTACTCAGAAGGATATAGAGACTAGATGGGAGCAGTACTTTCATAAACTTTTTATTGGAGAAGGAAATAGAGAGATCATTTTGGGTGATCTGGCTAGTAGTGAAAGTTACTTGAATCGTGCAAGCTATAGACGGATTCAAAGAAAGGAAGTAGAGGAGGTTTTGAAGGTTATGAGAATTGGGAAAGGTGTAGGACCGGATGACATCCCTGTAGAAGTATGGAGAGTTTTAGGTGAGCGTGGTTTGACTTGACTTACGAATCTATTCAATGTTATTTGGCGAAGCAAGAAAATGCCTGAAGATTGGAGGAGGAGTATCGTGGTGCCTCTTTATAAGAATAAAGGAGACATTCAAAATTGTTCTAATTACAGAGGTATCAAGATGATGAGTCACACTATGAAAATTTGAGAACGTTTGATCGAAAGAAGGTTGAGGCAAGTTTCTAACGTAAAAGAAAATCAATTCGGATTCATGTCAGGTCGCTCAACTATTGAAGCCATCCATTTGCTGAGGAGAACAATGGAGATTTATAGCGCTAAAAGGAAGAACCTCCATATGATCTTTATTGATTTGGAGAAGGCTTATGATTCTGTCCCACGAGAGATATTGTGGAGAGTTTTGGACAAGAGACAAGTACATGTCCTATACATTAACCTCATAAAGGACATGTATGATAGGGCTTTATCTTGTGTAAGGATCCCGCCTGGGAAGACTGGTATTTTGACATCAATATTGGTCTACATCAAGGTTCAACTTTGAGTCCATTTCTTTTTACTTTGATTATGGACGAGTTGACAAGTCACATTCAAGATGAGTTACCTTGGTGTATGTTATTTGCTGATGATATTGTGTTGATTGACGAGACTAGAGATGGAGTAAATGAGAAGCTTGAGGTTTGGAGACATGAGTTGGAGAGTAAAGGATTTCGTATAAGTAGGGCTAAGACTGAATATATGGAGTGCTCCTTTGATGGAAGCAATGGTGAAGGAATCGAGGTGAAGATTGGTGATGATAACATTCGGAAGAGAGATTCTTTTAGATATCTGGGATCTATTTTGCAACATGATGGGGAAATTGATGGAAATGTTACTAATAGAATAAATGCAGGGTGGCTAAAGTGGAGAGGAGCCTCTGTTGTTCTATGTGATAAGAAAATTCCTTTAAAATTAAAGGAAAGTTTTACAAAGCAGCTGTGAGACCTGCTATGCTCTATGGATCTGAATGTTGGCCTGTGAACCATAGACATGTGCAAAGAATGGCTATAGCAGAAATGAAAATGTTAAGGTGGATATGTGGACACACACGTAAAGATCGGATTCGGAATGATGCAATCAGAGAGAAAGTTGGTGTAGCTCCGATCGAGGATAAGATGCGAGAAAACCGCTTAAGATGGTTTGGTCATTTGCAAAGAAGATCAGTTGATGCACCAGTTAGGAGATGCGAGTGTTGGGATGTTGAGCCGGTAAAGAGAGGGCGAGGACGACCCAAGAAGTGTTGGAAAGAAACTATACGAAGGGATCTTAGTTTTATGGATATAAGCCCGGGATTGACCCAAGATAGATCTGAATGGAGGTGAAGAATCCATGTAGCCGACCCTACTTAATTGTGGGAAAAGGCTTTGTTGTTGTTTTTGGTTGTAATTGAGTTTGTTAATGTCAAATGCATTGTAGGTGCTTGTTGAATTATCTCAGAGGTTTTATCTTACTAGATTGAATTAAATATATTTTGAAATGTGTTTTTTAGTAATATGTGATGTTGTTCTCATATGTGATTTAGAAATGCAAGTTGCAGGTGTGTGTTGAAGTGTAGGTGGTAGTGTATACATGTGAGTGTGTGTACAAGTGTGATGAATCCATGACTCATCTACTTTATATAAGGATCTTAGCAAAATGTCCTTAATAAATCATCAAATAAACCTTCAAAATCGACTTAATTAACTATGTTGATAAGATGGGAAATTAGGGATAATTATTATATATAAATAAATCCTAATATCTAAGTAATTTCGTTCATTAATTTATGTACAAAAACTAACTAATTTTACTTAATTCTTTTTTATTTATATTCTTTGATTTACTCATTAATTTGGTATTAAGAAACAAAACTTATAAAAATGCTAAAATCAAAAGATTATATAAAGATCTGACTTTGTGAATATTGTACATATTTTATCTTTGACATTTTTTGTTTCACCTTTTTCTTAACTCTATAAAAATCCATAAAAATTAGATTAATCATGTATATATTGTATATATATTAAAATTATTGAAACCTAAATAAAATACAAAAAATACAAAACAAAAAAATAGAGGATTAATTGGCAACTAATACCTATAGAAAAATTGTATTTTGTACATATGGCTTTTATTGATTTTGGGTCATTCATGAAAATAATAGATCTCAATGAGACCAACAACTTTCATGTTGATCACTTTTTCATTTGACCCTTATTTCTATTTTATTTCTCTGATCAACTGCCAATCAAAACCTAACCCTTTGATTGGAACACGACACAGACCTCCTCATCCCCTCTCCAACATATCTCCTCCTATCGCATTCCTCCTCAAGTTGACCCTAGTCGACTGCCGCCTCCTTCAGTCGTTACAATCAAACTCACAAAACTCACCTCTCTCTCGTCCTTTACTACTACTTGAATCCATAATCATATACATGTAATGCTTGTAAATCAACCGCCTTTGCCCGGCCATAAAATCACCTCCCATCAATCGTAACCACCTCCGATCAAGTCACTATAAATCAGCCACCACTCCCTTCTTTCCTCCTCACCCACCACTATAAAAAGATACACTTCAGCCCTAACTCCTCGCAGGTGACAATAGCAACATGAGCCTCTCCGTGCGACGACAAGGAGAAGGTTTTGGTGTGATCTACAACCCCCCTTTTTGTTGTGTAGCAGATCTTCTATTCGAGTTGTAGAGCTCATCTTCTTATCGTCGGAGCACTCGCCGCTACGACTCCAGGAGCTTTATCTCCGCCCCCATGCGACTTGATTCCCATCCTCCACCTCCGACGTCAGGAGCTCCATCTCTTCTCTACCTTCCTCCACTCCTCCAGGTAATCATTCTGATCTCCCTCCCCCTTTGATTTCTCTGATTTTTCACAGGTGTATCTTCACCTCACTCTGCCCATCTAGGCACCACATCAACTCTGCCTCGCACCCACGATCTTTCTCAACCCATCATCATCGCCTCTGCTCTTCTTCATGACCCCCTCCGCCTTGCTCCGCCTCCAGATCTTGCACATACATGGAGCTGCAGGTCGCCTCCTATTCTCACACGCTAAGGATCTCCATTCCATTATTCCTCGCCTCACCTTCGATTTCTAACCATGTAGATTGTCTCAAGCTTCATTGATAGGAATGAGAAACGAGGTTCCTATCTCCTCCTCTACCCCAACATTCACACACCGCTGCACTGATCCGACCATCGTAGCAGCTATGTGTTGCCGCCAGCATCGTCGCCCTATCCCTCTCAAGCCTCCAGATCCCTCAACCGAACTCCGGGACCTGGGAGGAGCTCGAGAAAGCTAGCTAGAGCTCCTCCCCTTTGCTACCACTTGCAGAGGAAGACAGAGTACATGTGCTTTAGAACTCAATCCAACAACTCCTGATCAAGCTTCACCACCAGTCAGATCACGTCTATAGGCTCATCATCAGTCGTCCATCTCCATTCCTTCTCTAGACGGACAAATCACATCATATCTGACGACCCATATCCTAACTTGAGCCGTCATCCGTGCTTTCAGGTTCGATTTGCCGGAGGATCCTCTAGAGCCTCCCTACTTGGCCACGTGTCTACCACCTCTGGACCCCGTACTGTGCCTAGCTCCCATGTGCAGGAGGCACATGGGTAGGGTGTTTATAAAAGAGCCCCTTCAGCTTCTGCAATTCACACTCAGGTCTCCCTCACGCACAAAGCACGCAACCACTAGGAACTTTTGCATCCAAGCCCTCCTTCCATCCAACAATAATAGAAACGCCTCCACTTGGGACTAATTCAAAGGAAGTCCCTCTGGATATGAAGAATTACATATAAGTCCCTCTTAGGAACTAAAATGAATAAAAAAATATTTTATTTACATTTTAGCCCCTATAACTTCAACATTGCATATCTTTGTCATTTTAATCTAAATTTTGTGCATGTTTTAACATTTTAAAGCTCGTTTCATGCTCTATCTTTTTATAACATTTGGGGGTAGAACATAGTTCAATTGAATTGATTTTTATTGATGGATGAAATTGTCATTTACATGCTTTAAGAATAATTTCTATAATTACGTTACGGTGAAGGTTGATCATTTTCTACAAGGAAATGATAGAGGAGGCTTAAATAATTATCTCACTAATATTTAGTGATTTAATATTATTCTTAGGGAGTTAACATGAAAGAATCTTATATCAAGATCAATTGAGTTAATTCAATCCACAATCTTGGATTATGATTGATAAGTCTTTGTGGAATTTTAAAGAAATCGATCTTCTTAAGAGTTCTAAATTGACAAAAAAACTCTTGAATACACATCTTAGATCTATGAATTGTTTAAAGGATTCAATTGTTCATGTGATTAAAGGATAAAGAGTATTAATTCTATGTAATAAAAAATTGTCTCCATGGATTTTCATCAATATATCCCTATATTATGTCATTCAAATTTCACGTGAAACATAGATTCTTATAGCCTCCATCAAGACAAGGTCGATTTTAGCAATTCTGTTACCGTTAAAAAATGAGTGTCTAGATGAAAGTCGTAGGAGTCTCAAACCCAACTTTTAAGTATTAATTCTATTTTTGGTGAAACCATTTCATTTGATAATTAATTTATAACATAAACTCTAAAAGTGAGTACATCCAATTCGGAGTTCATATTGGTGGGATATGAGGTTTGGATGTTAGATTTTATGACGTTTTGGTTTTGAGTTCTATATGCATTTACACACAATTATTTTTAGGATTATTTTTGTATTTTTCTATGATTTTTGTATGCATTTTATAAAAAGAATTAAGTTTATTGGAATTAGTAACTATAGAAAATTGAGAATTTTTATATACAAATATACATATGTACAACCTAGCACGAAAATGGTATTCAAACCTTTAACTCGGGGGTTCTTTTAGTAGTTCTAATAAATAACATTAAGTAAAAATTGAAGTTTAAAAGTTAATTTGGTTGATTAAAAGTTTTCTATAATTAGTTATGAACCATGGAAGTTAGTTTTTTTCTATTTTGTGTGTGTTGATTTTCTGCCTTGACTTAAACTGGTTACTTTGGGTATTTTTTTCATAATAATACTAATTGTTATATTAATTTAGGTGAAGAATGTTTTTGAAAAAATATGTGTACATGTGTTCTGAAAAATGGATGAAGTTTGTATAATGTATAACTAATGAGATTTTTGTCATTTTATGTACAAATTCTCTTTTTATTAATTAGTCGACCAACAAAATAGTGACATGATCTTTGAAAGCAGCACACACACAAACACACATATATTTATTTACAACCTTATTTTTTATTCTTTTTTCTCTTTTTATAGTATTTTTAAATGTTTATTTCATATTTTTTATTCATGAACTATGTACTTACATACATAGAAGGTCATATCGGCAATATATCGATTTCAACAAGGAAGGGGTATCAAAATCACTTAGTATATCCTTTTACAAGGATATTGACGATATATCACCATATCGGCTAATAGCGGTTAAAAATGGCTGGATTATATATAAAAAAATCCTGGATATCGATCGATATCACCGATATTTTGTTGATATCTCTATATATCAATGCTATTGTTCATGCAAGATTGATTCCACTACCTACACCCAGTATTGGTAGGGTATGGTGCGACAGGAGGGTGCATACAATGATTCTTCAACTTGGAGTATATTTGCAAGTCATTTCATGTCGATGAAATCCATTTCCAATATCTATAAAGTCAATTCTTCAAAAAATATCTATAAGTCAAGAATCAACATTAATATCGATATGTTCGAAATGATCGATATATGCGATATAAGCTTCATAGATGATCAATATGTGTTATCTAACGGTATATTTGTAAGTTATTTAGTGATCTATGAACTTGGATGAACTCCATTTTCAATATATATAGGTCAACAACTAAGTACCAACAATATGTTCGACATGACCGATATGTGCAATATAAGGATCATAGTCTTCACAAATGATCTATATGTGCCATCTAAGTGTATATTTGTAAGTTTTTTAATGTTATAAGGACTTGAATGGAATCCATTTCCAATATCTATAGGTCAAGAATAAACATTTATAGCGATATGTTCGATATGACCGATATGTGTGATATATAGGCTATAGATGACCGATATGTGTGACATAAGTGTGTATTTGCAGGTTATTTGTTGTTTTAACATTTTGGATGATCTTAATTTATGAAAAAAGTAAAAAAAAACTTTTTGAGGTATTCTGACATTTCCACTGATATCGTCGATATATCGGTGATATATCCCGATATATCCATTTCCAGGCAGACCGAAATGATATCGATATCGATACGGCCTTTCTTTCTTACAAAAGCTTGATACTAACTTATTTGCATGCATTCAATAGGAATTTTAGCATAAAATACAATAGCTGGTAGATGATTCCCAATTTTTGAAATGATGTGGTACCTCGCCACAATCATGGTGTGACATCTCATATAATCCATTTGATCTTGGTCTACGGTCACAGACAAAACAACTAATCAAATCCAAAACTACAATATAAACAACCACCGACTCACTATTTTAAAAATGAAATTGAATATTTCATTCGATTGCACCATTATTCCGATGTTTATTAATTACTCAAATTTAATTTCTAAATATAGCATCCATACAGGTCCTCCATTACTCGAAAATTTAGGAGAAAGAGGACGCAATCCGTTTTAGACATCATCAAGGGGTCTTCACATCTCTCATTTCCAATGGATCCATCTCCGTTGCATGATTAAGAGTATGTAATCTTTCTTCTGCTGCATTTTTTTGGTAAGTAGGATTTGTGTATCGTTAGTTTGCATTTGATTATCCCTAATGTGTTGAAACATAGGAGAACATGGAATACATCGATTGTTTTTATCTATATATAAACTGCAAATATGTATCGCTTGTTTGAGTTCAATGCACTTTCCATTTTTTTCTTTTGAGTTTTGTTTACAGATTGAAGTATGTAGAATGCGAATGGAAATATCACCTAAACGAAAAAGGTTTTTGATTAAGAATGTAAATATTTATTTACAGATTGAATTTTGTCTCAAGTTTCCAGTATTAATAAATGATTGTTTAATTACAAAAGGTTGTGAATATTGTTCACTCAAAAAACTGATGTATTTTGCAAAAATCAAATAGGATGAAATCCCATTGAGTGTGAATTAAATATCAAAGACGAAGTTTACATATCCAATTGGATGGATTAGATAACAAAAATAGATGGTTATATTTTACATTTTGATTTACTAATTTACATAATTGACGATAAGTTACATTTTGATTCATTAATTTTATATTATATATATTTTTTACATGTTATCTTTTCTGAAGAATAATGATAAATTACTGATTTATTACAATGAGAGCATTGATCTTACAAAATCCACAAAACTATACAATGGATGGCGAATTTTGATAGACCCACGATATTGGGAAACACGTTGGATGGATAATTAAAATAATTTATACATTAATAATAAGAAAACTTTTTACAAAAATCGCATGCGTATTACAAAAGAGACTACGAAATTTACAAAAAATATTAAAGTTTACAAGCATTGTTCTCGCAAAATATTCACATAAGACAATATGAAATTTACAAAAAAAATAAAATGCAGTTTACAAAAGAGTACAACATTGCTTCCATAGAATGTTGAAGGAAAATGAATTTAGCATGTACTACGATGCCTATTTTTCTAATTTGAGAATTTAACAAATGCACACCACATTTAACACCCCCCCCCCAAATAATATGCATATGAGGCGAAGCATATTTAATGTGCTCGTAATTCACTATATATAATATATTAGGAAATACAATTGTAAAAAATATCCCGTCATTGTAGTGTTGTTTTCCACATGTATATCAAATAACCATCCCAAGCAACCTATATTTTAAGAAACAAAGCTACACAGAACACACCAATTTTCGTCCTTTTTTCGAACATATGTGATTATGATTTTGTAATTTACATCACAAGATTGTAACACATATCAATTGATAATAGTGATTTCAAAATGCGAGCTTTATTCTGTCATATTTTCTGGAAAATACAACGCATATTCCCCATGCCAGTCTAAATATATAATGTTCAATGATGTGGATTTTACTAATTAAGTATTAATTTGATCCGCCCCATTTTAGGAATGTTAGTCAGCACGCAAACCACTTAGTGGTTTCAATCTCACTTATAAACCCATCATCCAACAACCTAAGATGACATATTTCCATTCATAAATAGCATTAAGTATAACTGCAAGTTTAAAGCTGAATTTGGTCGAAACATAGTTTTTTTATAAATAGTTATGAACTATGGAAGTTGGCTTTTACTACTTTTTGTATGTTGATTTTCGACCCTGATTTAACCATGTTACTTTGGATAGATTTTTGTGACTAATACTAATTATTATATTAATTTAGGTGAAGAAAGTTTGTAAAAAATATGTACACAAGTGGACTGAAAAATGGATGAGGCTTGTATAATATATAAATAATGAGAATTATGTCAGTTTATGTATAAATTCTCTATTTATTAGTTAGTTGACAAAATCAATATTGACATGATCTCAGAAAGTAGTACATATATACATATTTATAACCTTTTTTATTATATATTTTCTCTCCTTTTATTCTTTTTATGGTATTTTTGAATGTTTATTTCATGTTTTTTATTCATGAACTATGTACTTACTAAAGATTTGTATTAACTTATATTTACATGCATTTAATAGGAATTTAGCATAAAATAGAAGAATAAGAATAATAAATCCCAAATTCCTTAAATCACCAATCATATGATCAGGGGCACAACTATTAGTTATCTATTCCTATTCTCATCGGTATCCTTATAAACAACTTTCTTTTGAGTAGTAACATCAACGGGAATTGTTAGTGGTACAAGCCTCTTTAGTGTTCTTTCTTGCCTACTATCATAGTAAGATAAGCATGAAGTTCCGAAAATTGGTCAAGATTGATTTTCTTCATATCCCTATCAAAATATAAGGATGCACTAGCAACCATCTTCTTGGTTTTTTTGATCATATTGTCATTAATTTAGAATATTTCCTTTTTGGATGAACTCTTCAACAAAATTTAACAGAATGTCAAAATCTCTTGCGATGGGTGGATATTTTATACTGCTTCCATGTATTGTTCCTCGAGATATAAAAGCAGATACTTAGTGAACCTAACCACATCTGTAGGACTAGTCATCACAAGTCTTCTTTGTTCTAAGTATTTTATATGATGAAAAAAATTTGAATGCTTGAGGCCGCTCCTCAATTCAGTATATGACTCCTGACATTTTCAAAAATATAGTTTAAAACATCGATGAAGATGAAGGCCCTATTTCTCCACTCTCCATTCTAGAGGCTTTTCAAATCTACATTGCCTTTCAATAATTCCTCAAAATGCTTGTCTAAATCTTTCCATTTAGACATCAGATACCCATAAAAAATGATAATAGACAGTCCCTCTATATGAAGAATATAAATCTCCAGAGTCATTTGATAAACTGTATATTCTTTTTCTTTTGATCACATATGTTTTCAAGAACCATCCGCATATCTAGAGATGATCTCGTTCGAAGGATAAGGTGATGGTTGTCACTCAAGACCAAGTTAATAATCCATCTCAAACTAGTTCGTTTCAATTAACCATTTTTCTCAAGAAGGGTCCTCAATAGGTGCTAAATTACACATTGATACATTCAATTCGCCCATGACCAACAATTGTCACTTCCACAAAACCAAAGTATATAAGATAGTTTTCGTTAGCCAATTTGATGGTAGTGATTTGAACATGTTAGTTGTCCATTTTGACATATACTTTAAAATCAATTTTCGTCCTCAATTGCCATACGAATGGGGATGAAAGCTCAATGAGAAGAAAATAAGTAAAGAATTGAATTCCGAGGCTGAAAAAACCAACAAAGAAATATAGAAAGGTAAACTAAGCCCTCCATACAACCATTAAGCATAACAAGAACCATGCCTACACTAAAAACAAAGATAAATAGATGAAGATGATACATAACATCAAGCACCAAGCCCACAATAGGTGGATGCTAGCCATAAAGCCGTGTTTATCTAAAAAATGTGTACATCAACCATCAAGAAAATTTGGATGTCAACTAACAAGAAATCACAACAAGATGTACAAATGCTACACAATAAATATCTAACACAAACCCGCCAACATAACCATTAAATATTTCTTGACCCACTATTGGCCATGAGCACTAGGTCGAACATGAGCGAAGCTAGAAAAACGAGCACCGTGGAAGTACATGCCACTCAGCCAAAGAAAGATAATGGAGAGTTGACCGAAATGAGCACTAAATACTTTTCCTCTAAATCATTGGGCCAAGCCGATCCGTTTTTGGCTCAAAAAAGTGTGCTAGTTCAAAAGTTGATACTACTACTTGATATTTGAACTATACATCTCTCGGCTTCCAGGTGGTGAGGATGATACCAAAAGCCCAGGATGCCAACCAGCAACCAACCACAAGTGGACAGAAGTGCGACTGGGTGAAACAGAAGTGCGACAAGGTGCAACTGATGAGACAAGCACCTAGGAAGAGGTGCAAACCAAGGCCTCAACAAGACTCTGATACCAAACAGAACAACAATCAACCAATGCCAAGGTGGTTAACATGGACACCCTTCTCAGGGAGAGGGTGAAAACACATGGGAAAGCTCTACGTTGCTCACAACTTAGGGATACGATCACCAAGTCTAGGAATTAGTGGATGGATGTTTGACCTGATTAGGTTTGGATGAAGAAGGTGCACCAAGGTGTCAACCCTAGTTGAAGTCAAGGAAGGATATTAACTTAATAAGGTAACTACCAGTTATGTGGTGTTATCAATGTTTAGTTTGGAGTTATCTCTCTCATAGAGACGCCCAATTGAAATCCAAAATATGTTGGATTTCACATAATTTGAAGTAGTTTACGTGCAAAATTTTAAAAAGCATAGTTTTGAAGGAGCGAATTCAAAGAAACAAAAAGTATTTGATCTGTCATACAAATCCATCGGTTAAAACTGTAATGTGTCGCAATAGAATTGGTAGGAGAGAAGTAGAAAGACGAATGAAAAGCAAAAAAAAGGAAATTAATTTCTCTGGAATATTCTAGCTGTCTAAGGAGCTATGTATGATTGTTTGTTCGGGATGCTTAACTCGCAGTTATATGGATGAAAACGATCGGATGTGATTCGGATATAGTTATTTCTATATCCATGTGTGCTTCATCTATATCAAATACGAATACAAATACAGATGGCATCGGCTACCGATTTAGAAAATCATATCTTTAAATATTCGAATTAAGATCGGAGATTATCATATCTAACTAGTCAAATTAAATTCAAAGAGGTTGCTCTACATATATAGAACGTGAGGGGCATCATCGTACAAGAGACAATACTATTGTAGTTCCATGTTGAGGCAAAGAAGTGTGATGGTCATCAGAGGTCGTTGGCATGCATGATTCAGGTAGACAGAAAATAAGTTCAAGCTTATAGTTGTTCATTAAACATAATAATAAACAAGGAGCTGAGAGCCTACACTTAAGGGTGTAGGTAACAACCTACACTCGTTCTTTTGCATTACCTTTAGATTTTTTAAAGGAAACATTAAGGTGATATATTCAATTTTCATGCAAAAAAAAACAATCCTAACACACTCATCTAGGATGCATCGATTTTAGCAATTCTGTGATCATTAAAATTTGATATTGATGAAGATGGTAGAAGTGCTGAATTAAGTTGAATTTGGAATGACATTATGGTGATATATAGTAATCTAAATCCCCTAAGGTTTCATTTCAAAAAAATTAAAAAAATAACAAAAAAAGGCACCCTTTTTCCTTATAAATATTATTAATATATTATAATAATAGTATTTTGTATTTAGATATTCAAACCCAATCCATATATTTTTACCATTACCATACATATATATATATATATTCGGAAAGTTTTTAAACTGCTCCATATTCAATTCATTTTCGACTATAGATAACATCCGTATCTATTTTCATCCGCAGTTCCCTTGAGTTCTGCACGTAGATCAGATGTTAATCACTATAATCCCTTGAGTTGCATGGATATAACTTAGAACTACGGATTCATGCGAGGGCATCTTCCACGGCTTTGAGCCCACAAGTTGAAGTTGCCATGCACAATAGAGGTCGGAAAGATAAAGCTGCTTTTTCCAACGCTATATAATATCAACGTATTATGGGGGGCCCTATCGTCACGGGAGGACCCCTTGCTTCCTTCCCTTCCTAGAGCTTCCTTCCACTTCAATAATGTCCATATGCCCCGTTCTGTCCCTTCTGTAGGCTTGTTCCTCTGCGAAGCTGTCAGATGCCCACATCCCTCCAGAGGTGGTTGATCCATAGAATCAGATTCTCGACACACAGAAAAGAAACAAGAAACGACATTGTACCCGCAATCAGAAGAATTTGTCATTAAAATGAAATCGGTGGAAGGAAAACTCCTAAATCCCTCCATGTGTTGTCGGGCATGCCAACCTCGACTCACCTGTTGATCTCACATGGGCCGATGCCCACAAGGCCCTTCTTACATGGAGCTTCCTTTTCTGAGCCCATGATGTTCCCAATTCCCCTCCATTATAAATAGCTCCCAAGCACCAAGCTTTGAGAGCACACAACCGGACTCGTTTGCTCAAACTTGAGGTGCAACCATGGCCACCAAGCTTGCATTCTTCCTCGCCGTCAACCTCCTCCTATTCACCTTCACGGCTGCTTGTGGGGACCCATGTGTCGCACCCAAGCCCAAGCCCAAGCCAAAGCCGAAGCCATGCCCCACACCTTCCGTGGGAAAGTGCCCGATTGACACACTCAAGCTGGGTGTGTGCGCCAATGTGCTCAACGGGCTGATCAACGTGAGCATCGGTAAGCCACCGAAGCTACCCTGCTGCTCCCTCATCGAGGGGCTCGTCGACCTCGAGGCTGCGGTGTGCCTGTGCACAGCGATCAAGGCAGATATACTGGGCATCCATCTGAACCTTCCTGTGTCCCTTAGCCTTCTCCTCAACTACTGTGGGAAGAAGGTGCCCGCTGGGTTCCAGTGCCCATGATGAGAGCCTATACGTTCATGGTTCGGGGGTGTTCTAGTCCTTTCTTTCGTTACTTCGTGTGTGCTTGTCCACGTGTTCCTTCTCTCGTTACTCTCGTCTTCTTGCTGTTGTTGGATTAATTGGTCTATGTTTCACCATCGTGATTTAAATTGAATTTGTCATCCAAAAGGGATTGGCGGCGCAACTTGTTGCTCGTCTCCCAACAGTTTCTTTGTAATATGCCCTGATTTAAGATCATAATTGATGTTGTCCTTCATCTTAAATTTGTTTTTGAGTTCTGGTCGTTAAGTGATTTGGACAATCGAGAATTTGATGCTGGATTCTGCGAATCTGAAAATGATTTCTAATCTTCTAATCCCTTGAAACTGGATTACCATCGTATACAGACAAAATTCGTAGAAATCATATGGTTTGAAGCTCATGAACCCTCATTCTTAAAGTTATAGTTGCGGAAACACTTGCATTTACAAAATACAAGTGAATGATAACGGCTTGACAGTGGCATACCTCATGCATTGGAATATGAGACCCAAGGATCTTCAGGAGAAGTATTCTTCTGGGAGATGAAACTTCAAACCAATGCTCTGGAAAACGAAAAAGCATCAGTATGATAAACCGGGCTAAAACTAGAGCGAGGAAAAGAAGTTTATGCGAGTTCTATTGGTTTTCCTTTTTTGCATCCCATTCATATGACAATCACTTGGACACCAGTGTATGAATTTCCCTTTACACATGGAGTCAAATGAAGGACCAAAACCAATCCTTCGACACGAAACCTAGTCTGATAGGATTGCATTATAGTCCTTGTCAAACTGGAATGATTCACAAATTTTTGTAGGATGAGGATGTATCGGAGACCATCTCATAGGTGAAATAATGTACAAAATACCCATCTTATAAGACACCTACAGATCATCTCCGATTTCAGTCAACACCTATAGTAATACGACTAATAAGATTCAATTGGACATTCAGACTAGGGTTAAACTCAACTCAATCAACTCCAGTGTAATCAGAACTATGTTAGAATCAACTCAACCAATGCACCTTACATTAGACTTAATTCGAGTTAATCAACTTAATTTGAGGATTTCAACAATTAATATTGTAGAAAAACAAGGGGATGGAATGAGGTTTTCTACTGAAGGAGTAAGGTTTCTAATATAGTGTTACAAAACCAAGAATGGAAAGTAGAAAGCATCAATTAGCCAGAAATTAAGAATGCCGATACTGTCCAAGTTGGAGCATGCCTATCGATCGAGCTCCACTGAGGTAACGGTGAAATTCCTTTTTTGGAGACCTTTGGTAAAAAATGTCTAGATGTTGTAGTTATGTAGATGGGTCAGGAGTACCAATATTCCCTTGATGTGTTCATGAAAGACGCGCAGTAGCAATATAAGTGGTTGACTTGTTATCGCAGTAGGGGGAACTGGAGTATTGATGGTCGAAGAAAGCTCATATACAAGGGCAACAATACAGCTAATCTAACAAGTACCATGAGCCCTGGCTCTACACTCTGCTTCTGCACTCTATTTAGAAAGAAATGTTTGTTTCTTACTACACCGAGTGACCATATATCCACCATCAAATATGGTGAAATCCGTGGAGGTGTGTCCTCAGAAGAACTGACGTAATTTGCATCTGCATAGGATGCAATGTCTGAGTGACCATTAGTAGCGTAAAAGAGTCCCTTGCCTAGTGAATTCTTCAAATACCTAAGAATGAGAAGAACACCATGACAACAACTATACCTTGGCTTCTCAATATATTGGCAAACTCTGCTCACAACTTATACGATATCTGGCCTAATATATGTGAGATACGAAGTTAGTTCTTTAAGGATCCGTCGTGGAGGCACGACTCCGGCTTTGAGATTCAGTGGGAATGAAGGATGGCTTATAACCAAGTAAATTTGCATATGCAAGGACGTCAAGGCAGTACTTGAAGGATATGAGAAGATCCTTAGGCGCACACGAAAGCGTGAGGATCAAATCGAATGTGATCGGGAGCAACTAGTCGCACTAGTCACTCAAGGCAGCGGAATTTAAAATTTTCAAATGATGAAACGACATAATCCAAGAACAATTCTCGGATCGTTTCATCTAAACCACAAACAAGTATTAGGTTTACTTCATGAAGCGTGGTTGCGATCGAGTCTCTAAACGTAGAGACCTCCTATCTCAAGTCCGATCCAACGGAGGAGACGCTTGCGAGCATTCACAACCCAAAATAAAATATAAATAACATTTTCGATTAATTGTCCAATGTGAATCCAATTCACATCAACATTTAAATCGTAAATATAATTTACAAATAGCTTTCTCTTATATATTATAAATCACATTTATAATATTTATGATTAATATGGATAGCTCTATCAGATTATTCATATCCATGATAATTAAATCACATTTAATCATCTCGAATCTCTATTCTCGTGTGCCCAAATAATATGAATCACATTCACATTATTCACATCTTTGATAATTAAATCACAATTAATTATCTTAGATAATTAAACCATACGAAGGGATCTTAGTTTTATGGATATAAGCCTGGTTTGACCCAATATAGATCTGAATGGAGGCGAAGAATCCATGTAACCGACCTTACTTAATTGTGGGAAAAGGCTTTGTTGTTGTTGGCGTTGTCGTAGATAACTCTCCTAATATGAATCAAATTCATATTATTTATGATAATGAAATAACATTTAATTATCCATTTCTCAATGCTCGGATACATTATCAACAATGAAATTATCCTACTCTTTCAAGGATAATGTGCTTTCTCCGCAGATACTTGGAGATAAAGACAGGGCGATTGTATTGTTCCACGTATAGTGACTTTGATATTGAGATCACATCTGAAGAGAAGAATATTACTTGTTTATTCTGTGAGGTCTAGGGGTCCTTATATAGGACTAAACCCTAGGGTAGTCAGAGCAGAACTTACACAAATACCCCTGAGGGGTTACATAGGGAAACAATGCATAAGGAAACAGTGATACATAGGGAAACGATGCATAAGGAAATAGAGATAAATAAAGAAACAATAATATATGGTAATCTCTAACACTCCCCCTCAAGTTGGAGCATATTCATCAATCATGCCCAACTTGGAAGTTATCCAGGAAAGCCGCAGTTAATGCCTTGGTAAAGATATCAACAAGTTGAAGATCTGTTGGAATGTGTGGTGTGGTGATCTTCCCTCCTCGTACAACATCTCTGATAAAGTGACAGTCAATCTCAATATGTTTTGTTCTCTCATGGAACACATGATTGGTAGCAATGTAGGTAGCTGATTTGTTGTCGCAGTACAGGGGAATAGGAGTGGATGTAGCAGCATTTAGTTCTTTTAGAAAAGTGAGCAGCCATGTGATCTCACACGTAGCCTGAGCCATTGCTCTATATTCAGCTTCAGCACTAGATCTTGAAACAACTGATTGTTTCTTGCTTATCCAACTAACCAGGTTTCCTCCTACCATCATGGCATATCCAGTTGTAGATCGACGGTCTTCAGGAGAGCTTGCATAATCGGGGTCAGCATATGCAGTAAGATTTGTGTGACCATTTGCCCCATAGAAGATTCCTCGTCCTGGCGAGTCTTTTAGGTAGCGAAGTATTTGAAGTACATCTTGCCAATGACTGTAGCATGGTTTCTCCATATTTTGACTAGCCCTGTTTACAGCATAAGATATATTAGGTCTAGTAACTGTAAGATATAGAAGTTTGCCCACCAGGCTCCTATATCGTGTAGTGTCTTCAAAGAGAGGATCAGAATGTTTTCTAGGCTCTGCTGGAATTCCCGAGGGTTTGCACCCATGTAGTCCTGCCTCAGTTAGTATGTCAAGGCAGTATTTCCTCTGTGACATATGTAAGCCTTTCTCAGTACGTAGAGCTTCTATGCCTAGAAAATAGCGAAGTTGTCCAAGATCCTTGGTGATGAATACTTTTTGCAAGAAAGCCTTGGTTTCTAGTATTCCTTGGTCATCATCTCCAGTAATAATCATATCGTCTACATATACAGCAAGAACTACAACACTATTCTGTCGCCTCCTGACAAAAACCGAATAGTCTGATGTAGTCCTCTGGAAGCCCATGGTGCCAATTTCTGTACTTAGTCTATCAAACCAAGCTCTTGGACTCTGCTTTAGTCCGTAGATGGCTTTGTGAAGTCAGCATACATACTCTCCCTCGACTGCGTAACCTGGGGGTTGTATCATGTAGACTTCTTCGTCAAGCTCTCCATATAGAAACGCATTCTTGACATCTAACTGAAACAAAGGCCACCCTTTGTTTACTGCCACAGAGGTTATAGTTCGTATGGATCCCATTCTAGCTACAGGGGAGAATGTTTCGAAGTAGTCTACCCCGTATGTTTGAGTAAAGCCTTTTGCTACAAGTCTTGCTTTTAAACGATCAATAAAACCGTCAGGGGACTGCTTTGTAGTGAAGATCCAGCGACATGCAACCGGTTTACATCCAGGAGGGCATTTGACGAGGTCCCTTGTTTTTCGAGACTGTAATGCTTCCATTTCTTCATTCATTGCCATTCTCCATCCCTCATCTTGTAATGCACTATGATGATCTTTGGGAACAGAAATAGCCATTATGGCATCTGCATATCTTTTGTCTGAGCAAGATAACCCATTAGTAGAGGTGAAATGAGATATTGGGTGAAGTGTACATTGCCTCTTTGTTCTGCGTAGTGCGATTGGTAACTCTTGAGGACTATCCGGGGTAGCATTGGTGGGAGCATTCGAGGATGGCGTAGTGTCCTGCAACAACGGAATAGGTAAAGGAACCTGAATCGGATTAGACACAGTTCTTCTTTTATACACAATTGGTGGAGGCGGGGATTTTAGGGGAATCTCGGACACTGGTTGTGTAAAGTTGTTTTGTTCAAAGAAGGTGACATCAAGAGAAACGTAGTAACGATGTCCTTTAGGATCGCAACATATGTATCCTTTTTGAGTTTGAGAATACCCTAGAAAAACGCATTTGATAGCGCGAGCAGATAATTTGTCCGTGATATGGAAATTAAGGACAAATGATGTGCATCCAAAGATTCGTAAGGGCAGAGGGAACGGTTTCTCCTTGAGATATAGTAAGTTGAAGGGAGTGGAGCCATGCACAGAAGCAAAGGAGACCCTGTTTATAAGATGTACAGCTGTAAGGATAGCATTGCCCCAATATATCTTGGGAACATTCATATGGGTGAGTAAGGATCGAGCAATATCAAGAAGGTGTCTTAGTTTTCTTTCAGCAACCCCATTTTGTTGGAATGTATATGGGCAAGATGTTTGATGTATGGTTCCCTGGGAGGCAAAAAAGGTTATCAAATCATTCTGAGTAAATTCCAGAGCATTATCAGAACGAAAGATTTTAATGGTAGTAGAGAAGAAATTTTTGACATAATGAAAGAAGTTCTTGACAATGATATTAATTTCTGAACGTTCTTTTAACAAGAATACCCAAGATAAGCGACTGTAGTCATCCACAAAAACAGCAAAGTACTTATGACCACCAATGGTTTTGACCGGACAGGGTCCCCAAATGTCACAATGAATTAAGAAGGAGTAGTACGACGAGGCTCAGTTCTAGCAGGAAAGGAAGCTCTATGATGTTTACCGAACTGACATGCTTCACACTAAAAGGGTTTTAGCGTAGACAGTTCAGGAAACATCATAGAGAGAGCTTTGGCAGAAGGATGTCCCAGACGAAGATGCCATAGAAGGGGGTCTTCAGTGATGGAGGTAGCACCGGCAAAGTTGTTAGTGGTAGGGTTGTTGAGGTAGTATAGGCCATTCCTCTCATGTCCCCCACCAAAAATCTGCCTTGTCCGGATATCCTGAAAATAGCAGGAGAATTCATCAAAAATAACACGACAATGTAGCTCACGACATAGCATCTGAACATATAAAAGACTGAGTGGAAAGGCAGGAGCACAGTGCACATCTGTCAGTTGAAGTTTATTGGAGAATTTAATAGTTCCAACCGCGACAACGGGAGAATGATCCCCATTGGCAACACGAACGCTCTATATAGAGGTAGAAGGTTGAGATGAGGCTAGCAGACTTACATCTCCCGTTAGATGAGTGGAAGCTCCAGAATCAATAATCCATGCATTGGTAACAGAAACAGAGTTTGCTACTGTACCTGATGTAGTGGAAAAGCTAGCAGTAGCAGCAGATGCAGTTGTATCTTTTGTTGAGGGAGCAGAGTCATTTAGAAGTTGTCGCAGACGAGTATATTCAGAAGCAGTGAATGGAGTATGTTGCCCATCCGTAATGTGAGTAGTTGTATCATTGTTATCATGTGGCTCGTCATCATAAGTGTTATGAGCACTTAGTTGCTTGCCAAAAGTTGCCCAGCAACGCTCAGAGGGATGATTCATGCGACCACAGTGTACGCATGCAGGATAACGACCAGTAGAGGAATCACGACCACGACCTCGTCCAAGGTCACGTCCACGATAAAAGTCACGTCCACGGCCTCGACCTCGGCCTCCTAGATAAGAATGACGTCCTCTGTGCCCAGATGAATAGTGGGTCGTTGTCTCTGTAGAAGAATGAACCTGAGAATTTTGAACCGGAACCTCCAGTTCCTGTAGTCGACCGAATATGGTTTCGATCGTAGGCAATTTATCTGCCATAAGAAATTGATCTTTTGCAGTTTTGTATTTCGGATGAAGCCCCAAAAGGAACCTGTAAACCTGTCACTCGGCACGTTCGCCTATTTGTTAATCACAGCATGCAGGTTGAAATATAAGAAGTTCTTCAAACAGGCTTGTAAGTGTCTGGTAGTATTCAGTTAAACTGGTTTCTTCTTGATTAGTAGACCAAATTCTTGTGTGTATATCAGAAAGACGAGACTTTGTTGTTTTCTGGGAATATGTGTGCTCAAGATTTTCCCACATACCTTTAGCAGTATCTTTATATAAAAGATTGGCAGCAATATTTGGATCTACACTATTTGTCATCCAAGTAATTACCTGGAAATTGTCGACAAACCAGGCTTCATAATCTGCATCAGTGATAGACGGAGGAGTCTTTGTGAGGACGACACTCTTTCGTTGGCCACCAATAAATATCTTGAAGGATCGAGACCATAGAACATAGTTTTCGGATCCTTTCAACTTGATAGATGTGCCTCGTACCATCAGAGAAGAAGGAGGTTACATAGGCTTGGCCTCGATGGACGTCATGATAGCGTCTCTAGGTCAAGAAAAAGTAACCTAGATGCAGTTGTAGTTGTAGAGCCGCCTTAGTTGCACATTGATTGTAGAGTTGTGGAAGCTCGACGCTCTAAACCATGAATAAGAGGTCTAGGGCGTTAGCGGAAGATGCCTCGGTGGGTCAGGGGCGCGGTAGTACAAGAGCAAGGGCGCAGGGGAACTAGAGCCCTCACGTCAGGGAACTGGAGCACTGGGGGCGCTGTAGAACCGGGCAACAGGAGCCCTCACAGAGTAGCCTTTCCGCAGCAGAGACGGGAACAGGAGCCCTCGCGGAGGAACTGGAGCCCTCGCGTGGTGCGGTGCGCAGCAGGTGCGCTGTCACGGTGCGCAGCAGGTGCACAGCATAGAGCCCTGGCGTGGTGCGCGCTTTACGAGGAGCTTTCACGCACAGAGGGCTGGAGGCGGAAGCCCTAGCGGTGCGATGAGCTCTCACGCACAGGAGCTTTCACGCACGGAGGCGAGGAGCTTTCACGCACGGAGGCGGAAGCCCAAGCGGTGTGAGGTCGCGAAGGCTGGTGCGATGAGCTCTCACGTACAGGACGCCCTTGCGTCGGGCAGAGATCGTGGAGGCGAGATGCCCTCACGCAGGCCCTCGCGTGGTGCGCAGCAGGGCCGAGTGCAGAGCCCTAGCGCAGTGTGCAGGGGGTCGCGCAGAACCCTCACGAGGCGCACGGTCCCTAGGGAACAGTAGAGGAGGGAGAGGCGGGCGGTGGTGAAGGGATGCTTAATCAGTACACCGGTCTAGGACCACTGCTCTGATACTATGTAAAGATAAGAAGAGAAGAATATTGCTTGTTTATTCTGTGAGGTCTAGGGGTCCTTATATAGGACTAAACCCTAGGGTACTCAGAGGAGAACTTACACAAATACCCATGAGGGGTTACATAGGGAAACAATGCATAAGGAAACAATGATACATAGGGAAACAATGCATAAGAAAATAGAGATAAATAAAGAAACAATAATATATGGTAATCTCTAACACATATCAATGTCCAACATTTGGACCAAGGTCAAACCACTTCTCTACTGAGATGAGTCACTAAGGGCATGTTTGGTTGCAGGGATGGGCAGGGTTGGGTTGGGCAGGGGTACCCCTGTGAATAGTAAACTGTGAGGAGGATTGGACTGTTTGGTTGGAGGGTTGGGAAGGGTTGGGTTGGCCCAACCCTGCAACCAAACAGGCCCTAAAATCCAGCATGTTTCATCACTCCCTAAGAATGGATGTGTCATGGTTATACAATCGTTTATGATCACATCGCCCTCAGGTATTCCTAATACATGTACATCATGCATACTGAAAGATCCAGAGCCCGAAGTTTTAGATCTCTTTTAGACTGTCTCCTTCAGAGTTTTATCATTAAGTTCCTCATTTGATTATTGGGAGTTGGTATCGATCATCTACTTTCCAAAAGCATATACCATACCCAAATGTTGATCATATACTTTCCAAAAGCATATATCAAACATACAAATTCAGTCAAGCTTCCAAAACGAGACGACCGTGTGCGAAATTTGATTCTTCCCAATATCTCATGAGTGAGCTCATGTCTTCCGATTCAGTAATGAACCTGTATGATCCCTTTAAGAAATCGTCTTACTCATATGCTCTTGTATGCACACCAGCGCCTCGGTGTATAGAGCTTGATTAATTCATCAACATATTGGTCTGCCAAATGTCCATACTCAAACATATAGTGGTTTATATGTCTCCGGTCAAAGGATGTGTGCCTATATCGTGACAACATACAACACAGGTCTTTGGTTATCTCGATCCCGTCAAGCCAACTCTTTAACCTAACTAATACGATACCTTTGAATCTCTATTCCTATGTAGAGGACATGCCTCAAGAGGTCAATCAGATATCAGTCTTTAGAGAAATGATTGCCATCCCCTTCTCAGGCTGGAGATCCTCTCTTAATAATCATTTAATGGTGTTTGATGAGTCCTCAATCTAACTCGATGGATATTCATCCAAGCACCAGCCTTTATGATTCAACAATTGAATCAACAGTTGTATGATCATTAAGATGGTCATGATACATAACCCTAATTGTACTAAGGGACCTATTATGCAAATTAGTTAACCTTAATTCCATATCAGGGAATGATATTTGCAATAACATTTATTTCATAATGGCTCGTCATGGGCATGCATGTCCAACAATCTCCCACTAGCCTAATCTTTAAACCCACACTCATGTAACAATCATAAGTTATTTAGAAAAATAGCCAGGTAAGCTAATCAGTCATTCTGTTCCCAAGAGACTACGCCAAGTCCTTTTACGACACTTGCATATCTCCTAGTAACAGTACTCGCATCCAATGCGAATGTTGCATCTTATGCAACAAATACTCAGTCTTGTTAGTTATAGTGTCCTTGACACTAGCTCAATAATTATTATAACCAGTATGTATTTTTCATTATCCTTATCAGAATACGCTTATTCCTAGAGATCTCTATCTCCTAAGGTATCCTTAGTTAAGATCTTTTAGATCTCTATCTATAAAGTCTTAATTTCTTGAAAATAAGACTTTAAGATCACTATCTCTAAGTCTTGTCATCTTTGAAGATATTGTTATTACTGCAACCAAGTGTTTTATCTCCATAGTAGGATTAGTAATAGTTTACTACTCTCACTGCATGGCAGACATTTGGCTTTCGTACACATCTAGTATATGTAGGGCTTCCTATTGATAATGCACTAGGGCATGTAGCTTTGGTATTCACATCCCCAACTCTTTGACATGGTATCCCTTTAAGGTCAGTAGTACCATATCCTAAGGGAAAGAAGTCTTTCTTGGAATTGTCCTAGAAAATAGAACATGTCCAAGGTGTACAACTAATGTGACAGTCTCAATACCCTCTTCTCTATGCTTCTGAATATCTTCAAAACTGAGATCTAAGAGATATCCTTGAGATCATATCTCAAGGTATGGAATAACCAGATTATAAAACACTTATTTATCATCCTTATATCATTCCAAATGATTAGGATATCATCTACATTTGGCATGATGGACACAATGACACTCCCACATGGTTCATCAACATTATATCTGAAATCATAACCTTTATAGTTTCATCAAATCTGATGTTCCAACTACAAGAAGCTTATTTGAGTCCATAGATGGAATTATTCAACTTGCACGCCTTGCTTTCTTCAACCATGAAGCCTTGGGGCTACATCATATGAATATCTTCGGAGAGATTCATAGAGGAATGCAATTTTGACTTCCATATTAAAGATGTCAAAGTCAAGTTGTGTAGCTATAGTTAGCAATATTCCGATGGGTTTAAGCATGGTCACTAAAGAGCAAGCTTCATCGCAGGCGATGTCTTCTCCTCGTGTGTGTAGCTCATGGCTACGAGCCATGCTTTGAAGGTCTCTACCTTCTCATCGGGTTCCCTCTTTCTCTTGAAGATCCATTTACACCTAACGGGTCTTACCCTTATAGGTATATCCTCGAGGGTCCATATACAATACTTGTATATGAAGTCTACTTTAGACTTTGTTGCTAACATCCATCTTTCCATGTCATGATCTTCAGAAGCTTCATCACATGAAGCAAGATAATTGTCAGATTTCTCTGACACATGAAATCCATCCTCAAACTTATTTGAAGAGGTATGAGTGTTTCATATTTAATTATCCTTTTAGTTTCCGATTTCAGGAGCCTCATTATCTTCTCAAGATCCAATGAGTTCCTCCACTTCATTTTCAACTTTGATTCTCAAGAAAGTCATCCTCTAAGAATCACATCCTTAGAGATGAGATCTTTTAAGAATCTCAAGGTCATAAAGTAGGTATCCAATACCATCCTTTATATTCCTAATGAAGTAGCACTCTCAGGTGCTTGATTCCAGCTTACTTGCATGGAACCTTATTAAGGATATATATTGTAATCTCTACCACATATATATCTTGGAAACTAAGAGGTAATTACGCGAATATTCACCATTGATCAAATAATGTCACGCATAATCTAATTGCATCTCCCTACAACTCTATTGAGTTTAGGTGTATTAGGAGAAGTGAGATAGGAATGATATTCACATCTCCTTAAGGTATTCTTTGAATTCATCCAATAGGTACTTGTTACCTGGGGTAGATCAAATTCATTTCATCTTCCTTCAAACTTTAGTTCTAAACCAAAACTGTGAAATCTTTAAACATTTCAAAGGTTTCTAAGGAAGAAATCTCATATCACAAATAATCATCAACAGATGTCACATATCATCAATGTTTATTGTGATTTGATGCTACACATCAAGGTTGTAGAAAGCGATAGTCGGTACTCGGTTGGCAGGGTCACTGACAAAGGATTAATCGGCAGTCGGCCGACTAATCGGATTTAGTTGGCCATTAGTCGGTTTTGAATTTTTTTTATTTATTTTAAATATATAAATCAATTTTTATACAAATATTCTTATGTATTTGTATTGATTTGTATATTTTCTATACTATCATAATGAAATAAAAGAAGTAATTATCTTTAAATATAACATTAAGCATATTAGAATAAGTTTGCTTTTAAAAAAATTGAAAAACTAAAAAAATTAAAAATCTCTATGTAAAAGTCGACCTTGTAGTCGGGCGACTAGGCGGACTAGTCGGCCCGATTAGTCGGGTTGACCGACTAAGGGCCGACTAGGCCTAGTCGAGTCGGCTACCCCACCTACTCGACTAGTCGGGCCGACTAATCGGCCTAGTCGGGCGACTTTTACAACAGTGCTACACATACATCAATATGTACGAGATCTTGAAGAGCTTGACATCTTACATCATTCCCAGTGAAGGGTGTATTGGACATTTTTACTTTGAATACAATATTCACAAGTATGTAAGATTTGAAATTTTAGACATTCTAAAGCCTATCTCTTAATAGTCTATTGATCTCACCAATAGATAAATGTTCAAGGCTTGAGGTCAGATCATTGTCAAATGATCTTCATCCTCCTATTGATCTTAAAAGATTTAATTTTAAGGATTAGAAATGTTAATGAACCATTCATTAATATTCTAATATAGTAGAGTCCTCAAGATATTAGATTACTATCTAAAATATATCCATCATAACTCTTTATGATAGGTCGATTCCAAAATTCATGTTTATTACCAATATTTTGAAATAAACTGAGTGTATTCTAATATCTATGTCATAGAGTCATTCTCTAAGACTAAGGGTTCTCCCACTGAAAATATGAAGTCTATCTATCCAATAGAGATTGTTGCAACAATTGCATCAATATCTATGTGGATGACAATTAAACCTTAAGATCAAATTTTCCAATCTTCTAAAACATATGCAACCAATTGCAAGTGTTAACAGAAGAATGAGTGAGTCAATGCTTGATGAGCTAGGCTCGAGCTCGACTTGATAAGGGCTCATGAGCCTGGCCTATTAAGCTATTGAGTCGAGTCTGAGCTAGAATTTTGGCTCGATAGCTTAACGAGTCAAGCCCGAGCTGAGCCCTGGTCGACTCGATAACTCAATAAGGGGCTCGATAAGGAATATATATAGATATACAACATTTATATTTATATATTTATATATAATACATATACAAGAGGAGTTGCTTGTTCAACAATCGGTTCATATATCTTTAGTTGTAGATGTCAATGTAGGTAATAATTATATATGTATATTAATACCCAATCAAACTGTAGATCGATTGGGCACCTTAGAAATATAAAATGTGAATTCCAACATGACAATGTTCCATATATATTATATTGTAGACTTAATTAAAAACTCAGGTTATTATATGTCTTTAAATATGAGCATATCTAATAATTTATATTATCCACTAACATGCCAACCGATATTATGTTTTTCAAAGGAACATATAGATATATCTATATTTATGTTTTTCTATGTTATAATATTTATGTTTTTCTATGTTATAATTAGCAAATAAATATTTTTCATTAGCAAATAGAATGTTACAATATATAATATAATTTAGATTTTGAAATGTAACTTAGATAAAAAGGCAGCCTCTCGAAGAAGATGTCACAGGTTCAAGCCAAGGCACCACACTTTTTATATCGAAAAATCATATTTTCTTAACGAGCCAGACTTGGCTCGAGCCCAAATCAAGCTCAATAACGGGCTCGACTCGAGCCGTATCGAGTCCGAGCCAGCTCGATAAGAGGCATGAGCTCACCGAGCCCGAGCCAGCTCGGTTGGGCTCGAACAAGGTCGAGCCCGAGCCCAGTTGGGCTTATCGAGCCCGAGCTTGGCCAGGGCCTGGTTCGGCTCCTCGGGCTCTATAGCCATCCCTACCTCTTCCTATCAAGTTTTTGGTATAACAATAGTCAACATCTACATGTTCACTACGTTCATGAAACATGAGGTTGTTAAATATATTTATTGCTACATAATTCGTTGCACGTAAGCTCCGCAACTTAATTGGAATTAAACGAAGATCTATAAGTACATATCGTATCAATAGATAAACTTTGTACTCGCTTTCGACACTGAACGAGAAACAACACTTCGCTACTTTCTCCTCCAAGTAATCAGCTTTCATACAAAATAAGTATGTGTTGAGATATTAGTTATCATTTATTGCTTTCTTGTATTTTCTTTTCTTTATGTCTATCTTATCTAATTTTCTCAACAAGTTTCTCCTCTATATAAGAGAACCCTAGGGCCTCATGAATAAGAAATTCATTATTTTCTCTCAGCATGGAATAAAAGCGGCGAACCTATATCAAAGTTCTCGTACCCCACCCATCCCCTAGCCACCATCTACTGCCCTCTCACCTTGCGTGCCACGTGTCGCCATCAGCAACCCCACAGCATCGTCGGCATCTAACGTGGCCCACCTCCCTTCGTACTTGCAGCCTCCCACCACCGCCAGCCCTAGCGCACCCCCAAACGTCATTGTTACAGCATGTTGCTGGGTTGTCGTACGTCACCCAGCCCCTCCGCCAATGTCGCTAGACCACCATACATGTTCCTCAGCTCCCCAAGTATTGCCACCGGCCCCCGTGGCTAATTTCTCTCCTCTAAGTCATCGAACTGTAGTCTGAAACAGTCTGATTTTGACCAGAAAATGTGATTTCAGTCCTATAAATCACTTTTTCTGACCCTAACGTGGATCGATGATTGACGATGATGGTTGTATGAGTCTACGCATACAATCAATCCTCTATATAATCTTATAGACTCGCTCAGATCGGTCTACTTCCCTAGTCGAGTTCCGTTTCGACCTTTTTCATCATGCCAGAGAACAAAGGTGACGTCTTCTCTTCATTCGGTGCGTTCAAGGGTCCGACTCTTATTGTGAAGATGGATGGGACCAAATATGAATTGTGGGCCGTGCAGTTTTCAACCCTTATGCAGTGCAATAACAAGGAGCACATTTTGACAAAGCTCGAGCCAACATGTAAGAATGGGAACAATGCTTCGTGGAAGCAAGAAGACATATACGCGTGTGTTTCGCTCTTTGAAACTCTCACCAAACAGACCGCCAACGACATTTTGTACCAGCCCACCACCAAGGCCATTTGAGATATTCTAGCAGTCGCATATGCCCAAGCAAAGAACAGGATCAAGATTATTCAGCTACAGTCTGATATATACACGATTAAGCAGAATGGTCATCCTTTGTATACATTCTACTTTTTACTTCACGGCATGTTTGAGAAGCTTCTTAACTTCATGCTCGATACCACTTCCACGAAGTAGCAGATGGCATGCAGAAACTCCACAATGGTTGGAGTTTTCTTGGTAGCCCTAGATCCATAGTACAAGGTAGCACGCGTACAACCTCACGTGTGCGACCACACCGCCCATGGATAAGGCCTACAGTCATCTCAACATGCTTCTTAGCCCAACACCTGCCACCATACAGACCTCCACAACGATGGATGCATCTCGCGGTAGGGGAGGTTCTACACAGTTCAGAGTGTGTGGTCCTCACGGTAGAGGAGGTGGACGTCAACGAGGCCCCTGCACTTATTATTATCGCCTAGGTCACTAAAAGACACATGTTATCAGAAGCATGGAAACCCAACATCTGCTCGTGTGGCTGAGCAGATTAGCCTCCAGACAGTTCGACTCCTTAGAAAGATTCACGCCTAGATGATATTGTCTATCGTCTGAGGGAGATAATGGCCCACGCTACAGGAACCACTACATTTTCCTCAGATGTTGCAGCTGCTACTAGATCCTCTTTGATCTCCTCAAGTATAGCCTATGCTTTTACCAGTTGTAGTAGGGCAGATATGACAGAGTGGATCACGGACTCCGGTGCTTCTCACTATTTGTATGGAGACAGAGCAAAGTTCGGTTCTTATAAATCTATATGCCCTGGTAGATGGGTCGTTATTATGAACGGGGTTTACTTACCCGACACAAGACAGGTGGAGATTCACTTGACGCTATCCATGCGCCTACAGAATGTTTTATATGCTCCTAATTTTCAGATGAATTTGCTTTCTATTAGTCAGATAACAAAGGGTCTACATTGTCGTGCCATTTTTGGACTACGAGGATACTTTTTCTCCAGAGGCTCAGCTTGATGTGAAGAGCACATTTCTCTATGGTGACTTACAGGAGGAAGTCAATATGCAGCAACCACCTAGATTCGATGTTGAGGGGAGTATCCGAAGGTTTACAGACTTCATAAGGCTATCTATGGCCTTAAGTAAAGTCCAAGAGCATGGTTTCAGAAGCTCTCAGACTTGATAAAGCAGCAAGGGTTCGTGAGATTGACTGCAAATCACTCACTATTTCTTCAGAGGTCTCAGAGAAGCACAGTTGCTATACTTGTTTATGCTGATGATATATTGTTATAGTAGATGTTGTACAGGGCATCCAAGCATCTAAGTGTTTTTTAGGTCAGCAATTTGTGACCAAGGATCTTGGCAGTTTACGACACTTCCTTGAACTGGAATTCACCAAGAAATAACGAGTTCTTGTGATGACACACAGGAAGTACGTTACAAATCCTCTCTAAGACGGGCATAGCAGATTCTAGGCCTACCATTACTCCCACGAACCTAAGCATGAAGTTTTATGATGATGACATTGAGGTAGATAAGAGGAGGTACAAGAAGTCGGTTGGTAAGCTCTATATGTGACCATTACCATGTTATATATACATATATATCCATTGTAGTGAGCAGAGTAAGTCAATTCATGGAATAGCCTAGACAGGCATATATGGATGCATTTTATAAGATTCAAAGGTATTTAAAAACCACACCTAGCACTGGTCTTCTATTCAACAGAGGCACAACCCTTTTCTTTCCAACTTTTGCAGACACAGATTATTCGGAAGCCCCAAGGACTGGAAGTCTACCTCTGGTTTTGTAGTGTTCATAGGGAGTTCCTTAGTATCATAAAAGAGCAAGAAGCAGACGATGGTCGCCAGATCCAATGCAGAATAAAAGTACAAAGCCATGGCACATGGGAGTACAGAGATGATGTGAGTCCGATCCATTCTTACTGACCTTATTGTTGAGGTGCAACTTTACATGCGCATTCAATGCGACAACCATGATGCTCTCTTCATTACTAACAACCTAGTCTTCCATGAGAGGACCAAGCATGTCGAGGTAGACTATTACTACACTTAAGATATGATTTAGAAGGGTTTCATTTCCACTACTCATGTCAGCTTAAGAGATCAAACAACAGATGTGCTCACCAAGGCCTTAGTCAGAAGGTCAATCCACAGATATTCCAAGATGAGCATGACTGATATCTACGCTCCATCTTGAGGGAAGTAGTGAGATATTAGTTATCATTTATTTATTTCTTGTATTTTCTTTTCTTTATGTCTATCTTATGTAATTTGCCCAGCAAGGTTTCTTCTCTTTATAAGAGAACCATAGGGCCTCATGACTAAGAAATTCATTATTTTCTCCTAACAGTATGAAAGTAGTAGTGGAGTTTCTATTCAACATACAATCTTCACAGTTTACATCAGAATCGGATATATGGTTAAGGGCGATGCCTTATATGAATACAAGGCATTTCCCTAAAGAGCAAGGAAGGCCATATCGATATCAGATATTGTATCGGTCCGCCCAGAAAAGGATATATCGGATATATCCAGGTTATATTGACGATATCGGTGAAAATGTCGGAAACTGCCCAAAAAGTCATTTTTGCCATTTTTCAAAAATTAAGATCATCCAAAATATTAAAACAACAAATAACTAACAAATACACACTTATATCACACATATCGTTCATTTATACCCCATATATCAGTCATATCGTACATATCGCTAGTATTGTTAATTGTTTACCTATAGATATTGAAAATGGTGTTCGTCTAAGTTCTTAAAACACTAAATAACTTACAAATATACACTTAGATAGCACATATAGATCATCTATGATCCTTATCCTTATATCGTGCATGAGGTGCTGGCGGAGGAGCTGTGTGTCGTTGGAGTTATTGGAGGTGATATGAGTTGTTGCACGCGATGGTTGGGTGATGCTGGAGACAATAGCCGGTGGTGATGGAGGCGTTGGGTGCTGATGGAGGTAGGTGTTGGGCGATGGTGATGTTGTTGGGCGATGGTGGTAGGCGTTGTTGTTGTTCGGTGGGCGATAAGTGTTGTAGGGCACTGGTGATGAGCGATAAGTGCTGGCGATGGGTACTGTCAATGGGTGATGAGGTTGGACGCCAGATGATGAAAGAAGAGGATGAAAGCGCTAGGTTACAGGACCCTAAAAAGAGGTAGGCGCTCTCAAGGCTCTGATACCATATTAGATTTACTAGAATTGGTAAATTGAATTTGATTTTTCTCATTGAATAGGGCTACCTTATATAGAAGGGACACACCCTCATAATACAAACTAATATTCGTACACCTAAAAATACTTCAATAGTGTTGCCAAGAGGTCCTACAGTGATGTCAGGGCACTGCTGACTACTGCAACATTTGCCAGGCTACCTACTCGTCGGTAGGGACATCACAAGTGGTGTCCACTACTACTAATGTAACAAGAGACATGGATCTCAGTATTTGATGAAAATGGAGATGTCTTTCCCTCCTAATATTCTACCATAGGTGTCTATCTGTCTGTAATTCTATCGAAGGTGTCTATCCCTCCGTGTTTCTCACCGGGCGTGCCTACCCCTCACGATTCTACCAGAAGTGTCTATCTCTCTGTGATATCTGACAGCTACGGGTTCCAACCTTAATGAGACTAACTCCCTATTCACTTCATCCAACATGATGGTGTAAAGGACCACTATCAAACTCAAGGTTGTTGATAACAACATCCTTTAGTCTAATGCATTCAAGGTTTATAAAGGCGAGCAGATGAAAATATACATCCTTATGAAGGATCCTTTGAAGGAGACTGATAACGACTATGATACTTGGCTCGGAGACAATTATGAGGTCATGACATGGATGAACACAGTGTTGAGTCTCACAATGCTGCAAATCTCCTATTCAAGGAGACTACAAAAAGGATGTGTGATGAGCACGCCTAGACATACTCGCAGCAGGCCACGAGGTCCCGACTAGCTAATATTTATATGCGGATTTGGCTCATATCCCAGGATGATTCCACTCTTGAATCAACTAGAAAGTACCCAAGACAATGCAAATGAATTCGTCGCAGAGTACTCAAGGATGGTTCACAACCCTATATCGTGATAGAGATCTCAAAACGATGACACTGTATAACAACGCAAACTATAAAAAAATATGGAAGACTTGTTAAAGGGTTCATTAAAGCTCTATAGTCGGTATGCGGAGACAAGTCATTAATCATTGACTTACCTTGAAAAGGCAGATAGGGTAGAGGTCCATCCAACTATGCAATAATTACAGGACACATGATGCCAAAGTTACTGACCATATCTCCTCTAAGTCCAAAGACAGCATTGGTAGGAGATGTAATACAAAGTTGCGCAACTTTGGCTTGCATCTCCAAATGATTTTGATCCTCCTCGAAGTCACCTAGAAGTTGATACTAAAGGATATGGAATTGTCCTTAAATGCATCACGGAAGTGTGATCGTCGTATCGGATACGACGAAGAACGACTAGTCATACTAGTTGTTCGGTGCAGCGGAATTTAAAAAATTTTCATACGATGAAACCACATGATCCAAGAACACTTCTTGAATCGTTTCATCTATAACCACAATAAGTATAAGAAATACCTTTTGAAGCGTGGTTGATCGAGTCTCTAAAGAAAGAGACCTCCTGTCTCAAGTCCGATCGTCGGCGAGACCGCTTGCGAGCGCGGAGATGAACCGCGTTGTCCTCGCAATCCAAGAAGATGATCCAAGCGTGGTTGCTCCCGATCTCGTCGTACAAGATCGAACATGTCCTTCGCGAGCGTAGCACACCAAAAAGACAGAGAACCAAAGAACGTCGAAGCGGCGGCGCGGTGGGCGTCGACGAATCTCTCCTCTAGGGTATGGTGGACGGCCACCAAAACTAGAGGGAGAGAGGGTTGTCGTGTATGAAGAAAAGAGAGAGAGAGAGAGCTCCAAAATTACATGTTAAGAGAAAGCATGGTATGCCTTTCTATTTATAGAGTTTTAGGATCCATGGATCTCAATCCATGTGACATATAAAATCAATGGATGAGATTAATTTATGTCAATCCAACGGTCAAGATTGTTGTTGTCAAAAACAACAAATTTAGATTAAAATATATTTGATAAAATCAAATATAAATCAATCCTAAATCAAACCAATAAATAAGGAGAGAATATACATGGAGACCAACATCTTCCATGTATATCCAAGTGGACGGCCACCCATTCCTATTTGGAATTGGGTACCGCCACTTTGAGATGTCAAGGAGGCAATCTCATGGATTTCCATGAGATTGCATATCTCCTTGAATTTCTCTCCTATTTATTTGCAACAAATTTTGTTGGGTTTTATTCTTCAAAAATAATTCACAATTATATTCGAGAATATTGCAATCTTGCCATGGAAAAATTGTGAATCATATTCACAATCCAAAACAACAAATAATTTACATTGTTAATTAATTACATAATGTGTATCCAATACACATAATAATTAATCAACACATATAAATTATAATTAGCTCTCTCTAATAGATTATAAATCACATTTATAATATATTATGAATAATTGGATATTTCTATCCACATTATTCTTATCCATAATAATTAAATCACATTTAATTATATTGGATAATTTCTTCACACATCAAGATGATTAAATCACATTTAATCATTGTTTCTTCATTGCTTAGATCTTATGGAATTATTCTCGAACCATTCAAGAATAATGCGATCTCTCCTCAGATACTTGGAGATAAGGACAGGGCGATTGCATTGTTCCACGTATAGTGACATGGATATTGAGATCGTATCTCTAATCCAGATCGCGGGCCTCCCATAGATGCTTGATTAAATCAAGACCGCAAATCTAATCTTCTCATTGCATCTAAATCACATTCAGATCAATGTCCAACATTTGGACTAAGATCAGATTACTTCTCTACCGAGAGGAGTCACTAAAATCCAGACCTGTTTCATCACTCCCTATGAATGGAAGCGTCATGGTTATACAATCGTTTATGATCACATCACCCTCAGGTATTCCCAATACCTGTACATCATGCATACTGGAAGACCCAGAATAAACCCGAAGTATTAGATCAACTTTACACTGTCTACTTCATGGTTTTATTAGTAAGTTTCTCATTCGATCATTGGGAGTCGGTATCGATCATATACTTTCCAAAAGCATATATCATACCTAGGTCTTGATCATATACTTTCCAAAAGTATATATCAAACCTACAAATTCAGTCAAGCTTCCAAAGCGAGACGACCATGCGTATGGAATTTGATTCTTCCCAATATCTCATGAGTGAGCTCATGTCTTCCGGTTCAGCAACTGAACCTGTATGATCCCTTTGAGAGATCGTATTACTCATATGCCCTTATATGTACACCAGTGCGCCGGTGTATAGACCTTGGTTAGGTCATCAACCTATTGGTCTGCCAAATGTACATACTTAGACATATAGTAACACATCTGTCTCCGGTCAGAGGATGCGTGCCTGTATCGTGACAGCATACGATATCGGACTTTGGTTATCTCGATCTCGTTAAGTCAACTCTTTGACCTAACTAATCTGACACCTCCGAATCTCTATTCCTATGTAGAGGACCTGCATCAAGAGGTCAGTCAGATATCAGCCTAAAGAGATAAGGATTGACATCTCCTACTCAGGCTGGAGATCATCTCTTAACAATCATTTGACGGTGCTTGATGAGTCATCAATCTAACTCTTTAGATATTCATCCAAGCACCAGCCTCTAGGATTCAATAGTTGAATCAACAGTTGTATGATTATTAAGATGGCCATGGTACATAACCCTAATTGTACTAAGGGACCTATTATGCAAATTATTCATTCTTCATTTCAGATCAGGGAATGATATATGCAATAACATTTATTGCATAATGGCTCGCCGTGGGCTCGCATTTCCAACAGATACTCGTGAGACAAGACGAGGTCAAAGAGACCTTCGAATTAGGAATCACTAGTGGTGAATCTATCATAACCTTGATTCCGGGTTGTTATATAGTTTCATTTACCAAATCTAATTAATTAGCAATAACTTAATTTAATAATAATAATAGATAATATTTGGAAACAGGCTGGAACAAAAAAATCCTATAAAGAAAGCACACAACATTACAACATCTTCCATTCACATAAATAAAGTTTACATAGCACATTGTACTATTATAAGAAGAAAGAGAGAAAGAAAGAAATTACATCAGCTTACATTTGCCATGACATACAGAGCACCGTACAATGCCCCATACATTATCCACACAACCCCCCCCCCCGAATATGACCTTGTTTCTGGTGCATCAGATCACCCACACCGTCGTAAACGGGTACCTATAATCCTCCTGGCCAAAAATGCATACCGCACGTATATCCCGCCGGAAAGCAAAGCAGACGCTTCGCGCCAGCCATGCAATACTAGCCTGACTCCAAATCTCCTGGGATAAAGGGCAAGAGAAGAATAAGTGATTTGCACCCTCCCGCGAATGACCGCACCTATTGCATGTGATATCCTCCAAGCTCATCAAATGCTCACGGCAAACCTTGGTAAGAATCCTCCCAAGTCTGAAGAGTCACAAGAAGACCTTGACTCTGTTAGGGATCATGCACCGCCAAATAAGCCTCATAACGGTCAGCACCTCCTCTTGTATCTCCTCCCCATCCTCCACCAGGAACCTGTACGCCTCACAGACCAAAAACACCCCATCACCCCATATAAAATGATCTCTTCTCGATGATGGGCGCTCCCTCTAAAGCAGCTCCGCCAGCATAGAGACGAACCCCTCAACCCTCTGTTCCAATAAGGTAGATCTAAAAGTCGGCGAACAAGCCTCACGATCCCAAACCTCCTACATGCATGCCTCTCTGTCTGCCACCAGCCTCACGAGTCGCGGGAAGCGCTCCCCCAACACACCCTCCCCCATCCAATCATGCTTCCATAACCGAAATCCAAAGCCATCCCCTTGAGCCGACCTCAATCTAGAAGCAATCCTAGGGACGATCATCGTAATCCCATTGCACATAGAAGAAGGGAGTCGGCCCAGAGCCACCTCCAATGACATGTCAATGCCAAAAATCTTCCTGAGCATGCGACAAATCAAGTCATGCGACTTCCCCCACACCTGCCCCACACATTTCACCATAAATGACATGTTCATGTCCCCTAAACGCATCACTCCCTGGCCACCCTTCTTCTTAGTCGTCATCACCCTGCTCCTGTTTCTCAGGTTGATGCCCTTCTTGACATGCCGCCCATCCGACCAAAAGAATCTCCTCATCGGAACCACAATCCTAGCACAAACCCTAACAGGCAAGAACCTAGTGGAGCAAAAGAAAATTGGAATGGATGAAAGCACGTGCTTCAGGAGCACCAACTTCCCACCCTTCAAAAGCAGTGTTGCCTTCCACTCCGCCAACCTTCCCTCCAACCTCTCCATCCACATTCTCCAATCCGCAGCCTTCAGCCTCCCAGCCACCAAAGGGAGCCTCATGTAATTGATGGGCAGCACAGTCATCGCACAACCTAACAACTCGGAAACAAGGTTCGAAATCTCGATTTCGTTTTGGTCACCCTCAATACTGAAATTTCGCCGATATTTCGGGAAATTTCGACAATTTCGGTGGAAATGTCGGCAATGGCTCAAAAAGCCATTTTTCACTTTTATTGTAAATTATGATCTTCCAAGTTATTAGAACAATAAATAACTTATAAATACACAATTATTTTGCACATATTACTCATCTATACCCCTTATATTGTAAATGTCGGTTATATCGGCCATATCAGTCAGAGTGTACAATATGTTAGATATTGCAAATGGAGTTAATCTGAGTATTCCAAACAATGAAACAATAGATATACACGTATATGCTTATAGCATGCATATCAATCATCTTATCATCTATGACAATGATGGTATGTCACATGCCATATCGAACATATTGTTGTCAATACTTAATACTTAATAATAGAGAAACAATCTTACAACAAGTTTAAATACATATATTTCATGTAGAGTAATAAGAACATGCACATTAATGATTAATGCAATAAAAGATTAAAATATATTACCCGGTGATATGTTTGGTTCAGAACCAAGATTTCTGCGGTGGATCTGAATCGCCCCCCGTTCCTTGTTGACTCTCATAACGCATCGCAGATTCAATGAACTCGCAGTAGTTCTCCCATATCATGTACAAGTATATGGCCATGTATACCATCACATACTATGTGTATTGCTGGTCATCGTTGCCTATGAGTATCCCAAGACGAGGATAAGCAGTACTAGATCCGGTATCACGAGTGGCACGACGAGGCTGCGAAGTACTGGCTTGAGATCCTCGGGACGACGACAACGGAGTAGGAGAAGATCTCTGCGGAGGAGAAGGAGGAACTGCCGTGTACTCAAGAAAGAAACTATAACTATCACCGCCAAAAAAGCCGCCCGGGCTCTGTTTAGGTTGGCTACCTTGGTAGTTGTCACCGTTGTAGCTACTATATCCCTCACACCCACTGTAAGCATATGAATATGATGGAGGTGCATACGCTTGAGGAGGAGGAGGAGGTCCTGGAGGAGGAGGAGGTCCTGGAGGAGGAGCATGAAAGTATTCCGGGAAGACGCCAAATGATCTCTCACCATGCGACGATCCATATCCGCCTAAGGGACTTGGTGTTCCTCCAAGATATGGGCAGTCAATGTCCATGCAGCTCAAGGAACCTACATATGATATCAAATCGTCCATGTAGTTGTCGGTTGGACGATGGCAACGATCGTACTCGTAATCCATAGGTCCTGGACTCGGATTTGGAACAAACTGTTAACATATATAATAGTGTTCTTTGTGTCTTTCTGTTATTTTTATTTTCAGTTGTATGCTTTATGTAATTTACCCATAGGCTACTCTCCTATATAAGAGAGCCTAGGGCTTATGGAATAAACATCTCTTTCATTTTTCCCAACATGGTATCAGAGCGACGGTCTTAGACCGGAGTTCTCGAAACCCTAACCCTACCCCACCCCACCCGCGTGCCCCTCTCTCTTATCGCCGGCGTCGCCGCCAGTGCCTCTGCCCCGTCGCTGCTCCTCCGCCGGTGCCTCTGCACCTGTGCGCATCCACTGCGCGTCTACCAGCGCTCCTGCCTGTGCGTCTCTGCGCGCGAGTGCCTTCACGCGCCTGCGCCTGTGCGCAACTTCACGCGTATGCGCCTGTGCGCACCTTCACGCGCCTGTGCCTGCGCGCGTACGTCAGTGCCTTTCGCCTGCGCCTAGCGCGCAACTTCACGCGCGACTGCGCACTCGTTCTCACGCTGCACGACTGACCGATTGACCTTGCGTGCCTGCGAGGTTCAGAGGGCACCGAGGAGCCCTAAGCGTGTGCGAAGCCCTAAAGCGCACACCGTCAACTACATGGGTTTAGTTGTTTGAGGTCTACACAAGCAACTAAACCCGTCTATGTCATTGTAGACAAATCTTATCTTCAATCAATCGATCCAGTCTTCAGTTTCCAGTATGTCAGAAAGCAAGGCGGATATCCCATCCATTGGCGCCTTTCGTGGTCCAACGCCTATCGTAAAGATGGATGGTACAAACTATGAACTGTAGGCGATGCAGTTCATGAGTATGATGAAGTCAACGGGTAAGAAGCACATTCTTACCGAAGCAGAGCCTGCTGAGAAGATTGGAGCCTATGCCTCGTGGGAGGCCGATGACGCATACGCCAAAGTTTAGTTATCTGGAATGTTGGCGATCGAGATTGCCAATGACATTCTACATCAGCCCACGGCCAGAGACATGTGGGACATTCTGGCGGCCACATACTCTCAGGCGAAGAATGAGACGAAGATTCTGCAACTCCAGCATGATATATTCACTATAAAGCAGAATGGTCGCCCTCTACATTCACTCTACACATCCCTACGAGGGATGTTCGAGAAGCTATACAACTTCATGCCCATGACAGCCATGCCAGAACAACAGAAGACGTATCGAAATGCGACTATGGTGGGCGTGTTCCTTGCTGCACTTGATCTAGAGTATGAGGTGGCACGATCCCAGATTTTGGCCGATTCTACTATTCCTCCCATGGAGGAAGCCTTTCATAGACTGAGCCGCATCACCGTCCCTTCCACGGCCACGAATCAGAATGCTTCAGCCATGGCTACCAACAGGGGTCGTGGATTTCATCATCAGACCCGTGGACGTGGACCTCGTGGTAGAGGAGGACGCACTCGGCCAACATGTATCTACTGTCATCGCGTCGGACACAATGAAGACACATGCTACTCTAAGCATGGTTTTCCTGCATCTGCACGAGTCGCAGAGCAGATAGAGCCTCTATCTGCTACCACTTTGGATCCGTGGTTCGATGATCTAGTTGCCCGTCTAAGGGGCATTATTCCTCCATCTGGCCCATCACCTACTACTAAGAGTCAATCTGATGCTGCTGCATCTGCCTCTGCGTCTACCAGTGCTTCAGGTAGCATACTTGCATTTACCAGTAGTAGACCAGATACATTACCTTGGATTATGGACTCGGGCGCTACACATCATCTATGTGACGATCAGAGTTTACTGACAGGATATTCTCAGATTCCACCAGGCCGAACAATGGTCACTGCCAATGGTACACATTCCCCCATCACTGGTCAGGGGGAGATTAGACTGGCATCTTCTATGCAGCTCAAGAATGTGTTACATGCACCTGATTTTTCAATGAATTTGTTATCAATCAGTCAGATTACGAAGGATTTACAATGTCAGGCAATTTTTGATCCATCTTCTCTTATTTTTCAGGACATCCGTACGGGCAACATGATTGGTCGTGGCTATGAGCAAGGAGGCCTCTAGCGCCTAAATCAGACTCCATTCGCTAGAACCTCATCCCTTCCTACTGGACCAACATCTCCTCTGTTGTGGCATCTGCGCTTTGGGCATCTACCGCTTCAGAAGTTGCGTCGTGTGTTACCCCAGGGTCTTCCTCACACATCTATCCAATGTGAGGCTTGTCAGTTGGGAAAGCATCACCGGTCTACCTTTCCCAGTCGTCTAGGTCGGAGTAGTACCTCCAAGTTTGAGTTATTTCATATTGATATCTGGGGTCCGAGTCGTGTACCTGATCATCAGGGACACATATTTTATATAGTTATTGTGGATGACTTCTCTCGAGTGTCATGGGTATTTTTGATGAAAAATAAATCTGAAGCAGGCAATATTATTATCCATTTTCTGAATGAAATTCAAAATGTTTTCTCCACATCTGTGAAATTTGTGAGAAGTGATAATGCCCTAGAACTGTGCACTCATGTCCTAGCCAACTACTACTCCTCAAAAGGGATTATCCATCAAACATCATGTGCTTATACCTCTCAACAAAATGGGATCGCTGAAAGGAAACATCGCCACCTACTAGATGTCACAAGATCACTTCTTATACAGAGTCATGTTCCTTATTCTTACTGGGGTGACGTGGTTCTCACAGCATGTTACCTAATTAACCGTATGCCGTCTTCTGTCTTGGATGAACAGATTCCTTTTTCCCTTATCTACCCTGGTAGGGATCTGTTTTCCCTTACTCCTCGTGTGTTTGGTTCTGTTGCATTTGTCCACCAGTTGTCTCCTGGTACTGACAAGCTCTCTCCTAGGGTTGTCAAGTATGTGTTTGTTGGGTACTCCAGAACTCAAAAGAAGTACAAGTTTTTTGATCCTTTGCGTAGGCGGTATATGGTCAGTGCAGATGTTACATTTTTTGAATCAGATGTATTTTTCATCCTCAGGTGATCAGCAACTACCTCCACTGACTACCGATGCCATATATATGACACCACCACCCCCAGCACCATTACCACCACCACCACCAGCTCCACGTACTATCCCCATTTCACCACTACCATTCCATTATACCCGCAGGCCTCCTCCAGCTCATGGTCATGACTCATCTCCTAGCTCGTCTATGGTATGTACTGAAGATACTTCTCTTGATGGATCTAATGATATTTCTGAGCAGGATATGTTGCAGGGCCAGATGAGGACGTAGCTGATTTAGATGTTCCTATTGCTATACGCAAATCGAAGAGGAGCTGTGCTACATATCCATTATCAACTTCTGTGTCATTTGAGCGACTATCTGGGGACTTCAGGAACTTGGTGGTGGCCTTGTCAGCTGTAGATATTCCACGGAATTATCAAGATGCTATGCAGGATAGTAGATGGCATCTAGCAATGGAGGAAGAAATGGCAGCACTTCAATCTAGGGGAACTTGGAGTCTGGTTCCTATACCTGCAGATGTGACCCCGGTGAGCTGCAAGTGGGTATTTACGGTGAAGCAAAATGCAGATGGCAATATTGACAGATACAAGGCCCGCCTTGTTGCACGTGGCTTTACACAGACATACGGGGTGGATTACCTTGATACATTCTCGCCAGTAGCCCGTCATTCTACTCTACGGATCTTGCTGTCAGTTGCAGTCACTCGAGAGTGACCGCTATATCAGTTGGATGTGAAGAACGCGTTCTTATATGGAGACCTACAGGAGGAGGTCTATATGCAACAGCCACCCGGTTTTGCTGTTGAGGGGGGGTGTTCCAAGGTGTGCAGACTCCATAAGGCTATCTATGGCCTTAAGCAGAGCCCTAGAGCATGGTTTCAGAAGCTCTCAGACCTCTTTGAAAAACAGGGATACAAACGCTCTAATGCTGATCATTCCTTGTTTGTACAGAAGACTGCAAGAGGTATTATTGCAATTATGGTTTACGTAGATGACATCTTGATTACAGGAGATGATGAGCAAGGCATAAAGCAGGCGAAAGAGAAACTGGGGAGCGAATTTGTCACTAAGGATCTTGGAGTCCTTAGATATTTTCTGGGACTGGAATTCGTTAGAAATCCGTATGGGTTAGTAATGTCGCAGAGAAAATATGTTACGGACCTGTTGAGTGAAACAAGTATGCTTAGGTGTCGGTCTGCTACGACACCAATGGACCTCAGCATGAAGCGATGATGACACAGAGGAGGTGGACATGAGAAGATACAGAGAACTGGTAGGCAAACTGTTGTATGTCATGATCACTAGGCTGGATATATCCTTTGCAGTGAGTCGTGTGAGCCAGTTCATGGAGCAACCACATCAGGTTCATATGGATGCCATACATATGATACTTAGATACCTCAAATCATCTCCAGGTGCAGGCTTGCTATTCAAGAAGGGCAAGGGGATTTCCATCTCAGCATGTGCGGATGCAGACTATGCAGGTTGTCCCAAGGACAGGAAGTCCACCTCGGGGTTTGCAGTCTATGTTGGAGATTCTCTAATCTCATGGAGGAGCAAGAAACATACGGTGGTAGCCAGGTCTAGTGTTGAATCTGAATATAGGGCTATGGCTCAGGCTAGCACAGAGATGATGTGGGTAAAGGCTGTGCTTACAGATCTATGTATAGATGTACCACTTCCTATGAACTTAGAATGTGACAATCAGGTAGCTTTGTTCATTGCAAACAATCCAGCATTCCATGAGCGGACCAAGATAATTGAGGTCGACTGTCACTTCATACGTGACATGATTCAGAAGGGGTTTATTGATACATCTCATGTTACCTCAGAAAATCAAACTGTTGATATATTCACCAAGGCATTACTACGAGGCTCATTCCAGAAGTGTGTGTCCAAGCTGAGCATGATTGATATCTATGCTCCATCTTGAGGGGGAGTGTTAACATATATATATTAGTGTTCTTTGTGTCTTTCTATTATTTTTATTTTCAGTTGTATGCTTTATGTAATTTACCCATAGGCTACTCTCCTATATAAGATAGCCTAGGGCTTATGGAATAAACATCTCTTTCATTTTTCCCAACACAAACTGTCCATGTATGTTCCTCTGTCACTCCATATACTCACATCATGCATGTAGCTCTTCCTCAAATCTTGTATCTTGTGGTCCACGACCACCCCCTCCTGACCCACCTGATTATGTTTCTCCACCATCACCATGTCCACCACGACTACCAACATCATCATCATTATCTCCACTATCATCCTTTGACTTGGATTTGGATTTGGAGCTAGTGGAGAGAATTTCATCAACAACCGCATCAACCTCGACCTCCAACCAGTTCCTCTCACAACCACCAGCATATGTGGTTTGAGACAACATTTTCACTGCCACTTTTCGTAGGTTGGGAGCTTCCATCCCGTATAGTAACCACCATTTGGGTGCAAAAAAAATCAAAACGAGATAAATCAATAGTAGGAATAAATGACCACACAATCAATGGACTTATTTATCTTCATCCCTACCAGGAAAAGTATTGCCCCATCCATTTACTCCAGTAATTCGACCAAAGGAACCTAAGGCATCCCTGAAATACTTAACCTATACATAGGTTGAAGTCATAAATTGTTACATAATACTCTTAAAGAATATTTTTGTGAGACATAATCTAGCTTCAAATTCAAGATTACCTCGTTCATACACAAGGTTCGTGACTTCTCGTCCTTGACGAGCTTCTCCACCGCAATTTGTACAGCTGCTAGAGGGTCAGCATTTGTACCAAGTCCATTCTTATACATGCACTTAGGATTTGTTAGAAAATAGAGAATGCGGAAGCGAATGATAAAGAGAGCATAGACTAGAACGATAAACAAGAAAGAACACAAAGTTTAACGTGGAAGCCTACTCCCTAAGGTGTAGGGATGAAACCACGGGAGAATCCCTCAAAGGGGCGTATGCTTCTTTGCTTTTCTCAATGGATACAAGAGGTCTGGGGCTCCTTATATAGCCTTCACAGAGCCTCCGAATCCCACCACTGGTAGATGTGGGACTAAACATATGGATGGGGTAAATGGATATCTCCAAAATCCATTTACCCTCCTACAACTCATATGGTGCACAACCAAATACTCCAACACTCCCCCTAAATCTGGAGCATGCAATGCTCAGCTTGGACAAACCAAAAGAAACTCAACTCACGCTACATGACACTACTGACAATATCAACTCAACGCGCACAACTGTCGGCAGTTGTCGAGGACGCTGCTTCTCATGCCGTGCAGGTGAGAAGGACGAACGGCTGGAGTGCGAGTCAAACTGAGAACTCGGAATCTGACCATTGAGTCTAAAACTGCGCCTGGAGTCTCCTCGTCGGAGAACTGGGTCTCTCCCATCTGGCTCAGAGAATGGTACTCTACTCTGGAGTACCTATAATACCACATGAAAACCCTTGCCCACATGGCATAGGGAATGGTCCTCTACTCTGGAGTCCTTATGGCTCACATGAAAACTCTGGCCGACCAACAACAAGAAGAATGATGGGGACCATTGCAAAAGATGGCAAACATGTGCACATATAAAAAGACCGCATACATATGCGTGTATGAAACTGGCGACTCGGAATCTGACGTCGAGACTGAATCTCTGTTGTAGAGTCTGGAATATCTGATTGGTCTGAGGAATCTGCAATCTGGAGAAGACATGTGACTCTACATAGTACTCCGGCTTTCTCCCATACTTGTCGGAATCAACATCGATAAAGTTGGGAGAAGACAAGATACTGGGGGAAAACATGAACATTCTCAAAGAAATTCATGCAGCTTTTCTTTATTTTTTTAGCCGTCAAACATTTTTTTTGAAATATTTTTTAAGTCGTTTCGGTTCTCCCTTTTTTTATACATCTTTTGCAACATATTTTGAAATCATAATATATTTTTAAAAAAACATTTTTTTAAGTATGCGTACGGCTTTTTTTATTTTGTATGCGCATTTTCCCTCATTTTTTTAATAAAAGCTCTCGGCCCAACTGGCCCAACTTTCTTTTCTCATCCCCCCAATTTTTTTGTTTGCACCCCCAGACCTGAAGTCTTTTTTTATTTTAGAACCAATTAGCCCAACTTGGGCTCTCAACGAAATAGCCCTCAGGATTTTTTCTTAATCGTGACACATGGCCTCACTAGGGTTCCCATCCCTACGTCGCCCCCGTAATATGCAACCGTGGAGGCGTGCCTGGAAGCTCCTACTAACTTGAAGAAGGGAGGGTGTCGCCACCAACCGTGGAGGGGAGAGGAGGACGTGAGGAGGCAATGCATGGAGGCTCACTGGAGGGGGAGTGAGCTGCAGCGCGCCGCCTGCGCGAGAAAGGAAAGACGAGAGAGCCATCGTGTGTCGCTTTAGCAAGAAGGAAGTGCGGGATCTGGAGGGCGTCGTCTGGGCGCGAATATGATTCACGGCGCCGCCGCCTGGGAGCGTAAAGGGGTGCCGCTCTGATGCTGCTGGCCTGGGGATTTCACACGAAACCTAGGGTTCCACGATGTAACCCAATGCAGGAGGACTGTCGTTGGAGGAATGGGCTAGGTCTCACCACAATCAAAAGATGGTGCAGCGCAAGATCTGAAGGTGCGTCGCCGATCATTGGAGAATGGTCGATGCCCTTGTCGTGATCTTCGCAGAGGAGGCTCCTAAAGAGGATATCGTCTCTACGCAAGAACCGAAGATTCCTGGCGATCCAGAACCATATGAGTCACCTATTGGGGGTGTTGGGAAATTCAAAAGAGTTGTTTATTCCATAGCTCTCTTATATAGGAGAGTGAGCCTATATGTAAATTACATAAGAGTTCATAAGGACATAGAAAATATAAAACAGTACAAATAACATAAATTATATCTCTGCACTCCCCCTCAAGATGGAGCATAGATATCGATCATGCTCAGCTTGGACGAGCACTTCTGGAATGGCCCTCTAAGTAACGCCTTGGTAAAAATATCTGCAGTCTGGTCCCCTGAGCTAACATGAGATGTAGAAATAAAGTCCTTCTGAATCATATCTCGTATATAATGACAATCAAACTCAATGTGCTTGGTTCGTTCATGAAATGTTGGATTATTAGCAATAAACATAGCAGCTTGATTGTCACATTCCAGAGCCATAGGAAGTGGGACTTCTACATATAGGTATATAAGAATGGCTTTTACCCACATCATTTCTGTACTAACCTGGGCCATAGCCCTATATTCAGACTCCGCACTAGATCTGGCTACAACAGTTTGCTTCTTACTCCTCCATGAGACGAGAGAGTTTCCAACATATACAACAAATCCAATGGTGGACTTCCTATCGTTAGGACATCATGCATAGTATGCGTATATACATGTTGAGATAGCAGTCTCCTTGTGTTTCTTGAACAATAGACATGCACCTGGAGATGATTTAAGGTACCTTAGTATCATATGTATAGCATCCATATGCACCTGACGTGGTTGCTCCATGAACTGGCTCCCCCGACTAACAACAAAAGAAATATCGGATCTGGTAATGGTAACATAAAGAAGTTTTCCTACCAGTTCTCTGTATCTTCTCCTATCCACCTCGTCAGTATCATCATCATATAATTTCATGCTTGGATCCATGGGTGTAGTGGCCGGTCGCATCCAAGCATTCTTATTTCACGTAGCAAGTCAGTGACATATTTCCTCTGGGTCATCACAAGTCCATGTGAATTTCTAGCGAACTCTAGTCCCAGAAAATATCTAAGTACTCCAAGATCCTTGATGACAAATTCATAACCCAGCATTTCTTTCGCTCTCTGAATTCCTTGTACATCGTCACATGTAATTTAGGATACCATCTACATACACCATAATTGCAATCATACCTTTGGATGTTTTCTGTATACAAAAAGAAAATGATCTGCATTAGAACGTTTATATCCCTGTTTTTCAAACAAGTCTGAAAGTTTATGTAACCAAGCTCTAGGGCTCTCTGCTTAAGGCCATAGATAGTCTTATGAAGTCTACACACCTTGAAATACTCCCCCTCAACAGCAAACCAGGTGGTTGTTGTATGTAGACTTCCTCCTGCAAATCACCATATGGAAATGCATTCTTAACATCCAACTGAAACAATGGCCAATGTCGAATAACCGCAACAGAGAGAAGGATACGTAAGGTGGAATGACGAGCAACAGGCGAGAATGTGTCAAGATAGTTCACCCCATACGTCTGTGTAAACCCACGAGCAACTAGGCGTGCCTTGTATCGTATCTGTCAATGCTCCCATCTGCATTTTGCTTCACTGTGAACACCCACTTACAGCTCACTGTAGACACACCGGTAGGTGCAGGGACAAGGCTCCAGGTACCTCTGTACTAAAAAGCAGCCATCTCTTCTTCCATCGCTAAGCGACATCTACTGTCCTTCAATGCATCTTGGTAATTCCGTGGAATGTCCACGGCAGATAGTGCAATAGCAAAACTCCTGAATGCACCAGATAGACGGTCAACCGAAACCGTGGAAGCTATAGGATATGACACGCAGCTACGCTTCTGTTTCCGAAGCGCAATATGTAGATCCAAATCACTGGCATCCTCATATGTTCTCTGTAACACAGCCTGCGCAGGTAAAGCATTAGATCCATCATTAGAAATTATATTCTCAGAACATACCTCATGCGAGCTAGATGACGAGCGGTGACCATGAGCAGAAGCAGGCCGACAAGTATAGTGGAGTGGCAATGGTGGAACATGAACTGTATCAGGAGGTGCAAGTAATGTAGAAAGTGGTAGTGGCAGGTGTAGGTGGGGGTGGTGGTGGTGATGGCATGTATATGGCTTCATCAGTATCAGAGGACACCAACTGATCACCTGTAGGAGAGAAGTACATAACAGAATCAAAAAAGGTGACATCGGCACTAACAAAATATTTTCTGCGCAGCGGATCATAACACCTGTAGCATTTTTGTGTCCTGGAGTACCCAACGAAAACACACTTGACAGCTCTAGGAGAGAGCTTGTCAATACCTGGAGACAACTGGTGGACAAAGGCAACCGAGTCAAACACATGTGGGGCAAGTGAAAACAATTCCTTTTCAGGGAAAATCAAAGAGAAGGAATATTCTCACCTAAGACAGACGACGGCATGCGATTAATGAGATAACATGCCGTTAGTAAAATATCTCCTCAGAAAGAATGAGGAGCACGACTCTGTACGAGAAGCGTCTTGGTGACATCAAGCAAATGACGATGTTTCCTTTCTGCAACTCCATTTTGTTGTGAAGTATAGGCACAGGATGTTTGGTGGATAATTCCTAGGGTAGAAAAACAAGTTGAGAGAGTATGAGTACAAAATTCCAATGCATTATCACTTCTCAATATTTTCACAGATGCAGAAAAGACATTACGAACTTCATTCATAAAATTTATGATAATATTCCCAACTTCAGATTTATTCTTTAATAAAAAGACCCAAGACATACGAGAAAAATCATCAACAATGACAATATAAAGCCTATGTCCCTGATGATCAGGAACATGACTAGAACCCCAAATGTCAACATGAAACAACTCAAAATTGGAGCTACTGCTCCGACTCTGACGACTGGGAAAGGTAGACCGATGATGCTTTCCCATCTGACAAGCCCCACATTGAAGTGATGTGTGAGGCGAAACCTGGGGTAAAACACGACACAGTTTCTGAAGTAGTAGATGACCGAAGCATAGGTGTCACATGAATGGAGAGACAGGTCCAGTAGGAAGAGAGGAGATTCCGACATATGGAGTTCGAACGGGTGATACAGTCCACCCTGCTCATGGCCACACCCAATCACGTTGCCCGTAAGGATGTCCTGAAAAATGAGAGAAGATGGATCAAAAATTGCTCGACAATTTAAATCCTTCGTAATCTGGCTAATGGATAACAAATTCATAGAAAAGACATGTGCATGCAACACATTCTTGAGATGCATATATGGTATCAGACTAATCTCCCCCTGACCAGTAATCGGGGAGTGGGTACCATTAGCAATAACCACAGTACGTCCTGGAGGAACCTGTCGATAGGATGTAAGTAGACCTCTATCACCACACAGATGATGTGTGGCACCAGAGTCCATAATCCACTCTAAAGTATCGTATCCACTACTACTACTGAATGCATAAGTACTACCTGAGGTACTAGTGGATGCAAAAGCAACAACATCAGAATGACTTTTAGAGGCTGACGATGATGTAACGGGACCAGATGGAGGGATAATACCCCTCAAACGAGCAACGAGATCATCAAATCGTTGGTCCAAAGAAGAAGCAGATAGAGGTTCAATATGTTCAGCTACTCGTGCAGAAGCAGGAAATCCATGTTTGGAATAGCATGTGTCCTTGGTATGTCCGGAACGATGACAGAAAGTGCATGGTTGGCGAACACGACTCCCTCTGCCTCGAGGTTCACGACCACGAAACTGATGATGACCCCTGCGATCACGAGGTGTTGCCATAGCTGAGGCAGTCTGATTGACAGTAGATGAAGGAACGGTAATACGACTCAGTCTGTGAAAGGTTTCCTCCATAGGAGGAATAGTGGAATCTACCAAGATCTGGAAACGCGATGCCTCGTATTCTGGATCAAGAGTTGCCAGGAATACACCAACAATAGTGGCATTCTTGTAGGTCTTATGCTGCTCAGGAGTAGATGTGAGAGGCATGAAGCTATAACGCTTCTCGAACATTCCATGTAAAGACGTGTATAATGAGTGTAGAGGTCGTTCATTCTGCTTGATTGTAAAGATGTCATGTTGAAGTTGCAGAATCTTCGTCTCATTCTTTTCCTGTGAGTAGGTAACAGCCAAAATATCCTACATTGCTTTTATAGTGGGTTGATGGAGAATATCATTTGCAATCTCAATTGCTAACGTTCCTGATAGCCAAACCTTGGCATATGCATCATCCGCCTCCCATGAGGCGTTAACCCCAATCTTCTCAGCATGCTCTTCCTCGATAAAATTGTGTTTCTTACCGGTCGACTTCATCATACTCATGAACTGCATGGCCCACAATTCATAATTTGACCCGTCCATCTTCACAATAGGCGCAGGACCCTCTGAAGGCGCCTGTGGATGGAATATCGGCCTTGGTTTCTGACATGATAGAAGACTAGGGTTGTAGACTGGAGATATGGAAGTCTACATTGACATTCACGTGTTCGGATGCATGCGTAGACTCAAGCAACCAAACCCATAAGAAGAAGGTTCGATGAGAACCTATGTAACGGCCCTGGCACGAGAGGGGCCTAGGCAATACGAAGAGGCCCGCGAAGAGGAGGCATGCGCAGAGGGCCTAGGCGGTGATGGCGCGAGGGGAGACATGCGCGCACAGGGGAAGCGACGTACGGAAGGATGGGTGGTGCGGCGCGCGAGTAGGTGCGGCGCGCAGGATGTGGCGGCGCGCGGAGGCGGCGGCATGCAGAGGGGGCGGTGTGCGGAGGAGGTTTGCGGTGGGGCTAGGGTTAGGGTACAGGAGCTCCGGTCTAGGATCGTCGCGCTGATACCATGTTGGGAAAATCAAAAGAGTTGTTTATTCCATAAACCCTAGGCTCTCTTATATAGGAGAGGACCCTATGGGTAAATTACATAAGGAGTCCATAAGGATATAGAAAATATAAAACACTAAAAATAACATAAATTACATCTCTACAGGGGAGGAGGTGCGGCTGGGGCTCCAACCACTAGCGATCCAGAACAATCTATGCGACAAAGATGAATGCGTCGATCGTTGTTTTTTTTGAAACCACGCATATCTGATTTTTTTTAACTATGACTGATGTTGATGCTTGGAACTGGGCGGCGTACATGGAAGCTTCGTGAGGATGCCACCTGGTTGTGGCATCACACCTCCTGCGTGCCTAAGGAGCAGATCTTGCACCTCATATGCGAGATCATACATGTGCATCGAGAACTGGAAGGAGGCACGAAGATGTGTGCCTCCTCTTCTTTTAAAAGCTGCAGCTGGTTTTGGAGAACACGGAACAAGGTTCCAGGAACCGAACCGTAACAGAACTTGAGAGATGAAGAATTATCTTCAAATATAAATCTTCAAGAGAAAGCATGAGTTGAATCTTCTCTATGAACCGAATCACGAATAAAAATAATGAACGTGAGAACCTCGAAAATCGAACCCACTCTGATACCATGCTAGAAAATAGAGAATGCAGAAGCGAATGATAAAGAGAGCATAGACTAGAATGATAAACAAGAAAGAACACAAAGTTTAACGTGGAACCCCACTTCATAAGGAGAGGGATGAAACCACGAGAGAAGCCCTCAAAAGGGCGTATTCTTCATTGCTTTTTCTCAATGGATACAAGAGGTCGGGGGCTCCTTATATAGTCTTCACAGAGCCTCTGAGTCCCACCACCGGTAGATGTGGGACTAAACATATGGATGGGGTAAATATAACTCTCCATGATCCATTTACCCTCCTACAACTCATATGGCACACAACCAAATAGTCCAACAAGATTGAAGTAATAAGCTGGACATAAAGTCACAAACAAGCACAATTCTCATAGTATAAAGTGATATAAAAATTTAAAGAATGAAAAACAAATTAGATTATTACATAATACATACCAGCCTTGTAAAGAGGATGTGAGAGCATCTTGGACTAACGCTCATCTATGATGTCCAAACATTCTTTGGATCATTTTCCAACCGCTTCCCTGACCTTCTCTCTCATGCAGCGCACTGCCTCGTAGATCACTCCCATGGTGGGCTTCTTATCGCCATCCACGATTCGCAATGCAGAAACAACTGGATCCATGATATTCGTGACCCAAATCACGTTATACCAAAAGTGGAGATCATTGATCAATGTCTCTACTTTCCGTCCTCCTTCAGTCCGAGCTTCAGATATCTCGAACCATTCACCTTGGCAACACATGGTTTTCAACTCTGTCTTTTGTTGTCCGAGACTTTGCAACACTATAAAATTGGTTGCAAAGCATGTGATGCCAGGCCTCACCAGCTCACCATTGCACATTCGCCTCATCAATGCCAGCACTTTGCCATGGTTGTAAATGAATGTGCTGATCGTCCGAACTTGCTCCACCATCGTTGAGACAAGCTTCCTCTTGCTAAAATCCTTTAGAATTAAATCAATGCAATGTGCAGCACACGGTGTCCAAAAAATACCATAGCTGCTAGACAACATTATTGCTTCACCCTCTTTCTTGATGTTGATGCCATTATCCATCATAATCTGGACCACGGGATCTTTCCCAATATCTTTAGTGACGTCCTTCATCAACTTCAGCAGGTACTTGTGGTCCTTCACATGATCAGATGCATCAACAAATTTCAAAAAGATTGTCTTCTCATCGCAATAAAAGAGGAAGTTGTTGATCTGCTTCCTCGTATAGCTCGTCCACCAATCGCACATCAGCGTCACCCCGTACTCTGGTCATCTCCTCCTCAGCTCGACGATGTAGTCATTCATCTCCTCCTTCTCCATCCCAAGATATTTGTTCATTATCTCGTAGGATGTGGGAGCCTTCACTCCAGTTCCCGCTGCAGCGATCTCACCAATGGTATGTTGCAGAAATAGCTTGCCAGCAATGTTGGCAAGAATGCTCTCCGCAAGGAAGTGTTGATGGCCTTTCCTACCCTTTCTCGTGCATTGGTGAACACACCCTTCACCGTCTTCTATCTCGGATCCTTGCTTGCCTTGTATTGCATGGATCAAGAAGGGCTCAATTCCCTTCCCCTTGTGTTTTTTGGTGGGTGGTGGTACTGGTGCGCCTCCAGAACCACTCCCACTACCACATGTACCATAGAAGCCGCCTCGTGCACCACCGAGTTCTCTCCTCTCGAACTCGCTCCTCATTCATTCTTTTGTTGCCCTCCTGTATGCCCTCTTCTCTGTTGTAGTCTGAATGTCAGCGGGATAGACAAAGTCATTGTCGTTCTGAGAGAACGTTGAATTTTTTTCTGAAACATGAACTTTTTCAATTGTCCATCCCTTCTTGCCCTCTCTGTATCGCTATACTTCTTCCGGTCCAAGATGACCTTCACCTTATCCCTCATATCTTTGGGACAAGGCGAGCACTTGACAACATTCTTATTATTGCCAACAAGATGTTGCTTCATCCTCGTGATCCCTCTTCCTCCCAACTTATTTCCACAGAAAGTGCATTGTGGTTTAGCTTTATTTCCATCAGGAGCGGAGGCATATCTCCAACCAATGTCCCCACTGAAATCGCCCCTCTGATCCTCATAATTGTCAAATCCTGATCCGGAACCGGAATGTGTCATGATGATGATTACTGAAACCTACGAGGAAATTGAAGAATAATCATTCAATAGGCATACAATACGACCGATTAAGAATTTGCTAATTAATTTATGGTTTAATTTTCGGATTTAATATATTTTGAATTTTTCTAACACCTAAAACACACAAAATCATAAATATTTGGTGTTTAAAATTGAAAGTAAACTCTTAATATTCTAATTTTCAGAAAAACATCTTAGATCTATACATTAGGGTCTTAGACCTAGCAACTAAGAGACCATTTTCGAGAAAAACTACCTAAGTAACGCAAAACAAGTAAAAAAATAGATCAAAGATTCGATGTTCGGATTTACTCAATTTTTAATTTCATTTACAAAAAAAAATCCGAAACATGTTTTCTACTTCTATAACTTAAGATCCAAGTTTATCATTGAAGAACTCATCACGATTCCACATTAAAACACAAAAGCACCAATTTCCTTTTCCATAGATTTCACAAAATGTTCTCAAAGTATGCTTTACTATATGTTATACACAAGATCCAAGTTAATACATTCATAACTATCATTATTGTGCAATTAAAACACAAAATTCCTAATTTTGGTCTCCAAAAATCAAGCTAGATATTCGAAATCTCTCAAAAAAAACACTACACCAAAATAACCCAACATCTTAAGAGCAAAACCCCTAAAAATTTGAAGAATTTGATGAAGATTTGATCAAATTTGGCTTACCTTGAAGCAAGGGGCGAAATATGACCTTAGTGGGAGCTTGGAGAAGTTGGCAGCTCAAACTCGGTAGAAATGGGCGAATTTCGACAGACATTTCGATCTATATCGACAACAGTGGGTATTTTTTATTGTAGGTTCCCTTTTTTGGGCGAGATGACGAGATGACCTGAGATCTCGCTGATATCTCGCGAGATTTCAGGCGAAATCTGGGAAATCGACATGCATATAGCTTTCGAGATACTCCACCCATCGAAACCAAAATTTCGACGAAATTTCGCCAAAATTTCACGAGATTTAGATTGTTGCTAGGAAACACGTCGTACCTCATCCTCCGCCAGACCGAAAGGCATCATTGTTGACTTTTCCCTATTGATACGAAGGCTGGAAACGTACCGAAGATATCCATGATAGCTGAAGCCCTTCGAATTTTCTCCTCCTCATCCAAGAAAAGCACAATGTCATCCACATACTGAAGAATCAGAATCGATAACTCCTCCCTACAGTAACCGGAACACTAGTCACCCTACAAAGCCAGCCTCATCGTTGCTGCCAATGCATCTGCCATAATCACGAATAGGAGTGGGAGCCAACGGGCAACCCTACCCGATCCCTCTGCGGCTAAAACAAACCACCCTCCGGTCTGCCATTAACAAGTACCACATGAGAGTTTGTAGTAACACACCGCTTGATCCAAGCAACCCAGGCCCCCGAGAAACCCCGTCTCTCAAGCGAAGCCTAAAGGAATCTCTCTAATCCATCAAATCATAAGCCTTAGAGAAGGCCACCTTCCAAAGCACCCATTTTGTTGTGGTCCTCTTCCAGACCGACATTACGTCAGAAGCTATGACCAAGCCGTCTGTCATAGCCCTCCCGGGAACAAAAGCTGACTGCTCAGGAGAGATGATCTGAGGCAAAACCTCCCTCAATTGATTGGATAGAATTTTTGATATCAGCAAATAGATAGTCCTAAACAACGCGATAGGCATGTAGTCCTCGACCATGACTGGCGTTTCCTTCTTTGGCAGCAAGAAAATCAACGCCATGTCCAACCTCTTGAAACCACTATTCCCCTTACAGAACTCTTCTAAAACATGCATCACGTCCCCCTTGACGATCTCCAAGAACTCCCAGTAGAAGTACATCGGGAATCTGTCAGGACCTGACGCCCCATCCGCATTAAGCTGAAATAACGCATGCCCGACCTCCTTCGAGAATCCCTTCACCAGCTCCTCAACCATTGAGCCCGATACCTGTGAAATGCCTCTTCCCTGCCAGCCCCAACCAGCACGTGTGCGCCTTCTCCTAATGGCATGAAAGTGAGATCTCAAGGCTATACCCACTACCTTATTTCCCTCCACCTCCACGCCACCAACAGAAGTGAAATGAATCAAGTTTATGTGTCTTCTCCCACTGGCCATCGTATGGAAAAACCTTGTGTTCGCATTGCCTTCCCTCAACCATCGCTGCCAAGATCGTTGCCTCCACACAATCTCCCCCTTTCTATCCATAAGCAAAATCTCTTGCAGATGTGTGTCCCTAATAGCGAGCTCCTCCAACAACATCCTTTCGTCTTCAAGCTTGTCCAATCTACACATTGTACTATTGCAACCATTTACATGGACATCAAGCTGAAAAGAATGAATACTAAGGAACTACAAACTACCTATAGTAACAACAAATCTGCTACATATATTGCTACCAATACGATCTTTTATGAACGAACCAAACACATATTGAGGTTGATTGACATTTCATACATGATGTAGTACACCAAGGAAAGATTTATACTCCACGTGTGTCTGGTGACTTCAGCTTGTTGACATTCTCACAAAGGTATTATCCAAGAGACGTGCATCTGAGCTTATTTTCAAGTTGGGCATGATCGACATATATGCTCCATTTAAAGGGGAATGTTAGAATTATTGTTAATCCATTTGGGTTTCCTTTCATGTTTTATCTCGTAAACCCTCGAGGGTACTTTTGTAATTCCTCTTTTTAGATGGAATAAGATGAGTTTTTTATTCTCTCAATCTTCTCCACAACATATATATCCACACATCCACCTTCGTATTTTCATTTCTGCTATTGTTTGTTGATATGTCTATGGTTCACAAGCCAACATTCAGATTCATAGAGCAAAGCAGGTCTCACGGTAGCTTTTTAAAACTTTCCTTTGATTTTTAGAGGAACGTTCTTATCACATAGAACAGTAGAGGATCCTCTCCACTTTGGCCAACTTGCATTTACTCTATGAGTAACATGTCCATCGATTCCCCATCATGTTGCGAAATAGAACCCAAGTATCTAAAAGAATCTTTAGTATGAATGTTATCAATACCAATCTTTACATCGATTCATTCACCCTTTCATCAAAAGTGCACTCCATATATTCAGTCTTACCCTACTTATATGAAATCCTTAAGTCTCTAACGCATGTCTCTGGAACTCCAGCTTCTCTTTTACTCCATCTATAATGTCATCAATCAACACAATATCAACAAATAACATAGACCAAGGTATCTCATCCTGAATGTGACTAGTCAACTCGTCCATACTCAAAGTAAAAAGAAATGAACTCAAAGTTGAACCTTGATGCAGACCAATGTTGATGTCAAAATAGTCAGTCTTCTCAAACTGGATCCTTACACAAGATGAAGCACTATCATACATAGCCTTTATGAGGTTAATGTATAGGACAGTACGTGTCTCTTCTCCAAAACTCTCGACAATATCTCCTATGGAACAGAGTTATAAAAGCCTTCTCCAAATCAATAAAAATCATATGGAGATTCCTCCTTTTAGCTCTATAAATCTCCATTGTTCTAAGCAAGTGGATGGCTTCAAGAGTTGAGCAGCATTGCATGAATCCGAAATGGATTTTCTTTTACTTTCGAAAATTACCTCAAGTTTCTTTATTATCACAAGTTCCTAAATTTTTATAGTGTGACTCATCAGGTTGATACCTCTGTAGTTTGAATAATTTTGAATGTCTCATTTATTCTTGTAAGGGTCACCACAGTGCTTCTCCTCTAATCTTAAGGCATTTTCTTGCTTCACCAAGTAATATTGAATAGATTTGTAAGTCAAGTCAAACCACGCTCACATAGAACTCTCCATACTTATATAGGAATGTCATCAAGTCCTATACCTTTCACATGTTTCATAACCTTCGAAGCATCCTCTACTTCCTTTGTATTCATCTATAGCTTGCACGATTCAAGTAACTTTCACTACTAGCTAGATCTCCTAAAGTGATCTCTCTATTTCCATCCCCAATGAAAAGCTTATGGAAATACTATTTCCATCTAGCATCTATAACCTTCTGTAACAAACACATATCCTTCCTCATCCTTAATGCATCTCACTTGAGAGAGGTCATTGGTCTTTCTTTCTCTTTGCTTCAATCAACCTGAATATATCCTTCGGGCCCTCCTTTGAGTCGAGATTTTTGTATAGAACTTCATAAGCTTTTGACTTAGCTTCGCTTACAGCCTTCTTTGCGAAAAAATTGCGAAAAAGTTCAACACAATTATATGTATAATAATAAGTGCATAACCGAAGTATTGCAACCAGACGCCATATAGCATTTATTTTCTATTTAGTGATCTTTCCAACAAAATGTTAAATATCGACTTTTTCGACTTTAATTCCATTATTCATATTAAAAGCAGATCTTAAAGAAACTAAAACTCCAGCTGCATTTTATAATAGATAGAAGCATATTAGCAAATGAAGACCCAAGTTGCTGCAGTATGAAGCCTTCTAATATCTCAAAGGAGAGATATGTGAAGAACAAAAATACTCTAGTCTTTAAAACGCATGGTACCTCAGCAAATTTTACATCGGCATCGCTGTGGTCATGTTGTCTTCCAGCAGCATCGCCAACATAGAAAGATCTAGATGCAAAAAAGTGTTAGCAAGACAAATTTAGTATAGAAAGTAATATTATTACTGCATATATCAAGTAAAACTTCGTTATCTAGGGATATATGCAGACACTTGAGCTTGAAGCACTCAAGTGTTTTTTTCATACAACAATAACAAACATCAAGGGGAATTGTATTATGAAGCTATAGCATCGCCCAAATTGTTGATAAAACATGCCCGATACAAATAATGGCTGATCATCCTCGAATATTACAAATTCAACTCCATCAGAAAGTAGTTTGTATGATGTTCGGTTTCTTACATTAAGAAATAATAATACTAGCTTTCCCAAACAAATCTTGGGAAGAAAAAGGCTAAGTTTAAGGTAGATGGTAATACAAAAGGAACCTCCACTAAAATCATTGGTGATCCCTGTTAAAGAAGAGTATAGTGGAACCATTGAACTAGTCGAACAGTAAATAATCCCTTGGCTGATTAAAAGCTCTAGAATGGGGGATAAGGTATATGCCACATGCACTCTTAAAAAGGGAAATTCAAAAGGAAGAATGCTTCTACATTTCAACCTAAACATGCGTAAAGAGACCTCAAAGACAATTGAGATTCTCATATCTCGTATAAGAATCACATAGAGTCATGTATCCATACCTATTTTGTGATCTCTTCATCCATTTCTTGTTCGTTTCTTATTACATCTTCTCTCATTTTTTCTTATTTGTTTATATATGACATTTACTCTATACTTTATAACTTTCCAAAGCTTTATAAGAAAAGAACAAAAAATTATTCAAAATGTATTTATTTATTACTCCGGTTAATGAAAGAGCTAGAGGAACCAGATGCTCACATCAAGAGGAATTTAATAGTTAAATTCGTTGCCTCTAAGTAGATATACCCAGTCAAGCACAGATTGGAATCCATATAGATAGTTATACTCTGAACCTAACCTTTTTACTCAACCAATTTCTAACTGCTTGACTAGAATATCCATCGGCCTTTTATGTACAAATCTAACCCACCACAAATATGTTTCCTTTGGAGTGTTTTCACTTATAAATCATAGTGGTTTGATCATTCTCCCCACCTCACATAATGGGAACTAATGCACAGAGCTTCCTTTCAATCTAATTGTGGATCTTATCCATGTTTGCATGACCCTCCTTTCACATTAATGTCTCCTAATCTACGAAAGCCATCCTATTGCTCAAGTCTATATAACTGATTGCCAACACATGGCGCATATTACAAGGTAACTTTTTACTTTTAAAGGTATTTTCTAATTAGAAAGTGCTATCAAGCTTTTTTTATATCAGCCAATTAATTGTATTCTATGCATAAGATATCCATCAATTCCCATATAATGTTGAAAAAACGACCATGGGTATATAGAAAAACTTTCATTTAAAGTCTACGATTCCGATATATACATAAGTCCCATTTTTATCTCCTATATCATTGGATTTAGATTCCATATACATCTTTATTCTACCTAATTGGAAACCATAGAGAGCCCCCTCGACTGTCCAAGCTTCTTATTGACCAAACAACTAATCTCATCGGCAGAATCATCTCCATGCACCAAAGCACCACTCCTTGCACATTTTTCCTAATGCATCCATATTCCACAACAATATGGTTCATAGATGATAACAAAAGAGCTTGGTCATATGTACAAAACAAACATCCTTATGTTCTATATATAATCCTATACATGAAGTTTCTAAACAATTTAATAAGATTTAATTAAAAAATTAAAAACCATTTTTAGATTCAAATTCTTTACATAAAAACTTTCATCAACCTCCAAGAAGAAAACAACTAAGCATTCAATTATATATAAATCTGAAAACATCGTACGTTTTTTGAGAGCCAACACTTCTGCTAAAGCTAAGAAGCTAAATGATTACGCAAGCCATCACAAAGTTCCCTCGTCAATCAAATTGAATGGCATGCTGGGAGAAAGTGTTACAAAGTATATCTCTGAAGTCCATGGAGACTATGTCGATGAACCTTAAGCCATATACATATATTGCCTTCATAACTTCAAGATTTAGTTAGACTTCCGAAAAAATTATTCATCAAAATTAGGACCAGGAGAGTAATTGCCAGAAAGTAACAGATGATTCTAATTTCTATAGAAAAAGAGTCACTTTGCCCCTTGCCAAGAGCAGTTGGGCTAAATAATTGCATCCTTGTCTAGATTCAAAACAATCCAGCATTTTCCTTATTTAGAAGGACCCACTAAAGTTGTCCCAAGATACCCTATTAATGAGCACACCCATATATAAAAATAAGTAGGACCAAGAGAGTTTTCCATAGGAAGCTAAAGGCACTTTACCATTTGTCAAGAACTTCGGGCTAGATAACAGCATCCTTGTCTAGATCCAAAATGATCCGAGCCTTTTCCACATTCAGTGGAATCAACTAACTTCGATATCTAGTGCAGGTCATACGCATAGATCAAAATAGCCAACTAGTATCAGACCCATAGACGATCAGTGTTTCTTTGTGACGGATTATAATTAAAAACAGGCTATATAGAGAGAGCCATTGTTGCACTATTTGATTTTAATGCTCAAGTAAAGATGTATAATATAATACCTTTTTAGACAATTTTCCACTTCAATAGATACTGGTTTATTTGAAAAGGAAACCAGAATATCTAATCCCGTTTGGGACCCTGGCTGTAGTGAATCTCAGGGAGTAGCTGCAGATGGTGTGCTCGTTTTCCTGAGCTTTGGTGGTTGGTGGATGGTGACTTCAATGTCACTATATTTGTTGTTGACAGTTCCCGAGAGAGATCAGTGCAGATCACAGATACTGTTTGTTTGCAGATTTTGTGGGGACATCTCCTTGGAGGTCAAATCACATAGTGAATAAGCGGAATGTGAGGGGCATATGCAGGTATATGTAACTGTAGGTGGTTTTCCAACATTTATTTTATAAACAATGAATAGATATAAATACTTACAACTTTTCATTTTAGAAATACATGCTTTCATGCAGAACCTAGAACAATCTCTATTGATAAAAAAGTTGATATATGATACTAGGAATCACCAATATACACGTATCAAATACCAAGATGTGACAAAACTAATCCTAAAGTAATAACTATTTGTATTCGAAATAATTACATCTAAAAAACTATATAATCAAGTAACGTTTGATTAGAATAATAATATTTAAAAAATAATATCTAAAAAAATAAAATTTTAAAATACATAGTACTAATTTAATTTTTAGATAAATTGTACTAATATAAGCAATCCTTACAACACGAAGCACTAATTTGATTTTTAATTTCTTACTATATTTAAAATTTATAGTATATTAAAAAGTGTAGTCGTAAAATGTGATGTATATGTGGTTGCATGAACACAAACAAGCTAATAACAGTGCCTTCAAATGAAGTAGGAAGATGGAAGGTTTTTTTGGAGCCAAAAAAGAGGGCAGCACCTTATGGTGTCCGCCCCAATATATTAAAAAGACAAAGAGAGGTTATAGAAAGACGTAGAGGAGCCAATCCGCAAGAAGAGTCTTGGAATGGAAAAAAAACATTCTCTCAATAGAAACATTGAAAAGAAAAGAGTGCACCATTTCTATCTGGCCAAATAGCTCATATTGTTGCCAACGACTGAAGAATCTCCTCTCTAACATGATGCTTTGCCTCAATCAAAGAGTTCCCAAACAAATCCAAACTGGAGATTTACCCAGCCCAAACCAACTTCGTCCCAAACCGGAGAAGTTTCTGCGCAATGGAAGAAGAGATGCTCTACCATCTAGATCTGCACTTCACAAGGGGCGCACCTATTGGAGATATCCATAAAGAGTCTTGCACAACGGTCCCTAGTCATGTTACGCCTTCTTCGCAACGGCCACATAAAAAATCCAATTCTTGTTGGTAGTTTAAGTTCCAAAATAAAGTTGCAATTACAAACCAAAGTGTCTGTCCTCGGTAGTGGAAACCTGCAAATAGATTTGTACGCTTTTGTTACCGAGAAGGAATTATACTTCCACACCCAATGGTCTCACACATCGCTAGGTCTATCCATCTGGCTTGGTGATTCCAGTAGAAGCAAGAAATTCTCTAAGCGTTGGTTTGAGACATATGTTGAGAAAGAAAGCATCCAGTTACCATCAATCCAACAGTTTGCCACATGCATCGCGATTTGTAGCTGTTAAGTTAAAATATCATATAGTGTTTCTCTTATTCTAATTTCTTGTTCTCAGTGTACTTATCTTGTAATTAACCCAGGGCTATTCTCCTATATAAGAGAGCCCTCGGGTACGTCTAGTGTATCGACTTTGTTTCTCCTATCATGGTATCAGAGCAACGGTACTAGACCGGGGTTTCGGTATCCCCCACCCAAAACCCTAACCCCCTCCACCCCCCCCCCCCCGAGCGCGCCTCCAGCCCACCCCGCGACCACCCAGCCCCGAGCGCACCACCCCAGCGCCCAGGAGGCTATCTGTGCCGCTCTCAAGCGCTCCAGCTGCTTCCAGGCACCATCCGCGCCGAACCCAGGCGTCGTCCCGCCTCTTCCGGCGGTCCCGCGCCTATCCAGGCGCCTCAGCTCGTCTCCAGGCGGTACCGTGCCGCCCCTACCGGCCCCGCACGGCTCCCGCAGCCCCGCACCGCACCTCTCAGCGGTCCTAGCGACACTGTGTCGCCCTCCGGCGGGTCCTAGGTGTTTTCCCAGCCACAGCGGGTCTAGCCGTCCTCTCCTCGGCGACACACAACTAGGGTCGGCGCTCCAACAAGGCCTAGGGATGGTTGTACGAGTCTACACATACAACCTTCCCCTCATATGATTCTGTAGACTGGCTATTTTGGTTATCTCCGTCGGTCTTAGGCTCTTCATCAATCATGTCAGACAACAAGAGTGACGTGTTTACATCCTCGGGTGCCTTCAAAGGCCCAGCCCCTATAGTCAAGATGGATGGGACCAACTATGAACTATGGTCTATGCAGTTCCGCACCCTTATGCAGTGCCACAACAAGGAGCTAATTCTGACAGAATTCGAGCCGGAAGACAAGACTGGAGCAAATGCGACATGGAAGCAAGACGATGTGTATGCCCGTATTTGGCTATCTGGGACGCTGACTACGGAGATTGCAAATGATATTGTGAACCAACCCACAGCAAAGGCTACGTGGGATATCCTGACCGCGACATATGGGCAGTCCAAGAATGAGAGCAAGATTCTCCGGTTACAGTTTGACATCTTCTCTACGAAACAGAATGGGAAGCCATTACATGCACATTTCTCTTATCTTCAAGGCATGTTCGAGAGACTGCATAGCTTCATGCCGATCATCGCCAGTACGGAACAACAGCAGGCATACAGAAATGCTACGATGACTGGTGTATTTCTGTCCACCCTTGATCCTGAGTACGATGCAGCCCGTACTCAACTTCTGACTGGCGAGACCATTCCACAAATGGAGGAGGTATATAAGAGATTGAGTAGGATTACTACTGCATCGGCATCTACAGCCCAGCCTACCCTTACAGCTATGGCTGCCACTCGTGGCAGAGGAGGAGCGTCACATTTTCGGGGTCGTGGACCTCGTGGTAGAGGGGGAGGCAGACACTGTGGCCCTTGTACTCACTGCCACCGTCCAGGCCACTCTGAGGAGACATGCTTTCACAAGCATGGGTATCCAGTCTCTGCACGGGATGCAGAGCAGACTGAGGCTAACGCTGCACCTCTTCCAGATGCTCGCTTTAATGATCTCGTCTCACGACTTCGTGAGATGATCATTACACCCTCATCTTCGTCTCCAGGTTCTACGGATGCTGCAGCTTCGGCCAAAGCATCTTCTAGCACATCAGGTACATCTTATGAACTTACCAGTAGTACTTGCTCGGATCTGACAGATGGGATTATGGATTGCGGAGCCTCCCATCATATGTGCGGCGACAGACGGTAGTTTACTACCTACAGAGCACTTGCACCAGGACGATATGTGGTCATTGCCAATGGGGTCCGATTACCCATTGTTGATCAGGGGTAGATCACCCTGACATATTCTTTGAGTCTTCATAATGTCTTACACGCACCGGGCTTTCAGATGAACCTGTTATCAATTAGCCAACTTACAAAAGATTTACATTGTCGTGCCATCTTTGACCCCTCTACTTTTGTGTTTCAGGACATACTGACTGGTAGGATGATTGGAAGTGGTCGTTAGCAGAAAGGCTTGTATAAGCTTGTTATATCATCATGTGATGGTGCCGCTACTATTTCCTCAGGATCCATTTCTCCATTCCTTTGGCATCTTCGATTTGACCATCTGCATCTGCAGAAGATGTGTCATGTTTTGCCGTAGATAAAACTCTTCGTCAATATATAGTGGTAGCTCCCACCTTGGGAGTTTACCCAAATTATTTTCAAAAAAAAAATATTTTGCCGCAGATATCTACCCGTACCGCATTGGATTGTGAAGCCTGTCAGTTTGGGAAACACCATAGGTCTTCGTTTCCAGTTCGTCCGAGTCGTCATAGTAGTCGGTCTTTTGAACTGTTTCACTTTGATATTTGGGGTCCGAGTCGTGTCCCTGATCTTCAGGGACATCGGTATTATATGGTCGCCGTCAAGGTTGCAAAAAACGGTATGCGGTATACAGTCGGTAGGGTCACTGATGGTTGATTAAAAGGTATGCGGGAGTTTAAACGGAAATTAAACGGTCTATGTGGTTTTACATTTTTAAATCAATAAAAAATATTACATATATATATATATATATATTTAATAAAAAAAGTATAAATTAACTTTAAAAATATAATCACATATCCACAGTTTTGATCAAATATTGTCAATTTCAATGACTTCTTCATCCAAATGTGACATGTCAAAGTAGATAGCATAATCAACATAGGGTTTATGTAACATTAATGCAAAACGTGGTCGCTTAAACGGCGTGTAAACGGCCGATTACACCCGTTTAAACGGTCTGACCGTTTACATAGCCGATTAAAGGTTATACAGTCGGTCGAGGATCGAATGTGTATAAACGGCCGCCTGAACCGATTTTTGCATCCTTGGTCGTTGTTGATGATTTTTCCAAATTATTTTGGGTATTCTAGTTAAAACAAAAGTTTGAAGCTGGTGCTATTATTCGAAAATTTATTTTGGAAGTTAATAACATCTTCTCTACCAATATCAAAGTCATTCGCATGGATAATACTTTAGAATATTTTCAACATTACATTTGTCCGATTTCCTCAGCTCTCAGGGCATTATTCATCAAACTTCATGTAGTTACACTTCGCAACAAAATGGTGTGGCGGAACACAAACATCGTGATCTTCTTGATGTCACTCGAACATTGTTGATCCATAGTCGTGCCCCTCATTCTTTTAGGGGGGGCGTTGTTCTCGCTGCATGCTACTAGGTGAATCGTATGCGTCTACAGTTCTAAGAGAGAAGGTTCCCTTCTTGATTGTGTTTCCCGAGAAGGACCTATTCTCCCTCGCACCTCGTGTCTTTGGGTCTGTTGTGTTTGTGCATAAGTATACCCCTGGTCGTGATAAGCTCTCTCCAAGGGCTACAAATGTGTGTTTGTTGGGTACTCGTACTCAAAAAGGGTATATATGTTATGATCCGATGTCGGATGAGGAAAGGTTCAGGTAGCCACTTGAAGACTCAGCTGCGAGATTGCCCGACTGCCATAGATGTGTGCCAGGAACAGGAACCCTCCACTTTCTGCCCCAGACTGAGGATCTCTACTCCCGGCTGTCCACAATGGAAGGTGGTTGTGATTCGTGATTGGCTATGGTTTCAATTAGATGTCAAGAATGCATTTCTTTATGGGGATCTTCAAGAAGTCTACATGCAACAACCACTTAGATTTGCTGTTGATGGGGAGTGTTGATGGGGAGTGTCCACAGCCCTTCTACAACCCCCTCCCACCCTCCAAACACCACCGCCACTCCCACTCTTTCCCGATGCCCCCAAAGGCCCCGCCCCTGCGGCACAGGCCCCATTCCTCACCGCCCCTGAACCCCTTCCGATACACCAACCAGCCCCCATGCCCCCTCTTGTCGCCGCCCTTGCCCCTTCTACGAAGCCCACCTCAGCCCCAATCCCTCTTCCCGGCGTGCCCGTACCCCCACCTCCCACTTCTTCACCACCGCCCCTCGTTACCCTCACCATCCCGGCAAACCTCCCACCCCCATCGCCCCTCCCTTCCTCACCACCCCTCGTTGTCCCCGTAACCCCAGCAGCCCGGGTTTCTCTATCGATACCAACACCTCTTGGCCCCGTGCCTGCATCATCTCCTCTTCGAAACCCTGCCGCCGCACTTCTCGCGCCGCCAAGCACCCCTTCCCCACACTGTTGTCCCTCTCGACCCAGGCCATCACCGGTCCTACCCGATGCTGTCGCCGACGCCCGAGCCGCAGAAGCCATCGGGACCCTAGGGTTTGGCGCCGCCCATATCACGGAGAGGAAGAAGGCCTCCTTCGAACTTTTGACCCCTTCCCCAGGAGCCTATCCCGTGGAATTAGGGAGTTGGAAGCAATCTCAAAAAATTGCAAAAACATACCTCATTTTAAAACCTTTTGTATAAAGGGGAAAGATAGTAGGCCTTTAAGAAAAGATATTTTAAGTGAAGGGGTACGAAAATTGCATTCCACCCCCCTGGAGCCGGAATATTTAAAAGGAAGGGCTGAAAGAAAGAAATGTGGGTGGCCTCCTTATCCTATTAGGATTAGGACCTTGGGTTTCACCTATTTAAAGGCCCCATGGCTTCATTCATTGGACACATCTCCTCCTCTACTCTCCTTGTGCTATTGTTTTACTATGTGCTCTCCAAAGGCCGAGTTGATCGTTATGAAGATGCCCCATCAGTTCTTTGAGCACCATGTCAGAGGGATGAAACCCAGATGGGAGCCCGCATATGCGCCACACCTGCTCTTCGGTCATGAAGTCCGCGTCGCCAACACTCGCATCCCACACACATGGCTCCCGTCATTCGCTCCACACCAGTTCTTCCACGGGAAGATCGAGGACGCCGATTCGTATTTATCAACCTCCCAGCCTGCAGATCCAGCAATTCGACGGGAGACGAATTTTTTCAAGCGGAGGAGAATTGATGCAGTGTGAAATGGAAATATAGGGCTGCATTTATTTAAATTTCATCCGTTAATTTTATTTACGTTTATTTGAATTGTCGTGTTTTTAATTAAATAAACGAGATCTCCTGTGATCTCAATTAATTAGTTGAAGATTTGAATTTCAAATTAGTCGGTTAGTCGGTTAGAGTCAAATTAAGATAATTAGTTTCAATTTGAATTTAAGTTTCTATTTTTGTAACCCCATCCCTCCTATATAAAGGGATGAGAGGCTATTGTTTTAGACAGTTCAGTTGATATAAAATTTGAAATTTTATCTCTCTCTAGTCTCTCTCTCTCCCCTACGCAATCTTCGCGCTTCTTCCTCCTCGAATCCCACGCAACCGGCACGCCTTCTCTTCTCAACCCCTCCAATTTATTCTTCCACCAAAAAATCCACGAAAATATATTTCCCGCCGACGCCGAATTTTCCCGTTTGCATCATCGCACCTGCCAGATTATGTGCAATCCTCTTAGTAGCAGATTGATCATTTCTCGAGATTCCTGATTGTTTATTTTCTGAAACTTATGTTCATTCGATTGGGAGTCAAATTCCTAAGTAGTACCTGGGAAATACATAAATACCCAGGTTCTACGTAATGTTTTTTTTTTACTCAAAAACTACAGAGGTGTCGCATGTTCAACATGCGACACCTCTTAAGTTTTTTTTTTACCCAGCAATTGCGTTAGTGTCGCATGTTGAATATGCGCTATAGATAACGCATATTCAACATGCGATATCTACCCTAATTAAGCCCCGCGCCCAGCGGCTTCTCATTTCCCCGCCCTTGCCCGACAAGTCTTTCCCTTCCAGCGACCCAGCCGCCCCCGACGCCCTCCTCTCCACCCTCATCTTCTGGTCTCCTCCTCTCTCAACAACACCCTTTTTGGTCACTCCTAGCCCCGCGGAACACTCCTTTTCCGTGTTTTCAGTGATTGGCACCGTCCTAGCCGTCCCCGCTTCTCATTAGGGCTAATCACTTGTTGCGAAGAATTGGACTTGGTAAAACGTTTTCTTTAATTTTTTTGTATCATATGCATGTTATTTTCATTTCTCGAATGTATGACGTTTGTTTGTACGTTGTGACACGTATTAGGTTAGAATGGAGCAGTTGTATTGTATGTGTCATTTGGGTAGTACACTCATGTCCGGATCGTCAACCAACGTGAGGGGGTTTGTGTTGACTCCTAATATGACGTTCGATGAGATGTTGAACTTGGTTTAGCGTAAGTTCAACTTGGATATTGACATTCAAAACATCCGATTATTACATCGCATCCCTCGAGGCCCAGGAGAGGAACCGTCATTTTCATCTATTGTCGATGATGATGATGTGTAGGCAGTTCTTGTGTACGCTCGGACCATTGGGAAATCAATGCCTACCGATATTTATGTTGAAGATGTATCTGTGAGCGAAGTCCCAACTGTTATGACTAACGAGGGACCGTCTGGAGTCCCGAGCACACAAGCAGCAGTTGTCCGCAGCACGCCACCAAGAATTGTCCCAACCATGGGACCCTCATTTGATACGGATGTGCCTGTAACGCAGCCAAGCACGGTTCAGGATTTGGGCCTGAGTGAGCCGTTGCAGCGAGAGGTTAACCGGATGGATCAGGATTTCATCCCTTGGGGGACCGATGATGACCTGGAAGAAGGTAGCGAAGAAGTCGAAGATGATCTGATGGACGAGGAGCTCCGAACTGATGAACAAACCGCGCATACTATTACACCCCGTATACCCTTTTTTGGGGTTAGAGGGTCTAATACTCGTTCAACATATGAAGACGACATTCGAAGCAAGTGTAGACTTGATGGTGTTGCTGACGAAATCCGCAAGGGTAGGACGTTCAAATGTAGGGAGGATTTGGTTTACGCTGTGAAGAAGTTCCACATTCTATCTCATTTTGACTTCATTGTCAAGGAATCCACCAGCTTGATATGGTCGGTTTTTTGTTCGCAGAGAGCAAATGGTTGCGTTTGGTATTTACGAGGACATTTCCGAAAATTTGATGGACTGTGGGTAATATCCAAGGTTGTTGGGGCACATACTTGTATAAACCCAACAGTTAATCAAGATCACCCTCAGTTGGACTACAAATTCATGTCCAGATCATTGCTAACTCTTGTTAGGGATGACCCTAATGTTCGTGTATCTAGTTGTAGAGCTCACATCCACGAGATGTACAACTACTGGGTTTCAAGGAAAAGGGCTTGGGATGCTCGAAGGAAGGCCATCGGAATTGTATTTGGTGACTGGAAGAAGTCATACGTTGAAATGCATTTTCTTTTGCATGCAATGAAGGCTGCTATTCCAGGGACTGAAATTGATATTGAATACAGCGACCATCCTGATCCTCGGAAACCTCTCTGCCGCAGATTTGAACGATGTTTTTGGGCATTTGGTCCTTCCATTGAAGCATTCAAATATTGTCGGCCACTGATTAGTGTTGACGGGACACATTTGTACGGGAAGTACAAACAGAAACTGCTCATTGCTTGCGGGGTTGATGGGGATAAACATATTGTTCCCCTTGCATTCGGGATCGTCGACGAGGAATCCTTGTCGTCATGGAAGTGGTTTCTTTCGTTGGTTCGTCTACGGGTAATTGGCATGCGAGCTGGACCAATCTGTATCATCTCCGACAGGCATTCTGGTATAAAAGCCGCTATGAAAGATGCTGACGTGGATTTATTAGAACCCTTTGCATATTGGCGGTTTTGTACGAGACACGTCGCGAGCAACTTCAATAGCGTCTTTAAAAATGGCTCCATGAAAGCTCTAGTGCAAGCCGCAGCATTACAGACGACACCTAGGAAGTTCGCGTACTTCATGAGGAAATTACAAGAGTGGAATAATGGAGCAGCTAGATGGTTTTCAACTCATGATTGTCGTCGTGAGCAATGGACCTTGGCCTATGACGGTGGTTATAGGTTTGGTCAGATGACTACAAATCTGAGCGAAAGCTATAATGCAGTTCTTAAAGATGCCCGTTGCTTGCCAATCTCTGCGTTAATTGAGAAGACATTTTATAATTGTGTGTCATACTTCATTCAACATTTTGAAGAAGCAAGCGCAGCCATTGCTGCTGGTCGAAAATTCACGCATTACGCATCCACAGAGCTGACCCGTTGGACTGCAGCTGCGAATGGGCACACAGTAACCCAGGTACAAGTACAACCGGAAATATTATTCGAGGTGTCTACCAGGGCTCGACGGACGTCTACTGGTATTCGCGGGCGCAAACAGTACACGGTAAACTTGCTACAAAGGAAATGCATTTGCAACAAGTGGCAAATATATCGTATCCCATGTTCCCACGCCATTGCAGTCATTTCAAAGCGTCGGGTTGATGTAGATTCCTATGTTGGAGAGTGGTACACCTGGGAGAAACAGTTGCAGGTTTACGGAGGACAATTTTTCCCCATCGGTGATCGTGAAACATGGGCGCCCCTCGAATATCCAGAGTTACGACCGGACCCAAAGCGTAAACGCGGTAAAGGTCGTCCACGTACAACAAGAATACATAATGAAATGGATGTTAGAGATGTGATTCGGCAAAATACTTGTTCCTATTGTGGAATATTGGGTCACACACACCGTGGTTGTCCCAACAAAGCCACAAGCAATTCTCAAGCATCCACATCAAATGCGCCGACGGCGAGCAGGAATAAGAATAAATGTGGAAATTGTGGTGGTCAAGGTCACAACCGACGTAGATGTCCAAATTCGAGTAAGTTTGCTACCCTCGTATATTAAGAATTTTCATTGCGTTAAATACTTATTGTTTTTTCGGATATTGTTTTTTCATATAGGTAATAGACGAAGCGAACCGTCTATTACCATTCCATCCTCCAGATTCTACGATTACATACCATCGGAGGAAAAAACGTTGAAATGTAATCTATGTAATTTTTAATATGATGCAAAAAATGTAAAGTGTATTCATGAACAAGTCTATATTGAAATGTCTTCTTTGATGTTTGGAATGTCTACAATGTTTGCATTGTCTGGAATGTTTACAAAAATGTCTATTTACATTAAAAACATGGGATTGGCATGCCTTTTCAAGGGTTTTTTAAAACTTGAAATTCCAAAGCCCACACTTGGACAGCCATTTTCGCCGAAAAATTTACTGTAAAGATGACGCATTTTGAACATGCGTCATATGTTCAACTTTCAAAGCCCACACCTGCCCCACGCATTTCGAGGAAAATTTCCTGTAAGGATGACGCATATTGAACATGCGTTATCCCTTCATGTCGCATATACAACATGCGATACCTATACAGTGAATTTCGAGACCTGCGATACCTGTACAGACCATTTCGATAGGAATTCCCTGGATATATGTCGCATGTTGAATATGCGTTATCTATAGCGCATATTCAACATGCGACATTAACGCAGTTTCTGGGTAAAAAAAAACTTAAGAGGTGTCGCATGTTGAACATGCGACACCTCTGTAGTTTTTAAGTAAAAGAAACATTACGTAGAACCTGGGTATTTAAGTAATTCCCAGGTACTACTTAGGAATTTGACTCTTCGATTGGAGAGTTATATTTTTCATGGTGCTACAAGTTTTGAGATGCTCGGTGTTTTCTTTTAAGGCATCGGAGGCAAGTTTGCAACAAACATAATCATCCGAATTGTCACCTTCAAGATTGCGCGAAGATCATACTTCATTGCTAAAAGGCTTGATCAGTGTCGGACATATCATCATCTCATTAAAGGTCGGATCGGTGCGGATCTTGGCATTGCTCGAGGGAGTCGTGGCAAGAAGAATTGTTTGGGTTCCCATGAACCCTAAGGCTTCGTTTGGTTGCAGGGTTGGGTTGGGGTACACCGGTGTACTCCTCCTTCCAACCCTCCCAACCCTCCTCACAGTTTACTATTCACAGGGATACCCCAACCCAATCCAACCCAGCAACCAAACGAAGCCTAATGAAGAAGAAGAGGATCCCCAATGTCTATCGTTGACTCTTGCAATCTCCATGTAACATTTCAAGAATGTACATCAAAAAGACAACAAAGCAATGCCTCATGAAGTGTTTCGGTGGCATAATGGAGGTGTTATAGCAACCAAGAGAAAGAGGTTCTCATGGGAGGCAACCCCGAGAGTGGACTCTAAAATAGCATTTACACAGAAGCAGTACACGCAAAAAGGCAGTATCCACCTGTAGAGGTCAGTCGAGCGGGATGACGAAGAACTATGTGGAGATTCAGGAGAAGCAAGATTCTATTAGAGACATGTTGTGAGAATATCAAATGCTTGATCGTGGAGTCCAAAATAGCATTTTCACGGAAGCGGTACTCGCAGAAAGGCAGTATCCACCTGTAAAGGTCAGTTGAGCAGGATGATGAAGAACTGTGTGGAGATTCAAGAGCAGCAAGATTCTATCAGAGACATGTTGTGAGGATATCAAATGCCAGACTGCAAGGTTGCAGAAAGTGGTAGTCGGTCGGCGGGGTCACCTACTAAAGATTAGTCGGCAGTTGGGCGACTAGTCGGAATTAGTCGGTCATTAGTCGGTTTTGAACTTTTTAATTATTTTAAATATATAAATCAATTTTTTATACATATATTCGTATGTATATACATATATTTGTACATTTTATATGACACCATGATGAAACAAAAGAAGTAATTGACTTTAAATATAACATTAAGCATATTAGAATATGTTTGCTTTAAAAAAAGTGAAAAACATTAAAAATAAAAAAAGGTTGCTGTAAAAGTTGGCCGATTAGTCGGTCGACTAGGCCGACTAGTCCAGTGGACCGACTAAGGGCCGACTAGGCCTAGTCGAGTCGGCTACCCCCCCCCCCCCGACTCGACTAGTCGAACCGACTTTTGCAAGCTTGCCGGACTGTGGACGTGCAGAATTTGGAGATGTGGTGCCTCCATGGAGACGGTGGGTTTGGAACCCTATCTTTATCATAGGAAAGAAATAGAAGCGGGGGTAGTGTCTTATTGGGCTTCATCCCTAATTTATTTAGCAAGGATTTTGATTGAAGGCCTAATGGGCTAATATTGCTTTAACATTTCCAAAAAATGGGGAAAAAAAGAGTCCGAAGGGGGCTTCTGTGCTAAGAAAGGGAGGGGGTTGATAGCCAACCCATATATATAGGATTTTTATCAAATAGGACCAGTGCCCATTAGAGATGAGATGAGTCCGCTTTATCCCCAGCAGCTTCAGTAATAAAAATGCAGGCTTCAGTAATATATATCGAAGCTTCAGTACACAATATCACATGTCTAGTAACTAATATAAAGTTACAAGTGTGAACTAAAGTTACTAATTAAATTACTTCCTTACGATTAATTCAAAGTTACCGATGGCAATAGGAAAGTTACTGATTGGTTTAGTATTACTGATATAAAATGTTACCGATGGCAATACAAAAGTTACTGATGCATTCTGTATTAGTGATATAAAGTGTTACTGATGGCAATACGAAAGTTACTGATGCGTTCAGTTAGTGATGGAAATACGAAGTTACTGATCGCCAATTAGGATCTTTTTTTAAAAAAAGGAATGAGGTGGCATACCAAAAGTTGGGGCTCACCACCAAATATACTAAACTATAAAATGTTACAATGTTACATCCTCCAAAGAGTAAAAAAAGCTCTGTTGTGTTCAACTACATTTTATGTATAACAAGTTTGCCCTCCAAAAATGATTTCATTCCCCCCACACCAAATCGCTAGCATAAGTGCAAATGGGTGTGGGTTGTCCTCGTGACCATAATCGCCTACCGATCAGATGCTCCTCCAAAAATTGGCACAATCATGCCCCCCGATCCAAGGGATGCTGGCCATGTCTCACACCTGATATCAATTGTTACCTCTTTCTCCACCTCCTCCCCAACCTCCACCAAAAAATGATAAGCCCTCTGGTCGAAACCTCAAACTGCGTCAAAAGCGCCTGCAAAGCCAAAAACACGTCATCCCTCTAGTCCGACAGAGCGGAAGAGAAGAACGAAGCTCATGAACCATGCTCCCATGTCTGTTGCACAATCGCTCACCTCTTACACACCAGCTGGTATAGTCTTGGGAGGCACACGCCTAAGATACCCTCACACGTCCAATCATCCATCCAGAATCTGAAAGTAGCTCCATCCCCAATAATCGGTTTCAACTTCACGACCAGCTTTGGTATTACCTCGATGATCCCCTACCACAAAGATGAAGGAAAATGGTCTGGAATTGTTGTCAAGGACAGGGACACCCCATAAATCATCCTCATCAACCTGCATACCAAATCCTCGGATTTCCCACATATACGAACCACTCATTTCGCCATGAAGACCTTGTTCATCTCGCCCACTTGCAGAGCCTCTAGCTCACCCTTTTTCTTCGGCGTCGTCACCTTGCCCCACTCCATCTAGTGAATGTCCCTCCTAGTCTGCCTCTCGGATTAAGATCTAACAGATGAGATTAGGGGCTTATCTTATCTCTAATATGCACGAGGCCCATTCGATAAGGCCTCTATATATACCCCATATATATACATACACATGTTTATGGCTAAAAACAATGGTGAATTATTGCAAAAAGGAAAAGATGAAAAAATTGAATTGAATGTTCCGAAAGAAAAAATGACAAAAAAATGAAAAACATTAAACAAGTAGAGAAAGAACATGTGATCTTCATGTTTGGCCATTGGGCCAATTGTTATGCTTTTTTGTCTTTGGCCCAACAACGGCTCACTGTCTAGAACAAAAAAATGAAAAAACAAGGGAAATGTTGGACAAGGAAAAGAGAAATAGACGTGTAAAAAAGTGGGCCGAGAAAAAAAGGGGAAAGCCCACACAACAACAACAGAGCGTTTTCCCACAATTAACAAGGATCGGCTACATGGATTTTTTTTAACTCCATGCAGATCTATTTTGGGCCATTCTCGAGTTTAAATTCAAATAACTAAGATCTCTTTAGATAGAGTCATTCCAACACTTTTTGGGCCTTCCTCGCCCTCTCTTAACCAGCTCAACATCTCAAAACTTGCATCTTCTAATTGGTGCATCAACCGGCCTCCTTTGCAAATGACCAAACCATCTTAAGCAATTTTCTCTCATCTTATCCTCTATTGGAGCTACACCAACTTTCCTTCTGATCACATCATTCTGAATCCGATGTTTTCGTGTATGACCACGTATCCACTTTAACATTTTCATCTCTGTTATTGACATTCTTGTGCATGTCAATGGTTCACAGGCCAACATTCTGATCCATAGAGCATAGTAGGTCTCACAGCTGCTTTGTAATACTTTCCTTTGACTTTCAACGGGATTTTCTAATCACAAAGAACAGTAGAAGCTCCTCTCCACTTTAACCAACCTGCATTTATTCTATGAGTAACATCTCAATCAATTTCCTCATCCTCTTGCAAAATAGAATCCAAGTATCTAAAAGAATCTTTCTTCTGAATGATATCATCTCCAATCTTCACCTCGAGGTCCAAAAAAGAGAAGAAAAAAAGAGGGGAGAATTTGAGTATTTGTTTGTATCTCTCACATGGATATGGGAGATAGGGGGAGTGTTCATGAATACCTCCATGCTTTGTTTGAGTCGCGTATATGTGATCATTTATTTAAGAGGTATCCATACTATTCACTCGGGCTTAGAGTTTTCATGCAGACGTTGTATAACAGAGACATGTGATAGAGGATCGATACAGAGAGATCCATAAGGACTCCATGGTAGAGATCTCGTTCTTTGAGCCAACATGGAGAGGCCTAGTTCGAGGCTCTCGTTGTAAGACCCCCATTATAATGGATTCATGATTGAAGCCTTTCCAAAATCATCATATGGGGGCAATGCTCACAGTGGTCTCTATTGGAGAGAAACATTATCAGTCTTCCATATAAAAAGCATTCAAGAGAACATCAAAATAGTTGAAAAATCCCAAGATTGCAAGCATGAGAAGATGCAATTGAATGTGTACCTGACTTATGTACATGACTTGTGTGTGTTATATTGTCAAACTAAGCATTCCGTGCTCGAGCTTGATGGAACCGGGCCTTTATGAGTGGGAGTTTAATCACACATGAATGAGCGACGGGACTTGGTCATATCGGTAGAGCTATATGAAACCTCGCACCCCTTCTATTGGATGAGAAACTTAATGCAATAGCTATCCCTAGATGTTTTTACCCCACGGTTTCATCATGTTCCTTAGGGAGTAGAGTTCCACGTAAAAATCCATGTGTTCTATTTTATTTTTTTTGCTTTGATTTGCTTTTGCATTACATATTTCTACGGAATTCATATATGTATCCATCGGGTAGAAATTATGTATTTGTATTCACATTCGTATTCACCGAATATAATAGGCATACATGTCCTTTATTTGACGAATGTGAATACGAATGTATACAAATATATTTGTAGTCTTTTTCATCCTTACCGACCACATATACCCCTAGTTCGATCATCTTTAAAAAATGTGATGCTGAAGTCAACACCCACAATCCAAGGAATGAATGAGAACTCTGTGTAAAGTAGACATAGATCATCCTAGCTCTTCGTTGCGTAGGGTATTCGTAGGTATGTATAGAGAAGAGATCATGGTCTTAGGGTCGCCCGATGAAGCGCTCCAAGTTGACTATCACCAACTTGGAGCCTAATACTTCTACATCTGACACAATATATCACAATTCCATACGATCAAAACTCCTGTGGCACTCTCCCAAGAGCCAAACGCCATAAAATCCATGAGACAAGCACCTGCAACAGATTTCCATGATGGCAAGTCCCACTCAGTCTTTGTCGCATGCAAGCATACAACATCCACTTGCCAAGATCCCCACCAGAGACTCAATTGCCCGCCTCTTCTCCCGATCCCCCAACCCTCTTGCATTCCACACGACAATATTAATAATATCAACAAAAGGACAATCACCCATGACCAAATGCCCCACAAAATTTACCACATAAGCGTAAACATCTCTTATGTCTGTTGCACTCCCTGCTTCCAAACTAAGCGCATGCTCTGTTGCATCTGCCAACCCCTTAGTAGTCCATCCCTAGCCGAAGTTCCCATATGTGACAAGGGAAAAGAAATTATGGAATCATCTCGCTCAAAAACCAGCCAGTTGTGTATGGCTTCCTCTGCTTGCAAGCGAATACTTGCAACGTCTCCATGCTCTAACTAGAATCAGCACCCACCAGTGTATGATGAACCCCTCCCTACGAAGAGTTGCTTTCTCCTCCCTCCAAAGAGACCCTCGAGATCAAGGTGGGAGTGTTTTCACCCAATGAACTTATGATAAGGAAAACAACCTTACTTATACTAACAAACCTGATAACAAGACCTACTAAGCATAATAAAAACTGAAAATTCCTCTATTTTCTACATTATTAAGGCCTATTCCGATTTCCAACAAAAATGAACATCAAAAAGTTCAAAAATGAACATAATAAATGATTAGTTAAACCTTCTCTTACTGAAATCCTAGTGAGGAATGTATGCATTTTCCAGGCAAAAATAAGAAATCAAATTCAAAAAAATACTACAAGAAAAAGCCTTTGTTGTCATTATAATTAAGGATTAAGTAAAAGATCTGGTACACTACAAGGAACAAGAGTTACCAAGCAGAATTAAATGAAAAATAATAATGACATTAATCACCATTACCACTGGAACTTCATAGTTCCATGGACTGGAGATTGCCCAAATACAACATTAATCGCAACTGGCATCTTAAACTCAATGCTGAGACATGTAAGGGGCATAGGCATAGTAATTTATTTGACCAGTACTTGATGATGTGCAGACGGGAAATGGGAAGAAGAACCAACTGAAACCAAGCTTTTTAACATGAAAAGAAAACTAAAAGACCAAGATGAATATAGTGCAGAAAGTTAACTGATGAATATCAATTTCAATCCCGGAATTGAAATGTCTCTCCATTAGTTTCCACAGGCCAATATTCGGTTTGCGAAAAGGATCATCAATGTTGTCCTTGCCTTTCCCTTTGCCGCAAGCTATGAAAACCTGAAAAGATAAGTTCAGCCATAAAAAAATAGAATATAAGCAAGATCAGAAGAGACCAAAGACACCACTGTAAGGGGCAATCGTTCCTAGCCAACTGTGTCAAGTCCCAAAAAAATTGTATGGAATGAGAGCATTACACCAAATTACCTATTTCTTAGAGTCTGCACTAAAGTAAACTTGTAAGAATTATTCTTAATTGTCCCCTTGATCAGTAAGATTTATGAAACCTTCCTTTCTCATTAAGAAACACACTTCTATTTTTCTACACGATATTAAAACCCAGTTCTAAATCATGGTTTTTATCCAGGGAACCCTAACCTTGCACGGCCACAAAAAACACCACCATTAGGCACCGCCACGGCCGACAGCATTGGCAGATTTCGACGACGAGCCCACCAGTACTAACAAACACCAATGGCAATCGGCACATCAAAACAACAATTCTAAATAGTGGTTCTATGCCTTTGAAACCTTGAACCACCACAAAATGCACCACCATCCGGAACGGCCGCCCCCGGCATCTATAGCAATAGCAGTTGGCACTGCAGCACCTATAGCAGCAAACATTGACTACAGCGAGCATTGCTGCTGCTCCCCACTGATAGTAGCAGCATCACATGGTGCCTTCGGCACCCATTACCAATAGCCAGCATCCAGCACCTATGTCACATCTTGTGAGGGTTTCTTGGGCAAGTCTCACGCTCTCCCAAGCAACTTAAGGTCCGTCTCACTACATTTCAACAGTAAGGTGTCATTTTGACCATCTAATTATTCTTTCACGGCCTTGGACTTCTCTAACATATGTGAGGGTGTAGTGATGCTTAGTCACTCACAATCTTTTTATAGGTCCAAGAAGGCCTTATTTCTGCTCCCAGATTCCCAAGTCATCTTCTATGTAGTTATTATTCCTCCGTCCACATGAGAGGTAAAGGAGATGGATCTGAAAGAGATGCAAAATAAAATACGCCATAGAAGGAGAACACCTTAGCTAATGTGTGGATTACATGGACTTTCACGCTTGAGAGATCCTAAACAAGCATACTTCTAAGGCCATGTCGAAATCATGTGCCTCTACCAACTCTTAAGCAAGGAACGAAGATATTGCACTTGAATCACGATGTACATTAAATCAAGCAAGACAGTTGACCACTTCATGCCTACTGCTATAGTCTAAAAGCTAAGTTTGAGAAGCTTCATAACTTACTAATAGGGACGAAAACGAATATGAATATATTCATGTCCGATTCGTTATCGTATCGTTTTATATATTTTTTGACATTTGTATTCATATTCGTTTAAAAGTGGATGCGGATATGGATATAACTTTGACATTCACTAATCTGTATTCGTATTTGTATATCCATTTTAGTACAAAAATATAATCATAGACATATTTATTATTAGGGATTTTATCACTTGTGCCCCTCCGAGATATCGCAATATCAATTATGCCCCTATCTTTTTGGTAATATCAGTTGTGCCCTTCACTTCTTGCTATTTTATCACTTGTGCCCCTCGGGTTAGTGACCGTCCATCTACAGTGCAAACAGACGTTAACTTTGAGGACATAAGCGGAATTATTTTTAAAAAAAAGGTTATGTGGTCATTTTATACATTTTCCTCATCCTCTTCTTCTTCCTCCTCCTCTTCCCCATCCTCTTCCTCATCCTCCAACCTCCTCCTCCTCCCTCTCCGCCCCCGCCCCTGCCCCGCGCCGCCCAGCTCCGCCCTGAGCTCCCCGCACCTCCTTCCAGCCCGCCGCCACCGCCTCTGCCCCGTGCCGCCCAGCCCCGCACCCCCTCCCCTCCCTGGCGCTGCACCTCCTCCCCTCCCCGGCGCCGCCCCCTGCTCCCCCTCCCCCCGGCACCGCACCTCCTCCCCTATTCCCCCAACGCCGGAGAATCGATGTCAGTCCCCGCCTTCTCGTAGTGCACAGTGAGCTTGGGCTTCCACTCCCAGTAGCAGCTGGACACCGGAGACCCGCCAGGATCCCCATGCAGCTCCCCAGGCAAACTGGGTACCTTCAATGTGCTGCTAGCGGGGTTGGAGTTGGAGGCACCTGGGAGACTCGTGTCACCTTCTGCCAAGTAGCAGGTGCACGTTCTTGGGATCTTTGCACCGAGATTGGATTTTAGGCTCGACCCAACTCCCACAATCGTGGCTTTCGAGCAGAGGGGGCGGATGGAGGGCGGTGGGGCATGTGTGTGCTGGGAAGGAAAGGATGGATGGCTCAAAGAGGGGAGCTCCATCTCTTGGATCAAAGAGATGGGTCGAGTTCTTTTCCAGTGAGATATTGATGGCACTTGGCAGTGTATTGAGTGAGAGAGAAAGAGAAAGAGAGAGGAAGATGGAGAAGAAAACTAAAGCAACGAAGATGGAGATCTGCAGAGGTGTGGGACTTGTGGAGGATTGCGGAGGACGAATAATGTCCACACGTTCTGTTGTTACATGGGGGAATAGGGGAGGGAAATGAGCAAGTGGGTTCAGTTGGTCTCGGAGCTCGGGGGAGGAGATTGGGGCGGACCGCGCCGAAGGTGTGCGTGCTGTGGAGGGGAAGGCCCAGGGGGCGGTGGGGAACAGAGGGCGGCGGGGGGCAGGGGGAGGCCCAGGGGGTAGCGGGGAGCAGGGGGCGGCGCGGGGGAGGGGGAGGCCCAGGGGGCGGCGCGGGGAAAGCCGGAGAGGCGGAAGCAATTGGACGCGAGGGCGGAGGCGCCGCCCGTGCCGGGATTGGGTGGATGCCTCCTCCGCCCCACTTCCTGGGCCCAAACTTTCCTCTACTTTTATTCTGACCATAATACCCTTCTTAACCACATCATGGTTTGAATAAACCATGGTTATTTTAATTTTTTGACGGTCAATCTAACGGAAGGGCACAACTGATGACGGAGCAAGAAGTGAGGGGCACAACTGATATTACCAAAAAGATAGGGGCATAACTGATATCGCAACATCTCGGAGGGGCACAAGTGATAAAATCCCTTATTATTATTGCATGGATAAAATTTTATTATTGCATACCATTATTGATATAATTGTTATGAAATGAATACATTTGGTATATCAATGGTATGCGTAAACCATTCTAAATAAGTATATTTTATTTATCTTTTAAATGTGAGTGTTAATATTCATTTTTTTTAAATCCATAAACGAGGGGGAGACACTCGATGGCATGGAAGGGCGTATCCCGATATATCGGCGATATATCGATATCGACAGGTCACCGATATATCGCCGATATGTCTGATATCGGGTATCGACACGCAAAAAAGGCAAGCTGAATCCCGGTGTCTACGATATGGCATCGATATATCGCCGATATATCGGTATCGACATGGTACCGATATAGATACCGATATCGATATGTCCTTCCATGCTCGATGGTGTACGCCCCAAGTTAATATTCATATTTGAATCGTATTTGTTTTATATTCATATTCATTTTTAAGGATATGGTAACAAATTTTCCATATTTGTTATCCACATTTGTATTTTGTTGAGATATTAGTTATCTTTCATATTATTTATTTAATTTCTATTTTCTTTGTCTTCTTGTAATTTGTCCAATAGGTTTCTCTCCTATATAAGAGAACCATAGGACATCTCAATAAAGCAATTCATTCTTTCATCTCTACATGGTATCAAAGCAACAATCCTAGATCGGTGTTTTGTCCAAATTCCCTCTGCCACCACCAGCTCTAACCTATCACCATATACGAAAAGGGCCTTCTCCATGCCTCCCACACACCGCCAGGAAGGTTGTGAAGCCTCTCGCGCACGGCCTCACAAAGGAGGAGGGCCGATGGGCATCTCTAGAGGGGCCACACGCATTGCTTGAGGTCTTCTAGCCCTCTCTGATCGTTGACACTGCCTTCTAGGGCACATCAAGCCAGACACCAAAGGCCTAGGGCCACCCATCAACGCCTCCAGGCCTATTTGGGCCACCGTAGCACCATTGTAGTGTCGTCGTAGCATTGGCAGCCACCTTCCGCACTACTGCAACTCGATTTAGGTCATTGTGCATCGCCAATAAGGTCTCGAGGGTCGTTCTTATCCTATTAAGCATCGCACAGATTTTCTGAGCAGTATGATTTTGATCGGAAAACATGATTTCATACCTATAAATCACGTTTTCCGAACCTAGCGTACAACGAAGATTAATGAGGATGGTTGTATGAGTCTACATGCACAATCAAACCTATGTATGATCGTGTGGACTCGTGCTTAGATCGGTCTACTTCCCCAGCCGAGTTCTATTTTCAGTTGCACTCCCATCATGTCATAGAACAAGGGTGATATTTTTTCTTCGTATGGTGCCTTCAAGGGCCCAGCTCCCATCGTAAAGAAGGATGGGACCAACTATGAGTTATGGTCCATGCAGTTTATTATCCTTACGCAGTGCAACAATAAAGAGCACATTCTGATGATGCTAAAGCCGATGGATAAGACTGGGGACAATGCTTCGTGGAAGCAAAGGCGATGTGGAATATTTTGGCATCCACTTACGCCCAAGTGAAGAATGAGGCCAAGATTCTTCGGCTTTAGTTTGACATTTACAGGGCCAAGTAAAATGAACGTCCTCTGCACATGTTCTACTCCCCACTTCGTGGTATCTTTGAGAAGCTTTACAGCTCCATGCCCATTACGACATACACAGAGCAACAGATGGCATAGAGGAACTCTACTATGGTTGGAGTCTTTTTGGTTGCGTTCGACCTAGAGTATGGTGCAGCACGAGCACAGCTCCTTACTAAGGCAATCATACCTCCCATGGAGGAGATCTACAGTCGTCTCAGCAGGCTTCTGATTCCTCCTACTGCCACACAGAGCCCTTTCTAGTGATGTCTGCTTCTCGCGGTAGAGGAGGGTCCACCCAGTACAGATGGTGTACCCTCATAGTAGAGGCAGTGGACGTCAGCATGTTTCTTGCACCTATTGTTGTTGGTCAGGACACTTGTAGGATACATGCTACCATAAGCATGGATAACCTGCATATGCCTGTGTGGTAGAACAGATCGAGCCTTCAGAGACTCCAGCTTCTCGCTTCGATCCACACCCGGATGACATTATCGCTCTTATACGAGACATCATGACTCCAATTGACGGCACTACCACTAAAGGATCTACATATACCGCAGTCGTAGCTAGAGCCTCTTCGAGTTCCTCAGGTATTGCCTCTGTTCCTGAAAGCGGTCCGAGCGGTCGCATACAGCCTCCTCAGCACACCGATTACCTAAAGCCCTGCTTTATGCGCCATTTGCGCATATATGACCCGCATATGCAGGTTGTGTGAGCGTATATGTGCTCCGTGCACCCGCTTAAGGTCCAGTAGGGTAATCGAATCCGAATCTTAAGATCTGTATCTTGTATTATTTTGATTTTATATACTAAAACAGATTATGTAATACTATCTTTGATGATTTTGATATTTAGTTGTACTATTTTGAACTCTACATGAAAATTATTTTTCTTAGATCTTCTATTGGACCACATTTATTCATAAATTCATTTTAGTTGTAGTCACTTTTGTAGATGTTTATTTATTTTAATAAAAAATAAAAAATCACGTAGAACCGCATATGCCCCCGCATACCGCTTAATCGCTATTCAGTGATATTTCCGAACGCATACGCATACTGCTTTCTTGAACCTTCGCTTATGCTTTTACTGTTAGTAGGGGTGTAGATATGACACAGTGGATCATGGACTCTGGTGCATCCCACCATCTGTGTGGAGACAAAGCCCAGTTGAGGTCCTACGAACTATACCTCATGGTAGATGGGTTGTTATTGCTAATGGGGTCTACTTACCCATTACAGGACAGGGCGATGTGCATATGACGCCATCCATGTGCCTTTAGAATGTTTTATATGCCCCTGACTTTCAGATGAACTTACTTTCTATTAGTCACATTACTAAGGTATGCATTGTCATGTCATTGTTGGCCCTCGTCTCTTATACTTCAGAGCATACTCACGGACAGGGTGATTGGATTTGGCTGTGAGCAGCGGGGACTCTACAGACTGGTCCAGCCTCCTCATGTTATTGTCTCCACTATTCCTGGTGGACCGGTCTCATCGTACAAGTGGCACCTTCATTTTGGTCACTTTCCTTTGCAAAAGCTATGTCATGTCCTCCCATAGATTTCAACGCGATCTTCCTTCTAGTATGAGGTTTGCCAGCTTGGGAAGCATCATCATTCCTCTTTTCCATCTCATCAGAGTCGGAGCAGTTTTCAATTGTTTGAGCTCCTTTATTTAGATATCAAGGGTTCGAGTCGTGTCCCTGGTCACCAAGGACACCATTTTTAACTAGTCGTTGTTGATGATTTTTATATACTTTCTTTAATTTTCTTATTAAAGAATAAGTTTGAGGCTGGGTCTATTATCAAATCTTTCATTAATGAGATAAAGAATACATGTTCTACCAATGTCAAACATATGTGTTCTGATAATGCCTTAGAGTACTGCACCTTATAGCTTTCTGAGTTACTTAGATTTCTTAGCAGTGTTCACCAGACCCCATGTGCTTTTACATTCCCTGCAGAACGGTATTGTCGAGTGCAAACACCATCATTTGATGTGACCAGAACCCTATTGATTCAGAGTCGTCTCCTCTCGCTTACCGGGTGATGCGGTCCTCACAGCATGCTACTTAGTAAATTGCATGCCCTCCTCTGTGTTGGGAGAGATCCCTTTCTCGATTGCGTTTTCTGAGAAGGATGTGTTCTCCCTTACACCGCGTGTGTTTGGATCGGTTGCTTTTGTTCATGATTTCTCACCAGGTCGTGACAAGCTCTCCCCTAGAGATAAGTGCATTTTTGTTGGCTACTCTCATACTCAAAAGGGGTAACATTGCTTTGATCCGCTTCGATGGAAATATTTTGCCAGTGTTGACGTTATTTTATTTGAGTCTGTCATGTATTTTTTCTCCAACAAGTGATAGACTAGCCACATCAGACTATGATGAGGAGATCTACAAATCTCCACCTCCTACTAGCATACCACCACCTACACCTACTCTTGCTCTACCACCACCGCCACCACCTCCACCATCGTTGTCGCCGCCATTTCTTGTACCTATGCATGCTCCTTCGCTTGCTATTGTGGTTGTTCATGTACCACCACCTACCTTGACTGAGTTTTTACCATGTGTGTATACTCGCAGGTCTCGCTTTGTCCCCCCTGCTCACATGTCTTCCCCCATCATCCAGCACGCATGAGGTATGTTATGAGCACATTATTTCTATTGATGACACTATCGAGTCATCTATGCAACAGGATTCCCTACAGGATGAGTGGGTGCCCTCTCAAGAGGGAAACTTATAAGTTCATGACATCGTAGATGATTTTGATGTGCCGATTGCTCTGCGAAAGCAAAGACGTACGTGTGCTACATATCCTCTTACCGCCCATGTTTCCTTGAGCAGACTGTCAGATGATTTCATGAGGTTTACCTTGGCGCTATCAGTCGTGGAGATACCACGAACATATCAAGAGACCATTCAGGACAGTCAGTGGCATCTAGCCATGGAGGAGGAGATGGTCATGCTTCAGTCACATAGCACTTGGAGTCTCGTTTCAGCTCTAGTTGGTGCATCTGTTATTAGGCGGGAGTTCACTTTGAAGCACCATGTCGATTGTAGTGTAGATCGCTATAAGGCGAGACTTGTGGTACATGGGTTCACCCAGACGTATAAGGTGGACTATCAGGATACTTTTTCTCCAGTTGTCAGATATTATACTCTATGTATCTTCTATATGTTGTGACACAAGATTGGCCCCTCTACCAACAACTTGATGAGAAGAACGCCTTTCTATATGGTGATCTATAGGAGGAGGTCTACATGCCGCAGCCACCTAGGTTTGTTGATGATGGCGAGTATCAGAAGGTTTGCAGGCTACACAAAGCTATTTATGGCCTTAAGCAAAGTCCAAGAGCATGGTTCCTGAAACTCTCGGACTAGATAGAGCAACATGGGTTTGTGTGATCGACTATCGATCACTCTCTGTTTGTGCACAGGACTTAGAGAGGTACAGTTGTCATTCTTGTCTATGTTGATGATGTTGTTGTTACAGGGGATGATAAGCAGTACATTCAGGTTGCCAAGGATTTCCTAGGACAGCAATTTTGACTAAGGACCTTGGTAGTTTACGTTACTTCCTTTGATTGGAGTTTGCCAGAACCAGCGAGGTATTGTGATGATACCGAGGAAGTACGCTACAAATTTTCTTTTTGAGATAGGCATGGTAGATTGCACACATGCCACTACTCCTATGGACCTGAGCATCAAGCTCTACGATGATGATACTGATGAGGTCGACAAGAGGATGTACAAGGAGCTTGATGGCAAGCTCCAGTATGTGACCATTACCTAGTCAGATGTATCCTTTGACGTGAGCAAAGTGAGTCAGTTTATGGAGCAACCCAAACACGCGCATATGGATGCAGTCCATATGATTCTGATGTATCTAAAGGTATCACATGGCACTGGACTTCTATTCATCGGAGGTACATCCCTTTCAGTTACAGCATGTGCAGATGCAGATTATGTTGGGTGTCCCAAGGATAGGAAGTCTACTTCAAGCTTTGCAGTGCTCATATGGAATTCCATGGTATAATGGAAGAGCAAAAAGCAGATTGTGGTTGCCATGTCTAGTGCTTAATCAAAATACAGGACCATGGCGCAGGATAGCACAAAAATGATGTGGGTCAAATCTGTTCTTGAAGACCTTACTATCATGGTGCCTCTTCCCATGCACCTCCAATGTGACAACCAAGTTGCTATGTTTATTGCAAACAACTCTGCCTTCCCTGAGAGGACAAAGCACATGGAGGTGGATTGTCACTATACTCGTGACATGATACAGAATGGTCTCATCACCACTAATCACGTCAGCTTTCGAGACCATACAACAAATGTACCTACTAAGGCCTTAGCTAGAGGGTCTTACCAGAGATGTTGCTACAAGCTGAGCCTGATTGATATCCATGCTCCAGCTTGAGGGGGTGTTGAGATATTAGTTATCTTTCATATTGTTTATATAATTTCTATTTCCTTTGTCTCCTTCTTGTAATTTTCCCAATAGGTCTCTCTCATATATAAGAGCACTCTAGGGCATCTCAATAATGCAATTCATTCTTTCACCTTCACATATTCATATGTTAAAATGAATAAGGATGTGACTCGACCATTTTCATCCCTATTTACTACCTTCTGTGCAATTGTGAATCATAAAAGGCCCCCATAGATGTGCTCATGGTTGGAATCTTCCTTATTTATTGAAGTATAATTCGTTATATAGGTATAGATGTGATTGTTTCAGTAACCCTAGTCTCCCTTCTATATAAGGGATAGCTATTCAATGAGAAATACAAGTTCATTTTTCATATTCCTGCTAAAATACATGTTATCAGATCCATGAGAGAAGCTCCCCCTCTCTAGGGTCGAGTGACCTTAATTTCATGGCTACATCTCTTCGACTTCAGCCACCATCACCCACCAACTCGCTACCACCTACCACCTCACCACTACCAGCCACCCTACCACCTCTAGCACATCGCCAGAACCCCGCCTCAAGCGGTGTCGCCTACACCATCACCTAAACCACCATCACCTAGTCATCATACTATCTCACCACCGTCTATACCATCGCCCAGAACCCTACCACCTTGCCATCACCCAACATTTGCAGTGCCTACCACTGTTACCAGATTCATGGCAGCGCCACCGCTACCAGCGCCACCAATGTCATCCGCTACCAGCCACCATCACTACCACCGCTACAATGTCAAAAGCAATCACCATCATCCACTGTTGTCAGCCTCCATCCATTGTTGTTGTCAGTTCGTGTACCCTTTCTTCATCTTCAGACTACTGTGGTTATCTCCAAGGCCCTAAATGTCGGTTTCGGTCACCATTTCGGTATCGACCAAAACAGAATTTCGATGGAATTTCGGTGGAATTTCGACCGAAATTTTGGTCATTTCGGTCATTTTTTGTACTAGGACCCCCATATTTCGGTCATTTCGGTCGAATTTCGATTTCGGCTGGATATCGATATTCGACAAAAATTCGACTGAATTTCTCTGAAATTTGAGGCCATGGTTATCTCTTTGTTGATTGTGTGGTTGACACTTTAAGAGATTATCATGACCTAAAGTACATGATCTAAGATTCTTTTTAAGGTGATCTATTCATGTTGCTTCTGTTGTGACTGTTGGATTGGTCCTCATATACATTGTGAAATACGTATGCGCTAGTAGATTCATAGACTCACGATGAGAAAATGAATAGCCCCTTCTTTAGTACTGTGAAAATATTTATGTTTTCCATATTTCATATGTATCTCTTTCTTATTCTCTAGTTTTGTTTTTCACTTTATCTAATTTACCCATATGCCTCTCTACTATATGAGAGAGCCTAGGATTCTCAGAAATAACAATGCTCTTTTTTTCTCCAACATGGTATCAGAACGGCGGTCCTAGACCGGAGCTCTCGATTCCGAAAAACCATGACCCTACCTCCAGGCCCCCCCACCTCCTCGTGCGCCGCCACCGCCTTGCACCGCCTTACGCACGCACATCCGCGCCTTGCGCACGCCACCGTCCAGTGCACAGCGGATCCGCGCGCACAGCTCTCGCCTCGCGTGCACCCTCGCGTCCCTCGCGCGCACCTCCTCGCGCATCTCGCGCGCTTCCTCGTGCGCTCTCTCGCGCCCAGCAGGCCTCGCGTACTCTCTTGCGCCCAGCATGCCTCGCGCACATTCTCGTGCACTGTCTCACGCGCACAGTAGTTAGCACGTGGCTTCTAGGGTTTGAGGGTGAGCGTGCAACTGAGTTAACACGCCCCTTACGCTCTGAGCTTATCGACTTCATTTGTTGGTCGATGGGTTGGTTTGCATGAGTCTACATGTTCACCCAAACTCATATATGTCTGTGTAGACATACAAACTTTGGTTTCCTACACCCGTAGCAGTCTTCTTTCGGCAATATGTCTGAAAGCAAGGTCGATGTACCCGCCAATGCGCATTCAGAGGTCCAGCGCCTATTATGAAAATCGACGGGACGAATTATGAGCTCTGGGCTATGCAATTCATAAGCCTGATGAAGTCGAATGGTAAGAAGCATATTCTTACCGAAGAGAAGCCGATGGAGAAGACTGGGGTGAATGCCTCGTGGGAGGCAGACGATGTGTATGCCAAAGTCTGGCTATCTGGCACGTTGACGATAGAGATCGCCAATGATGTACTACATCAGCCCACGGCCAAGGCTATGCGGGATATTCTAGCGGCGACATATTCGCAGGCGCGGAATGAGATCAAGATACTTCAATTGCAACATGATATTTTTTACAGTCAAACAAAATGGGTGTCCCCTCCACTCACTGTACACATCCCTACGAGGGATGTTTGAGAAGCTCCAGAGCTTCATGCCGTTAACGGCCACTCCTGAGCAGCATAAGACATACAGGAATGCTACCATGGTAGGTGTATTCCTGGTTGCCCTTGATCCAGAGTATGATACTGTCCGGTCTCAGATTCTTGCTGACGCCACTATTCCTCCTATGGAGGAGGCTTTTCGCCGACTGAGTCGAATCACTGTCCCAAGTTCGACTACTAGCCAGACACCTTCAGCGATGGCTGTCTCCAGAGGAAGAGGTGGCTCCTCTACTTTTCGTGGCCGTGGTCCTCGGGGTCGTGGGGGTCGGATTCGTCAACCATGCAATTATTGTCGTCGTCCTGGCCACTCCGAGGATACATGCTATTCTAAGCATGGCTTTCCAACATCGGCACGGGTAGCAGAACAAGTTGAGTCCCCTGCACCTTCCTCGTTGGACCAGCGATTCGATGATCTTGTTGCCAGACTGAGGAACATCATGCCTCCTGATACAGCTCCTGGAGGTCAGTCAGATGTGGCCGTCTCTGCCTCGGCCAGTTCACCTGCTACAGCCAGTACCTCAGGTAGTTCTTATGCTCTCACCTCTTGTGATGGATCTATGATTACGGACTGGATTATGGATTCTGGAGCAACACATCACCTTTGTGGGGACAAAGAGCAGCTTACTGCATATAGACAGGTCTCTTCAAGACGAACTGTGGTGATAGCCAATGGGACACATTCCCCGATTATAGGACAGGGGAGATTAACTTGACACCTTCCATGAGATTGCAGAATGTGTTATATGCTACCGATTTCTTTATGAATTTAATGTCCATTAGCCAGATTACAAAGGATTTGAACTGTCGAGCTATTTTTGACTCATCGTCTCTTGTTTTTCAGGACATACCCTCGGGCAAGGTGATTGGTTGTGGTCGTGAGCATAATGGTCTCTATCGTCTAGTCCATACTCCCTATGTCGGTACATCTCTTCATTTTACAGGATCAGACTCTCCATATACCTGGCATCTCCGCTTATGGTCATCTACCTCTTCAAAAGATGTGTCGTGTTTTACCCCAAATTTCTCCGAAGTCGTCCTTCCAGTGTGAAGCGTGTCAGTTGGGAAAGCAACATCGGTCTACTTTCCCGAGTCGTCAGAGTCGGAGCAGTAGCTCCTTGTTTGAGTTAGTCCATATTGATATTTGGGGTCCCAGTCGTGTTCCTGACCACCAGGGACACAGGTTCTATCTTGTTGCGGTAGATAATTTTTCTCGCTTGTCTTGGTTGTTTTTATTGAAGAATAAATCTGAAGCAGGAGATGTGATTCAAATGTTTATCAATGAAGTTCAAAATATTTTCTCTTCTTCTGTGAAAATTGTGTGCTCTGACAATGCATTGGAGTTCTGTACTAGAGCTCTTTCCTTGTTCTTTTCAGCTCGTGGTATGGTTCATCAAACTTCATGTACTTACACTTCACAAAAAAATGGTGTTGCAGAGCGGAAACATCGTCATCTATTGGATATCACTAGAACCCTACTTATTCAGAGTCATGCTCCACACTCGTTCTGGGGTGATGCGGTTCTCACTGCTTGCTTCCTAGTAAATCGCCTCATCTGTCTTGAGTGAGAAAACTCCTTTCTCTATAGCCTTTCCTGAGAAGGAGTTGTTCTCTCTTACACCCAGTGTTTTGGTTGTGTTGTGTTTGCCCATCAGTTGGTGCCAGGTCTTGATAAGCTCTCTCCCAGGGCAGTCAAATGTATGTTTGTGGGATACTCCAGGACACAGAAGGGATATCGTTGATTTGATCCGCTGCGTCGAAAATACTTCGCTAGCGCCGTCGTCACATTCTTTGAATCTGTGATGTTTTTCTCTCCTACAGGTGACAGAATGACTACTTCCCATTCCGATACTGAGGTCTACATACCACCTCCTCCTATGAGTCAGTTACCTTCTACACCATCTCTCCCACCACCTCCTGTCATACCTTCACCTCCACCTTTACCACCTCCAGTAAACATTGTTCCCCCTTTACCAAAGTATTATACTCGTCGGTCCTCTTCTGCTCATGGTCATTGTACGTCATCCAGCAGGCCCCAGGTTTGTTCTGATAACATGATTTCTAACGATGAGTCTGAAGATCTATTGATACAGGGATCGCAGCAGGATGACGTTCATGGAGAGTTGGACGTGCCTATCGCTATTAGGAAGCAGAGGCGTACTTGTGCATCCTACCAACTTGCCTCCCGGGATTCATTTCATCATCTTACAACGATTGCCAGAGATTTGCAGTTGCTCTATTTGTTGTAGAAGTTCCACAGAATTACCAGGATGCATTGCAAGATAGCAAATGGCGCCTTGCTATGGAAGAAGAAATGGTCGCGTTGCAGTCTCGTGGAACATGGACACTTGTTTCTCCTCCTCTTGGAGCGTCTGTTGTTAGTTGCAAGCGGGTATTTACTGTTAAATACCATGCAGATGGAAGCCTTGATCGGTACAAGGCAAGGCTCGTGGCTCGTGGTTTTACTCAAACCTATGGAGTTGATTACTTGGACACGTTTTCTCCAGTTGCTCGACATTCCACTTTACGTGTCCTTCTTTAAGTTGTTGTAGCACGTGATTGGCCGTTATTTCAGCTTGACGTGAAAAAATGCATTTTTGTATGGAGATCGACAAGAAGAGGTCTATATGCAGCAGCCTCCGGGGTTTGCTGCTGAGGGGGAGTGTCAACAGGTTTGTAGACTCCATAAGGCAATATATGGCCTTAAACAGAGTCCTATAGCGCGGTTTCAAAAGCTTTCAGATCTGATTGAACGACAGGGATTCAAGAGGTCAAATGCAGACCATTCTTTATTTGTGCAGAAGACGCCTGGAGGTATTGTTGCTATCATGGTGTATGTTGATGATATTGTTGTTACAGGAGATGATGAGCAGGGAATCAAGATGGCGAAAGAATTTCTGGGCAGTCAATTTGTGACTAAGGATCTGGGCACCCTAAGGTATTTCTTGGGGTTGGAATTTGCTAGAAATGCACAGGGTCTTGTGATGACCCAAAGAAAGTATGTTACAGATATGCTTGCAAAGACAGGCATGATTGGATGTCGACCTTCCACTACTCCTATGGATCCTAGCATGAAGCTATATGATGATGATACAGATGAAGTCGATAAGAGAAGATACAGAGAGATGGTTGGAAAACTCCTTTATATTAGAATCACCAGACCGGATATTGCATTTGCAATGAGTCGAGTGAGTCAATTCATGGAGCAACATCGACAGGTACATATGGATGCTATATATATGATATTGAGATATCTAAAATCATCTCCAGGCTCATGATTACTATTCAAGAAAGGAGAAACACTCTCTGTATCCGCATATGCTGAAGCAGATTATGCAGGTTGTCCTAAGGATAGGAGATCGATTTCGGGATTTGCGATATTCGTTGGCAGTTCTCTCGTTTCTTGGAAAAGCAAGAAACAAACAGTTGTAGCAAGATCAAGTGCCGAGTCCGAATACAGGGCTATGGCTCAAGCAAGTACAGAAATGATGTGGGTCTGAGCAGTACTAGGTGGTCTACATATAGAGGTTCCTCTACCCATGGAGTTACACTGTGATAACAAGGCTGCTCTATTCATTGCAAACAATCCTGCGTTCCATGAGAGAACAAAATATATTGAGGTAGATTGTCACTACACCAGAGATATGATTCAAAAGGGCCCGATTTCTACTTCCCATGTCAGCTCTGGAGAGCAAACAGCGGACATCTTCACCAAGCCACTGTAGAGAGGATCATTCCAGAAGTGTTCATCCAAGCTTAGCATGATCGATATCTATGCTCCATCTTGAGGAGGAGTGTGAAGATATTTATGTTTTCCATATTTCATATGTATCTCTTTCTTATTCTCTAGTTATGTTTTCCACTTTATGTAATTTACCCATAGGCCTCTCTACTATATAAGAGAGCCTAGAGTTCTCAGAAATAACAACGCTTTTATTTTCTCCAACAAGTACCATCACCAAGTTGGATGGTATAAATTATGGGTGTGGTCCCAATCTCTTTTGAATGCAATAGGACAAGATGAACATATTATTACCAAGGAGGAACCAACTGAGAAGAATGGCATGAATACAACATGGAAGAAAGATAATGCTATGGTCAAGGTGTGGATTATGAGTAGATGCATCTCACGTATTGCAAATGATATCGGGCATTACAAGACAGCTAAATGTATGTGGGACAGTTTTCGCAAGACATACTCAGAAGATAAGAATTATGCCAAGATCCTTCAGACATATATGATGGTATGTATCAATTGAAGCAAAATGGATGTGCCCTTGTCTAATTCTATTCGGCATGGTTCCAAAGATTGAACTCATATATGCCCATTTGTACATGTCTGACACAGATTGCCTTCAGGAATTAATTGATGATTGGACTCTTTTTTAGGGTTAGACCTTATATATAAAATCGCTAGAGCACATATGATCATTGCATCCGAGATTGAGTCTATGGAAAAAGCCTTCAGCATGCTTACCAAGTTGTCTATATCTCTTTCAACACAGACTTGTGTTGAAACCCCGTCGGCTATGACTCTACCCTTAAGCAGAGATCGAGAAACTTTCTTTAGAGGTAGGGAACGGAGTCATGATCTCGGACGTGGAAAGCCCCCATGCACCTTTTTCTTTCCGCGTGGACCACGCTGGGACCGTTGTTTGGGGAAGCAAGAAAAAGACTCCAACGGCTCATCAGATTCAGGCCATCCCAACATAGGATGATATCTCATCGACAATATCCAGAGCAGAATATGAGGATCTAATACAATGGTTATGCCAGCATGGGTTTGTATCATAACTGTCTTTGTCAGGAGCATGACCTACCTTAGGCACCACCTCTACCGATACTACAGCCTTTGTTGATGCCTCATGTATACCTATATTGGGATGTACTTGTACGAGTTCATCTAGTTCTTCGGATTGGTTGGTAGACTCAAGCGTATCACGATACATTAGCGGCAACAAAAACTAGTTCTCTACACTTCGAGAGGTTACACCATACCATACCATTGGGGTGGCAGATAGCAGATAATCCCCTATTGCTGGACAGGGGCAGAATTAAGTGGCTCCATTGTTGCAATATTCGGTCAAATGTACCGAATATTCGTGAATATTCTTATTCGGTGGGGCGACCAAATAGAATATTGGTATTCGATCAATATTCGGTCCAACCCGAATATTCACGAATACTTCGATTCGAATATTCGACCAACTATTGCAATAGACTCCTGATTTTTTTAAAGGTCCATATTTATCTCGATATCACAACAAATGTTAGAGTTTCATATATGTAACTTGTTAATTTGTGCTTTTATATCAGACTATTATTGGTTGACGACCATATATGTTTAAATACGTAAGAATATTATATATTTATTTATTTATTTATTTTTCTATACAACCCTTTAGAATTCTTTAGTCATCTTTTCGATCCTTCTCTTTTTCCATTTCTTCTTCATACTTATGTTTTTTCCAGCCTAAGTATAGGAGGTCGAGCCCTTATTCTCTTAGTTGTTTTACTTCTATTCTTTCGTACCCAGTTTCTTCGTACTTCAATCCGACACTTAGGCTATTTAAAGGGTCGTACTGGGTTTTCACCTCCTTATATTGTTCTTCTTCTTTATGATTAGTACGAGCTATGTCTTTCATTCCACTTTGTGCCACGAGGACATAGCACAAGCTAAATATAGGGCAGGTGTGTATATATTGCATATATACTCTATTCATAGCTTGTACTTTCACATGTTTTGTATGTTATTATGGGTTGTGGAGTACGGGGATTTGAAACTGATTTGTAGAAATGATTTGTAAAATATTTGGAAAATTATTATATATGTTTGACAAGGTTTGTACAAATGTTTTACAAATTGTCTGAAAAAGGGTACAAATTATTTTGACACATTGTTTTATATATACTTACAAAATTCTTTGAAAAAAAAGCTTTAAAAATCAAACAAAATTACTAAATAATAAGTAGTTTTATCCCTAACGCTTTCGCTTCCACACAAGACGTGTAGTTTATGATACTTGGTTTAAAGTGATGCTTGACTCAAAGTTTAATTATTCTTGGTCATTGGGGTATATGACTTAATTACTTAAACTCCCTAGTTTGAAATATATGCATATTTTATTGTGTGTTTAATGTCTACCTTAAAAAAATAACAAGCACTTCACTTGTATGATTACATGGACAACATAATGAGTTGCGATTTCACCTGAGGAACTAGAATGGGAGGTTTGAATTTGGACCTGATATTATGATGCTCGAAGACGAGATAAAATTAATGAAGGCTTCATGAAATATGAGTGTCAGCATATTAGCCAGTATGAAAATAAGGTTCATATATGATCTTTGACTAAACCTAAGTGTCATCATGTGTAAAACCAATTAAAATTGCTGAACAGTGTACGCCAACTTTGGTAAAAGTTCTGGGGCTAGCTAAAAAGAAAAGAAAAATAAGAGAAAAAATAAAAAGAAGTTCATACACTACAAAGTTAAATTCAAAAGAGATTACACCAGTGGCGAGCACTCCCAACCTTTTAAGTGTCCACTTGTATCAAAAATCTTATGCTTTTATAAGTCAGGCTACCACTATAAAAGTCTCTACATCGTATAGTGATACAAGTCTGGGTGTAGACGGTATAACAGATACTCAAAAGAGACACACTTCGGTGCATTCCTAGAAAAACAAGTGCATACGGCTCATTATTCTCTTGATGGACACACTGATTAACACCAAAAATACATGTATTTTAATAAGGCACTCGAGAAATTCCTTGTTCCTAATTGAAGAGAAAAGAAATTACACAAACCTATATCCTCCATAACTGGCATTTCCATCTGCACATTTTAGTCTAATAACTAAAGAGATGGTGAGTTGAAGCAAGACTAGATTTATTCCCTAGTGTTGAGGATTAGGTCCTAAGGAAGATTTTTTCAAACTGGTACCTCAAGTGAAGCTTTAACCCTACGCACGTATTTGTAGTCTGCACTTAAAGTCATACCTCTTATATTTATGTATATATAGAGATGCTGAAAATTAGAGAAGTAGAGTTCCTTTTGACCAATATACTTAGTACAGATTTAGAATTTAAGAGTCGTATCATAAATGTCGAGTCTTGTTTTTCACATGCACAGTCAAGGATTCAACTATTTATTCTTTACTTGCTCGAGGACTAGCAAAGTTTAAGTATATAAGGTGATAAATCACTAATTTATCATCATTATTTTCATTTATTACCCCTCTAGCTTAAATAATTCAATTCAACGAATAATTAATTAACTGAATTACCAGCTAACCCTTTGCAATTAAGTATTCCTAATTATATGTACAAAAATAAATATATTATTGTGCCTCTATTTTTGTTTTTCTTTAATATTAAAAACCCAATAAAAATTAATTTAATAATGTATAGATTTAATTTAACATTAACCAATAATCAAAAATACAAAAAATAATAAAAGAAATAAAATAAATATTTTTATTAAATTAAAAATACTTGTAAAACTATAACTATGTAAATATGATGTATTTTTGTTGGAAAACGTGAATGCGATACTCTATTCCACAGCCCTAGGCTCTCTTATATAGGAGAGTAGCCTATGGGTAAATTACATAAGAAGACTAACAAGAAAATAAAATAACAACAAGAGACAAAAAACTCTATGCGTCAACACTATGCGTCAACACTCCCCCTCAAGATGGAGCATAGATATCAATCATGCTCAGCTTGGACGCACACTTCTGGAATGGACCTTTAGATAATGCCTTGGTGAAGATATCAGCAGTCTGATTTTCTGATGAGACGTGAGATGTAGCAATGAACCCCTTCTGAATCATGTCACGTATGTAGTGACAGTCGACCTCAATATGCTTGGTCCTCTCATGAAAAACTGGGTTATTTGCTATGAACAAGGCAGCCTGATTGTCACATTCCAACATCATGGGAAGAGGTATATCAATGAATAGGTCTGCAAGTAAGGATTTTACCCACATCATTTCTGTACTCGCCTGGGCCATAGCCCTATATTCTGATTCAGCACTAGATCTAGCTACTACTGTCTGCTTCTTGCTCTTCCACGAAACTAGAGCATCTCCAACGTATACTGCAAACCCTGATGTTGACTTCCTGTCCTTGGGGCATCCTGCATAGTCTGCATCCGCACATCCTGTAACAGAAATCCCCTTTCCTTTCTTAAATAGCAAGCCTGCACCTGGGGATGATTTTAGATATCTCAGAATCATGTGTATAGCATCCATATGGACCTGGCGTGGTTGCTCCATGAACTGGCTCACACGACTCACTGCAAACTGTATGTCAGGTCTAGTGATAGTAACATACAGTAATTTTCCTACCAGTTCTCTGTACCTTCTCTGATCCACCTCTTCTGTGTCATCATCATACAGCGTCATGCTAGGGTCCATTGGTGTCGTAGCAGGTCGACACCCTAGCATACCTGTCTCACTCAGCAGATCCGTGACATACTTCCTCTGTGTCATAACTAATCCGTCTGAATTTCTCGCAAATTCCAGCCCCAGGAAGTATCTAAGGACTCCCAAGTCCTTGGTGACAAATCAGTCCCCAGCCTTTCCTTTGCTTGCTTAATGCCTCGGTCATCATCACCTGTAATCAAGATATCATCAACATAAACCATGATTACAATGATACCTCTCGCAGTCTTCTGCACGAACAAGGAATGATCAGCATTGGAACGTTTATATCCTTGTTTCTCAAAGAGATCTGAAAGCTTCTGAAACCATGCTCTGGGACTCTGCTTAAGATCATAGATGGCCTTATGCAATTTGCAAACCTTGGAACACTCCCCCTCAACAGCAAACCCAGGTGGTTGTTGCATATAGACTTCCTCCTGCAAGTCTCCATACAAAAAAGCATTCTTTACGTCCAATTGATAGAGTGGCCAGTCTTTTGCAACCGCAACAGACAGCAGGATTCGTAACGTAGAATGACGTGCCACAGGGGAGAAGGTGTCTAGATAGTCTACCCCATATGTCTGCGTGAAGCCCCGAGCAACAAGGCGTGCCTTGTACCTGTCAATGGAACCATCTGCATTGTGCTTAACTGTAAACACCCATTTGCAACTCACCGGGCTAACATCTGGAGGTATAGGAACCAAACTCCAGGTTCCTCTAGACTGAAGTGCCTCCATTTCTTCTTCCATTGCTAGTCGCCATCTAGCATCTTGCATAGCATCATGATGGTTCCGTGGAATGGCTGTAGCTGAGAGTGTCAATGCAAACGTCCTGAATGGTCCAGAGAGCCTCTCAAACGACACCACTGCTGATACTGGATACTGGACACAGCTTCTCTTCGACTTGTGTAGAGCGATTGGTACATTTAGGTCCTCTGTGGTATCACCATGCTCCTGTAATGTACCCTGCTGAGAAATGTCGTCAGATCCATCAACATTAATATTTTCAGTACATACCATAGGCGGGCTAGTTGACTGGTCAGGACCATGAGCTTGATTCGGCCTCCGGGTGTAATGGAATGGTAATGGAGGTACTATTGATGACGGTGGTGGTGGTGGTGGTGGTGGTGGTTGAGATGTTGGTGGTGCCATGAACACAGTATCAGGGGATATGGATGGTGGTTGCATGTTCCCAGAGTCTGAGAAATACATGATGGATTCAAAGAATGTAACATCTGCACTGATCATATACCGCCGACGCAGAGGGTCAAAACACTTGTACCCCTTTTGAGTTCTGGAGTACCCCACAAAGACACACTTGACAGCCCTAGGAGAGAGCTTGTCAGAACCGGGCGACAACTGATGGACAAATGCGACAGACCCAAACACACGAGGGGTAAGAGTGAACAGATCCTTGTCAGGATAAATAAGTGAGAAGGGAATCTGTTCATTCAAGACGGACGAGGGCATACGGTTTATAAGATAACATGCAGTAAGAACTGCATCACCCCAGTAGGAATACGGAACATGACTCTGAATGAGAAGAGACCTTGTGACATCAAGAAGATGACGGTGTTTTCTCTCTGCAACCCCATTTTGTTGAGACGTATGGGCACAGGATGTTTGGTGAACAATTCCTTTAGAAGTGTAGTAGTTGGCTAGATTATTGGTGCACAATTCTAAGGCATTGGCACTTCTCAAAAATTTGACAGTTGTGGAAAAGACATTCTGAATCTCATTTAGAAATTGAATAATAATATTTCCAGCTTCAGACTTATTTTTCATTAAAAATACCCATGATGCTCTAGAGAAATCATCCACAAAAATAATATAATACCTGTGTCCCTGATGATCGGGAACACGACTTGGACCCCAGACATCAACATGAAACAACTCAAATTTGGAGTTACTACTCCGACCTTGACTACTGGGAAACGACGACCTGTGATGTTTTCCCAACTGACACGCCTCACACTGGATAGATGCGTGAGAAAGACTATAAGGTAAGACACGACACAACTTCTGAAGCGGTAGGTGACCTAGACGCAGATGCCACAGGAGAGGAGATGCTTGTCCAGCGGGAGAAGAGGTGATTCCAGCAAATGGGGTCTGGTTCAGACGATAGAGGCCTCCTTGCTCATAGCCATGACCAATCACGTTGCCCGTACGGATGTCCTGAAACATCAAAGAAGATGAATCAAAAATAGCTCGACATTGGAGATCCTTCGTAATCTGGCTGATTGACAATAGATTCATAGAAAAGTGCGGTGCATGTAAAACATTCTTGAGCTGCATAGATGATGTCAATCTAATCTCCCCCTGACCCATGATGGGGGAATGAGTGCCATTGGCAATCACCACTGTCCGTCCTGGAGGAATCTGAGTATATCCTGAAAGTAGACTCTGATCTCCACATAGATGATGTGTAGCGCCTGAGTCCATGATCCATGGCAATGTATCCAATCTACTACTATGTAGTGCAAGTGTACTACCTGAAGTACTCGTAGATGCAGACGCAGAAGCAGCAACATCCGTATGACTCTCTGTTGTCGGTGCTGAGCCAGATGGTGGGATAATACCCCTGAGGCGGGCAACCAGATCATCAAAGCGCTGATCCAGTGAAGCAGGAGAAGGAGGCTCTATCTGCTCAGCGGCTCGTGCAGATGCAGGAAATCCATGCTTTGAGTAGCATGTGTCTTCAGTATGGCCGATTCTGTGACAATATGAGCATGTTGGCCTAGTACGGCCACCCCTTCCACGGGGAATACGTCCACGGCCCTGGTAATGAGAGCCACGGCCCCTGTTGGCTGCCATGGCTGAGGGATTCTGACTAGTGGCTGCAGAAGGCACAGTGATCCTACTCAACCTATGAAAAGCCTCCTCCATAGGAGGAATAGTTGAGTCCGCCAGAATCTGTGAACGTGCAGCCTCATACTCTGGGTCGAGTGCTGCGAGAAACACGCCCACCATTGTTGCATTCCTGTATGATTTCTGCTGCTCGGGTGTGGCGGTAAGAGGCATGAAGCTGTGAAGCTTCTCAAACATTCCCCTCAAAGATGTATAGAGGGAATGTAACGGGCGTCCATTCTGCTTTATAGTGAATATATCATGCTGTAGCTGCAGGATCTTCGTCTCATTCTTTGCCTGAGAATAGGTCGCAGCGAGGATGTCCCACATGTCTTTGGCTGTGGGTTGATGTAGAATATCATTGGCAATTTCAATAGCCAATGTGCCAGACAGCCACACCTTGGCATATGCGTCGTCTGCCTCCCATGAGGCATGAACTCCAGTCTTCTCTGCAGGCTCGGGCTCTGTGAGAATATGCTTCTTGCCCGTGGACTTCATCATACTCATGAACTGCATTGCCCACAGTTCATAGTTCGTACCATCCATCTTGACGATGGGCGCTGGACCACGAAAAACACCCATAGATGGGGTATCTGCCTTGCTTTCTGACATACTGAAGACTGGAGCGTATGACACTGGATAATATTGGTCTACAATGACATAGACGGGACTAGTTGCATGTGTAGACCTCACGCAACTATCCCCATGGATCTGCGCGTGCTACGATCCGCACACGCACAGGTTTCAATTGTAGAAACCCTAGCACACGCTTGAGATGGTGCCCTAGCGCACGTTATGCGCCCAGCACAGGAGGTGCACTGGGCCGCACAGCATGAGAGAGCAAAGTGCACTGGAAAGTGCACGTGATGTGCTCGATGTAGCACAGCAATCGGCGAGTAGCGCGAGAGGCGCTAGGCGATCGGATCCAGTGCGCGGAGAGGGCGCTCGGCGATGGCGATCGGAGTTGCGATGGCGATGGCGATCGAAGCTGTGCGCACAGGAGATGCGCGCACAGGCGCGAGAGGCGATCGGAGAGGGCGGCGCCGATTCGAGGAGAAGGAGGAGAGAGAAGAAGGGCCGGCGGGTGGGGTTAGGGTTAGGGTTCGGCTTCGAGAACTCCGGTCTAGGACCGTCGCTCTGATACCATGTTGGAAAACGTGAATGCGATACTCTATTCCACAGCCCTAGGCTCTCTTATATAGGAGAGTAGCCTATGGGTAAATTACATAAGAAGACTAACAAGAAAATAAAATAACAACAAGAGACAAAAAACTCTATGCGTCAACACTATGCGTCAACAATTTTCCTTTGAGTTCGATATGAAAGTTGTAGATCTCAAAAATATCTGCAACTTTCATGTTAAACATTTTTTCTAAGTTAACCTCTAATTATTCTTTATTGATTTTACACTGTTTTTATGCTCTTAGAATTCTCTAATTGGGCCACGTGACCCAATCTATGTGTGGGCACCTCACTCGGACTTATATAAAGCCACCCCTATTTTGTGGGCCATCTAATCATCTTGATAAGATGGCCACAAGTCATTCCATCATGCCTCCTTTTTATAGCACTTTGACCATTTTCCTCCTCGCATTTACCCAGTTCACTCCACGTGGCATCTAAACATGATTCTTGTATCAGGAGGAAGATGCTTCATTCCTCTTCCACTTCAAAGCAACCATTGTCCCTTCTCCCTCGCGTGTCTCTTCTACTGACGGTTGAAACTTCCACCATAACCTCTTGGAACCACCCTTCCCAGAGCATCAAAACTCATCTCCGGCCATCTTCAACCGTCATCCGCCACTTTACGAAGAATCACCCAGCCATTGCTATTTCAGTCCATCTGTAACAGAGATTAGGGTCAAGAGTGAGCGAAGTAAGAGATCCCTTCATGCGAGATCCAAGGCTAGCATCGCCTTGTTGCAGCCATCGCAATGTGCTGCTTAAGCTTCATCCTCCAACCCAGGACATTTTTTTTTACGCTCAAAAAAGGGGCAAGCACTCGACGGTGTTCACCCCAATATATTAAAAACAAAAAGAAAACAGTTTTTACAGAGAAGGTAGAGAAGAAAAACAAAAGGGACTACCCGAACGGGTAGTCACAAGCAATGGATCCCCCATACAACCACAGCGGACCTACCCCTGGGTCCAATCCTCCAGAAGACGCTTAGCACGCAAAGAAATGTTCTCCCTGTAGAACCGTTGAGCCGCAAATAGTGCCTCATTCCTCCCCAACCATATGCTCCACAACCTTGCGATCGGATCAAGTAAAAGCCTCCTTTCCCTGCCCCTTGAATTAACTAAGCTCTCGCACAAAGCAGGAAAGGAGACAGCGTTGAACCAAGGAATATCATCCCAAAGAGCACGAACAGTGTCGCACTCGAAAAAGAGGTGAGAAATAGTTTCCCGCTCCGCATCACAGAGGCTGCACATCGAGCCAACGTTCGGAAAAAGAGTTGCACACCGATCACGAGTCAATAGTCTTCCCCTCCGAAGAAGCCATAAGAAGATGCCAATGCGCTCAGGTAATTTGAGGCTCCACAAGAATCTACAGGCACGCACCAAGATATCGTCATCGGCATTATGGGTAAGAGCGAGAGCAGAGTACGCCTTACGGGAAGAGAAGGATCCATCCTTCCAGGCCCAGTGGTCCCGCCCCAAATTCGGTTGAGCAACATCAACAAGCAGAGCCATTAACGACAGAAAATCATCCAACCGATGATCCGACAGGTTCGCAGCGATCCGAGGGCTCCAGCAGCCGTTCGCCCAGTACGAGGCCACAGACGCCTCCTTATCCTCGACCAAGGCAAAAAGACGTGGGAACAGCACGTTGAGAGCACCCCTTCCGGACCAGTCATCGGTCCAAAAGCGGAAGGAACTCCCGTTGCCCAGCACCGGCTTAAAAAACGAGCAATTTTGCCTAAAAACATTGATCACGCCACGCCAGAATGGAGATAGGCGGCAAAGCGAGTTGCCCCTATTGCTGCCCAGCAAATCCGTGCCCAACAATTCCCGCAGGACATTAATCATAAAATTCTTCTCATTCCCCCACACCCGAGAAGCCCACTTAAGCAATAGAGCGTCATTATCCAACTCCAGTCGCCTGACCCCCAAGCCCCCCATCCGCTTGGGCCGAGAAATAACCTCCCACCCCACGAGGTGAACCCCCCTTCTCCCTTCCCCCTTTCGTCCCCACAGGAACCCACGCATACACCTCTCCAAACGCAAGCGAATCCCCTTGGGCATACCACAGACCGAGAAAAAATAAATAGGAATAGAGGATAGCACCGCTTTTAGAAGAATCAACCGCCCACCCCTGGACAATAAAACCGCTCGCCATCCAGCGAGGCGGGCCTCCATCTTCTCCACCACAACCTTCCAATCGCGGAGTCGAACACGGCCGACAGCAAGGGGTAGGCCAAGATAGTCAAAAGGGAGAGTAGAGGGGCTGGAACCCAGGAGTTGAGCGCATTCCAGAACCTTCGCCTGTGACATGCCGAAAGGAACCACTTTAGACTTTGACGCATTAATCAAGAGTCACGAGGCCTCACTGAAGAGTTGCACAGTAGTGGCCATACCGGACACCTCCGCGGGACCCCCCTAAACAAAGCATAAAGTGTCGTCAGCGAACTGAATAATTGGGACATGGAGCTCCCCGATATAACAATCCCGAGTCAAGCCCGCCGCAGCCATGTCATCACTCATTCGAGGTAGAACATCAGCCGCCAATACAAAGAGAAGAGGGGCGAGAGGGCACCCCTGACGCACCCCCCTCCGTGGTTGGAAGAATCCCCCCACCGGGGAGCCGTTCAGCAAAATGGAGAGGGAGGCCGTAGAGACACACCGCCGCATCCACGAGATCCACGCCGCAGGAATTCCCCCCGCCTCAAAACCGACCACAAAAATCGCCAGTCAAGGCAATCATACGCCTTAGCAAAGTCAATCTTCCAAAGTATCCCTTAGCATTAGACCTCCTCCACGCCGCAACCATCTCAGAAGCCACAGCGAAGCAATCGGAAATATGTCGGCCACGGATAAAAGCCGGCTGCGTTGGCGAGATAAGCGACGCAAGAAAGGGAGCAAGCCTCCTGGCGAAGACCTTAGCAATAATTAGATTATATCCCATTCGAGATAGAGATAGGACGAAAGCCCTCAATGCGATTAGCCGCATGAGCCTTGGGGATCAAAACAATAAGGGCCTTATTTATCTTGTCGAACCCACGATTGCCAGAATAGAACTCGCGTGCAACCTCCAAAACATCACCAGCCACTAGGTCCCAGAAATCGTGGTAGAAGGCGATCGAAAACCCGTCAGGACCCGGCGTGGCATCCTCATTAAGGTCCCAAACAGCGTCTTTAAGCTCCGCCAAAGAGAATGTCCTGACCAAGGTCAAGGCATCGGAGTCAGAGATAGAAGGAGCCCCCCGGCCCAACCATCGCCACCGGCGTGTCGACTGGCAACCAAAGGCATTCTTGAAATGGCCCACTAAGGCGTCGCCTATCTCCTTGTCCCCAGTTATGAGGGAACCATTCACCAGAAGAGACCGGATGGAATTGGATCGTCGTCTACCACTAGCCACCCGGTGAGAATAGGCGGTATTAGCATCTCCCTCCTTTAGCCATCACAATCGAGATCGCTGCCGCCATTTGATTGAATGTTTTTTATCCTCCGCTTTGACTACATCAAGGGCAGCAGCACGCTCAAGGAGCTCCTCCGACAGCAAATCGTGTTCATTCTCTGTACGATCCAGCCGCACAATAGCTTCCTCCACCGCCTTCCTACCTGCCAGACGGGCAATGCGCGTTTCCTTCTTGAAGGAGGCCAACAGCCTTCGCAGCGAGGCAAGTTTGTGGTCCAAACGACGAGCAGCGGAGCCCTCAAACGAGGCTTAGGTCCAGAAGTTCCTGATGAAATCTTTAAACCCTGGCTCCAATAACCAACACCTTTCATAGCGGAAGAGACCCCGGGGTGGAGCTCATCCCCTGAATCCCACATAATTGGACTATGATCCGAAAACGAGCGCGGCCGAGAAGCCACCCAACACAAAGGAGAGAGTTCCATGAGCTTGCCATTCGCCACGAACCTGTCAATTCTCGACCGAGAAGCGTTGTTCCGCCATGTATATGAAATATCATTGGGCATCAGGCCCTCCAAGGCCAAATCCGAGATGAAGTCGATAAAGTCATCTGATCCGGGATCCCGGCCCCCGCGGCCACGCGGCCGATCAGAAGAGAGGGCAGGAAGTCCCCTCCCAACAGCCATGGAATATCCGCAAAGTCAGCGGCCATCTCCCTCAGGTCCTCCCAAAGTTCCCGCCTCAGCAAGTGGCAAGTAGGAGCATAAATAGCCGAAAAGGCAATAGATACATTCAAGTCGATGTGATTCAATACCACAGACAGCGAGTGCCTTCCCACGCGCATGGAGAAGAAGGAGAATATCCCCGAGCGCCAAGCCAGAATAATGCCCCCCGATGCCCCGATGGCATCAACAGTTCGAAAGTCATCCAACGCATGAGTACCCAAGGCTCTCCACAAGGATTCATCGACCCCTGAAAGTTTCGATTCTTGAATGAAAGCAACATCGCACTCCCACTCGGAGAAACGCATCCCCAAGGCACGCTTCTTGTCAGGATCCCCGAGTCCCCTAACGTTCCATGATAGAACCTTCATTAAAGACCAAGGGAGCATCCCCCGATAAGAGAGAGGCCAGCCGCCTCAACCACCGAGTCTCGCAGAGTCGAGCAGGAAGAGACCATGGGAACGCCAAGGCGAGAATGAATTCGCCTACTGTAGCTTTTGCCGAATCTAGAAGGGGTTGATGCCCCCACCGCACAGGGAGCACCGCCTGGCCTTGAAATGTCATCAACACCCATTGGATCATCGAGAGCAGTGGCGTCACCCGCACGAAACAAAGAAATAGCCGAAGGAGTCGTAGCAGGAGGAGGTGAAGGAACCTGAGCCATCACAACAGATGAGTCGAATTCCTCCAAAAGGATCCGCCTTGTCAAAACCGTCGAAACATCGGGCCCCGGAGGTTGAGAGATTAGGGGATCCGGAAGCATAATCGGATCAGTTGAATCTCGCATCCGAGGTCACGACCCGAACCGAACGGATCCGATAGGGGAGAGCATAGAATGAGTGGTCACGTGCCTCGAGAAAGAGACATGCTTGCAGTTAGTCGACAAAAGAGCCGGTTGCAGGGAATGTGAATCGACCTCGAGAGTGCCCAGGGAAACGAAGCCGCGCCTGATAGGATCCGCATACGTCTTCCGAGGATCAAGAAAAAGCGGCCCAGGGGAGATACACATTGCAGGCGACCCCTCGGAAACCCCTCCAGTAATGGACACGTGGTAGCCAAGAAATGAACCGTCCACCCCCACGCCCGGGGCCTGAGCATCAACAATGACAACCGGAGACGACGGCGCGGTCGCCGGCGCCGCCGCCGGCGATACAAAGGAGAACTCCAACTTGAAATTCCACCGTCCAATCTTCATGGATTCGAAGAGGATCTTATCAACCACAGTGGCCAGGAACGATGAGGAACATTCCAGCAGAATTTTAGTACGCGTCCAATCCGCACCCGGCGATAAAACGTCATCGAGAACAGCCAAAACACCCCCCCAGGCTCCCACCACCCTCGAGAGAGCCGGAACCGTACGAGAGACGAATGGCACTCCCCGCACTTCCGCCACACAAACCTCCGAGTCAAAGGAAGCACCGCCTGCTACCCTGAAGCGCTTCCACGCCACGTCGCCATCACCGTCAAAAGAGAAGAGCCTTTCCTGCTGCTCCGGGGAAAGGCCACGAACGCAACAACGGGAGGAGTCTAACTAGACCTGACCAAATTGCAGGCCGGGCCGGCCCATGGGCCGGGCCTAACGGGCCGAGGTTAAAAAACCTCTATCCAAAGCCCGCCCATGGGCCCCCATGGCCCATTTTGGTCATTTTCCATTGATTTTTTTAATGGTATTTCATACGTATAAATGATTTTATTAATACCATCTATACTTTATATAATTAATATACGTAGTTCACATGTTACTTGACATGTAATTCATTGAATTTTTATTTAAAACTAGCGTCATAAATGAAAAACTTAAAGCATATCATATTAATATATGTATAATTTGACATATATTTATATATTTTTTATTTTTTGTGGGTCGGGCCGGGCCGGCCCATGCTTAAATTTCGAAGCACAAGCCCGACCCATGAGCGGGCTGGGCGGGCGGGCCCCCAGCCCGTTGGCCAGGTCTAAGTCTAACACAACGAAGTCCCCGCCGAAGAGAGGGCCCAAGGTCTCCAAGGTGTTGGCATGAACCAAGTCCCAAGACACTCCAGGCCGCTGCAGGACACCCACCGCTGCAAGGGAGCCACCATCATCGCGAAAGCTCCCCACCTGTACCGGCGCCCCGCTTACCGACGCCACCCCTTGTTCCGCCTCCCCATGCGGAAGCTCCCCATATAGAGACTCCCCCCCGACCTGCCGACCACTCCGCAGCTCCCCATGCAGAGGCTCCCCCCCGACCTGCCGACCTTCCTCCACAACGCAACCCAAAACCTCGTGTACTCCATCTCGCACCACATACGCAAAAAACCGCGAACCTCCATCTCCGAAGTTTACTACAGGTCTTCCAAGCACCCCCGGCCCATGCAACCGCGCTGGAGTCCTACTCCCAGTGCAACCACGAGAACTCCGAGTGACCCTGCATGAGAACATGCGATGGCCCACACCTCCGCATGCATAGCATCGCAGAGGAAGAGGACAGGAGGACGCCATATGACCATGCACTCCGCAACGGAAACACCTCTTCCCCGGCTTCTTATGCGACACCTTCACCCACCCATCTTCCCTGTCCGCCCGCGTCGCGCCAGACCCAACCTCCCGCTTCTCAGCACCCCCACCAGCCGTCGAAAGACCAGCACCATCCCCCCTGCAGCCCCCCTTCGCCCTCGACGAACTCGCCTCCCCATCGCCCCTCGCACGCCAGAGTCGCTTCACTCGCCTCTTCATTTCGCTCCCTCCTTGAGGGCTAGTTCCTCCAACCCAGGACATGAAGTGACGATCGGAGTTCATAGAACTCCACCCCATGCTTATCCTCTGCCCTTCTTCGTTCTTCCCCATTCATCAGCTTCTTCCAGGAAAAGTTCTTCTCTTCATATTCTTTTCTTTGTATTATCTACTCACCCGCATACACCCAATCCATCATCTGATCTGCCCCCCACCTTCACAATGATTGCATCATCTTCGCACAACCACCCATTTGATTCATCATCCTACGGATCACCTCCCCCATTTAAGTCCATCTTCTTCCTCTGCTCGAGGAAGAACCCACTAGGGTTCATTGTCGTTCACTTCTGTTGCAGCCTTGTACCCATCCTACTCATTCCATATCGCGTCCCTTGTGCTTTGGTGTGCTATATAACCCTGCAGGTGTCCTCAGGCCTCACTGATCAAAGGTTCCCACATAGCTCTGATCCCAAACATCTCCCTCCGACAACCCAACATCGACTGGGCCAGTCCCAATCTGCTTCGGTTTGCTCTGGTCTGCCGAGAACTTCATCAGGACCTTGGGAAGGTTCTTGGATCTTCACAGATGTCACGACAGCATCAAGGAGGCGAAGGAAGATCGTCGGAGCTCTGCCAAGAGCTACCTTAGCATGGAGGAGGAAATACATGTGAGTACAGGTATTGTCGGATCACGCCTAATCAGGGTTGATCCAAAGGTCATGAGTCACCCCCAAGACATCTCTTTTGAGAGATCTGCATCGGATTGTCCGCACCTGAGTCGAAGCGTAGGAGCCCACCATTTATCTCGAGATTGCGAACGCCTCCCAAGCCACCACTGTGTGCGTGGAGCAGGCCTCCCTTGGGAAATAGTAGATAAGCTACGTCGCATATTTATAATTCCATTAATAGCCCTAGTACGGAGGATTTTTGCATAGATAGCCTTTGCGGCTTTTGTAATTGCATCGATATCTAATGAATCACCAATTCATCACCTTTATTCAGTTATAGCTTAAATTCCCTTATAAAACACATGTAAATATTAATAATTCTCTCTTCTTAATAATCCTTATTAATAGGTATATATTGTATATTTATCATTCTTTTAACTTAAAATAAATAAAGAAAGAAAAATAAACAAAATAAAAAGACTATGCATGCAATAAATACACATTGACTCTAACCCTGAGGGTAGGTCATGACTTGACCTAATCGACAAGGAATAAAGTAGGGGGAGATAAGGCTTATCATCCAGAAAAATCAAGAAAAAAATCTCCACTTGTACATTCATACATTCCTTCTACTATTTTATTTATTACCAAATTAACCTTAAATAAAAATGTTGTCTTCTTGGAACTTGTACACAAAAATAAATTGTAAATATTAAAACTAATTACAAGAAGAATCATTCTACAGAATAAAAATAACAACAATTTGGAAAAGTCGTAAAGCTCAACATGTCATATCAATATCATCTACACAAAAATTCAAAATAAACCAAACTCAAATCAATGTGTTCAAAATTAAACAAGGTTTAAAATGAAAGTGGTTTCATAAAAATTGAAGTTAAGAAGTGAAAAGTGGCTTTTTGGAGTGCTGTTGTACGGTGTGCCTATGGTGTATTGTATATTATTTATTCATTATTTATTTTCTTGTATTTTTGCACATTATATTTTTAATCATTTGTATACATTGTATATAATTTATATAAAATGCAAATAAAATCATAAAACTAAAAAGAAATAAAAATAAAATCATGTATTTATACTATAGATATCACATACTTATATTGTAGATATCATTATTTACTTAACTCATTAAAATAATTATTTATTTATCTTGGAACGTGAGGGGTCTGAGTGACCCGACAAAGAGGAAGATCTTGGGCTCGAGATTCATGGAGTGGGGCTGCGATGTTATAACTCTGCAGGAAACAAAGTTAGAGTCGATATCCGATACCATTTGGCGCTCTTTCGATATGGCCTCTTTGGGTGGTTATAGGTCGAATGATGTTGTTGGCTCAGTGGGTGGGATGGCTATTGCCTGGAAGGACTCTATTTTTTGTTTGTAAGGCTGAACTGAGGGGACGTATGTTCTCACGGTGATTATGGAATGACTTCGCTCTAGCATGCTATTCGCTTTCTCTTGTGTGTATGGGTCGTGCTAGACCGCTTCGAGGCAACAGCTTTGGGCGGATCTGCGGGAGGTGAGGAGTGCTTTTCCAAACTGTGTGTGTTTGATTGGTGGAGACTTCAATGTTACCCTCCTTTCTTCTGATAGACCGGCCTTGCGTGGGGGTCAGGAACCGGGGTCAGCGGAGTTTGTTGAATTGGTGGATTTCCTGGAACTTGAGGTTTTGGACGGTGTTGACCCGAAGTACAGCTGGCGGAATTCTGGATCCTGCTCCCGCATTGATCCTTTCTTGGCATGGGCCGAACTTTTGGAGCTTTTCCCGTTGGTTTATGTTGCTAGTAGGCCACGGACGCTCTCGGATCATTCTCCGCTTTTGTGGGACTCAAGTGAGGCTTCCATTCCGAGGGGTTTCTTTAGATACGAGAGGACGTGGCTTTTGGAAGGGAATTTCAAGGAATTGGTCTCCTCTCACTGGTCCTCCTCGGTGTTGTCGGGTTCCGCTGTTTCGAGATTCGAACAGAAGTTAAAGTCTTTGCACATTAGGCTTTGTTCTTTCAAGGGGTCCAGAAAGGCCAGACGTGTGACTAGAGTGGCGGCTGGGGAGGAGCTTCGTAAGCTCGACAAATTAGAGGATGACGGACCTCTTGTTTTGGAAGAATTGGTTCTGAGAGCGGAGGCTCAAAAGAAGATTGCGGAGGAGGATAGAAAGCGGCAGACTGAGTGGAGGAAAAGATCCACGAACAATTGGCTAAAGGAGGGAGATGCTAATACTGCTTTCTTTCACAGAGTGGCTAGCGGGAGGCGTCGTAGTAATTTCATTCGATCAGTGATTGTGGATGGGATCAGGTGGATGGGGATAGGGAGATGGGCGTGGCGATCTCGGATCATTTCCATGCTTTTTCATCGAGGGCCTTCCCCAGACGGTGGAGATGGACCGGTCTGGGTGCTTCGCAGCTCTCAGGGGCTCACGCCGCTAGCTTGGTTCAACTGGTAACCATGGAGGAGTCAAAGGCTGCAGTTTGGAATTTGGATGCGGAGGAGGCGCCTGGACCGAACGGGTTCCCGGTCTCTTTCTATAAGGATTTTTGGGATCTTGTGGCAGCGGAGGTATTGGAAGTCGTCAAGGAATTTTGCAAGTATAATGTGGGAGTTGAGAAGATAAATAAAGCTACGATTTTTCTCCTTCCAAAGCATGGGACAGCTGAGCACATCGAGGACTTTAGACCGATTGCTCTTTCCGACGCTTTGTATTTGATTGTGGCAAAGATTTTCACTACTAGGCTAAGCAAGGTACTTGAACATATTATCTCTCCGCTGCAGTCAGCTTTTGTTCCTGAGAAGCAGATTGGGGATTGTCTGGTTATGGCATCAGAGATCACTACTGATTGGAAGAGGCATAGGGTGAAAGCGTTGCTGTGGAAGGTCGACTTTGCACAAGCTTATGATACATTGGACTGGCGCTTTCTGTAGGAAGCGTTGCATAGGAGGGGCTTTTCGGATTTTGGATTTCGTGGATGAAACGTTGTGTGACGACTACCTCTCTGACGGTTCTTATGAATGGTCAGCCTGAAGGGGGATTCTTTCAACCGCAGAGGGGTATCAGGCAGGGATGTCCTTTGGCTCGTCTACTTTTTGTCATTGTGGCTGATGTGCTTGCTTGCTTGGTGGAGCGGATCCAGAGATGCGGGATCACGCGTGGTTATTCGCGGAATGACCTGTCTGTACCTCTTCTTCAGTATGCGGACAACACCATTTTCTTTATCGAGGGAGGTGTGGATGGAGCTCATGGAATGGCAACTACACTTGATCTGCTTGGAGAATTGTCGGGTCTAACACAGAATCGGGCCAAGCTACAATGGTCCCTTTTTGCTTTATCTGAGGAGGAGGTACAATCGTGCAGTACTGTGTTGGGTATGGAGTGTGGCGTGCTACCTATACGCTATTTGGGTTTGTCGTTGACAACGGGTAGAATCAAAGTGGTAGACTGGTTACATGTTGTAAAAAAGCTGGAAGAGAAACTCTCTGGGTGGAAATCCATTTTCCTTTCTAAGGGGGTCGCCTGGTCTTGCTGAAGGCGGTACTCTCTGCTATCCCGATTTATTTCATGTCTACTCGCATATTGCCCATCGGGATTCGTTTGCACCTTGAGAGGTTGATGAGGAGATTTATGTGGAGAAAAAGTGGGCAGGAGGTTAATGGGATGCACTTGGTGGATTGATATACCATTACTCTTCCCAAGTCTGAGGGTGATCTCGGAATCAAGCGTATTGATGCTTAGAATGAAGCATTATTGTTGAAGTGGGTGAGCAGACTTTGGGGGAACGACAAAGATACTTGTTGTACTCTTCTGCGTCGGATCTACGATATTAGTGTGACGCCATCTGGTGTGGCACTTGGGGTTCTGCCTTCTCCCCTCTGGAAAGGTATTCTGACGGTTCTTCCGTGTTTCGATGAGCTCTTTCGGCCGGTGTTGAGAGGAGGAAACTCTTTCACTTTTTGGCAGGACGATTGGACGGGTGGTGGGTCGCTTAATGCCAGTTTCCCTCACATGTATGCCTTGGTTATTGTCCGTGAGGCAAAGGTCGCTGACTGTTGGTGTAACGGGAACTGGATGTCGAGGTTTAGCGCAAATTTTTCGGACCAGTGCCTTGAGGAGTTTCTGCTTTTGTTGGATGTGTTGTCGGCTTTAGGGGGCCCTGCAGGGGGTCGAGACCATTGGGTGTGGAAGGGGAGCTCTTTTTCGGTCAGGAAGGCATACGGGGCGATTTGTAGGTCGCCTCTCGCGCGAACGGATGATCTAGTTAGGGACTGCAGTTTTAATTGGGGGCTTTTTCTACCCGAGAGAATCGATTTTTTCCTTTGGTTCTTCAGGCGGAAAAGGTTGATGACAAGAGATCGGTGTGCCAGAAATTTTTTTTTTGACGCTCAAAAAAGGGGGAGACACTCGTAGGTGTTCACCCCAATGTATTGAAAAGAAAATGTAAAGAGATTTTACAAAAGGAAAGAAAAGCTTAAACCAACAAAAAGACCCTTTGGAGTCATCCTAAATCAGGCACCCCTCACAAGATCGAAATCCATGTCTACCCAGAAGACCAATCGAGCACAACACGCGTAGCAATGATGGAGATATTTTCCTTGTAGAAACGTTGTCCCGCAAAGAGGGCGTCATTCCTCCCCAACCAAATGCTCCATAAGCGCGCAATCGGATCCAGCAGCACCCTCCTAGCCCTGCCTCTGGAGGTCGCCAAACTCTCCCAGAAAGAAGCAGCGGTCGCGGCATTGATCCAGCCAAGGTCAGCCCAAAGATCGCGAACACGCCCGCACTCGAAGAAAAGGTGATTGATGGTTTCGCGCTCCGTGCCGCACAGCCCGCATATCGGCCCAATATTGGGGAACAGAATTGCACACCGATCACGAGTTAAGAGTCTCCCTCTGCGAAAAAGCCAAAGAAAAAAGCCAATGCGCGCAGGAAGCTTGAGCCCCCACAAAAATCTGCAGTCGCACACAAGAGCAGCGTCGTCCCCAGGAATGCTCGAGACGAGAGCAGAGTACGCCTTTCTCGTAGAAAAAGATCCATCCTTCCACGCCCAATGGTCCCGGCCATCAGTAGGCTTGATAGCATCCGCAAGCAATCTCATCAGGGATAGGAAATCATCCAATCGCTGATCCGAAAGGTTCGCAACAATCCTAGGGCACCAGTAGCCATCATCCCAGCACGAGGCTACCGAAGCCTCTTTGTCTTCCACCAAAGCATACAAACGAGGGAACACATCCTTTAAAGCACCCCTTCCAGACCAATCGTCAGTCCAAAAACGAAAAGAGTTCCCCTTCCCCAACATAGGTTTAAAGAGGTAGCGATTACGATTAAATACATTCAGCACCCCACGCCAGAAGGTAGAAAGGTGACCAGAGGGGCTCCCCCGAGTACCAGTCATCATCTCCACTCCCAACGACTACCGCAGAATATTCAACCAGAAGTTCTCCTCAATTCCCATGAACCCGAAGCCCACTTAAGCAGAAGGGTGTCATTAACCACATCCAACCGCCTTACTCCCAAGCCCCCCACCCGCTTGGGCCTCGTAACATCACCCCACCCCACCAAATGCACCCCCCTTCTCCCCTCTCCCTTCCTTCCCCATAAGAACCCCCGCATACACTTCTCCATACGCACCCGAATCCCCTTAGGCAACCCACGAATCGAGAAGAAGTGAATTGAAATAGAGGATAGCATCGCCTTTAGAAGAACCAGCCGCCCACCCCTGGATAAAAGAGCCGCTTGCCACCCAGCCAAGCGAGCCTCCATCTTTTCCACCACCACCTTCCAATCGCGAAGCCGAACGCGACCCACAGCCAAGGGCAGACCAATATAATCAAAGGGGAGCCCACCTGGGGAGGAGCCCAGCATCCGGCCACACTCCAAGGCATCCTCCTGCGACATACCGAATGGGACCACCTTAGATTTTGTCACATTAATCAAGAGGCCCGAGACCTCGCTGAAGAGCTGAAGAGTAGTAGCCATACCGGAAACCTCTGAAGGACCACCCTCGATAAAGCAAATGGTGTCATCAGCGAACTGAAGAAGAGGGACATGAAAGTCCCCCATATAACAACCTCTAGTAAGGCCCGTCGCAGCCACGCCATCAATCATACGGGGCAACACGTCGACGGCCAACACAAATAGGAGGGGAGCGAGAGGACACCCCTGACGCACCCCCTCCTTGGCTGGAAGGATCCCCCGACCGGATAACCATTAAGAAGAACGGAAAGGGATGCCGTGGACACACAGCGCCGCACCCACGAGATCCAAGCCTCCGGGAAACCCCTCCGCCTCAGAACCGACCACAGGAAACGCCAATCAAGGCAGTCATAGGCCTTAGCGAAATCGATCTTCCAAAGAATCCCCTTTGTCGAGGACTTCCTCCAAGCCTCCACCATCTCGGAGGCCACCGCGAAGCAGTTGGATATCTGCCGTCCACAAATAAAGGCGGCATGCGATGGCGAAATCAGCGAGTCGAGAAGGGGAGCCAGCCTCTTGGCCAAGACCTGTGCCAGAATTGTTGGGCTGATTTCAGACAGATGCCCCCTATGCGAAAATGGAATTGAATCGGTGGAACATCTTTTCTTCCTTTTTTCGAGAACGACGGCTTTATGGGAAGAATCTAGCATGGAATGGGTTTGTGTGAGGAGCTTCGACACTTTTTGGGAGTCTTTGTGATTGGCACGACGACGGCCGCGGACGGAGATACTTCGCCCTTTGGCAATTTTGTGGTCCACCTGGCTGTCTAGAAATGCCTTCATTTTTTCGGGTCAAAGGTTCTATCGTGAAAACGTATGTTTATAGTCTGCGAGGCTTGTTGAGGAGTGGTTGTTGCTGTAATTGTGTCATGTATCTTTTAAAATTTATAACCAATTAATATAAATGTCGGGTGGACACCACTTCGTGATCCTCCATTCTTTGGCTTCCAAAAACTTACTAAAATAATTCATAAATCAATTAAAAATATCATTAAAACCATTAAATAATTCGACAAATTAATAAATTATGTAATTATGTAATTATTTGTAAAAAATAATGTATTAAAAATTTACTTGTTGTGTACATATATTTGTACCTATGAATAAAGGTTCTTATTTATTTTCACCTATTTAATTAAATAATTTAATTTATTAAAAATAAGCTAAATTAAGTTTATTTATTTATTAACATTTTTATTCATAAAATTTTTTTATTTAAATTTATTTTCTTTTTATTTTACATTTTCTTTTATTTAATTTATGTTTGTCTTCTAGTGTTTGGACTGTAGTGGGCCTGGTTCTGATTGGTCGGACTCGGGTCTGTTGACCCGAGTCAACTCCCTATTCCTCTTCCAAACCCCGAATAACCAGTTGCCAGCCATTCTTCTTCGATTTTTCTCATCCACTCCTTAGCCTCTTTCTCCCTGATTTCCTCTTTAAACCTCGCACGTTTCATAAATGATCACGCCTGAATAAGTTTCTAATAAACCTGGTCTCGGTTCGCGTACCATCATCCTTTTGAATTTCTATGCAGCTTATCGAGTATATATACCTCCCCAGATCATCCTCGAGCCCCGGATCTGTTGTCCACCCCTTTTATGCCTGAAGTTTGTTCCTCGAGATAAGGCGAGGTGACAGCAAGCCATTCCCACAGCTGGGAGTGCGTGAATTGGTCTGAGAGACGGGACCATCCACTCGTCGAGCTCCGCCGGCGAGTCCAAGTTTCTTCAGCCCTTCATCGATGAATCGAGGCCGAGACTTGTCGTTTCCACTGTTAGGTAATTTAGCTCGGTTTACTTTTAAATTATGTCATTTAATTCTACAATTACATGCGATTTTCACTTAGAACAGAACATCTATGTTCTACTCTGATCTTCGTGATAGGAGGCCCTCGCTTGATTTCACATCACTCTGACCATCCCTCAACCATCTGCAACCAATTCTTTGTCCCTCTCTTGTATCTGATCATCCAGATCCATCGCGGATCTAGAATCCGACCTCCATTCCGACTGCTTTGCCGGAGGATACTCATTCACCACCACCACCACCCCCCCCCCCCCGCCAATTTCCCCTTCCTTTCGGCTAATAACGTCGACTGGTGTTGTACCTCCAAGCAAGGAAATAATTGCAGGGCCTTGGACTACTTTTGGATGAGGATAGATCATCTGGAGCTCGAGTTTTCACGCGAAGCCACCTAAAGCTCCAGACCGTAGATTTTTTTGAAATCTATAAATGAGGGGGATACACTCGATGGTGCACGCCCCAAGCCTTTATTGAAGAGCAAGAAAAAGAGGAAAAAAGAAAAGAGGGAAAAAACAACCAAACGCCGTTACAATAGGCCCATTACAACGCCTAATCCTCCACCAATCGCTTAGCAAAAACCCACACGTTTTCCTTATAGAATCTTTGGCCCAAGAAAAGCAAATCATTCCTACCCCTCCAGATCGCCCACAGAATGGCCATCGGGTAAAGAATCTCCACCGTCGGTCTATCCTTGTTTGAACGAAGCGCGCTCCAGAAGGTCTAGAAATCGTCCGTAGAGCACCAGTCCACGCCAGCCCCCTACCATACTTGAATCACCACGGGACAAAGGAAGAAGAGGTGTTCCGCGGATTCAATCGATTCATCGCAAAGCAAGCACCTGTCCGAGATGGAGCGCAAAAGCCTGACACATCGACCCTCGTCATCAGCTTCTGCCTCCTGAACAGCCAAAGAAAGAAATCAATTCTCTCAGGAAGCCTGAGAGCCCAAAGCAAAGCACAGTCCCGGCTAAGCATCTCCGAATGCGACGGCGGCGGCCGAGAGATAGCCCCGAAGGCCTTCTTGACCGAGAAAGGGCCCCCCTCCAAGACCAGTGGTCTCGGCCCCCCGAAGGGTGCCCCACCTCCCTCACAGCATCGAGCAAAGCCAAGAAATCCTCCAACCTCTGGTCCGAGAAGTTCGCCGAGAAGGTGGGGCACCAATTACCAACCCAGCAGTCCGCAGCCGAACAAAATTTGTCATCAGCTAAGGCATACAACCGAGGGAAGCACGAGCAAAGCCCCCCCCCCCCCGTCCAATCGTCCGTCCAAAAGGAGAAAGAATCCCCCCACCAAGGGTCGGCCTAAAAAGCGCAATATTCTTCAAAAAGACCTCCACAACCGCCCTCCAAAAGCGCGTGGGTGAGGCAATACGGGGGACCTGCGAAGGCATCGTCCCCCCCCCCCCCCACGCCATAGATCCGCCGAACCACATCACAACAGAGAACCTCCCCTGGCCCCCATATCCTGCTAGCCCACTTAAGGAGCAAGGCGTCGTTCATTTGGTCGAGCAACTTCACCCCCAACCCACCCTGATCCTTCCTGCACGTAATATCTTCCCACCCAACCAGGGGGATCCCTCTCGACCCCCTGCTCCAGACCGTAGATCGGCAAGCTTTGGACTCCATCTCCATATCAGATCGACGCGGGAGACTACCAATGACCTCCAGTGACCATCAGGAAGCGATTTGGACGGAGATCGGGTGAGCTACAACCGATTGAAGTTCATCGGCCACTTCCTTCAACCCAGTTCATCGTTTAATCAAGAACTCCGACGCCAGATTAGATCCAAACTGTTGAGGAAGCCCAAATTTCAAGCCATTGGATCAAGTTCCTAGATCGAAGCTCAACCGTCGTATAATCATGTGTACTGCATAATACTTGGTGATTTTTGCACCCTTTACCCCTGCACGTTTTATTATTTGTAAATAAGTTCTTGAAGAGACATGTGCCATGTGTTGGTTGTTTGAATAATTGCAACAAGACCCTTAATTGTTTTTATATGTGCATGTGAGTCCGATTTAAACAGTTGCTAGTCCTTCTGCACGTGATTTCTTGCTGATTTTGCAATAAAAGGCTTGGCGTTTCTTGTTACTGTTTAACCTGTGAAATTAATATACTTCCAATTAAGTCTGTGCCGGTGTATTTCACGTGTTTCGACATGCACCTTTTGTGGAGAAATTGTGTGTTTGCCCCTTTGATTTTTTTAATTGTTATTATTTCCGTATATAAAAAATTCTTTGCAAATTAGTCCTATTTCCGAATAACCGTGTTTCTTTTATTTGTGCTTAATAATTAATTACTTACTTCTAAAAATTCCATAAAAATTCTCAAAAATTCATAGTAATAAGTTTTATTATCGATAAAATTTATTTGCAAAATTAATTAGATTTGTTTTAAAATAAAAATAAATCACTAAAAATTATCATGTTTGCTTTATAAAATACATAAAAATTAAAAAAGTGTTTTAAATATTCCAAAAAAATTGTGATTGTGTATTTTAATTTGAATGATTTTCTGTACAACTTTGATTTTACAATTCTTCATAAAACAATAAAAATTGAAAAACACATAAAAGACTAAAAATTCATATTAAATCATTACAAAACATAAAATTATATAAAATAGCTTGAATTAAAGCTTGCAAAATTTTCTTTATGCTTGTGTATAACTCCAGTATTTTTGCTTTTATTTTATATTTTAAAAATAGAAAAAAAGTGTGTTTTGAATTTCTATGTGTACTGTTTTCTATTTATATTTGTTTTGAAAATCTTAAAAAATATAAAAATCTATGAAAAATAAAAAAACAGTAAAAAAGTATATAAAACACAAAAATATTTTTGGTTGAATTTTCTGACTATTTTTACCATTTTTTAAAATCCAAAAAGAGACTTTTGCCCTTTTGTTTTGTTTTCTTTTATTTGGTTTCATTTTAAAAATTAAAAAGTTAAAATTTTGCATAATTAAATATCACTAAAAAATTCAAAATCAGATTATATAAAAAATTACAAATTAAAAACCATAAAAATACAAAAAGCATTAAAACACATAAAAACACAAAAAGCAAAAAAGAAAAAGAAATTCATTAATTCCAATAGATTAATAACCCTCAGGTATTGTAGCCTCCATGTGTTCGAACATGTATGTTATACATGTAAATAAATAGTATTTTCTTTCTTAGAATTCTTTACTTGATTTTTTCTTCTATTAGAATAATTTCTATTTGATTTGGGAATTCGTGGGAAAACAGCGAACACTTCACTTCTGCTATTAAATAATTCAAATAAAAACCCCATAGAATTTTTGAGTTCAACAGCATCCTTGCCAGGGACTTGTTTGCATAAATGCCCCTGTAATGTTCAATAAATAACTTGATCATCGCGGATCCAAATTAAATGAAATCGGGCTTGTTTGAACGGTCTTTTAGTGCTCTTTAAGGTGGTATGCTTAGATTTTTACTTTGCTCTGTCTAATCGGAATTAAAAATCAGAGAGTTATATAGACCTCCAATCATTGATTAATTGAACCAATTTGCTTGATTACCTAAATTATTGATCACGTTACACTATAATTTATCTTGGATCATTAGAATGTAATTAGGACTTATTTCAAATCATTATTTCATAGAAATTCTTTTGAGGATATTGTGTGATTGATCACATTAACCATTTAATTGAGTAATGTATTAATTGAATGAGATAAATTGGAAGTATATTTTGAGCATTAATTTGTATAATTGCATGTTCAAGTGATCTATATGTGACTCTGTAATCAGAGCATAGTTGGCTATTTTGCATTGCATTTGTTTATTTGAATTGTATTGCATTATTCATCATTAGTATGTCATTTTGTCACTTAATATAATTGCATATAAAATCAAATAAAAAACATGTGCATACATTAATTGCATTCTGTTGACCTAATCACATTAATCATTCACTTAATTGAATATTTGAACCTGATTTAATCGAGCTAATCAGCTCGTGTCCCTCGTGTCCCTGAGTTCGACCCTGGACTTATCCAGGATAAAATAAACTAAGTCCTCTTCATAGAGATATCTTGACTTAGATCTGATAAATTGAGATTTATCCATACTACAATTAGACATAATTAGCATAGCCAAATACCGATTCATCAGATGGCACCGTTGCCAGTGACACAACTTTATTATACGCATTTAATTAGTTTTAAATATTTAATTAAGTGAAATTTAATTTATTTTGGTTAAGTTAGTGCATTTGTGACACGGCACTGATGAATAAATTGATCCATTACATTTTCATTTTTTTCTCCACAAGTCTTAAGTTCATGATTACAAGATGATTATTGGCAGAGTAAAACCCAAGAGTCATGAACTCCAAGGATCTTGAGATGAACTATCAGTGGCTTGGGAGTGCATATGATAATATTGGAAAATATAAATGGTGTTACTAGGAATACTGGAGGTAACGTCTAAAAGGGAGCTTTTTCATTAACCTATAGTACACCATGGTAAGTGAAATTGGGTAATAATCTATTTAGCTCCATTAGCTAAGGATCAACATCATGCCCAAGGACAGAATAAAACAAAATATTGCAATAATCTATGGAAATTGCTTTATTGAATGAATACTTTTGAAATTATTTATCTCTCAAAGAATTGCATCTTGATTAAATATTGGTTGTTTATGAAAAGGTGCATCTAAGATTATGGTAGAATGAATAATATGAATGTCTGCTTCCATTGTTGGATTTAGAAGTTGCATTAAAAAATCATAAAGATAAATGAATTAATGGAGTAAATGCTCAATAATACTTTTTGGATACTAGGAAGCAATAGGGAACTGGGAAACTGTGAACAAGCGACTATTCTCGTGCCCATAATCTTAGAGTGCAACATTCGTGTAACTGCTATAAAAACTATAAATCCCTTAGCACATGATTAGCTGATTTACTCTTTATATACCCACTTAGTGCTTTTTTCATTTTGATTATAGTATGGTCATACAATTTATTTCTGAGTCTGCATGAGTGTGCATGTGAAGGGGGAGGGTGTGTGAGTGGCATGTGCTTCTGGGTGTGCGGGTACGTGTAGGGAACGTTTGTGTGTGGGTGTGTAGATACGCTTATGAATAAATACGTGCATGGTTGTATAAATTGGCAATAAATCAAGTAACCAGCATAGTCGTGCTATGGCAAAATGGAACTTGATTGGAATTCGGTGACCCAAGTCCAGATTCTCGAGTAAACAATTCCAAATCTGGACGGGATGTGTCACATAATTTATGTAATTAAATCTATCCAAACGGTTGGATAATCAAAGTACAATTAGCGATGCAAAAATGACAAAAATGTGGTACACAGTTAGATCCAACCTTACATGTGTTTGATCTATGTGTTTGATCTACATGATTTCTTATATAATTTTAATATAAGTTTGAATGGATCCGTAAGATTAGATTTTTAATAGAGTTGTTAATTTCAACTGATGATTTTCAAATTTTGATGTAGTTATACTTTTTAAATTTAATTAAAACCATCCATAAGATTAGATTATAAAACATGATCAGTGGTGCAAAAATGAATGAACACAAGATTTACGACATTTAACTTATGGATGATTGATCTTTGAAATTTCTGAAATACCACTTTCATATATTTTTCAAATACATCAGTAAGGTTGGATTTTTTTTAACAAAGTTTTTTCTAACTGACTATTTTGTATTAATCAGTATATAATTTAGGATAAGCTCTATACTTATAGAATTAACACGTAGGTTGTAATGAAATGCATGGGCCCACACTAGCAAATATGATAACGAGAATAAGATACAGCAAATACGGTAATAAAAAGAAAACCTGATTATATCATATAATTTCACTTGCATATTGCCTCAAATAGAGAAATTGCAGAGAAAACACATTGAAATACATTACAGAATTCCTTTCAAAAAAATACATTACAGAATTTCAAGATACCTGCATCGGGACATTGACAAGTTTTAGAAAGTTGTCAAGCCTGCCAACTTTGGAATCAACAGCTAGCTGCCTCTTGAATTTCCACCGCTCAATGTTTGATTCATTAGTGAAGATTACCTTGATGTAAACAAGTCAAAAAAGTAAACATTTCGTACATTAAAATAGTTATCGGTTTCAAACTCTTACTCCCAGAACTATTAGCGTCAACTATAGAGATATGTAAAAGTCTGCTAATTATCATCTAGTGTAAAACCCCATGCTTTGCACAGGTAAAAACACAAATGACATTACTCTTACTTTTTTATTGGCCAATACTGATCTATTGTACTAATTATATGCAAATCTCTATAATTCTTCGTTTATTCATTTTTACATGTGTTCTTTCATTTGTGTGATATCACTGTTCAAGTTATACACAAGTGGATAGTTTTATGTTATCACACTTACTAAACTCACGAATTTGTTAAAATACAAAAAAAGGAAAAAATCATAAAGAATGTCCAAACACAATAAAAATGCATATATAAGTTATTTTGAAATGCATATATAGTGTTTAACTTAAATCCTGCAAAAGTAAGAGTGTGGCAAAATACTTCACATCAATGTGCGGAGGGTGTGAACCTGTAAGTAATAGATGCAAACTATTTATAAAGGCATATGGGGGAAGGATATTTCGTCAACTCTGTACAGATTATCCATGTAAATGCAGAGTACAAGGATATTTTCCTAATGTTAGATGTTTGTAGCAAATATGTAAAAATAAAATAATGATATTAGTATCTGTGAAGAGAAAAGGACGGCTTATTATTCATCTTGGTCATAGGGTTCTCTTATATAGAGAAAAAACCTTTAAGGGCAAAAGGGAACATTACATAAGAAGGATATAAGAAATAAATAATATAAGAAAACATGCAATCTTCTCAACATTTTCCCTCAAGATGGAGCATAAATATCTATCATACTCAACTTCGAATAGCTCTTATGGATCACATGTTGCGTATAGTGGCAGTCTACCTCAATAGGCTTAGGTCTCTCATAGAAAGAGAGATTGTAGTGATGCTTGATTGTCACATTGCAGATGCATAGGATTAGAATTGATACATCATCTCAGTACTACTCCGTGTCATGGCTTTGTATTCAGATTCACACTAGATCTAGCCACCACTGTCTGTTTTAAGCTCTTCCATTATACTAAAGAGTTTCCAACAAATATGGCAAAGCATGAAGTAGAATTTTTGTTCTTTGGCAACCAGCATAATCACATCTGTGTAACATGTGATAGTCAGAGAAGTCCCTCTGCTAAATAGCAAACTCATGCAAGGATAAAAAATGCAGGTACCTCAAAATCATATGCATTGCGTCCATGTGTACATGTCGCAGTTGCTCCATAAATTGACTAACCTTGTTTACAGCAAAGGAGATATCCGGCCCGGTGATCATAACATAAACAAGCTTCCCTACTAGCTCCATGTACCTCTGCTTGTCTACATCTTATGTGTCGTCATCATCATGGCCTCAAATTTCAGCGAAATTCGGTCAAATTTCTGTCGAATATCGATATCCTGTCGAAATCGAAATTCGACCGAAATGGCCAAAACGACCAAAATATGGGGGCCCTAATACAAAAAATGACCGAAATTTCGATCGAATTTCGATCGAAATTCCGTTTCGGTCGGTCACCGAAATGGTGACCGAAACCAACATTTAAGGCCTAGATCATCATGTAGCTTCATCCTAGGATCCAATGGAGTAGATGTTGGCCTACAATCCATCATCCGTGCCTCTGAAAAAAGATCTATAACATATCTCCTTTGGGTCATCAGAAGACCATGCTGCTTCATGGCAAATACAAGACTTAGAAAATAACGCGACTCACCTAGGTCCTTGGTGGCAAATATTGTCCAAAAAAAATCGTGGTCACACCAATACCATGATTATCATCACCAATAACGATAATATCAACATAAACTAAAATGACAACGGTACATCGTTGAGTCCTCTGAACATAGAGTGAATAATCCATAGTGATCGTACAAAACCCATCTGTTGTATCAAATCAGAGAATTTCTAGAACCAAGCTCTTGGACTCTGATTAAGGCAGTAAATAGCATTATGAAGTCTACATACTATGTGAAACTCAATCTCAACAGCAAATCCTGGTGGTTGATGCATGTACACCTTTTCATATAGATCACCATACAAAAATGCATTCTTAACATCAAGTTGGGAGAGAGACCAGGCACATGCCATTGCAACTGACATCGAGATCCAAAGTTTAGATTGTCGAGCTACTTGAGAAAGGTGTCCAGATGGTCAACTCCATATATATGAGTAAATCCTCTTGCCACAAGACATGTCATGTATCGTTCTATAGTTCCATCGAGCATCATGCATGCGCTTGACTGTGAATACCCAATTGCAGCTAAGATTGCAGAAGTCGGCAGTTGGTACTCGATCGGCAGGGTCACTAACTAAGGATTAATCGGCAGTCGAGAGAGATTTCGGATTTAGTTGGACATTAAACGATTTGTAACTTTTTAATTATTTTGAATATATAAATCAATTTTTATAGCATATACTCTCATTTGTATTAACAAAAATCATCCATGATATACAAAAAACAGTTTAAACATTGCATACTAGCCTACCACCCAAGACAAATATGACAGCAGTAGAATAGGAATGAAGCTTTTCTTAGCTACAGCTTGCTGAACTTTAGCTACAACAACTTAATTACTGCTACAAAAAACTAGAAGGCATTCAACGAGTTACTGCTTACACAAACTAAACTTAAAGTTTCGACAACTTAAGCTTAAGCTACAACTATGTTCAACTAAGAATAAAACATAAACAAATGCTAACCTCAAGCCATGATATACAAATCCAAATGCCAACAAAGATTCTTTACTCGCAAGTTTCAACCGAAATCTAAATATCATAATCATATAGTAACATTCAAAAAATAAAAAAAAAAGAAAATCCTAACCTGGGCGGCAAGGTTCGGGAGTTGGAGAAGCTCTAATGACTGCTTTGGTTGCAGCTGGAACCAACCTGGAGGTGGGCAATGCCGAGTCGGAGCTTCCTTCAGGTGGCGGCACTATTTGGCAGAGGAGCGATGAGGCGACGATGGAGGTTGATGTCGAGGTTAGGGGTTTAAATATTTGGGGATCAAGAGCAGAGGGTGGAGAGCAAGGCACTAAATGTCGATTTCGGTCACCATTTTTGTACGAAGTTTGGGCTATTTCGGTCGAATTTCGATTTCGACTGGATATCGATATTCGATAAAAATTCGACTGAATTTCGCTGAAATTTGAGGACATGGTGGAGAGAGTTTATTGTCGAACAGTAAGTTGCTCATTAGATGTAATCGGGTATTTGGTTTTCAGAGACTCAATTACTCGAAAAAACCAATGCAAAAAATGGTTGATTAAGCGGTCAACTAAATCGATGACTCAGCTGAGTAATCGGGTAAACCAAATTATGGACCGACTTTGGGTACTCGACTCGGCTACCATGTCGAGTCAACTAATCGGACTGACTAATCGGATTACTCGGTCAATTTTTACAACACTGCTTGCAGCTGACCACATATGTACCTTCTGGAGTAGTAACTAAGATCCATGTACCTCGAGACTGTAAAGTATCCATTTTATCTTCCACGGCAAAACGCTAGTGGCTCTCCTTCATGGCATCTCAGTACACGCGTAGGATATCAAGAGATGATAATCCAACACAAATATCCTGAAATTTTTTATAAGCGTCCCAATAAGACATATCCTGCAAACGGGTATTTAGCACATCGGTGTTTCTCCTTTCAGAGAGAAATGGTTTGATCCGAATCATTGTCCTTGATGATATCCTCCTGAGGTGTCCCCTGTTAAACCTATATAGTGTCATGCTGATCATTCAAACCACCAGTGCCATCAATGGAAACTAAGTGTTCAGTATTTACTTGGGGCATGTTGGATGATGGGAAAGGTGATGGAGTAAAGAGGGTTGTATGTGACCTGTGAGTATATATATGTGAAAAAACTATGATGCAAATGTAGGTGGGACATGTATACAAGGAGGTGGAAGATGAACTTCCTCCCCAGCCTCAGATGAGAGCATTCTATCACTTGTAAGAGTAAAGTAAATAATAGACTCAAAAAAGGTGACATGGACACTAATGTAGCACTTCTTCTAGATTAGATCAAAACAATGATACCCCTTTGAGTGCGAGAAGAGCCCATAAATACACATTTGACAACTCTAGGAGAGAGCTTATCACGTCCAAGATTCAGAAGATGAACAAACGCCACACAACCAAAGACACATGGCATAAGAGAAAAAAGGTCTTTTTTGGGAAACGCTACCGGAGAAGGGAATCTTCTCTCCCAAAATAGAGGATGGTACACGGTTGACAAGGTAACATGATGTCAGCACTGCATAACCCAGAAGGAATGTGGAGCTCGACTCAGAATTAGGACAGTCCTTGCCATGTCAAGGAGGTGATGTTGTTTGTGTAGGCAATACCGCTTTGATGGGATGTATATGAGCATGAGGTCTGATGGATAATAACCTAAGGTCTGAAAAAAATGAGACAATCGAGTCAGATAAAACTCCAAGGCATTGTCTGAACGTATGTACTTTATAATATCAGGAAAAAAATATTCAGCACTTCATTAACAAAATTTTGAATAACAGAACTAGTATCAGACTTATTCTATAACAAACATGCCCAAGACAATCTAGAATAGTCATCCACGGCCATAAGATAGTACATATGTCTCTGATGATCAAGAACACGACTCGGACCCTAAAATATCTGAATGAACAAGCTTAAGCATACTCTGACTACTACGACCCTGATGACTTGGAAAGCTAGAGCGATGATGCTTTCCGAGCTGACACGCTTTACACTGGAACGTAGACTTGAGAGAGACCTAAGGAATAAGTCCTATATGTTGATAATGTAATTTCTCACATTAAGATTCTCTTTGAGTCTTGGCTCCTATAAGATTTTCTAATTCTCTTTTAATATATTTGGATGGACACCATCGCATGTTTCCCCCTTTTTTACTCAAAAAAAAGTATACCAATCTTCTGCAATGGGAGATGACCAAAGCACATGTACCACATATAAGGAGAAATGGATCCAATAAGAGTAGAGTGCAAATAAATATAGATATATACCTGATCCGCCACCATATCCGTTTTATGCATATTTGACATCCATATCCGTATCCGTTTGAAAATGGATTAGGATATGGTTATAACTTTGATAGCCGCATACATCCATATATGTATCTGTATATCCATTTTCATATATAAATATAGTTGTATATTTATTTTTAACCACACAACATAATTTATACATTCTTTCACCATATTTGGTATAATTTTTATAATATAAAGTATAAACACATTTAATATATTTATATAATGTATTTCCATCCAATACATGTGTATTTAAGCCAATTGATAGTCGTCATGGTAATGTAGTTTTAATATCCATCAATATATGTATTCGCATTTGTATCCATGTTTAAAAACAGATAAGGATATGCTAACACATATATATGTACCTGTATCCGTTTGTTTGCATCCCTAAGAGTGGATGAAGCTCCAACATAAGGGGACTAGATCAACCTATAAAGACCTCCCTACTCACGATCACATCCAATCACTTTGCCCGTGAGTATATCCCAAAACACAAGGGAACTAGAGTCAAATATGGCACGAAAATGTAAATCATTAGTAATATGAATGATAGATGATTGATTCAAGAAAAATTCAAGTGCATGAAGAACAAACTGTAAGTGCAAGGAAGGAGTCGAGTGGACCTCCCCCTGACTAACAATGTAGGAATGTGTCCCATCAGCAATCACCACAGATCTCTCAAACTGTACTGAGATTTATGAATGAAATTGAGTTCTATCTCCAAGAGATGGTTGTTGGACATGCGAGCCCACGGCGAGCCATCATGCAAGAAATGTTATTGCAAATATCATTCCCTGATCTGAAATGAAGAATAATTAATTTGTATAATAGGTCCCTTAGTACATTTAGGGTATGTACCATGGCCATCTTGATGATCATACAGTTGTTGATTCAATTGTTGAATTATAGAGGCTGGTGCTTGGGTAATATCTAAAGAGTTAGATTGAGGACTCATCAAGAACTGTCAAATGATTGTTAAGAGAGGATCTCCAGACTGTGTAAAAGATGTCAATCCTTTCTCTAATGGGCTAATATCTAATCGACCTCTTGATGCGGGTCATCTGCAAAGGAATAGAGATTTGGAGGAGTTAGATAAGTTAGGACAAAGAGTCGACTTGACGAGATCGAGATAACCAAATCCTATGTCGTATGTTGTCACGATATAGGCATGCGTACTCTGACCAAAAACAGATGTGTTATTATATCTCTGAGTATTTACATTTGGCAGATCGATAAGTTGATGATCTAATCAAGGTCCATACACTGGCACGCTGGTATGCATACAAGGGCATATGAGTAATACGATCTCTTAAAGGGATCATACAGGTTCATTACTAAATCGCAAGACGTGAACTTAGTCATAAGATATTGGGAATCAAATTACGTGCATTGCCATCCCACTTTGGAAGCTTGACTGAATTTGTACGTTTGATATGTACTTTTGGAAAGTATATGATCAATACCTAGGTATGGAATATGCTTTTGAAGGATATGATCGATATTGAATCCCAATAATCAAATGAGAAACTTAATGATAAAACCTTAAAGAAGACAATAGATCTAAAACTTCGAGTTTATTCGAAGTCTTCAAGTATGCAGGATGTACAGGTATTAGGAATACATGAGGGTCATGTGATCATAAATGATTGTATAACCATGACGCTTCCATTCTGAGGGAATGATGAAATAGGTCTGGATTTTAGTGACTCCTCTCAATAGAGAAGTAATCTAATCTTGATCCAAATGTTGGACGGTGATTTAAATGTGATTCAAATGCAATGAGAAGATTAGATTTACGGCCTTCATTTAATCAAATGTCTTTGGGAGGTCCTCGAGATCTGAATTTTGAGACATGATCTCAATCCAAGTCACTATACGTAGAACGTACAATCACCACGTTCTTATCTCCAAGTATCCGTGGAGAAAGCGCATTATTCTTGAAAGAGTTCAACGATAATTTCATAATTGATAGTGTCTGAGCGTTAAAGAATATTGATAATTAAATGTGATTTAATTATCATGAATAATATGAAATTGATTCATATTATTTGGTCATATAAGGAGAGTTATCTAAGATAATTAAATGTGGTTTAATTTACAAAGAGGAGAATAATGTGAATGTGATCCATATTATTTTGGCATATGAGAGTAGAAATCCAAGATGATTAAATATGATTTAATTATCAAGGATATGAATAAGGTGGATAACACTATCCATATTATTTGTATATATTATAAATGTAATTTATAATATATTAGAGAGAGCTTGTTGTAAATAGTATCTTCAATTTAATTATTGATGTGAATAGGATTCGCGTTGGAGATTAATTGGGAATATAATTTACGTTTAGTTTTGGGTTGTGAATATGATTCACAATTATTTAATGGCGTCATTGCAATATTCACAAAATTAATTTGGAATTATTTTTGTGAATTAACTTACAACAAAAGTTGTTGTAAATATGTATTAAGGATTAAAGGAGACAACACCATCCATTTAGTGGATGGTGGACGGCCACCCCCTGACTTGGTCATAAGGGCGGTCGTCCCATCCTTTTCAAGAGGGTAGGTGGCCTCCTTCCAAATCCTTCTATCCTAATTGATTTAGTTCAAGTTAAATTATGTTGATTATTCAATATATATTTAATTTAATATAAATTGACTGTTGTATTTTTACAACAAAATTATGGTCATTGAATAGAAACACAAATCAATCTCAACCCTTTATTTTGTATTTTACATGGATTAGAATCCATAGACTCCCAAAATACTATAAAAGAAGAGGCAACCCTAGCTCTTCTTTAACATGCAAATTATATGATCCCCCCTCTCTCTCTACACACCAAACCTCTCTATCTTTGTGATTGTCCACCTTGTGCCCTATAGAGAATCGTCGTCATCCTCGCGCGTCGTACTGCCGCTTCGACTGCTCGTAAATCTCCGTCTCTTTCGGAACACCTCGCTCGTGAAGAAGACATCGTATCTCGTGAGACAAGATCAGGAGATTTGTCGCTTGGATCGTCAAGATGGATTGCAAGAAGCCGGTGTTTCATCAACGCGCTTGCAAGCATCTCCTCCATCGGGTCAGACTTGAGATAAGAGGTCTTTTTATTTAGAGACTTCGATTGCAACCACGTTGTAAGTGGTAATCCTAGTACCCCTTTATGGTTTAGATGAAAGGATTCGAGAAGTGTTTTTTGATCATATGGCTTCATCGCATTTAATTTTTTAAAGTCCAATGCCCCAAGCAACTAGTGTGGTTATTTGCTCCTGATCGCATACGATGTGATCATCACGCTTCCGTCATGTGCTTAAAGATCTTTCGCATACCCTTTGAGTGGTATTAGATCCTTGGTCGAGGTCTTGGATATGATACAAAACCCTTGGTGAAAAGGTTTGGTATTCGGATGCGCGAGACTCGTTGTTTTTTTATTGGATGCAAGATTCGAATCGATTTTTCGTAAAACAAAAATTTATTGTTTGTGCACTGTTTGGACGTGTTTGTTGGTTAATAAAATGTATTTCGAATGTCTAAATATGTCTCAAAAACAATAGTCTAATGTTGGTACCAAAAGTGCATGAAAATGATTCGAAGAGTTCTCGCTATGAAAATGGTTTTGCATGTATTCACGGATCTGTAAGAAAATTATTTTGCTTATTGTTTTCCCGTCATGGAGTATGAAATAAATACTTGGATCGAATAGAGATCCAAACCAGCAAATCGCTCGAATTTATTTCGCGTGATTCCGACTCCGTTTGTCCTAGATATTCCCTATTTAGTGGAGATGACTCGGAAGATGATTAAATCATCAAACCTCTTTGCTTGATGTATTTATAATTCAATGGAAATCATGAAAATTATGATTTTTCTTTTTTTAAAAATATGATGACTAATAATTATGGAAGTAATTGATTAATCATCATAGGCCATTGAATGAATGTTTCAAGAAAATCCTACTTTATCCTACAATACTTGTAGGACAATTTCTACATGCAAAACATTTTTACTTGAATAGGACTGGGGATGTGATTAGCAAATCTCCTTATAATATTAATCAAAATGATTTTGATAAATATTATATAGTATAACATCGGTTGAGAGACCGAATATCGTCTCAAATACAATATGACAAATCACATTATCCTGACCTGACGCAGATATGGTGTCTAATCAAATATCGTTGGGGTAGCAGGATGCTCCGTGAGCGGTCTGTCCAACATCATGTGCGTACTGACCATGACAACAGGTAAGGAAAGGATAATGCTTGAAATGATCGTAAGATATTTTCTAATTATTAAAAAATAATATGTATTTTGATATTATACCATCCTTCAAGTAACAATCAAGATTGTTTGTTGGTTGTTTGAATTGGATGATAATTGATTTAATATGATTAAATGAATTATATCCAATTAAACACTTTGTTATGAATAGAGTAGTATTTCCCTTGGAAGAATTAATTATTTGAGTATGATTTAAAATAATTAATTGGAATTTGAACATGATATGGAGGCTTACATAAGTGACATCCATGATCTTCCGTCAAGGCAAAGGGATTTGTCATCAGAGATTGTATGTAGGAGATATATGTCCGAAGTGACAGCTCCTGCATACAAGCGCATCTAGATCGGGCTCTTTGCTTCTAGAAAGAGTAAGGTAATATGCATAGTGACCACATTATCAGTTCTTCATACTATTAGGGTGATATTGGATTGGACATAGCGAGTTATAATCATGTTGATGGTCAGTTCAATTAACGATGGGTCAACATTGCCTTAGGGTGGTGGGTTCAGGAGTTAAAAATCAAATTGAGAAATACAAGTTGGACTTGCAAGGTGGAATGAGTTCCCGTTTCTTTTTATCCGAGTTATAATTTCTCATATTATTGAGATGCAACAAAGATAAGAAAGGAGATCTCAGATCTTGCTTGAGATATAATGGTAAGTATATCTCTTACATTGAAAGTGATTAAGGGAATGAACCTTCAGTGTTGACAAAGCAAGACAACTTTAATATAAAAATTCATAAATCAAAGTAAAATATGTTTATATTTATTTATTTATGCAAATCTCTTATTTCAGATAACCTTCGTTAAACCCGCTCAAAATTATACCCAATAATAACCCGTAAAATATCATGGATTGGATCCATGATCAAGATATTATACTTACAGTTGGACACATAATGTATGTGGTTGCAATGTGCATGTTTCTCATAATAATGAGGAATGACAATTAAATAGACAATAGGACAACAACCTAGGGTTTGTGTGTCTCTATAGTCTTGATCTCTCATCAAGAATGCTTTAGAAGTATCATATCGATGATGATCGTAATTATAGAAAATCTTTATAAAATCTAAGATGTTTAGCATACATATGTGCTCTCAACATTTAATCATGAATGACATTGTTCGTTGCATTATGCAGAATGGTGGCTCGATAAGAGATGTTGTACTCAAAATGTTTGACTACCTACCTAAACTAATGTCTGTAAGAGTTAAGATCGATATAGATACGATGAGTGTTATCATTCTAATGTCTATACTCAAGTCATTCATGAAGCTTCATAATATTCATATTGTATGAATTGAATGGAGCATGTATAAATGTTAAAATACTCTTATATTGAAATCTTTTGAGTTCAATATAAGAGATCCTTTGTCTTAAGCAATGGTTGTTCATAAATGAAGGAAGCGCAGTGGAAACATGGATTTGACCCAAGTAAGAAGGAAAGTCAAAGGGTTGATTGTACTTCTGTAACTTCCATATGACATCCAAAGAGTTGGATGAATGTCAATATTGCAATAAGATGTACCGATAGTGTCACTATATAGACTATCTAGGATCCTTAGAGAAGGACTCGGATAGTGCATCGAAATATTATATATCTACATATAATCATTGAAATTGACTTGCTTATTATATAAGTTCAAAGTCTAATAATTGTATCCTACTCTTCAAATAACACTTGCAATTAGTTGCATATGTTTTAGAAGATTAGTAAATTTAATCTTAAGGTTTAATAGTCATCGACATGGATATTGATGCAATTGTTGCAACAATCTCTACTAGATAGATAGACTTAAAATTTTCAGTTGGAGAGCCCTTAGTCTTAGAGAATGTCTTCATGACCTAGATATTGGAATAACTCATTGTTTATTTCTAAATGTTGGAAATAAACATAAATTTTGGAATACACCTATCATAAAGAGTTATGATGGATATATTTAAGATAGTAATCTAACATCTAAAATTAATGAATGGTTCATTAGCATTTCTAATACTGAAAATTTAAACCTTAAAAGATCAATAGAAGGATGAAGATCATTTGACAATGATCGAGCATCAATCCATGGACATATGTATGTTGATTAGATCAATAGACTAGTTAGATATTGAACTTTAGATTGTCGGAAGGTTCAAAACTTATATACTTATGAATATTTCAAAAGTAAAAATGTCCATTGCACCCTTCTCTGGGAATGGTGTAAGATACAGAGGTATTCATGTTCTCATACATATTGATGTATGTGAATCATCTATGTCATAATAAACATTAATGATATGTGATATCTATTAATGATTTTTTTATATGAGATTTCTTCCCTTCACCTTAGAAACCTTTGAAATGTTCAAAGATTTAACAATTTTGGTTGAGAACCAAAGTTAGAAGGAAAATGAAAATGAATTTAATCCTAGGTAGCATGTACCTATTAGATGAATTCAAGGAATACCTTATGGAGACTGGAATTCTTATCTCACTTTTCTCAATACACCTAAACTCAATAATGTTGTAGGGAGATACAACAGGATCATGTGTAACATGATTTAATCAATGATGAATCTTAGCATAATTATCTCTTAGATTCCATTTATATATGTAGAAGAGACTATAATATATAGCATTAATAAGATTCCATGCAAATCTGAACCCCAAAAGCCTCATAAGCTATGGTTTGGAATCGAGCCTAGTGTTGGACACTTGAGAATTTAGGCTTGCTTGATTCATGACCTTTTCATGGATGCAAGTAAGCTAAAATCTAGCACCTAAGAGTACTTCTTCATAAGAAAAATAAAAGATGGTATTAGATACCTACTTTATGACCTTGAGATTCTTAAAAGATTTCATCTCTAAGGATATGATTCTTAGATGATGATTTTCTTGAGAGTCAAGACCAAAATGAAGTAGAGGAACTTATCGAATCTCGAGAAGATGACGAGGCTTCTGAAATTGGAAAGTAAAAGGACAATTAAAGATGAAGCACCCATACTTCTTCAAATGAGTTTGAGGATGGATTCCATCAGTCAGTAAAGTCTAATAATGATCGGACTTCATATGATGAAACTTCCAAGGATCATGGCATAGAGAGATGGATGTTAGCAATAAAGTCTAAAGAAGACTTCATATAAAAGTGTTGTATATGAACCCTCGAGGATCCACCTTTTTTTTGAAGCCCAAAAAAAGGGGGAGACACTCAATGGTGTTCACCCCAATATATTAAAGAAGCAAAAAAGAGGAACGAATGTACAAAACTGCCAAAAACCTTACAAAGAGGCAAGATAGCCTCCACCCAGATCGAGGAAACTCAAAAAAACTAGATGCCGCTCCAGTCCTCCACCAGCCTTGCACTGCGATTGAGCACGTTCTCCTTGTAAAAGCGTTGATTCGAGAATATGGCCTCATTCTGTCCAAGCCAAATCGACCATAATCTCGCCACCGGAGTCATTAATCGTCTTCTATCTGTATGCTTGTTCATGAATAACGAGTCACAAAAGGCCAAAACGTCAATAGTTCGCACCCAATCCACAATCGGATCCTCCCACAGCCTACGTACCATAGGGCACTCGAAGAAAACGTGCTCAAGGGATTCCACCTCCGAATCGCACAGCACACAGATATTAGAAACAGACGGCAACAATCTGGAGCATCGGCCTTTCGTCAAAAGCCTCTTCCTGCGGGCGAGCCATAAAAAGAAAGCAATGCGCAACGGTAGACCAAGCCCCCAGAAAAAGCAGCAGTCCCTCACCAAGGAGTCAGAGCGAACGAGCGGTGCGAAAGCCAACACACCATAGGTCTTGCGCGTCGAGAAGCCGTTGTCCCTCCAGACCCAATGATCCCTACCATCGAAAGGCCTATCAGCACCATTGAGGATGTCCAGCAGGGAAAGAAAGTCAGCCAGCCTTTGATCCGAGAAATTCGCCCCAAAACGAGGGCACCAACATTCGCTCTCCCAACAAGAGGCAACCGAGGCATCCTTGTCAGCAGCCATCGCAAACAACCGCGGGAAACGAACACATAAAGGGTCTCCTCCCAACCAGTTGTCCTTTCAGAATAAGAACGCACGACCATTCCCCAAAACTGGCTTAAACCTCGCCCGATTCCTCAGGAATACCTCCTGCACACCACGCCAAAAAGGAGTGCGAGCACCCACCACTCCCAACCTCTCCTCCCCTGCCCATTCCGCCCCATGGAGCTCCCGCAGAACATCAATAAAGAAGTTTCTACCCCTACCCCAAACCCTGCTCGCCCACTTAAGAAAGAAGGCATCATTAACAATCTCCAACTGTCTAATTCCCAAGCCCCCCTCGAGCTTCCCCCTGGTCACCTCATCCCACGCCACAAGGTGAAACCCCCTCCCCGACGCACCCGACTTCCCCCACAAAAACCTTCGCATACAAGAGTCGAGTCTCCTACAGATCCCAACCGGCAACCGACGAATCGACAGAAAGTGCACGGGGATAGCAGAAAGCACCGATTTGAGAAGAATCAGCCTCCCTCCCTTGGATAGAAGCGTCGCGCGCCAACCCGCCAGTCGCGCCTCCACCTTCTCAACGACCACACTCCAGTCCCTAAGTCTGGGCCTCTCAATCACCAAAGGAAGACCAAGGTAACCAATCGGCAGCTCGCCCGGAGTAGACCCCAGAATCCTACTACATTCAAGCGCCAATTCCTCCATCATTCCAAAAGGAATAACCTTTGACTTGTCCCCATTAATAAGCAGCCCCGATATCTCGCTAAATAATTCAAGGGTCATCGACATGCCCGCAACCTCAACAGCACCTCCTTCAATGAAGCATAAGTTGTCATCAGCAAATTGAATCAGGGGCACAGACACGCTTCCCTTAGAAAAGCCCTTCGAGAGCCCAGCAGCAACAATCCGATCAACCATACGAGCCAGGACATCCGTAGCAATAACAAACAGGAGGGGGGCCAGCGGGCATCCCTGGCGCAGCCCCCTTCTAGGTTGGAATAACCCCCCCTCCAAGCCGCCATTAACCAAAACCGAGGACACGGTGGTTACACACCACCGCATCCAAGAAATCCAGATCTCTGGAAACCCCCGCCTTCTGAGGACCGACCATAAGAAGCTCCAATCAATGATATCATAAGCTTTGGCAAAATCAATCTTCCAAAGCACCCCCTGCCTCCCCGATATCCTCCAATCGGCCACCAATTCCGAAGCGACCGCAATACAATCAGAAATCTGCCTTCCCCGAATAAAAGCGGCCTGAATCGGAGAAACAATCAAATCGAGAACCCGAGCAAGCCTCCGAGCCAGCACCTTGGCCACAATTAAGTAAATGGCGTTAGATATTGAGATGGGACGGAAGCCCCCAATATCCTCCGTCGCGGTCATCTTGGGGATCAGCAGCAAAATGGCCTTGTTAATTCGATCGAAGCCCGCATTCCCCGAGCAAAACTCGACAACAACCTCAAAAACTTCCTCGCCCACCATCTCCCAGAAGTCACGATAGAATGCCACGGAGAATCCGTCGGGCCCCGGGGATCCGTCGTCATTTAACTCCCACATAGCCGCTTTAGTCTCCTCCAAAGAAATCGGCCTAATTAGCATCGCGCAGTCCTCCTCCGAGACATGCGGCACCCCCAGCCCTAGCCACCTCCAGGATCTCGGAGAGTGCCTCGCCATGAATCCCTTGAAGTGCTCCACAATAGCACGCCCCATCGCGTTGTCCCCAACAAATCTCGACCCATCAACGGAAATAGAGCGCATCATATTGTTACGCTTCCTTCCACTAGCCACGCGGCGAAAGAAAGCTGTGTTTGCATCGCCATCTTTGAGCCACTTCAATCTCGATCGCTGCCACCATTCAGTAGATCTCTTTTTGTCCTCCTCCGCCACACTCTTCTGCGCACAGGACCGCTCACAGGCGTCAGATCCCTTTCGTTCTCCACCGAATCAAGCCTCCCAATAACAGCCTCTGCCTCAATCCTGATCGCCACTCTCGTCGCCCTAGACTCCCTCTTGAAACGCGCCAACCTCTTCCGTAGCGACTCAAGCTTCCGACTCAACCTTGAAGCCGCAGACCCCTCAAAGCACGATTGAGCCCAATGCTCCGCCACAATATCTTTGAAGCGCTCCTCCTGGATCCAGCACCTCTCGTATCTAAAGAGGTCCCTCAGCAAAGGGGCCTCCCCAGAGTCCCAAAGAATTGGCGAATGATCCGAAAAAGACCTGGGCCTAGAGGAAACCGTGCAAGAAGGGAACATCTCCATCATCCTCCCAGAGGCCAAAAAGCGATTCGATCCGAGACCGAGAACTGTTGCTCCTCCAGGTGTAAGTAATATCAGTTGCCACCAAATTCTCCAGCGCCAAGGAGTCCACAAGCTCAGCAAACAAGGGGGACCCCGGGTCCCGATCATTAGGTATAAATGGATCTTCAAGAGAAAAATGGAACCTGATGAGAAGGTAGAAACTTTCAAAGCACGGCTCGTATCCACAAGATATACATGAAGAGAAGAAATCGATTGCAAGGAGACTTGCTCTTCAATGACATTGCTTAAACCCATCAGAACGTTGTTAACTAAAAGCTACACAACTTGACTGTGACATCTGCAAGATAAAAGTCAAGATTGCATTCTTATATGGGTTCCTCTTTGAGGATATTCATATGAAGTAGCCCCATGATTTTATAATCGAGGAAAGCAAGGTATGCAAGATGAAGAACTCCATCTATGGACTCAAATAAGCTACTTGTAATTGGAACATCATATTTGAAAAAATTATAGAGGTTATGGTTGCCGATAGAATCTTGATGAACCATGTGAAGTTGAGTGAGAATGTCATTGTGTTCATCGTGTTAAATGTAGATAATATCCTAATCATTGGAACGATTTAAGGATGATAATAAGTGTTTTATAACATGGTTGTTCTATACCTTGAGATGAAAGATCTCAAAGATACCTCTTAAATTTTAGTTCTAAAGTTGTTCAGAAACAAAAAGAAGAGTGCACTGGAACAGTCACATTAGTGGTACACCTTGGACATGTTTCAATTTTGGGAAAACCCCAAGGAATGCTTCCTTCCCTTAAAATATGGTACTAACCTATTTGAAGGGATAGCACTAGCACCTCAAAGAGTTAGGAAGTGCATGTTAGAACTGCTTGCCCTTGCGCATCAGTTACGAGAAGCCGGGTGTATCCTAGATGTGTACAAAAGTCAGATGCAGATGTCTGCCATGCAGTGGAAGTACTAAATTATTATTAATCCTACTATGGAGATGAAACACTTAATTGCAGTAATAAAAACACCTTCAAAAATGACAAGATTCTTGAGATAGTGATCTTAAAGTCTCACCTTAAAGAACTTAAGACTTTATATATAATGATCTAAAATGTCTTAACTGCAGATACCTTAGGAGATAAAGTCTCCAGGAATGAAGGTATCTGATAAGGATAATAGAAATTACATGCTGGTTATAGCGATTATTGAGTTGTAGTATCAAAGACATTGTAACTACTTTAACGAGATTGAGTATTGGTTGCATAAGATGCAATATTCGCAGTGGATGCGAGAACTGTTACTAGAAGATATACAAGTGTCGTAAAAGGACTTGGTGTAGTCTCTCGGAAACAGAATGACTAGTCAGCTTACCTAGCTATCTTTCTAAATAGCTTATGATTAGCACATGAGTGTGGGTTTAAAGATTAGTCCATTAATGGCTCTTTGGGCTAGAAGATTGTTGGATATGTGAACCCACAACGAGCCATTATGCAATAAATGTTATTGCAAATATCATACACTGATCTGAAATAAAGAATAATTAATTTGCATAATAGGACCCTTAATACAATTAGGGTTATGTACCATGACCATCTTGATGATCATACAACAGTTTATTCAATTGCTGAATCATAGAGGTCGGTGTTGGGTGATATATAAAATGTTAATTTGAGGACTCATCAAGCACCGTCAAATGATTGTTAAGAGAGGATCTCCAGCCTGAGTAGGAGATGGCAATCCTTTCTCTAATGAGTTGATATCTAATCGACCTCTTGATGCAGGTCCTCCGCATAGGAATAGAGATTCGGATGTGTTAGATAAGTTAGGTCAAAGAGTTGACTTAACGAGATCAAGATAACCAAGTCCTATGCCGTATGTTGTCAGATATATGCATGCATCCTCTAACCAGAAACAGATGTGTTACTATATGTCTGAGTATGTACATTTGGCAGATCAATAGGTTGATGATCTAATCAAGGTCTATACACCGGCGCACTGGTGTGCATACAAGGGCATATGAGTAAAACGATCTTTCAAAGGGATCATACAGGTTCATTACTGAACCGGAAGACATAAGCTCACTCATGACATATTGGGAATCAAATTCCGTACACGGTCGTCTTGCATTGGAAGCTTGACTAAATTTGTAGGTTTGATGTGTACTTTTGGAAAGTATATGATCAATACCTAAGTATGTTATATGCCTTTGGAAAGTATATGATCGATACTAACTTACAATAATCAAATGAGAAACATAATGATAGAACTCTAAAGAAGATAGTCTAAATAGATCTAAAACTTCAGGTTTATTCGAGGTCTTCCAGTATGCAGGATGTACATGTATTAGGAATACTTGAGGGTGATGTGATCAGAAATAATTGTAGAACCATGATGCTTTCATTCCAAGGGAGTGATGAAACAGATCTGGATTTTAGTGACTCCTCTCAATAGAGAAGTAATCTAATCTTGGTCCAAATGTTGGATAATGATCTGATTGTGATTCAGATGCAATGAGAAGATTAGATTTACGGCCTTGAAATAATCAAACATCTATGGGAGGTCTCGAGATCTGGATTTTGAGATACGATCTCAATCCAAGTCACTATACGTGGAACGTACAATCGTCATGTCCTTATCTCCAAGAATCCGTGGAGAAAGCGCATTATTCTTGAAAGAGTTCAACGATAATTTCATTGTTGATAATGTGTCTGAGCATTGAGGAATATTGACAATTAAATATGATTTAATTATCACGAATAATATGAATTTCATTTATATTATTTGGCCATATAAGGAGAGTTATCTAAGATAATTAAATGTGATTTAATTATCAAAGATGAGAATAATATGAATGTGATTCATGTTATTTTGGCAATGAGAGTAGAGATTCAAGATGATTAAATATGATTTAATGATCAGGATATGAATAATGTGGATAGCACTATCCATATTATTTGTATATATTATAAATGTGATTTATAATATATTACATAGAGCTTATTGTAAATAGTATCTTCAAAATGATTGTAGATGTGAATAGGATCCACATTGGAAATTAATTGGAAATACAATTTACATTTTGTTTTGGGTTGTGAATATGATTCAAAATTATTTAACAACATGATAGCAATATTCACAAAGTTAATTTGGATTTATTTTTGTGAATTAATTTACAACAAAAGTCATTATAAATGTGTAGGAAGGTGGATGGTCACCCCTTGACTTGGTCATAAGGGTAGTCGTCCCCCCTTTTTAAGAGTAGGTGGCTTCTTTCCTAATCCTTTTATCCTAATTGATTTAGTTCAAGCTAAATTATGTTGATTATTCAATATAAATTTAATTTAATATAAATTGATTGTTGTATTTTTATAACAAAATTATGGTCATTAAATAGATACAAATCAATCTCAACCATTGATTTTGTGTTTCACATGGATTGGAATCCATGGACTCCCAAAAACTATAAAGAAGCAGCCCTAGCTCCTTTGTAATACGCAAATTATATGCTCTCTTCCTCTCTCTCTCTCTACATGCCAAACCTCTCTCTCTCGTAGTGGTCATCTACCTTGTGTCCTAGAGAGAATCATCGTCATATCGTCGTGTTACTGCCTCGACTGCTCGTGGATCTATGTCTTCTTCGGTGCGCCTTGCTCGTGAAGAAGACGCCAGATCTCGTGAGACGAGATCGGGAGATTCGTCGCTTCGATCATCAACATGGATTGCGAGAAGTCCGCATCTCATCTACGCGCTCGCAAGCGTCTCCTCCGTCGGGTCGAACTTGGGACAGGAGGTCTCTTCGTTTAGAGACTTCAATCGCAATCAAACTTCAAGAGCTAACCCTAATACCTCTTTGTGGTTTAGATGAAACGATCCGAGAAGTGTTCTAGGATCATGTGGTCTCATCGCATTTAATTTTTTAAATTCCGTTGCCTTGAGTAACTAGTGTGACTAGTCGCTCCCGATTGCATACGATGCGATCATCACGCTTCTGTGATGCGTTTAAAGATCTTTCACATATCAATGGTGAGAGGCACCAAAATCTACTATCCATTTAGCTAGATCTGCTATGGATCAACTAATAAGTACATAGGTTGTACCCGATGTACTTGCAGACTTGTAGTTGTAGATGTGGCAACATCAGAAGAACCTGAAGTATTGGTCATAGGAGTGGCACTAGGAGATATAAGCTCTCTGAGGTGCAACACAATGTCATATATCCTCTAATCAGCCATGATAACAAGGGACTCAACCTGTTCAACAACTCTAGCAGAAGCTCTTCTATCCTCTGGATAACCATGCTTCTAAAAGCAAATATCCCATGATTGACCTGAGCGATGGTAAAACGTACATGGATGTCGTGATCGTCCCCTATCTCAAGCATGTCCTACTCGACCTCAAGAAGCAACCATCGCAAACGAAGACTAAGAACTAGCAGTAGAGGGCATGGTGATCATGTTAAGCCTGTTGTAAACTTCCTCCGTGGTAGGTACGGATTCGCTTGCTAGCAATTGTTTCCTATATGCATAATATTCTGGATCAAGGGCTGCTAGAAATACTCCCATGATTGCATTCCTATAGGGTTTATGCTACTCTAAATATGTGGTAAGAGGCATGATGCCAAAGAGCTTCTTAAACATGCCCCACAGAGTGAAGAGGATGTCCATTCTGCTGGACTCCAAACATATCATATTGGAGCAACAGAATATTTGTCTCGTTCCTCGCTTGAGAATAGGTAGCAGCAAGGATGTCATGCATAGCTTTACTCCTATGCTTATTCAAAATATCACTGACAATTTCAGTAGATGCGTGCATAAGCGTTGTCCTGTCTCTATAATGAGTAGGTCCTGATTTTGTCGGCCGGCTCGGGTTGTGAAAAAATATGCTCCTTGTTGTGGCGATGCATCATACTCATAAATTGTATTTACCACAAGTAATAATTGGTCCCATCTTTACAATGGTAGCCGAGCCTTTAAAGGAACCACTGGATGAGAACTCGATCATTCTCTCTGACATATCTGCAAACTAACAGAGATTGAAATAATGCTTTGAAGGCGTCTACACGAATATATGTGATGACAGTTGTCGGTATACACTTGTACCAAACCTGTTTCCATCAACCATGGACTTCTTCGAGCAAACGAGGTGATTTACATGGTTGAAAATCACCTTAAAACTCCAAAATCAGACTTAAGAATGATTCGAATCGCAACCACACAACCCTATAAGAATTTAGAGGCTGACCATAGCCCTAAAGCAGGCTGGCGGCGGTGATGGTTGTCGCTGTTGGCAGTAGCCGGTGGCTGATGCTACTGGTGACGGCTGCCGCTGCTAGCTGGCAGTAGTATCTGTCGCTCTTGCTGTTAGCGGTTGTGGTTGTTGTTGGTGTCGAGGCTCGACGGTGGTGGATGGGATCTAGGGCTCATGCTCCGATCTAAAACTATCGCTCTGATACCATATGGAGAGAAAAAGACAGCTTAGTATTCATCTTTGCCATAGGATTCTCTTATATAGAAAAAAATCCTATAGGGCAAAAGGAAAAATTACACAAGGACATAAGAAATAAATAATATAAGAAAATATATAATCCTCTCAACAACATCTAATAATGCTTCAAAATGTTATGTAATGGATTAACAACTTACTTGTGTGAATCCATTTAACTTTTTACACGTACATATTGTACATGCCCAACTTTTACTTGACAATATGGAGAAAAATCCTAGCTGCCAAGGAAGGTTGTTAGGCATAAAAGCAGGTTTTCATCTAAGTTCATATTCTGTACGCTGATATAGTTTTATGCAAGGCCTTGATGCCAAATTGACCTAGGGTTGAGTGTATCATAGAAGCTTTTTGTGTACATGGTACATGTTGAGGGTGCATGCACATAGATGTTTGAGTGTTTAGGCATGTGGTTGCATAGCGGCCCCATACACAAGTTCGGACAATTTCTTTGAGAGCATGTTGTGAAGGTCGAGGGATAGCCATGTTACCTACATGCATCCTACATACGCCTAGTTGCCACCATGTATGATACGGGCATCACCTGATGGATCAGTCTTTAATTGATTAATTAGCATCCCATATAACGGGTTTGACGTTGTCGTACTCTAAACTATATAGATCTCAATCTAAATGATCAATCACCACAACCCCCAAGAAAGTTGTTTTTAAGAAAAAAACAAGGAAGTTTCATTTGCTATTAGACTCGATTCTTGTTTATTTTTTCTGAAAAAAAGAGGGTATGACGTCAAGGAGACGCACATCCATAAATTCTGTATATTCACGATATCAAAAAATAATTATAAGGACCAAAATTGCCTTTAAGCTTTTTGAATACTCTATAATATTCTCCATGTACATTCTTTCTCCCCTAATTATAGACCCATAGACCATAAAATAGCCGCCACCTAAACCTTTGCGGGGATGCTCCCGTGTTTTATTTTATCTAGACAATTCCAGGCAGAGGTTGATTGAAGCTCCCAGACCTTCCTTACAACAAAGCAGCCAGAAAAGATGCTCAACATCCTCCCTAGCTACTAAACAACACTAACAAATGTCGTCAGTCTCAGGGAAGAGCCTACCTCTTCGTGCACATGTCATTAGACAATCCCATCTTAACAACCAAATGAAAATCCAAACCCACAATGGACCTTCCACCTCCACGTATCCTTGAACTATTCTAAGACGCTCATTGGATCAATGACTGTCATCAAGTAAAACTACCAGCATAAAACCTCTTAGACTTAAAAATGATCCCATTACGTGATAAATAAATAGCCAGGAGCGTAATAATAGCCCTCAAATATTCAGCCATAGATCCAAACTGGTTGGCCACCAAAGAGCACTAGAAGTTCAGATAGGAGGAAAGGTACATCGATTTTATGTTTGTTGCTTGCCAAAGCTATGCACATATGTGCAAAAGTAGAAAAGGCAGTCCATGTCCTCATTCACCTCGACATTGAGGGAGCAAGTGGTGTCATTCCCCATGACAAAGCTAGACCTTCTTACTTTCATTAAGAGTTGATCGATTCTGTGAATCCAGAGAAAGATATTGATCATCAGTGGGATCTTTAAAGTTCAAATCAATATGCAGCCTCTTTCGTTGATGCCAGGATCAAACACCATCCTAGTGGTTAAAGCCTTGTATGTCTTTTTCACCGAGAAGTTAACGCCACGTTACACCCAATGGTCCCAACACTCAGAAGGCTCCGCATATCTAGCAACCTCCTAAGACATATGCAGAAACTCCTTAAAATGTAGCACAGATAAGGATGGTGAGAAACATGGTATCCATTGGCCATCAACACAGGCCTCCTTGATAAACGATCTATGGTCCTTAATGAGCGCAAAGAGATGAAGGAAACGTACGTGTAGGAGGCCCTCTTTAGACCAGCCATCCATCCAAAAACTGAGCTCACCATTACCAAGAACCGGGTTGTATGCGTGGGCAACGCACAAATGACCAAACATATCCCTTCCAAAGCCTTCCTGAGCCGCGTGATGGGGAGAGCTTGCTGGGCGGCGGTATTCACCCTGTTCATCGCGTGGCACCGACAAGCAGCGACTGGAGAGGAGATCCTCAAGCTGGGAGGTCGCCGCTTGGAATCCCGATGGGGCACTTCACTTCCGCACCGCCAGGGACTACAAAGATGGCGCACCGCTTGAGCGCCTGGAGATGATAAGCCCGCTGCGAGGCGCGGCTTGGAAGGCCGCACTGGTTTTTCCCGGAACGAGAGGCACGCCTGGAGGTGTTGGTGAAAGAGGAGGGCGCGCCTTTGTGCGCCGCTTGGGTATCGCGCCTGGGAAAGAGCCGCCCGTAGATTGTTGATGAACGGCGTGCACAGCAGGAGATGTAGGTCATCGACGTTGTCGTCTCAGTGATGTAGTAGCCTGAAGCATCTGATTTGCTGAGTTAGGGTTTCGAAACGAAACCCTAGAACCAATGATAAGCAAGCTTGAATCATAAAAAGAAATCTTCGATATGATCTTCAAAATAGTATTCTCGAACATAATTAGGGTTTACTGAAACCCTAGAATCTCGAATCTCGAATAAAGAACGAACATAAAATCCTTGAGAATCAAACCCACTCTGATACCATGTTAGAAAATAAACATGCGGAAGCGAACATGAAAAAGATAAGAGAACAATAAGGAACATCGGGATTTAACGTGGAACCGTACTCCGTGCGGAGCGGGATGAAACCATGAGAAAAGCCCTCAAAGGAGCATATGCTTTATTGCTTTTTCTCAATGGTTACAGGAGGTCTGGGGCTCCTTATATAGCCTCCCCAGAGCCTCTAAGTCCCACCATTGGTCGATGTGGGACTAAACACATGGATGGGGTAAATAGATCTTCTCCAGGATCCATTTACCCTCCTACAACCCATATGGCGCACAACCAAATACTCCAACAAACAATGATTGGGGACAAAGGACATCTCAGCCGAACCTCCCTGTGTGATTGGAAGAAAACGCCCGGATGTCCATTGATTAAAACAAAAAGGGGTGTAGCATTAATAAATCTCTTCATCCAAGGGATACAAAGCTATGGGAAACCGCTTCTCTCTAAAGTCGACCAAAGTAAGTTGCAATCAACACGGTCATAAGCTTTAGAAAAGTCGACTTCCACATGAGGCCCCTTACCTCTCTAAGATTCCAATCGTCGACCATCTCAGAAGCTATCACAAACTATCCATCATCAGGCAATCAGGGATGAAAGTAGTATGAACTAGGTTAATCAAGTCGTTCATAACCACATGAACCTTAGCAATAATCAGGTAGATCATGTTAGCTAATGCAATGGGGCAAAAGTCTTTAATACACTCAAACCCCTCCTTCGGGAGGAGGAAAAGAAGTGCCCTATTGAGTTTATCAAAGCTGTGATTGCCTCGAAATCGCAAAAAGTTCAAGGCAATGCTAGATCTTCAAGGTGCACAATCAAGGGGATGCACGAGGCGATGGAGGTTCACGCAAGTTCTAGCTTCACTACAATGTCTGGCTTCAAAAGTCCTCCTAGGTGACATGTACAGCAGACTATCCTTACAGGTTCATAGGTTCACGTACGATGGAGGTGACGAAGGTCTTCTAGCTTCACAAGTTCAGGAACAACAAACTATCTTCAAGGTGACGAGGGTTCCTACAATACCCTTGGGCCAGTACTCATGGGCGACGAAGGTTCTGGTGATGGCTTCATGACATCTCATGGGCGATACCAAGGTAGCTCCAAGACGATACCCATGGGTGATACCACAATGGAAACACCTATGGACGATACCACGATGGTTCCAAGGCGATGGCAAAATGGTGCCTTGTTAGGGATGCGTGTGTAATGCTAGGGCTTTTGGGAAGCGATGGTCGGCAGATGGATGCATGATGGTGTCACCTTTGTGGTGTTATCTAGCTCGAGGCACGATGGTGTCACGTTCCAATTGTGAGGATGCTCGTTGGGACTAGTGGCAGCATGGTAGAGAAAGGAGCGATCAGGCCCCAACAATGGCGATGCTGACAGAGAAGAGGCGGGTAGATGGCGATAGGGTTTTGGGTACCAGCCCCAGTCTAGGATCGTTGCTCTGATACTTTGTGGAGAAGAACTGAGAGTGAATGAGATATTTTATTCAAGGGCTATGGGGTTTCTTATATAGCATAAAATCATGGAGTCCAAAGAGAAGATTACATAATGACCCTAAAAGGGAGTACACGACTCAATAAAGAGATAAAGAGAGCGAAATAATAAAATTGTTGAGATTTATTTTATCTTTTCATATTCTATGTATTTTCTTTTCTTTTTGTCTCTATTATATAATTTTCCCAACATGGTTTCTCCTCTCTATATAAGAGAACCCTCAGGGATCATGAATAATTTATTAACTCTCTTTCCGCATGATATCAAAACAAAAATTCTACTCCGAAGTTCTATTACCCTTGCCCTAACGCCACCCGTCGGCCCTCCCTCTCCTCTGCCATCGCTCGCGCTCCTCGAGCAGGGATCTGCTTGTCGTGGCACTGCCACAGCCCAATAGAATCGGAGAAAGGGCACAATATGCCCTAGCACCGCTCAGCGACATCAGCGAAGGGGAGGAGTGCCCTAGCAGCTACCGCAGTGTTGCTGCAGTATCGCCTAGCGACATCGAAGCAAGAGCAAAGTGCCCTAGCAGATGTCGTAGTACTTCCCAACATCGCATGATGGTCGGTTTTGGGTGTCACGTTGTTACCTAAGCACTCGCAGTGCATACCTTGTGGTTCCTTGTTGTCAAATCTCTCTAGGGTCCACAGCGCATTCAGATATCTCGGAACGGTCAGATTTTGGACTGTTTACGGTGAATTCAAACCGTTGGGGTCAGTGTTGCAGAAGACGGTATTCGGTATTCAGTCGGAGGGGTCACTAAATAGAGAATAATCGGTATTCGGGCGACTATTCGGAATTATTCGGTTTTGTATTTTTTAATATAAAAATTATTTATAATACTCATATTCTTATATTTTTATACATATATGGTCATTGTTTAACATGAATCCCAGATAAAAGTATCAATCAATATAATAGATATATAGAATTTGACATTTGTGGTGATGTCGTGGTAAAATGTAACCCATAAAAATTGAAAATTGAAAATAAAAAAAATAAAATATCAAAAGTCAAACTCTAGTTGGCCTAATAGTCCGGCCAGTCAGCCGAATAGTCGGTCGACTATTCGATCGGGTTGACTATTGTCCGACTGGAGGTTTGTTCAGTAGGGGACCCCCAAGCACCGCATAGTCGGACCGACTATTCGGGATAGTCGGCCGACTATTGCAACACTGGTTGGGATCATCCTCGGGCCCTAGAAACATACTCTTGGTTGATGGGAACAGTTGTGGCATGAGTCTGCACACACAATCGCTTCCACGTATGATCGTGTAGACATCTTTAGATCGGTCTACAACTCCAGTCGAGTTCTGTCCCGACCAATTTATCATCATGTCAGAAATGAAGGGTGACTTCTCCTCGTCTGGTAGCTTCAAGGGTCTGACGTCAATTGTGAAGATAGATAGGACCAATTACGAGTTATGGTCAATGCATTTTATGATCATGATGCAGTGCAATAACAAGGAGTACATTAAGATGTAGCTCGAGTCGATTGAGAAGATTGGAGCAAATGCTTCATCAAAGCAGGATGAAGCATATGCACGTGTCTGGCTCTCCAGGACTCTCAACACAAAGATAACCAATAATATTTTACATCGGTCGACTGCTGCAATATAGATATCCTTGTCACCACCTATGGTCAAGCGAAGAATGAGACCAAGATTCTTTTGTTACAGTATGATATCCTCATCACTAGACAGAGTGGTTGTCTTCTGTAGAGCTTTTACTCTTCATTTTGAGGCATCTTCGAGAAGTTGCACATATTCATGCCCATGACCACATTTACTGAGCAGCAGATGGCGTACAAGAATGTCATGATGGTTGGAGTTTTTCTGGCAACCTTAGACCCTGAGGATGAGGTTGCATAAGACCTAGCTTCTTACAGGTGCAGTTATACCTCCGATGGAGGAGGGTGATAATTGTCTTAGCAAGATCACGGTCTTATCCACTTTTACCACAATTTTCCTCAAGATGGTTGCATCCCACGACAGAGGAGGTACATCTCAGAGTGTGGTACCCGTGGTAGAGGAGGTGGACATCACCATGGTCTATGTACTTACTATCATCAGCCTAGTCATCCCGAGTAGACATGTTACCTGAAGCATGGTTACTCTGTGTCTGCTTGTGTGACCAAGCAGGTTGAGCCTACTGTTATTTCTGCTCCTTTCTACTACTTATCAAAAGTTAGATGATATTCTCACGTATGAGGGAGATCATAACTCTTACCGCAGCCACTACTACTGCTCCCACATGTCCCACTGATGTTGGTGTCATTGCCAGAGCCTCTTCTAACACCTCAGGTATAGCTTATGCGCTTACCAGTTGTCACATGGCAAACATTACAGAGTAGATCATGGACTCTGGTGCATTTCATCAATAATTTATTTTTTTGAAACAAGATAGGGAAATAGTAACCACTTAAATGGTCTGGTGGTAGGGCAGTGTGCCTACCACCCAAAAGACTAGGGTTTCAAATCCCCCTTATGGAGGTTGTGTTAGGTAGTCGGCGACCAGCATAAAATACAATCAAATCTTTCAACATGGATATGAGCAAGAATCCATGTAGCCGACCCTACTTAATTGTGGGAAAAGGCTTTGCCAGTTTTATTAGCCGACCTACTTAATTATGGGAAAGGCCTTTTTTGTTGTTGTTGTAAGATGGGGAAACACGCATAGGTGTCCATCCTAAGATTTGAACCCTAGTCTTTTAGGTGGTAGGCACACTAGACTATCAATAGACCATTGAAGTAGGTGCATCTCATCATTTATGTGGAGACAGGGCTCTGTTCGTAGCATAAAGCTATGTTCCTCAAGGCAGATCACTTGACATTATAGATGGGACTCGCCCCCTAATACAGGAAAAGGGGAGGCCTTTTTAACACCGTCTATACGTTTGCAGAATGTGCTTCATGCACCAGACTTTTCGATGATTTATTGTCTATTAGTCAAATCATTAAGGATTTATATTATCGTGTCATTTTTGGCACATATTCTCTTGTGTTTCAAGACATACTCATGGGCAGGGTGATTGGATGTGGCCGTAAGCATGGGGGTCTTTACAGACTGGTCTAGCCTCCATATGTTGGTGCTTCTTCCATTCCTATTGAATCAGTCTCTCTATACATGTGGCATCTTTATTTAAGCAACCTTCCTCAACAAAAGTAGGGCCATGTCCTCCCACAGATATCATCTCGCTCCACGTTTCAGTGCAAGGCTTGCAAGCTTGGGAATAGACCTGGCCAAAATACGTGATGGGCCGAGGTTCAAAAACCTCTCTCCAAAGCCCGCCATGGGCCGACCCATGGCTCATTTTGTTCTTTTCCCGTTGAATTTTTTAATAGTATTTAATGAGTATAAATGATTTTATTAATACCATTTATATTTTATACAACCAATATAAGCAATTTGATATGTAAACTATTAAAGTTTATTTAAAACTAGTGCCACATATGAAAAATTGAAGTGTATCATAGTAATGCATGTATTATGCAACTTATATGCATATATTTTTTTATTTTTTGCGAGTTGGGTCGGCCCATGCCTCAATCTCCTAACTCAAACCCGGCCCATGAGCGAGCTGGGCGGCAGGCCCCAGCCCGTTGACCAAGTCTACTTAGGAAGCATTATCAATCTACCTATCATGGCCATCATAGTCATAGTAGCAGTGGTTTATTTAAGTTAGTTCGGTTCGACATTTGGGGTCCCATTCATGTTCATGACCATCAAGGGCGCATGTTCTATCTCGTAGCAGTTGATTATTTTTCTAGACTGTCATGATTTTTTTCTTTTGAAAAACAAGTAAGAGGATGGGGATGGGTCTATTATTCAATTGTGTATTCATGAATAAAGAACATTTTTCTGCAATTGTCAAATATTACGCTCTAACAATGCCTTGGAGTTGTGCACTTTACAACTTTCTCAATTCTTCAGGTCCCATGGCATTATACATCAGACTTCTTGACACTTTCCAACATAACGGTGTTGTTAAACACAAACACTATCGTTACTTGATGCAACCAGGACACTCCTGATTTAGAGCCGTGATCCCCACTCTTTATGGGGTAGTGTGGTCCTCACTGCTTGTTTCTTGGCGAATCGTATGCCGTCATTCGTGCTAGGAGAGAAGATTCCTTTCTCGATTGCATCTCTCAATAAAGATCTTTTCCCTCTTACACCTCATGTTTTTTACTCTTTAGCATTTGTTCATCATCTGACTCAAGGACATGACAAGCTCTATCTCAGAGTTGTCAACCGTGTTTTTGTGGGCTACTCCTGGACCCAACAGGTGTAACGTTATTTTGGTTTTATTCGACCGAATTATTACGTTAGTGCTGATGTCACCTTCTTTGAGTCGATCATATACTTTATGCCTACATATGACAGGGCGCCTCCCTCTGACTCTGGAGAGGAGGTTTACATATCTCCTCATCATAAGCTACCACCACCTATAGTTGTGGTTTCTCCTACGCCACCAACACCATCACCACTACTTCCTACTGTGGTTGCTCCTCCACCACTACCTCCTAGTACTTCGGCTTAGTTTTTGCCATATTTTTACATTTGCAGATCGTCTTCTGTATCCTCTGCTCATGGGCCTTCCACATCATCCAGCATACCCCAGGTATGTTATGAACACTTTGTTTCTACTAACAGCACTGGTGATTTGTCTATATAACAGGATACTTTACATGATGAGTAAGTGCCTCCTCAGGAGGCTACCTTACATGTCAGAAATGATAGAGATCAAGTGCTGAGATTACGACTGAGAGAGGAGGAGCGGCGAAGGGAGGAGCGTGGGCCTAGTGTGAAGTCTGCCGGGTGGAGATGGCGAAGGCAGCTAGGAGGCGTGAGGGCATCTTGGAGGTGCCCTATCGTGAAGATGGAACGCAAGGTCGGGAAAGTGCTAATGGCGATGTTTGGAAGGTGGTGTCTCATCGAAAACCGGGGAGAAAATGCTTCCGGTGCGGGTGGAGGGGACACCTCGCTTATGCTTGTCCTCTACCACCACGTTGCTTCTCGTGCGGAGCGCTTGGTCATCGCCAGAGTGGGTGTGCTGCCGCGAAGGGCGATGGGCCAGCAGGGGGTGCCGGAGAAGCTGGCGGCTCGGGGGCCAAAACGGTTGTCCTGGGAGCGGAGGAGGCCGTTTCGAGGATAACGTGGATGCAGTCGGCACCGAGAAGGGTATCGGTGGTCTCTTGATTGGATTCTTGGCTAGGAATTCTGATGATGCATCATCAACGTTGATGGTGAAGGCGAAAATCTCGCACTGCCTCGGTGATGGGTTCAGAGGCGAGGTGGCTTGGTTGGGTAAGGGTCGGGTCTGTGCCCGTGAACTGATGATTCAGCAAAAGGGAGCTCTGCTAGCCTCCGGGCCGAGCGGGCATGTCGTTTGGAGGCTTCCGAGATTCGCTAACGATTTCGTCGATCGGGCAGTCGTCCGGCGGGCGCAGATCCGTGGTGCGCCCTTCCTATCCCGTACGGCCAGGGTTTTGGGTCCGGCTCTGAGACATGTGGGTTCGGTGGTAAAGGTCGTGGATGATGGTACTGCACCGGGAGCCGACCCAGAGGTGGCACTGGTTCAGCTGGAGTGCCCTCTCGGGGTTGGCTCGGAGTCGGAGGCTATCCTTGAGGTTGGGTGGTTCTCCTTCAAGCTTCAGATCCCGCTATTCGCTACTCCGCCGCTGCCGGGCGGGGCGGCGCGCGGTGGCATCGCTCTCTATTCCATGCGGGGAGTTGAACGGTCGTCTTCGGTGACTCTTGGCTCCTCGTATCTCCCGGCTTGGTCTGCTTTCCCGCGCATTTCACGCATTCCCGAGGCGGCGGTTGAGATTCCTCTGGAGGGTGCGGGGCAACCTCTGACGCTCCCGTCTATTGGGGGGTGTCAGGTTGGGAGCCGCCTTTACGGATCCTCAAGGCGGATGTCTTACTGGCTTCGCGGGATGTGATGGACCCGATTATCTCTCGGGTCACTTACTCCAGTTTCAATGGCCCGAATCCTATCTCTAAGATCCAGGGACGAGCCCCTTTCGACTCGATTGCTGTCGGATGCTGCTTCTGGGGCTCCTTACGAGTCACCTCTACGGTTGGACTTTTGGGGGCGCCAGGCCATGGGCTCCGCCCCAGCGACGGGGGGCGCACGCGATGGGAGTGGTGGTGGAGATTTGGCGGAGGGGGAGGGCCGCAAGGAGCCTCCGGTGGTGGGGAGTTGGCATGCTGTCGCGGAGGATGCTTGTGCGGGTGTTTCACCCGCTATGGGAATAGAGTGCTCTATGACAGCTTTTCGAGGAGGAGGAGCGGTGGATAAAAAATCGGGGAAGACGTACCGGAGGAGGCAGCGGTCTCAATCTGCTGTTGCGGGGGTTGGGCCAGTCTCCGAGTTGAAGTTCGTGGTTGCGAAGGCGGCGGAGGTGGTGAATGTGGAGGGGGGGCAAAAATGGGTGTTAATGAAGATCCTATCTTGGAACGTAAGGGGTCTGGGTGACCCAGAGAAGAGGAGGGTTATCGGATCGAGGTTCTTGGAGTGGGGTTGTGACGTTGTCTTCCTGCAGGAGACAAAGCTAGAGGCGCTCACGAGCTCGGACTGCCAATCTTTTGGGGCGGGTTCGATCTCAGACTTCTGTAAATTTCTGTTCAATTGGGGTGGTTGGTTCTGCGGGCGGGTTGCTTGTTGCTTGGAGGGGCTCGGCTTTCACTTTGTGTGCCGAGTCGAAGGGGAATCATTTGTTCACGGTTCTTTTGGAGTGCATGCGGTCGGGAGTGACGTATGCGATGTCCTGCGTATATGGCCCTTGTCTTGTGTCTGCGTGGCATCAGCTTTGGTCGGACTTGAAGGCAGTTAGGGAGGCCTTCCCTGGCATCCCTTGGTTGGTGGGGGAGACTTTAATGTTACGTTGTTCTTTTCGGACCGACCGAGATTGCAGGGCGGGCAAGACCTCGGATCTGAGATTTTGGTGGAGGTTATTGATTCGCTGGAATTGGAGGTTCTAGATGCTGCGGGAACGAAATATACTTGGAGGAACTCTGGCTCCAGGTCTCGTCTGGATCGGTTTCTTGCGTCAGCGGAGTTCTTAGAGATCTTCTCTCTCTCCTTTGTTACTGCCAGGCCTCAGTCCTGGTCGGACCACACGCCCATCCTTTGGGACTCTGGTGAGATCTCGCCTCCGCGTGGCTTTTTTCCGAGAAGGCTTGGTTGCTCAAGGACTCCTTCAGGGACATGGTGGTTTCGCACTGGAATTCGGTGGTGGTTGCGGGCTCGGTAGCGGTGAGATTTGTTCGGAAGCTTGAGTCCCTGTAGGCGAGGTTGTGCGAGTTCAAGCGGGATTTGAGGGTGGCCCGCCATTCTCTCAGGGAGGAGGTTGAGAGTGTGGTCGGCCAGATTGATTGCTTGGAGGATGAGCGGCCTCTGTCGGAGGGCGAGTTGTTGCAGAGGGCGGATGCGCAGAGGAAGATCATTGATGAAGACAAAAAGAGGGTTACTGAGTGGAAGCAGAGATCCAGGCACAGATGGCCCACTGAGGGTGACGCGAACACTGCCTTCTTCCACAGGGTTGCTAGCGAAAGGCGGAGGGAGAACGCTATCAGGACGATGTTCGTAGGTGGTGTGCGGGTAGAGGGAAACAGGGAGTTGGGGAGAGCAATTGCAAATCATTGTCAGAAGTTCTCGGCGAGAAGGGCTGGCAGGCGCTGGAGGTGGACTGGCTCGGATGCGATGCGGTTGTCGAATGCTCATGCATCCAGCTTGACCCAGGCGGTAACTTTTGAGGAGCTGAAGGCGGCGGTGTGGAATCTCAACGGGGAGGGCGTGCCGGGCCCAGATGGTTTCCTCGTTTCCTTCTACAGAGATTTCCGGGATTTGGTTGGTCGGGAGGTGTTGGATGTGGTGCAGGAGTGTTGTCGTTGCAATGCAGGTTTCGAGCATGTAAATAAGGCTCTGGTTGTGCTACTGTCGAAGAGTGACGGTGCTGACAAGATCGAGGATTTCAGGCCAATCGCTATCTCCAACGCGTTGTATTTGATTGTTGCCAAGGTCTTCGCGTCCAGACTGAGTAGAGTGCTGGGGCTAGGGTTGGGCATGGGTCGGGCTCGGGCCGGGCTCGCCTTGGCCCGGCCCAAGCCCATTTTAGAATATGGGCTAACGGGTCAGGCCTAGGCCTATTTTATTTTCAAAAATTAGGCCCAAGCCCAAACCCGGTCCAAACAAAATGGGTCGGGTTCGGGTCGGGCCGACCCTATTTAACATCTATGTATACCAATATCATGTCTTCCATTCTTCTTGCATTTGTATGGTTGTTTCTTATGCATGTGTGCAAGTTTAAAACTATAAAGCATGCTAACTAATTTGTGATTTTAACATTAGTTGTATGTTGGAAATACAAATGTGGTAAAAATATGGTGACTTAAACCGCCATTCAATTCACCATTACATATTTTATTGTAGATGCGAGCACTATGACCCAATACAGATTGGTTACTTACAGTTGTACATGTTGTAACACTTGAGGACACAGATTCCATTCTTACATATTAATGTAATAATCTTGTATATTAATGTAATAATATCATCAATCCACTAATGGATATGATTATTAATGTGTCTAAGCATTTACTCTACACTCGAATAAGGATATTAAAGTTAGAACATAGTATTTGGAATGAACATGAATATAATTGATATAATTATACCGTACTAGATATATATATACTTGCTTTAGAATGGGTCGGGCAATCGGGCTAACGGGTTTGGGCCTTCTCAGGCCCAAACCCGACCCGATAATCAATATGGGCTCATTTTAAGGCCCACGGCCCGCCCATTAAATTTCAAGTTCGGGTTTGGGTCGGGTTATACGGGTCGGGTTTTGGGCCGGGTCAGGCCGGCCCAGCCCTATGCCCAACCCTAGATGGGGCACTTTAGTTCCCCTTGTCAGCCGGCCTTTGTCCCGGGGAGACAAATAGCTGACTCTTTGGTTTTGGCGGCTGAGGTTGTGGCTGATTGGAAGAGCGGAAGGAAGTCCTTGCTCTGGAAGGTGGACTTTTCCAAGGCGTTTGACACTTTGGACTGGCATTTCCTCTGGGCGGCGCTGCACAGGAGAGAGTTCCCGGCGATCAGGATTACATGGATGAGGAGATGCGTGGCGACGGCATCTATGACCATCCTTGTGAATGGGTGCCCGGAGGGTGGTTTTTCTCAGCCGCAGAAAGGGTGAGGCAGGGCTGCCCTCTTGCCCCCCTGCTCTTCATCATCGCTGCAGACGTTCTGGCTTGTATGGTTGACAGGGGACAGCGCAGGGGGTTCACGTGCGATTACTCGAGAGAGGAGTTGCGGATCCCGCTGCTCCAGTACGCTGATGACACTATTTTCTTCATTGAAAGGGGTATTGAGGAGGCTAGAGGGATGGCTGCGATGCTCGAGCTGTTCAGCGAGATGTCTGGGTTGATGCACAATACAAGTAAGTCGAAGGTTGTGTCGTTCTCTCTGAGTGAGGAGGAGGCGGAGCTTTGTAGTACGGCTTTGGGAACCGAGTGCGCTGGTCTGCCCATTCACTATCTGGGGTTGCCGCTGACCACGAGGAGATCGAAGTTGGCCGATTGGTTGCCGCTGGTGGAGAAGGTAGGGAAGAGGCTAGCGGGCTGGAAGGCAACGGTCCTTTCTAAGGGTGGTCGCCTGGTGGTCCTGAAGGCGGTGATCTCCGCTATTCCTGTTTACTACTCCTCTACGAAGCTCTTGTCGGCTGGCATTAAGAAGCGGCTTGAGGGGCTGATGCGATGATTTCTGTGGAGCAAGAGCGGTCAGGGACGCCTGGTATGCACCTGGTCAGCTAGGATAATATTACGTTGTAGAAGAGCGGTGGTGGGCTGGAGGTGCATCGGTTGGGCGCTCTGAACGAGGCCCTATTACTTAAATGGGTGGCCAGGATTTGGGGCAATGGCAACGATCTTTGCACCACTCTTATTCGGCGGATTTACAGGGTCGATGGGGCAGCGCTGACGGGTGCTACAGAGGGGGGCGAGGAGGCCCTCGCCATTTTGGAAGGGTATTTTAACGGTCACGCAGAACTTTTAGGAATTGTTTAGGCCGGTGTTGGGCGATGGTGGAAGTTTTGCTTTTTGGAGGGACAATTGGACAGATGGGGGGGCTCTTTCTTCACGTTTCCCTCGTTTGTTTGCTTTGGCAAAGGACCACGACGCGTGGGTTGCCGCTTACTGGTATGATGGCAACTCGATGCCGATGTTTCGTTCGAACTTCTCGGGTCAGCGCTTAGAGGAGTTCATGCGGTTGCTTGACGAGCTCAGGGGGGTGAAGGGCCCTTCTGCGGAACGTAAACACTGGGTATGGCGCGGTAGTGCATTTTTCGTGCGGAAGGCGTATTTGGCGATTTGCAGGCCCCCACCCTCTCTCTCGACGAAGTTGATGCGTGATTGCGTGTTCCCCTGAGGGCTCGGTCTTCCTGAGAGGATTGGTAGGAGGAAGAGGCTTATGACTCGTGACCGGTGTGCTAGGCTGCTGGGTGTGGTCTCTGACAGGTGCCTTATATGTGATGCGGAGATTGAGACAGTGGAGCATCTCTTTTTTCTCCTGTCAGGGGGTGTCGCCCCTATGGGATGACCCAGCATTGGGATGGGTCATCAGAGCGGACGTTGGGGCTTTTTGTGGTGGCTTGGTTGTGGCCAAGCAGCGGACGAGGAGGGAGCTATTGAGGCCACTCGCGACGATATGGGCCATTTGGCTGGCCAGAAACGCGCTGCTATTCTCGGGGCAGAGGTTCTACAAAGAAAATGTTTATGTGCAGTTGTCGGGTTTGTTGAGCTCTTAGGCCGCTTAATGCGTCTCCTTGTAATAGTTTTTTGCCTTTCTTTTATTAATAAATTCGTGGGGTGAACACCTATGAGTGTCTCCCCCCTTTCTTGGCTTCAAAAAAAAGAAATGATGGAGATGATCTTAATGTACACATTGCTCTCTTGAAGCAGAGGTGTACGTATGTTATGCATCCTCGAGGCTCTCGATGTTCATATTTCTTTGGGGCATCTTTCAGTGGACTTCAAGAGGTTTGTCATAGGTTTATCAACTATATAGATCACACGAACATACTAGGAGGCTATGCGAGAAAGAGAGCTAGTGGTGTCTTGCTATGGAGGAGAAGATCGCGCTCAAGGTTTTAAATCTTGATTTCGATTTCATTTCGAGATGGCAAAAAATGAAACAATTTCGAAATTTCGGCGAAATTTTGCCTATTTCGACCAAAATTGTCCTAGATTTGTGACGGATCCATATCGAGATTTCGATTTCGGTTCGGTGGAGTGTCAAAACCGAAATTTCACCAATATTTCGTGAAATTTGAAACATTGGTCACACTACAGTTGTGTGACACATGAAGCTCAGTCTTTACTACAGGGGCTTCTGTGGTGGTATGAAAATGGGTGCTTACAGCAAAGCATCCTGCAAGTGGTAGACACAATACACTACCTACAGACCATTAAAGTAGGTGCATCTCATCATTTATGTGGAGATAGGGCTCAGTTCGTAGCATATAGCTATGTTCCTCTAAGCAGATCGGTTGTCATTGCAAATGGGACTTGCCCCCTATTACAGGAAAAGGAGAGGCCTTTTTAACACCGTCTATACGTTTGCAGAATGTGCTTCATGCACAAGACTTTTCGATGGTTTATTGTCTATTAGTCAGATCACTAAGGATTTATATCATCATGCCATTTTTTACCCCTCTTCTCTTGTATTTCAAGATATACTCATGGACAGGGTGATTGGATGGGGCAAGGGGGTCTCTACAGACTGATCTAGCCTTCATATGTTAGTGCTTCTTCCATTCCTATTGGATCACTCTATCCATACATGTGGCATCTTTGTTTAAGAAACCTTCCTCAACAAAAGTTGGGCCATGTCCTCTCACAGATTTCCTCTCGCTCAATGTTTCAGTGCAAGGCTTGCAAGCTTCGGAATAGATCTGGCCAAAAAACGAGCCGGGCCAAGGTTCAAAAACCTCTGCCCAAAGCCCGCCATCGGCCGGCCCATGGCTCATTTTGTTCTTTTCCCATTGAATTCTTTAATAGTATTTAATGAGTATAAAGGATTTTATTAATACCATTTATACTTTGTACGACTAATATAAGCAGTTTACATGTTACTTAACATGTAAACTATTAATTTTATTTAAAGCTAGTGTTACATATGAAAAATTTGAAGTGTATCATATTAATACATGTATTATGCAATTTATATGTATATTTTTTTATTTTTTGCGAGTCGGGCCAGCCCATGCGTCAATCTCCGAGCTCAAGCCCAACAGACCCCCAACCCGTTGGCCAGGTCTACTTGGGAAGCATCATCGATCTACCTATCATGGTCATCATAGTCATAGTAGCAGTAGTTTATTTAAGTTAGTTCACTTTGACATTTGGGGTCCCATTCGTGTTCGTGACCATCAAGGGTGCATGTTCTATCTTGTAGCAGTTCATTATTTTTCTAGACTAACATGATTTTTTCTTTTGAAAAGCAAGAGTCTGAGGATGTGGATGGGTCTATTATTCAATTGTTTATTCATGAATAAAGAACATTTATTTCGCTCTAACAATGCCTTGGACTTGTGTACTTTACAGCTTTCTCAATTCTTCAGGTCCCGTGGCATTATACACTAGACCTCTTATACGTATACTTTCCAACATAACAGTGTTGTTAAACACAAACGCTATCATTTACTTGATGCAACCAGGACCCTCATGATTTAGAGCCGCGATCCCCACTCTTTATGGGGTAGTGTGGTCCTCACTGCCTGTTTCTTGGTGAATCGCATGCCGTCCTTCGTGCTAGGAGAGAAGATTCCTTTCTCGATTGCATCTCTCAATAAAGATCTTTTCCCTCTTACACCTCATGTTTTTTACTCTTTAAAATTCATTCATCATCTGACTCTAGGACGTGACAAGCTCTATGTTAGAGTTGTCAACTATGTTTTTTTTGTGGGCTACTCTTGGACCCAGAAGGTGTAACGGTGTTTTGACCCTATTCGACAGAATTATTACATTAGTGTTGATGTCACCTTCTTTGAGTCGATCATATACTTTTCTCCTACATATGACAAGATGCCTCCCTCTGACTCTGGAGAGGAGGTTTACATACCTCCTCCTTGTTAGAAAATAGGAATGCGGAAGCGGAATGATAAACAGAGCATAGAAGAACAGAAATAAAAACATGAAGCACAAAGATTTTACGTGGAACCTTACTCCTAAGAAACGGGATGAAACCACGGGAGAAGCCCTCAAAGGGGCAGATATTTTATTGCTTTTCTCAATGGATACAGGAGGTCTGGAGCTCCTTATATAGCCTCCACAGAGCCTCCAAGTCCCACCACCGGTAGATGTGGGACTAAACATATGGATGAGGTAAATGGATCCTTGAGGTATCCATTTACCCATCTATAACTCATGTGGCACACAACCAAATACTCCAACACTCCCTCTCAAGCTGGAGCATGCAATGCTCAGCTTAGACAAACAGAAAGAAACTCAACTCATAATACATGGCACTACAAACAATATCAACTCAACGCGCACAACTGTCGACTGTTGTCGAGGACGTTGCTTCTCATGTCGTGTATGTGAGCAGGACGAACAGGTTCGTGTGTGAGTCAACCGAATCTCCTCGTCGGAGAGCATGTGCTCTGTACTGCGCCTGTCAGAGTCACTGCAACTGAAAATGAGTCTCCACCTGGAGAACTCTGGCTCGCCATAGCAATGTGGACAACAGCTCCATCTCTGAAAGGGGTTGAACTGAAAAAGTTGTAGGCTGCAATCCTCGTCAGAGTCCATGATCGTTGGAGAATGGAGTCTGAAGAAGTCTCCTCGTCGGAGAACTGAGTCTCTCCCATCTGGCTCAAAGAATGGTACTCTACTCTGGAGCACCTATGATAACACATAAAAACCCTTGCCTACATGGGATAGGGAATGGTCCTCTACTCTGGAGTCCCTGTGGCTCACATGAATCTCTGGCCGAAACAACAAGAATGATGGGGACCACTGACAATGATGGCAAATATGTGCTAAGGACCGCATACATGTGTATCTTGAACTGCAGACTCGGAACATGGAATCGAGTCCGAACATCTGACAACTATAAAGTTTGAACAATCTAGATGGTTTGACGAATCTGAAATCTGGAAAAGACATGTTACTCTACATATACTCCCTGTTTCTCCCATACTTGTCGAAATACAATGGCTCGACAAAGTTGGGAGAAGACAAGAAATCGAGGAAAACAAAAGCATCACATTATTCGTCACATCACTTTTTCGACTTTTCTCAATAAACTCATTTTTTAAACATTTTTTTTGTTAAGCCGTTTCGTTTTTTATAATAAGTTGTGCCATTTTATTTTTTAAGGGTTTTGCAAAAAAAATGGAAATTGCGTATGGCTTTTTGTATGTATGTGCCTCTTTTCTTTTCCTTTCCTTCTTTCTTTTCTTTTTTTTAACCCGGCCCAATTGGGCTCAGAATATTTGCCTACAGCCCCCTCCCCCTTTTCAAAAAAACAGCCCACTCTTTCTTTCATACCACCCCCCCCCCTTTAAATCTAAACATGGCAGAGCCCTTATCGGGCGTCTCTTTTGCCTATAAGGAATAGGGTTCCCTTGATTAGGAACCCCTCAAAGGATCGCGTCGTCGCAGGAGATCTCGAGCTCCTCCTCGACACAATTCGCGCCACCTAGGCTTCGCGCCAGGGAGTTGGAGGGCGTTGTGGCTGGTGCAGAAGGATGTCGTGGCTACGCTTGGAGTCGCCTGGGAGCGAAGGTCGGAGGGCCGACGCGACCTGCGTGAGCATTTGCGGCACGATCCCTCCAATGAGGAGATGTGGGGCTCCGCCTGGCGATGAGGAGGCACCGTCGACAGGGGCAGCAGGGAACAGGGCTAGGATCGGAGCTCCGCCTGGGGGTTGCGTCGGGGTTGGTGCCGCCTCCCTCATAGAGGCCTCGCACGAGGAGTTTTTTTTGGAACTGGAGCAACGCGTCTGGAGATGAAAAATGGTTGTACCTGGAGCTGCTAGGGCTCCGCCTTGAGTAGCAGGAGATGAGCCCTCTTCGATTGGCTAGGGCTTACAGGAAATGCAACACAGCATGATGGAGTCGTCACGTTGGAAACAGGAGGGCGGAAAGGGAGTCGTAACATGCATCACCAGCGCAGTTGAAGACAAGCTGGAGCATCTACACCTGTGAGGAGGAGCGCCTGGAAGAGAGCAGTTGTCGATTCGAGATCATTGCCACTGACAAGAGCAGTTGTTGATGGTGTACTCAAAGGATTGCACCGCCAAGTACTTCGGCATGGATCGACCTGGAGCAGTGCGCAGGAGATCTCTTTGAATGATGCAACTTGGAATACGCTAGAATCCATCTGGAGATTTAGGGTTTCCTTTAGGAATCCTAAAACTTTCTTGATGCCGATCTTCAAAACAGAACAATAAAGAATGCTGAAGTTCTGATCCCGAACCAGAACGCCATAAAAAAACATGAATTTCGAACATAAATAAGAACTTGAAATCCTGGAGAATCACCCGCTCTGATACCATTTTAGAAAATAGGAGTGTTGAAGCGAAATGATAAACAAAGCATAGAAGAATAAAAATATAAACATGAAGCACAAAGACTTTACGAGGAATCCTACTCCCTAAGGACCACTGGTAGATGTGGGACTAAACATATTGATGGGGTAAATGGATCCTGGAGGTATCCATTTACCCATCTACAACTCATGTGGCACACAACCAAATACTCCAACACTCCCCATATGCTACCATCACCTATAGTTGTGGTTTCTCCTACGCCACCAGCACCATCACCACTACTTCCTACTGAGGTTGCTCCTCCGCTACTACCTCCTAGTACTTCAGCTTAGTTTTTGCCATATTTTTCCATTTGCAGGTCGCCTTCTATACCCTATGCTCATGGGCCTTCCGCATCATCCAGCATGCCCTAAGTATGTTATGAACACTTTGCTTCTACTAATAGCATTGGTGATTTGTCCATACAACAGGATACTATACATGACGAGTAAGTGCCTCCTCATGAGGCTACCTTACAGGTCAGAAATGGTAGAGATGATCTTGATGTACCCATTGCTCTCTTGAAGCAGAGGTGTATGTATGTTATGCATCCCCGAGGCTCTCGTTGTTCATATTTCTTTGGAGCATCTTTCAGTGGATTTCAAGAGGTTTGTCATAGGTCTATCAGCTATATAGATCACACGAACATACTAGGAGGCTATGCGAGACAGACAGCCAATGGTGTCTTGCTATGGAGGAGGAGATGGTCGCACTCAAGGTTTTAAATCTCGATTTCGATTTCGTTTCGAGATGGCAAAAAAATGAAACAATTTCGAAATTTCGACGAAATTTTGCCAATTTCAGCCAAAATTGGCCTAGATTTGTGAAGGAAGAGTCCATATCGAGATTTCGATTTCGATTTTGGTGGAGTGTTGAAATCGAAATTCCGTCGATATTTCGCGAAATTTGAAACATTGGTCGCACTACAGTTGCGTGACACATGAAGCTCGGCCTTTGCCCCTATATAGGCGTCTGTGGTGGTATGCAAATGCGTGTTTACAATAAAGCATCGTGCAGATGGCATCGTTGATCGCTACAAGACTAGGCTTATGGCTCATAGGTTCACCCAGATTTGTGGAGTAGAATATCAGTATACATTCTCTCCTATGGTATGCCATTCTACACTTCAGATCCTTCTCTTTGTTGCAGTGGTACAGGACAGGTCCATGTCCCAGCTTGACGTGAAGAATGCATTTTTATATGGTGACCTGCAGGAGGAAGTCTACATACAAAAACCACCCAAGTTTGTTTTGAGGGGAACTGTCAGAAGGTATGTAGACTTCATAAGGTTATCCATCATTGAAGCATAAGCTTCAAGTTCTTGTAGAGGATCAAAAACAGGTTAAAAAAAGGTGAAGGGTTCAGCCAATAGAAGTAATTGACACTAAGCAGTTTAATAGTGTGTATTGAGTCCATCAAGAAACTAATATGCATCTCCTCAAAAAAAAGAAATTGATGTACATGTTGTTCTGTCCTCTGTGCAATATGTAGATCACAACATACATTTGAAAAACATCTAGCTTCTTAAAATATCCAAACATGAGAGTAAAATACTAGTTCGAGTCTTGTCACCCTGGTTGGTGGACCAAATGTGGTTGTATATATCTGATAGACGAGATTTGTTGTTTGCTGAGATATCATTTGAGTTAACGTCCTAAATATGAAAAATGAATCGATGAAATGGATTGCTCCACATTGTTCATTAGCCAATTCATAACATGATAATTAACATGCTCCTCATTATCAAATCAAGTATCTTTCTCAATAAGAGGTTCTCAGAGGTTCTCGGGTGAAAGTAGAAATTGTATGTCGCCCATCTACGGAAATGTTGAATGTCATAGACCCTAGACCATAAAACATAGCGTTTTTGACCTTTTATTTTAATCGAGGTACCATATACCATCAACGAAGTAGTAGAGGCAAACCAACTTGGTCCCAAAATTCATAGAGGAACTATTTGGGATCGCCATGGCAAATCAAGGGATAGATGATCCCAACATGATCGGAAACAGAATCGAGAGAAAAAAAACACGAGTATGAATTGCGTCAAAAGCTAATCATTAAATAGACTTTGACATAATGGTAATCGCGGCATCAATAGTCTTCCCCCCCCCCCACTCCACTTTTTTATGTGTATGCATGTTAGAAACTTACACCATCAAGAACCGCATAGATGACAAAGGGAGGATGGTGTGCTAAGATATGCTGGCATAGCCAATGGCGGTCTTCTTAGTAAGCTGCATAGCAGCAACAACTTAACACTGGGTCGTTCAATGTGGATTACTCTGTAGGCCATAGAGTAGACAAGTGTACCTAGAAGAGCAGAGAAGGAGATGATATCTAGCAAGGATTAGGAAAGCGGTATGCATATGCATTCGGACAGATCACCGAATACTAAATAAGCGATATGTAAGGGCATATACCAGGTATATCTGGTTCTACGTGGTTTTCAATTTTTAATTTAAAAATAAATAAATACCTATAAATAACATTACCACTAAATTTATGTATCTAAATGGAGTTAAAGAAGAGCTAAGAAAACAATACATATTAGATGGATGTGTATATGCTTTTAATTGCCTCATGTTTAATCACAAAAAATATTTACCACAAAAACTTCATATTAGATGATTCGTAATAATAAAACTTCAATGCACATACATGTACTACATGAGCAAAACTTCAATCGGCATATATAAAAATATTCGACGATACATGGCATATACTTGTGAAAACGATACATGAGAAAAACATAAAACATTGCATATACATAATGGTATAATGCATTGCAATTGTATACAAATGCATGTCATATTATTAGTTCTTACAACAGAATAAAGGAAGAGGCAGAGCTATGGAATTAAGGACCTGAATGAGAAGATGAAAAGTTGGAGTTGCTGGAGAAGTATACGGGGCATATGCGGGGAATATGCGGACCGCATATGCGAGAAGGGCGCATAATGCACTGATTCATGAAATCGGCGTGGTCTGCATGTCGCACGGGCATATGCGGCCCGTGCGACCAATTTCATGAACACTGATATCTGGTGAGGTATCTAAAACATCAGCTTACGATCATTACTTTAATACCATGTGAAGAACAACGAAATGAGTTGTTTTTACACTAAACCTTAGTCCTCTCTCTTTAGGGGGGACAGAGTTCCATATGGTTAAGAGAAAATTACATAGCTTTACTCACTTGTCGTGCAAGAAATACAAATGGAAAATTACAAGGCAGCACTTGTCACACAAGTAAGAAATATAAAGGAAGTCACAACATAATTTAGCACATATAATTTTATGCAACTTAGATATTCATATTATGAGATAAAAAATAAAGTAGAAGTGACCAAGTAACATTACAATGACTTTTAAACTTTTTATGAGAGGATAATCTTACAACTTTTCAAGTACCAATAGGCAATAATTAATAACACGAACATGCATGTTCTCTAAAAAAATATCTACAGTTCTTGCAAAGGTTACATTTATCTCATGAAGTAAATTTATTCTCTTGAAAATATTTTTTCCAATGTTAAATTTGCCACATGTAAATTATATTATAGTTTATTTTATCATATACTAAAAATATTAGAACAACGTGCATCTAACAATCCCCTTTAACAGATCAAAGTCAAGTCAAATAACTAAAATTATTGTATTGACTTTTATACTTTTTATTATAACGGAGAATATATAAGTTTCCACTAAAAACCAGTTTCTTTTTTATGGATCCAAATTCTTTTATAAACAAGTAATCTTTTAAATGTGTAAACTATTTTATAGTTTTATCCATTATAAAGTCAGAATATCAGATTTTTTAGCAAGAAAATATTATATATGTATATAACTTAAGTACTCTGTGTCCTGTCGAAAGAAATTGTGAGATACATAGCAACCTTTTTGTTAGAATTTGGCATAGCCCAGCAATTGTTTCAAATTAAATAAGTTTAGAAAATAAAAGTATGATGTTAAATTATCATCTGAGGGACAACTACGCAATTTTTATATCAAATTGGTCAAAATTCATCTCATAATTAGAACTTAGGAGTTGAACCTACATCCCTGCTGCCGTAGGGGAACTGTAAGATTATCCAAAACCATCATACAAATTATATGTTAAATAGACAGAAGGACCTACAAGTAAACACAAATACAATATGCTAGTGCCAGTGTCATGGGCAACTGTAAATTCAAGACAGCTAAGTCAACATACGGACCAGCTTGTAACCATTGCTGTATAGGTTCTGCAGCTTCTCTGGGATTGATGGATATAAAAGTGACCATTCATCTGGCCCAATTCTGCAAGAAAATTGTGGCATTCAATTAGAACACAGTGATCTACCGACCAAAGGGAAAGAATTAGTTCAGTTACAGGCAACATACCTTTTTATAGATGTACTTACGAGGCAGCCATCAAAATCAAATGCAGCTATTTTCTCTGAATCTTGGAGATTTTCATCCTAACAAGAGTAATGACAGAAACAAAATGACCAAAATGTGTTGTGGACTTGCATGACATACTGGCATTGTACTTTCATAGACGGTTCAGAATGTTATATAATAAAGAAGTGACAAAATAGCAACCAAGTCTTTTCCCACTGTGGAGAAAGATGAAAGAACACAATGATTTGTTTTATTCAAGAGGTCTAGGGGTCCTTATATAGGACGGAACCCTAGAGAGCTCATAACCGGGAAAATACATAAGTCATGGAATGAAATTTCGCGAAATTTCGGTTTCGAGAGGTCATGGGTATCGAAACTCTTATATATATCGATTTCCCGGATTTCGACCGAAATTTCGGTGATATTTCGACATTTCGATCCATTTCGACCCATTTCGATTGAAATTCATGGATCTCAGTACAAAATTTCCTGGATTTCGACCGAAATTTCGGTGATATTTCGACATTTCGATCCATTTCGACCCATTTCGGCTGAAATTCATGGATACATGGTATGTTCAGACAAGATGGTACATACATCGATTATTCAACTTGGGGAGCTTCTTCCCCTTTGGGTTTAAGCAGTGGAGATGAAAAAACTCTATAGCTTCTATATATTTGATATAGCTTGTTCCTTTCATTTGTTTGTCATTTATCTTCGTAAATAGATGCATCTTTATTGTAAGTATGTAATTAATTCTGTAATTCATTCGAACTTTGTCTGTGACGGTTATTTCTATGAACAAAACATTGTTTAATAAATCATTATCTACATTTTTAAATAAAAAATTCTTTTCTATTTTTATGAACAAAAGATGTCTTCTACGTGTTGTTAACTTAGTTATTTTGATTTCCATTTCCAGTATCTATCCGACTGCTCAACAATATGTCTGATATGACCGATATGGTGTGATATAAGGCGCATGGATGAGAGATGTGTGTGATATAAATGTGCATTTGTAAGATGTTGTTTTAAGATCTTGGATTGGATGATATTAATTTCTAGTACATATCAGTCAAGAATCAACATTAACATTGATTTGACCGATATGACTGATATGTCCGATATGTGCGATCTAAGGGGAATATATAAGCAATATGTGTGATATAAGTGTGTATTTGTAAGCTATTTATTGTTGTAATAACTCATAAGATCTTAATTTCCAAAAAATCATCGAAAAATGGCTTTTTTGAGTCATTTTCGACATTTCCACCGAAACGGTCGAAATTTCCCGAAATTTCACCGAAATTTCGATTTTGGAGGGGACCGAAACGAGATCGAAATCGAGATTTCGAACCTTGACATAAGTACCCCCAATGGGGTTACAATGAAATAGGCTAAGTATAAACGCATCTCTAACAATCTCCCTCAAGTTTGAGCATATCTATCGATCATGCCCAACTTGGAAATTATCCAGGAGAGGCGCTTCTTAGGTAAAGCATTCGTGAATACATACGTAAGTTGAAGATCTGTCGTAATGTGTAGAGTAGTAATCTTCCATCCTCGTACGGCATCACGTTAAAATGGCAGCCAATCTCTATGTGCTTAGTCCGCTCATGAAACAAAGGATTCACAGCAATGTATGTAGCGGATTTGTGTTCACACATAGAGGAATAGGAATAATGACAACAATACCAAGTTCCTGTAGAAAGGTCGGTAACCAAGTAATCTCGCAGGTACCCTAGGCCATAGTCATGTATTATGCCTCTACATTGATCTGGAGACTACAATCTACTTCTCGCTCCTCCAAGTAACAAGATTTCCTCCAACCATCATAGCATAACCTGTAGTGGAGCGATAATCCTCAGGTGAGCTCGCAAAATCTGCATCAGCATATGCAATAACATCAGTGAAGCCATTTGCCCCATAGAAGAGGCCATGTCCTGTTGATTCCTTCAAGTAGTGCAGAATTTGAAGAACATCTTGACAGTGACTATAATACAGTTGTTCCATGTGTTGGTTGGCTCTACTAACAACATAGGATACATTCGGCCTAGTGACAATAAGATAAAGAAGTTTTCCTACCAGGCATTTGTACCGTATAGTATCTTCGAAGACAGAATCAGTGGAAGTAGAGTATTTTCTCATGTCTGTAGGAATACCAAAGGGCTTGCATCCAAGTAATCCAACCTCGGTCAGGATGTCCAAGCAATACTTCCTCTATGAGAGATGAAATACCCCTGTAGTGCATAATACTTCTATGCCAAGAAAGTAGTGAAGTTGACCAAGGTCTTTGGTGATGAAGTCCTTCTGAAGGAAAGCATAGGTCTCTATCACATCTTCATCATCATCACATGTGACAACCATATCATTAACGTAAACAGTAAGTATGACAGTATCAATTGGTCGTCTTCTGAAAAAACAGAGTAATCAGGGGTTGTTCACTGGAAGCCAAGAGTGCTGATCGCGGTAGTAATTCTGTCAATCACCAAACCAGCCTTAAATTATAAAGAGCACAATAGTCTTAAATTATATAAAATATTCTACCAATCACCAAACCAGCCTCCTACTTGCCAATCTACCTGCTGCCGTCATGATCCAAGATGCATCATCATCATCCACAAGAGAAGTATGCATTGCCTCGTCTATATTGTCATGTATCGTCTTTTATTAAGATATATCATAATTGTAACAAATTGGGTATTACATGCTTCGATTTAAGGGGAGATGATGCATATCACGATTGGTGGGGAAAATGAGTTAATTGGAGCTCCCTTCCATCACGAACCACATTATACTCTTGATTTGTTTCATGCCTATTTCTTTAACTCCCCGTTGTTAATTCCCAAAATCTCAAGAGCGCATACAAGCATGCAATGCTTAATTACAAACAGTGTTGAATCAGCATCAACACAATGGATAGATAGTATTTTTATTAAAATCATAAAAGTAAATTCACCAAACCGAAAATTTTGGTAGTAAAAAGGCAGATGAAATTTTCATTATTCTATCATGAGATTACAATAGATAAACCATATACTGCCTCCAGTGGGCGTAAAGTGTTACCAAGTGGGTTTGACTTATTCTAGTTTTCAAAATAATCAATGGTTGTGCTTGGTGGCATTCGTACCTTTTCACGAAATATAACAGTTTCAAATGCTTTCCATTTCGGTGCAAGACTTGCATCCTATAAAGCAGAATAGAAAAGATAAACAGCTGTCTCGTGAAAATAACACTGAAAACATGAGAGAAACCCATACAGAATCATATACTTGCCCTAAAGAAATAATCCCATGTTGGGCATGCAACTTAAAATTGGAAAAAAAATAAAAAAAAAAACATAACCTTGTAGGTGTCTTTTATGTCTGCTAGAGAAAATGCCAACTCAGGTTCTTTTGATCCTCCACACAGCTAACATCATTTTAGAAAATAAATAAGAACAAATCCAGACATCAGACTGATATACAAATAGCACAGAAAAGTCCAACCGTCCAGAAATTAATAATAATGAAATTTGATATATATATTTGATAGACATCCGTGTGGTTCGCTTCCATTCTAGGAAAGAGAATGTCTTGTTTTATTATGAGTGTGAGTGGCTAGACCCACCCTTTCATACAAAAGAGGGAGAGTATAGGATTTTGGAGATGAGTACATAAATACCCCGAATTTAACATTCTATGGTTTTGGTGAAAAAAATACAGAAATGTCCATAGAAAGAAAAGGAAAAGAAACGTAATATGTATATCTTCACACTTCCCTCAAGTTGGTGCATATGCATCCATTATGCCCCACTTGGATATTAAAAAGAATGTCACTTCCAGGGAAGTCTTGATAAATATATCAACAAGCTGAAGCTCAGATTAGATGTATTGTGTTGCAATCTTCCCTTGTCGAATTGCATCTCTTACATAATAAAAGTCCATTTCAATGTGTTTGGTGCACTCACAGGAAATAGGGTTGGATGCAATGAATTTGTTGTCACAATGCAAAGGAATGGGACCGGAAATCAAGTTTAGCTAACAAGGAGTTAAGCCAAGTAATCTCACAAGTAGGCTTGGGCAGTCAATATTGCCAATATAGATACACTCGTACAAATGATAATTATATGCAAACATATGCAGAAAATAAGAGTATTTCTTTCCCATATGGCACAAACAACCCATTTGCAACCAGTGGGTAAGGATTGCTACACTTTCAAGTTCTGATGATCAAACAAAGAAAGGGAGTCCTATATAAGCAGGTTTGGCTCTATGCTTTGGCAGGAAAAAAAAGGAGGTTGTGATAAATGGACCACTATATTAAATCATGCATAGATGATGGGGTGAGGTCATCAATGTTCTCTTCCAGCCTTTCGAAGCAGCAGCCATGGGAGTTTACTCAGCTCTTGGAGATGCTTGAACAAAAGGACAGCACTTGGAGGGGATTTGGGATCACCATACTAGGGATAAAGAAGGTTGATAAAGCCTTGGCTATGCATGTTACATAAAGGTAAAGGGATGTGAACTTAACTAAATGTTATTAGCTGATTTAAAGAGAGCAGGATCTGCTAAGTGTGAAGATTTTCATGTGGTTGCTCAGACAGAGAGAAAGTGTGAGTGAGTGAGAGAGAGAGAGAGAGTGAGTGAGTGAGTGAGTGAGTGAATGAGACTGAGAGAGAGAGGGTGAGAGAGTAAGAGAGAGAGAGAGAGAGTGAGAGAGAGAGAGGTGAGTGAGTGAGTGAGCGAGCGAGCGAGCGGTTCATTACGAGTACAAAAATGGCATGTCCCGTCTAAGGAGGAGGGAATGAAGATGAGCGAGCGAGCGGTTCATTACGAGTACAAAAATGGCATGTCCCGTCTAAGGAGGAGGGAATGAAGACTTCTCTCGTCTATTCTTTCATTACAAGTTCGTGAAATTGATGTGGTTGGATGTCTCTGGCGCAGGTGAATTTTGTTAGGAAGTTCTAAGAGCAGCGATCTACCGTCCAGAATAGAGAGGGCAAAGCCGTTGTCTTCCACCTTAGCAATATGACTAGCCAGAAATATTATGGTCTTCCTTGATGAGCATTTTTATGTTGAGAATGTGGATCGGCATGTTAATTTCGAACAGATCGTGATGTACTTGTATTCTTTGTTAACATGTGAGTAATGGTGTTTTTTTATGTGAACGCCAAACCATGGGTAGTCACCATCTTTTTCTCCAAAAAACAACAAACTCCAATTATGCCTATGTAAATTCCTATCCAGAGGCCTTACTAGAGGCGTTTAAACATTCAAAAACAGTTAACATCCAAGAGAAAACATATGCCTTGGGCTTTTTATAATGTCCAAAATGGTGATATGAATAAGTAATACCTTGGGCTTTTTAGAAGCCTTCTCATTGACATCACCATCAAATTCAACCCTCTTTTGTACCTAAAGAAAACAAATGAAGACAGAAAGACATCATCACCATGGAAACATAATATGCCCGGCAACAGCAACACTACACCAGTTGATACTTAGTTGATTGATTTGCCAAGCCAAATGTTACCCGGCCTTTTGAACACTCTAATTCTCCCCATTCCCATAACTTCCGAAACTTGAATTATGAAGCATTATGTAAGCTAATGAGAGAAGTTAATTACCATTACAATAAAGGAACAAAAACACAATCTTTGTTTATTCACAGAGTGACGAGAAATTTCCATAGAAGCAATCACAGAAAGATGGACATTAAGAATTGTTTTCGAAAATATCTGACAATCGCTGCTTAGATAGTTAATCATCGGGCAAACTTTTAAATTTTTAAATTTTATGAGCAAAACATCGCTATGTAATTGCATCATTTTGCTTCAGGCATATTCTTCGCTGTGGAAATAGCCAGTAAGAGAATCAATAAAAAAAGAGTGCACCTGAGATGGTGATTCTGCGTACACCTCAGATGGTGATTCTAACTTTTTCAGCTCCTCCTGATCAAAGTTCTTCCCGCACCACCAACCAACAAACCAAAGCGTTAACATTTCCCGTTTGAAGAGGAAACCAAGCAGAGAGAAAAGATGAGACCTTGAGAGAGGAGAAACCCTTGATGTCGTGGACGGTGGCGAAGAGCTTGGGCTTCATGGGGAAGCAGAGAAGGTGGTGCCACTTGGTGGCGTCGAAGCCGCGGGGATCTCTGGAGGACAAACCCAACCTCAGGGACCCTAAGGAGATGGCCTTTCCGCACTGCTTGCACGAGGATCGGTTCGACTTGGCGTACTCCGCCACTACCCTCGCCGCCGCCATGATATCACTATCAGGGCTCTGCTGGTTGTCACCGACGGGAATGGGAGCGGTTTTCCGGGGGCTTCTGGTCTCGCTACCTCTCGGGGGAGCGCGGCGGGAACAACGCCCAATAGACGACGGTGGGCAGTGAAATACAAAACGTGGTTCGAAAGAAGTTTGCTTGGGAATATATTTTTTTTCTTTTTTTTGTTTTCGCCTAAAAAATTAAGTATTTAGATAATATCCGTTTTTACAGGATTTATTTATCGCATTAAATGGGCAACGGAAGACTTTTCCCAAAAAATAGATTTATTTATAGACCATGTTTGGTTGGAGAATATGCCCTGGAATAAGGGGGCAATTCTCCTCCGATACGATTCCCAGTGGTACGACAATTCCACATTATTCCATTTTATTTCACTCTTATTCCTATTGTTATCCCACCTTATCTACCTTTATTTCACCTTATTCTCATTATTCATATCCTCCGACCGAACAAAGAATAGACCCTTATTTTCCTTATTCCCCATCCTTATTCCTGCTTATTCCCGAACCGAACGCACCCTTATTTCCTCCACTCAAATTCCCATATATCCATATATTATCATTATTGTATTATTCACGGACAAATTGAATGGATTTAATTACCTCGTTAATTCTGCTCATTGACAAGCATTAAAAAAACTATAAGGTTTTCAAACCCCTATACCCCCACATCACTTTCCATTGTGAAAAAAAGAGAGAGAGGAGGGGAAATGTAGTGAGGGGTTGATTAATCAAAATACACGGTATGCTGACATGACAAACTAGGTCAACAGTCATTATGATCGGGTATCTCCTAATCAATCAGCAATCAACCCATAATATATGGATGGATATCAAAGTATGTGTGAGTCAAAATTTATTATAACTCTTCAAAAATGTGTGTAGTGCAGGTATGAAGAATGTTGAACTACTGAGAACAAGCGGGGGTAGATGATTAATTATTACTAATTATTTATAATTAATAATAACTTTTAGGTCTTTAGTTTTACTTATTTTTATGCTTTTTATTTTTTAAATATCTTTGTTAATTTTTAATTATGCAGATTTTTATGGCACTTTTAATATTTTATACCTTCTTATGGATTTTGTGAGTTTTATTTTTTTTTTATTTTCAATTTTACAAATTTTTTATTTCTTTTTTCTTTTTAGAATAAGTTATAAAATAGTATATATACTATAGATAATATGTATACATATTATATTTTTGAATTTTTTAAATAAGTTAAAAAAATCAAAGTGACGAAAATAAAATATATATTTAGTTTTTAATATTTTTCTCTATTTTTTTTTATTATTTTTAGGACATTTATATTATTCTTATGTATTTTTAAAGTTATAAAAAAGATAAAACAATCAATAAGATTGGTTCACAAACATGTTTAGGATTATTTAAAAACAAGTGCAAAATTAACCCCTAATCATTTTTAATATAAACAATATATAATAAAGAAAATTAAGAAAGAGAAACAAATATTTTTTGGATTTTGTAGAATGTTATATAAGTTTTATAAGATTTTTACGATTTTGAGAATTTTAATTTTTATATTTTATATTTTTAATAATTTTGGATATGTGGTAGAATATAATAAAAACTATATAAATATTTTTTAGAATTTTTGGAGATATGTTGAATTTTCACGGATTTTGAAAATTTTAAATAGGGAAAATATACTTGTTTTGCATTTTAAAAATAACAAAATAGATTTAAATGCCTTGAGAAAAATAGGTATGTCAAATTATGTTCCAAACATCTATATATATTTCTGCAACTTTTAGCATAAGGGAAACATTTAATAAAAATAAAAATACACTAAATAAATAAAAATAGTAGAATAGGGACTTATTTATAATTAATAGAGAGTTTTAATGTACTCTAATATTCAAGACAAGCCTAAGGGCCAAACATGCAATATTTGCAATTGAACATACATGTTAAATGTGTCTGGTAGAGACTAAATAGAAATTACACATAAGTTTCATTCCATTTCATAACATGTCCATAGATTATAGGGGTGTACCCCCATAAAATGCCCAAAAGTCACGTCACATGGAGCGACACGTGAGGCAACCATGTGGTGGACCTAAGTGCAAATACCCGAAGGTTCAGGGGTCCATATGCAAACGATACCTAATATTACACATACTTTAACATTTACGAGACTAAAAATAAAATGGATAAAGCGAACGAGTGGTGGTACAAATTACACCTCGAGGCGCGCTGGTATAAATTACAACTTTAACATTTGAAAAATACTTAGTCAAAAAATAATATATATAATTAGACATATATGATTTTTTGGAATTTTACATAATATTTTGTAATTTTTATGGAATTTTGCATTATAAATAGTAGAAATAAAATATTTTTGAATTTTTACAAATAGGAAAATAATTTAAGTTACCTTATCAAAAATATATGTGATAAAAAATGGTCGCATGCATTTAAGATAATTTTCCTATAACTTTTAGATGCAAAATGATATTTTTAATAACTAAAATACTAGCACAAAATTATCAGCAATACATGGACCTACTTGTAATTTTAAAGAGGTTTCAGAGCATTTAATAACACCTTTAACAAAATCCAAGGGCACTCATGCAATTTCTGCACAATAAAAAATATAATACACACTGACAGGGGTACACATGCAAATATATAGAGCAGCAGGGCCAAGTATGCAATTTATCCATAAATATTTATACTGATATTCAATGTTTCTAGACCAAATAATAACACAAAACCTAGGGGGAGTCCACACAAAATGCACGCTCCCTTACGTGCATATGCACGCGAGGTGACGTGGCACATGACTAAAGTGCATTATAAATGAAATCTAGGGTCCACTATGCAAATATTCTAAATTACTAGAACAACAAATGGAAGTTTAAATATTAAATGGTAAATACAAAAGGCAGGGGCTATGTGTGCGTAATACCCCTCATCGTGCACGGGTTATTTGTGCTGAGATTGGCCATGAAAGACTGAGAAGCCAACCATCCCCCTATACTCAGGATTAATTAATCATAAGTATAACAGACTGTATGCAACAACCACAACTCAATCTATCTCCCCCTGTACTTAGGATAAGAGATCCCTAAGTATAGACAAGAATATCGACAAGAGAGGAGACAAGTGAGGGGATCAATAAACCAGTAAAAAGAAAAGAAATACGTTGGGGGAATGTACGCACCACTCCCCCTATACTTAGGTTAAAAGAACTCTAAGTACAGGCACAAACAAGAGTGATGGAAGCATTAGATGGAAGGAAAAAATAGATGGCACAAAACAAGAGTGACGGATCTATAAAATCTTCCCAAACAAGAGTGAGGTAAGGCAAACACACGAAATGAGGTGGACGAGGGAAACATTAGATGGAAGGAAAGAAACGGAAGCGAATATATATATATATATATATATATATATAGTGGTAACTATACAATGATCAAGAAGGTAGAAGGCGTACCTTCTTGCATGGCCACTGAAGAATGGATCTAACAAGGTGCAAGTCGATATCGCGGTCATCATCTGACTCAAACCGATAAGGGTCTACATTTTATAGATCCTCAGCAATCTCAAAGAAAAAAGACACGAACTCATTAGCGGAAGTAATGTGGTCAAGTCCGACTTGGGAAGTTTCTTCTAATTTTACCCTCTACACTAAGGTATCTATGGTTTAAATGTTGCGGATCTCATTGACACATCACCACGTACTGGAAGAGGGAACTCCAAGGTCTATGTTATATTAGTATTCCATCCTGAAGATGAATTCTCATGTCTCAATATCATCCATGATAAGGCAAACCTCTTTGATATCAGCATATAGGTCATAGTCCTTGGAGTCGTACAACACAACTACACTCTCATCAGATGTGGGTCTCTGGTCTGTGGTGGGTGCAGTGATCAAGACACTCTCGTTGTCAGAACAAAATCGTACCTTTTCATATCCATAATCAATAACGCCTCTCGCAATGGTGAGGAAGGGACGTCCCAGGATGATTGGAGTGCGCTCCATGGCGGTGGAGGTCTCTATGGGTAATCGACTTAGATTTGAATGACGATGTTTTCAATAATACCCCTCGGCCTCTTTATTAATCCATCAATGAATGGACAAATCATCCTGGTTTTCTTGAGAGGTCCAAGATTAAGAGATTGAACCAGCAAGAAGGGTATTATGTTAATCGATGCACTGTCTTCTAGGAGAGTATGATCACGTATGTGGTCAGTAATGCCACATCTTAGGAAGGGTTATACTAGTGTCCCCTTTCCTAGTGGGTGGACGATGGGTGATCGCGTGGACAATGGCCATGATGAGAAGGTGTTGCTCGATTTTGTGTCGTCGCTTTCTCTTTTTGGGTGTGGGCACAAACAATTGGTTCATGACCTTTGGAAGTGGGGCTTCAATAATGTCCTAAATAGCCACTACCACTTCAGGGTTGGTCAATTCTTTAAAGATTTTCTATCTCTTCCATACCAGGGAAGAGATCGGAATCATCATCTACACAAGGGAGACTAAGAGCAATCTATATAGTGCCATCATTGGGGTGAAGAAGGTGGGAATTGAGGTGATGTTGAATGCAAATATCCGAGCCTCTAATAATGGTCTGACAAAATCAAACTCACTATCGCTGAGGTGACTGCTCAATACTCGTGATCAAACAACAATTAACCCACACAATGAATAAGCAAATTAATCAGATTGGGCTAAAATTTATTATACCCTACTAAAGATGTATAGTGACAAATACGTAGGGGTTGACCACAGGAAACAAGGGTGTAGAGTAAATGACATCAAGAAATGAATCGCGAGAATTTGTATTTTCTAAAAACACAACTAATTTATATTTTTTTGGGTCTTTAATTTTATATTTTAGTTTTTTTACACATTTTGTTTTAATTATCCAATTTATGATTTTTGTGGGTTTTAAATTTTATAATTTATAAAATTTTAAAATTTTAATTTTTATGTATTTTGTTTTAATTTTATTTTTTTAAATTTTTTATTTTTATATTTTCTAATTTTAATTTTTTCCTTTTCTTTTAAATATATAGTATAAGCATATATTAGACTATATATACACCATAGACCAATAAAATTATAAATACTAATAAAAATAAAGTAAATATAGAAAAAATATTTTTGGATTTGAAAATTTTTTACTATTTTTGTGATATTTTAGATATTTTTTCTAATTTTGATATATTTTTAAAGTAGAAGAAGTTCATTATGAATGTTCATATGATTGTTTAGATAGAAAATAAGATCTTCATACAACTTGTTTTAAATTTTCTACAAATCTGTGCACTATGAGTCTTACAGATTTGTTGTGCATCTGGTAAAAGTTATAGATGTGATCCAATACATGGGATGTGCCGATAGCTAGTGTGTTGATAAATGGTGTGGATGGAGGCGGCCAACTTCGTCTCATGATGGTGGTAAGGATGTAGAAGACGTATCACGAGGGATGACGACCAACACTGGGAGGGTGATGAATCTCCATTTCATCACCTTTAATCTATCATTTTAGACTTAAAAATCCTATAAAATGCATGTAAATACCCTTAGTTTGCATAATTTAACATTCATACTTTATTGTATAAAAATTGTATAAAGGGATTGGGGAGCCTACACCCATGTGTAGGTAGCTTTCCTACACCCACCTCTTGTTTCCTTTTTTTTATTTTTTTGAAATGGATCTTCAGGGGATTTACTTAGAATATTAAAAGAAATATGTGTTTCAAATTTCATGTAAAAGAGACATTCCTAACAACTCAATCGGAAGGGGGCGATTTTAGCAAATCTCAAACCGTTAAAATTTGACTGTCATGATGGATAGGTTAGAAGTTTATAAATAAGTTGAAATTTTAATGACGACATGATGATATACTGTGATCTAAATTCCCCATGGAATTATCTCAAAAAAAATAAAAAATATTGAGGGAAACAGAGGTGGGTGTAGGAAAATTACCTACACATGTGTGTAGGCTCCCTTTTCCCTTACATAAAACAATGTTTTTAATGTTAAAATTATAGAATAAAGAAAAGAAAAGAAAAAGAATAAAATATCAAAGAGATTTTATGACCCTAAACCCGATACCTAGGCATCTTGATGCCTAGGTCGACAAGGAATAAAGTAGGGGGAGATAAGGGCCAAAAATACCACAAAAACCCTATTTATTAAATCATTCTTTATTCATTTTTGAGACCTATTTTATTTTTCACTTTTTATTCCTCGAATAAAGAAACTTTGTACATTAAAGTTGTAGATAACAAAATATAAAAAAATACAAAATTTATTTCATACAAAAATAATAGACAATGTATTTTTATACTCAGAATAAAATTCTAAAATCCCAACTTCCCAGACTCGTATCATTCAAATAAAAACTCAAAATATATCAAAATCACCTTTAATTTTATATAAATTCTAATAAACTATTTAATGAAGGTGGTTACATATTTTTTGGAATTAAGGGTGAAAGTTATATTTTGAACCCCTGTTGTATATTATACCCGATTAAAATAATCATTTTATTTATTACTTGTTATTTTTATAGTTTCATATTTTTATAATTTTGTAAATATAATATATATACATATTAAAACTAAAATAAAGATGCAAATAAAACATTAAAATAAAATACTTATATAAAATACAAAGGTAAAATACCTATATTTATATCTATACATATCATACTCCTTTTTAATTAAGTGTATATAATATATCAGAAAAAGATAATAAAATATATTTACGTATCTAAAAATAAGTTATAATTTTATAAAATAATAAAATCAAAAAAAAACAAAATAAAAAAATATTCTTAAACATAGATAAATATACCTATATATACCTAAAAAGTAACTTATAAATAAAAAGTTCAAAAAATAAATAAAAATCATAATAAGATACTAGGGAAAATAATAAACATTTTTATTTTATATATTAAATTTAATAAAATAGTTTATTATTTATTATTTATTATCTATTTTGAAATAATTTCAGGTCGGCTTTTCTAGTTGGTCCACGTGGACCATGCACATTGCCCCGCACGTTGACCTTGGTCAACTAACTGACATGTGCCCTAACTTCTGACAGTCTGGCTTTTTTACCTCATTTCTTGATTTTTTCGTGCTTGATGCATTGCTCGAGAAGGATGGGACCCTTCATGAGATTTCTTCTCTATATATCCCTGATCCACGTTGGCTACATATCTTCCACCAAATTGCTTCCATGCACCCACGATCTCTCCTCGAAAATCACCCCATCACCACTCTACCATCCTGTACATAACCATACCCATCACCTTACTCCATTTTTTGAGCTTCGCTTGGCCACCTTTTCTATTCCTTATTACGTTCAAACGACAGAGGATGATGACATCATTCACGCCGTGCATCTAGGCGATTGAAGAGGATGTTTTGGGTGGTCTCCATCATCTTTGGTGAAGGCTCGTCATGAGATCCATCTCCCGGCTTTTCGGTCGGTCGAGGTCCCTTCTCTCCCTCTTTATTTTGTTGCATTTTAGTGTAGGTAGTCGTAGGTTTCTGCTTCGTTCTTTAGTTTGCATGTTAATCATCAAAGTTAGCTTAGTTTATGTTTAAAATTTTCGTCGGAGCTCTCGAGATCCGACCTCCTTCCTTTACAGGTCTTCACCCTTAACCAACCACCCAATAAAAGCTAGGACTTTTTGCCCTTTTCTTGTCGTGCTGTTGCCCGCCTTTGCAGGTCTTGAAGAGTGCATCTGAGCATTGTCGAAGGTCCATATTCAGCTCCAGGAACCTTGAAGCTCCAGGGCTCTACCGATGAACCCTGGATCCGTTTGGGAGCTCCTTCTGATGCGGATCAACCCCACGAACGGATAGAGCATGCCAGAAGCCCAACAGAAGGTCGGAGGGATGAGATTCGAGCGATCGAAGAAGGCACAAGCTCCAGTTCGTTCATATTATTTCAGGGTCTCCTTCACCATTCGATCAGGAGCCGAGTCCCATATGTACCAGAATTCATCCAATTGAGATGCTCCTTCAGCGTAGATCTCATCCGAGAGACCTAATCTAGACAGTCGGAGGTGAAGCGGCATCGTGCTTTGAGGGCGCACCACATGTCAAGTGAACGACCTCCAGTCGTTCGATCCACCGCTAGTAGAGGGTAAATATCATCTGAACCCCCGCAATTTTGTATTTTATAAAATAGTCTTGTAAACAATGTAAGTAGTTTAAACTGTCTGGAACTTTTAAGCAAAAGGAGGAATCCACTCGAGGAGGGGCTCGCATCTGATTAACGAGTTGGTGAGGCAATGGCTGACCAAGGCGATGATCAGTAGCTGGTCCCGATAGGACGATCAACCACATTAGGACTGAGGCCCAGACTCCTACGGGAGGCAGTAGTGGGGAATTTTCCGCAATGGACGAAAGCCTGACTGAGCAATGCTGCATGGAGGTAGAAGGCCCACGGGTCATCAACTTCTTTTCTCAGAGAAGAAGTAATGACGGTATCTGAGGAATTTCCTACGGGTAGTTAACTCAAGGATAAAATCTAAGGTAAAAGTGGCAAGTGTGTTCTATGCTCAACTGCTTTCGAAGATGAGATTCTTCTATTTGGCACATGCTCCTGTATTAAGAAATATGATTTGTGTTCTCTTATAAAGCCCCGCTATCTGAAAATATGGTGGTCACTTCATTGAATTTCTTACGAGATTATCCACAAGAATTCAAGAACTTTGTCATGGCACATACAAGTCTACACCAGATTTGATTGGAATGTTGTATAAGGAAGCATACACAATCAAATTTGGATATCTTCACATTAACCAACAAAACCCAAGCTTCTCTGATCAACATTAAGGATATATATATATATATATATATATATATATATATATATATACACACACACACACACATATATCTATATGCTAATGCACGTAACATGTTGGGTACATGTATATGGAATAAAGAGCTTATAATTTTGACCCGTGTTTTATAATTGGAAATATATATTGTTGCACCATTCATAGTGTACTAAATACTCATTTGCTCGGACAACAAAAGTATATTGAACATAGTGGCATGCCTACAACGTCCTCCTTGGAAAAATGAAAAGACTTTTCAAAAACACCTCATCAAAACTGCTCTGGATAAGTTTTGTAAGGGCATGTTTGGTTGCCAAGGTACTTTGGGGTACCCTGATGTACCCCCAACTCCATCCCTGCATTTCTGAGTAGGGATTACTTGTATGAACCCTACAATTTCTTTGGTATAATATTTTTAAGAATGTTCAATTAAAAAATTAACATAAAACATATTCTAATCAATAAAAAAATAATATAACACATAATCAATATCACATCACATCACATTTATCATTCCAACATTTTCAACCATTCAAAATGCTAATATTCACTTAATGATACTCAACCCAAGGCAACCCATCCTAACATGTTATCAAACATGCTCTAAAAGTTCTCCATGTATAAATAAACGGGGGCTAGACATGCCAACAATCTTGCACAACATCATACTCACTCCTCCTTTACCAACTAGGCATGATAACTCTGTAAGGGCCTGTTCGTTTGGAGAATAGGCCCCAGAATAAGGGGCCTATTCTCCTTTCGACACGGATTTCTATGTTACGATTATTCCTCTTCATTCTATTTTATTTCACTCTTATTCCTATCTTTATCCCACCTTACCTACCTTTATTTTACTTTATTCTCCTTATTCTTATCTTCCAGCCGAACAAAAAATAAATCCTTATTCTCCTTATTCTCCATCCTTATTGCTTATTTGGGATCGGAATGGGCCAAAAAAGACTACTTACGTCGTGGAGAGATGGAGGAAGGCGCATGGCTAAGGCGGCTGCTCACCGTCTCCCGCCACCTCCCTCCACCCCAACCCCTACCTGCGTCTTCCCCAACCCTCCACGTGAGTTCCAAACCCCTTAACCTCTCATCCTCCTCCTCATATTCTTCGATCTCACGGTCGGGAATCTCATAGGGTTGCGCACTTCGTTCGCTCTCCGAGGCAGGAGAGCCCGTCGTCATCGGAGGGATGGTCCTGGACATCCACGCTACGCCGCATGCCGCTACCAGGCCAGGAACCTCTACCCCTGGCAAGGTTGCTCTTGTCATTTGGTTCGCACTTTCTTCAGTTTCTCCCGGAACCTATGGGGTCACACAAACCCAACATTGCTGATAAGGATACAAGTTTTGCCAACTACAAATTATCCGTTTTCTATTCTTGAAACAATTGGGTAGGTGTTGACGAATATGAAAAGCGATCAGTAGATTGCAAATAACACAAAATCCATTTATTTTATTGATGAACATGCACATTTGGGAAAACACCCATTTGACGGATATTTCATTTATCATAATTTGCTCAAATCCATGCTACAAATTTGAGTACCCACTTCAATGGTCGGGTGGTAGTACGGTGTGCCTCCCATCAAAAGACTAGGGTTCAAATCCTCTCTTACAGGGAGTTGCGCTAGGTAGCCGTCATCGTAAAAAATAGTCGGATCTTTAAACATGGATTTGAGCAAGAATCTATGTAGCCGACCTTACTTAAAGTGGGAGAAGGCTATACCTTTTTTTCATGAGCATGCAAATTTGAACACTTGTATCCGTATCCATTTAAACAATAGTCACAGGTGCACAGGTTTTATCAAATGGATTTGATAGTAGATCGGACACATGTATATTTATATCTGGATGCATTCATGTTTCACATGTTTTTGTGCCATATATTTTTTTATTGTAAATGCAAAATCTTCTGCGCTCATTGTGACTGTATGGGTCCAAGAACCTCATTTTATGATTTTATCAAACTCAGTGGTCATGAAGCGTGCAAAACAAATTCGTGGAATTTGATGGCAGTATGAATGCAACCAAACGATGCTTCTCAGAGGCAGTTCCACTAGTCGTGACAAATCCATCTTTTTTGTAATTTCAGAGTTGTGACTTGTGATTTTTAGCATGAGTACGGGAAGGAAATGAAATAACATGTTGAGAAATTAGATCCCTTAGGAAGTGATTTTAGATCCGAATAACTAATTTTGTAGATTAGTTTATAATCCCACTTCGTGTTCAAATTTTTAGGACATATGGTATCTGATTAATTGGCTTTTTGATGATCCAAAATAATGTTCATCGAGAAACTCGTCTCACCAGAAAGTCTTCAATTTGATTTCACTATAATCTGATCTAGGAATAATGCCGATCCTGTAAGCTCGATTCCTAATCATCACCTTGATGGTGTGTTCTAATCCAGAAAAAATGTTGATTCCAGAACATGTGATAATCTTGGAACCACTTGAGAATCTTAGTTTTTTAACACATGGGGCTACTCTTGTATACCATATTTGTTGACTGAGGTTGTCAGCTCATATCATAATCATAAGACCAAAAGTGGCTTTTAAAATCAAAATTTCAGGGGAACTTGAAGATTTTCACATCTTTAGCAACTTATTACTGTCTTTTAGCTGCTAGGTGCAAGAACCAGTAATAAAAACTCAGGAACTGATTACACAAACTCAGTTCTCTGTTAATCTACACAATTTAATTAGTAAATGTAAGCTGTTAGGTTGGTTTCTTACATGTGAGTCGAATTTCAGATTGAATATGTAAGAGGAGGTGTGGCCAGAAATATTGCAGAGTGCATGGCCACACTTGGTTTAAAGCCATTCATGATTAGTGTTCTGGGAAATGACATGGCAGGTATACACAAATTTTATACAGTTTGGTCAGGATTAGCAGTTGCAATCTATATTCTGATTATGTTTCAGGGAATATGCTTCTGAGGCACTGGAAGTCTTTACGACTCGCGACTGAAGGTGCACTTTAAGAAGTTGTTAGTTGCTACTATCTCTGTTCCATTATCTTATAAGTTGCTAACGGTAACTATTTTGTTCTTGCTGATATAAGTTGAAAACAAAATATTAAGTTTCCTTTTATGTTGTGGATGTTTGATTGTCTTTTTTTTTTTCACTCCCAAAAGAGTGTTTGATTCCCGGTGATGACAGCTTTGGATTGGGTTATTCGTTTTTGTTTGTTATCTGCAACTTGTTGATGCTCACTTTGTGCAACTAAAGGTATACTCACATCCGAAAATACTACAACTCCAGTAGTCATAAATATATTTGATTCTGATGGAGAATTGGCTTCTGCTGTTGCGAGTGTGGAAGCTGTGGTGAGTTCCTTAGTAAAGTATTTTTTCCTGCGACATCGATCATTGTAATCAAATATCTCTTTCATCATATTAGGAATCTGGATAATACTCTGATTATGCCATCATTTTTTTTGCAGGAGAAGTGTTTAAGCATTTTCTGGATAGAACACTTTCGACACAAGGTATATTCAGCACCTATATTGATGATCGATGCGAATCTGCAACCCCAGTTGCTTCACGTTGCATGCCAAAGTATGTCTCTATATTCTTTATTCTATGTTTTTGGTGCTTCACTTATTGCTGTTCATAAGATCTTTTAGGAAAATCTACATGCATAACCCCTATAAAGGGTAGTTATATTTGGGATTTTTACACACATGCCTCTTTATACTTTCATAATTACATTGAGCTCTCTATATTTCATATTTATGCCCAAACTCTTGTATAATGACTAACCATTAAATGACATACCCTTGTGTCATCTTTTGTCACCCCTTATCCAATAAAATTATCTGTTGAATGTTGGCAATTTCACCATTGTAAGTCCATTGTATTTGTGAATGATGTCACTCCTCCTCGTTCGCCCCTACATCCTCCTCCACATCTCCTCCATCTCCTACATCCTCCTCCACATCTCCTCCTTGACTCTGATGCAAACAAGACCTATGCGGAAGTTGTCGGGTAATGGTGCTTATGGGGTTGGAGAGGGAGAGGTGGCTATCGAGGGAGTGGCGAAGGGGGTTGGCGACATTGTGGAAGGAACCATTATGGAAGACTATGATATTCAGTAGAAGGGGCGAAGGCAGAGGGAGGGGCAGTGGAAGAGCGAGCGAGCTCGGTGTAGGCGGTTAGAAGTTTGAAGTGGCATATGCAAGGGTTGTTTCTTGACGATGGAGGTGGACTATGATGAAGGCGATAACTTCATCCCATGGGGGTGAGATATGAAAGAAGCAATGACAGAGCGATGGACGTGGATTGCTTCAAAAGGGGGCTATTCCCCATCACAGATGGATCGATGATGACATAGCTCGAGCTTGAAGTTCCTTGAGTCATGTCATTGGCGATGCAATTGGGAGGGTTTCCATAGCACATGGTCAGGATATGCCATGGTGATGACCTATGAAAGGAGTTCAAAGGGGCACCAACCTTGACGGTGGATGTTTGTTGTACATCGCCATGTAGTACCAATCAAGGGTTTAAAAAGCGTGAGGCATATCGAGGAGCAAGCCTCACTCGTGAAAGAATTTTTTTCATAAAACATAATTAACCGTAATTTAAATTTTCAAATTCTAGAAATTAATTAGTTATAATTAAATACATAACTCCATGACATTTTAAGGCTAACTTCATGGTTTAAACATCCAAGTTGTTATATAACTCTTTTTTTAGACTTAAATCTAAAAGAAGTCAAGTAAATATGGATATGCAAGCACAATAATGGGTAACTCTCAGCAAAATTTAAAGTTTTGAATAAAATTTAACTAAAGGGAGTAGATGTAACACCCCATTTTCAAAATTAGGTTAGATATGTGTGTCATTCAATTGAGAAGGATAATAGAGTAAGCAGTGAATCGGTTATCATTTTTTACTTTACCATAAGGATTGGAGGATAAAATACTTGAATATTGCATGTTATGACCATCTTTGTTCATGCATGCTTTTATGTGTATTAATTTAGTCTCGATTGAATAGAAGAAAAGACGAAAGACTTGCATCCAAACATTTTAATAAAGAAAGCATTTATGCTTGATTCATACTAAAGAGTAGAGACACTAGATTTAAGGACTCAAGACTCAATTTTTGTTCATGTTGATTTATAAAGAACATGCATAACAAAATAAGAATAAGTTTAATACTTTAATAAAATAAAAAATTGCATTGCAATGAATTGTGAGCTTAAGGACTTGCAAATACTTGTCTACAAAAGATGAAAAGCCCACAATCAAAAAGAAAAGAAAAAATATTGTAAAAAAATAAAAAAATCAGCACACAAATGAGGCAGTGCCTCGAGACGTTCGCCTCGAGGCACACCTCATAAGCATCGAGGCGCACGCCTCACTGAGGCTGCATGAGGCTATAGCCTCGAGGCGTACGCCTCAGCACCTCGAGGCACGTTTTTAAAAACAATGGTAGCAATTGCGTGAGGAAAGTCGTTGACAATGAGGAGATTGTCGGAGGCAACATGGGGGGACTCAAAGTATTGCTCTTGGAGGTGATGCACCTGCCTTGATCATAGGGGTGCAAGACAAAGGAAGAGGCATAGACAAACGCGTAGATGCACGTATGCGGTAGTGGTATGGATTAAAATAATAATTGGTTTTGTGTTTGGTTAGATAAACTTAAGGGGTGGTTAGGTTAGTAAAGTAAATTAACAACATGGGCTTGCATGTAATACAAAGTAACTATATAAGTCTTTGAGTGTAAATATAACTTGTAGAGGGATGACATGTTTTTATAGGAAGGAGGTAAGCTTTCATGAGAAGGTGGCAGCCTTTTGGTCGGGTCTGATTGTGGATGGCTCAGCTATTAGAAGCTTGATCTTGAAGTTGGAGACACTTCGCAAGATTCTTATTACTTATAGGGGGATCGGGGTGGAGAGGGAGCATAAACGCTCCTCAACACATAAGGAGATTATGTATCTTGATTTGCTATGGATGATCAGAATCTAGATGATGTTTGGTGACTTAGTGCAAAAAGATTATCGAGGAGAAGGATCGGAAGAGAGAAGCGAAGCAGAGGGAAATATCTCGGCAAAAATGGTTGAATGAAGGGGATGAGAATGCAAGGTTTTTCATACTATGGCTAGTGGTCGGAGTTGTCGGAATCACGTCCATTTTGTATCTATTAGGGGTGAGGTTTTCACAGGGAGAATGCAATGGCTGGGGTTGTCACTGATAACTTCAGATTAACGAGCCAGTGTGCATCATCAAATTGTTCTCGGTGGATTGACCTAAGGTTTTTCCATATACACAGTAAGGAAGTTGATTGCTTTATTGGAGTTTTTGAGATGCATGCGATTCAGAATGCAATTTTTTATCTCAATGCTGATGGTTGTTCTAGGTCTGATGGATTTCATGTCTTCTTTGTAAGGAATTTTGGGACTTGGTTGCGAAAGATGTGCTGTCCATGGTGATTGAGTGCACCTGTGGGAACTTCGAATTCAATCGCCTGAGTCTATCTTGCATTTGTTTTTTTCCCAAAAAAAGATGTTGTCTGGGTGGAGAACTTGCATCTCATTGTGAACTTGTCTAACACAACTTTTTATTGCAAAACTATTAACGCGTCTGTTTTGAGGAATATAGGATGGATCTTTTCGCTTGCCCAGAGTGCTTTCCTGCCTTGTAGGTAGATGATGGATAGTGTAGTAGCGACTTTGGAGATTGTTTCTGATTGAAGAGTCGTCATGTTCTTGGGTTGCTTTGGAAGGTGAACTTCTTGAAGGCTTATAACTGCATAAATTGGCGGTTCCTTTGAGCATCATTGCATTGACGGTATTTCTCGGACACTTAGATCCCCTCGATGAAGCAGTGTATTATGACCTCTTCATGTGTTCATTTGGTCAATGGGCTCATATAGGGTAGATTCTTCCAACCACAGAGAGATGTTCGACATGGTTGCCCATTGGCTCCTTGTAACATCCCAACCCCAAACATAGTACCATACCTAAAATTCACGAAGTGTGGGTGCGGTTTATAAGTGGTGGGTATTACTACTTGACAACTTGGGCTTAAACATTTTGGGTGGTTGCCAACGGATCCATCTGGGCCCGTACCCAACAAGTTGTCAGGGTTAGTTTTCTTCGATAACGGACCGGGGACCTAAGTCCGAGAAGTTACAAATGGTATCAGAGCCAAATTCTCTCTGATAGTGGAAAGGGCTACCCGAGAGGTGGAGCCGCCCCTACAAAGAGGTTGGAGGAAATGGCTACCCAGAGCGTGCAACCGCCACTGTCACTGGGAATAAGTGAATGGACCATGTCGCAACGAGGATGTTGCGAATATAAGTGGGGGAGGTTGTAATATCCCAACCCCAAACATAGTACCATACCTAAAATTCACGAAGTGTGGGTGTGGTTTATAAGTGGTGGGGATTACTACTTGACAACTTGGGCTTAAGCATTTTGGGTGGTTGCCAACGGATTCATCTGGGCCCGTACCCAACAAGTTGTCAGGGCCAGTTCTCCTCGATAACGGACCGTGGACCTAAGCCCGGGACGTTACACTCCTTCTTTCTTTATTCTGATGGTTGATGCTCTTGCGGTGATAGATGATCGATATGTTGTTGGTGGTCATTGTTCTGTTTGCTTGAGGGAGGAGTTGTACCTATCGATGTATAGTACATGATGACACGATCCTTTTTGCGGAAGGTGGCGTGCCAAGCTATAGAGGATTGTTTGGCGGATCTTCATTATTCGACAACATCTCAGGGTTGAGGATCAATTAGTTACAAGAATGTTTTTATGCCATGTGGTCTGAGTGTGGACAGAGTTCCATATGGTTAAGAGAAAATTACATAGCTTTACTCACTTGTCGTGCAAGAAATACAAATGGAAAATTACAAGGCAGCACTTGTCACACAAGTAAGAAATATAAAGGAAGTCACAACATAATTTAGCACATATAATTTTATGCAACTTAGATATTCATATTATGAGATAAAAAATAAAGTAGAAGTGACCAAGTAACATTACAATGACTTTTAAACTTTTTATGAGAGGATAATCTTACAACTTTTCAAGTACCAATAGGCAATAATTAATAACACGAACATGCATGTTCTCTAAAAAAATATCTACAGTTCTTGCAAAGGTTACATTTATCTCATGAAGTAAATTTATTCTCTTGAAAATATTTTTTCCAATGTTAAATTTGCCACATGTAAATTATATTATAGTTTATTTTATCATATACTAAAAATATTAGAACAACGTGCATCTAACAATCCCCTTTAACAGATCAAAGTCAAGTCAAATAACTAAAATTATTGTATTGACTTTTATACTTTTTATTATAACGGAGAATATATAAGTTTCCACTAAAAACCAGTTTCTTTTTTATGGATCCAAATTCTTTTATAAACAAGTAATCTTTTAAATGTGTAAACTATTTTATAGTTTTATCCATTATAAAGTCAGAATATCAGATTTTTTAGCAAGAAAATATTATATATGTATATAACTTAAGTACTCTGTGTCCTGTCGAAAGAAATTGTGAGATACATAGCAACCTTTTTGTTAGAATTTGGCATAGCCCAGCAATTGTTTCAAATTAAATAAGTTTAGAAAATAAAAGTATGATGTTAAATTATCATCTGAGGGACAACTACGCAATTTTTATATCAAATTGGTCAAAATTCATCTCATAATTAGAACTTAGGAGTTGAACCTACATCCCTGCTGCCGTAGGGGAACTGTAAGATTATCCAAAACCATCATACAAATTATATGTTAAATAGACAGAAGGACCTACAAGTAAACACAAATACAATATGCTAGTGCCAGTGTCATGGGCAACTGTAAATTCAAGACAGCTAAGTCAACATACGGACCAGCTTGTAACCATTGCTGTATAGGTTCTGCAGCTTCTCTGGGATTGATGGATATAAAAGTGACCATTCATCTGGCCCAATTCTGCAAGAAAATTGTGGCATTCAATTAGAACACAGTGATCTACCGACCAAAGGGAAAGAATTAGTTCAGTTACAGGCAACATACCTTTTTATAGATGTACTTACGAGGCAGCCATCAAAATCAAATGCAGCTATTTTCTCTGAATCTTGGAGATTTTCATCCTAACAAGAGTAATGACAGAAACAAAATGACCAAAATGTGTTGTGGACTTGCATGACATACTGGCATTGTACTTTCATAGACGGTTCAGAATGTTATATAATAAAGAAGTGACAAAATAGCAACCAAGTCTTTTCCCACTGTGGAGAAAGATGAAAGAACACAATGATTTGTTTTATTCAAGAGGTCTAGGGGTCCTTATATAGGACGGAACCCTAGAGAGCTCATAACCGGGAAAATACATAAGTCATGGAATGAAATTTCGCGAAATTTCGGTTTCGAGAGGTCATGGGTATCGAAACTCTTATATATATCGATTTCCCGGATTTCGACCGAAATTTCGGTGATATTTCGACATTTCGATCCATTTCGACCCATTTCGATTGAAATTCATGGATCTCAGTACAAAATTTCCTGGATTTCGACCGAAATTTCGGTGATATTTCGACATTTCGATCCATTTCGACCCATTTCGGCTGAAATTCATGGATACATGGTATGTTCAGACAAGATGGTACATACATCGATTATTCAACTTGGGGAGCTTCTTCCCCTTTGGGTTTAAGCAGTGGAGATGAAAAAACTCTATAGCTTCTATATATTTGATATAGCTTGTTCCTTTCATTTGTTTGTCATTTATCTTCGTAAATAGATGCATCTTTATTGTAAGTATGTAATTAATTCTGTAATTCATTCGAACTTTGTCTGTGACGGTTATTTCTATGAACAAAACATTGTTTAATAAATCATTATCTACATTTTTAAATAAAAAATTCTTTTCTATTTTTATGAACAAAAGATGTCTTCTACGTGTTGTTAACTTAGTTATTTTGATTTCCATTTCCAGTATCTATCCGACTGCTCAACAATATGTCTGATATGACCGATATGGTGTGATATAAGGCGCATGGATGAGAGATGTGTGTGATATAAATGTGCATTTGTAAGATGTTGTTTTAAGATCTTGGATTGGATGATATTAATTTCTAGTACATATCAGTCAAGAATCAACATTAACATTGATTTGACCGATATGACTGATATGTCCGATATGTGCGATCTAAGGGGAATATATAAGCAATATGTGTGATATAAGTGTGTATTTGTAAGCTATTTATTGTTGTAATAACTCATAAGATCTTAATTTCCAAAAAATCATCGAAAAATGGCTTTTTTGAGTCATTTTCGACATTTCCACCGAAACGGTCGAAATTTCCCGAAATTTCACCGAAATTTCGATTTTGGAGGGGACCGAAACGAGATCGAAATCGAGATTTCGAACCTTGACATAAGTACCCCCAATGGGGTTACAATGAAATAGGCTAAGTATAAACGCATCTCTAACAATCTCCCTCAAGTTTGAGCATATCTATCGATCATGCCCAACTTGGAAATTATCCAGGAGAGGCGCTTCTTAGGTAAAGCATTCGTGAATACATACGTAAGTTGAAGATCTGTCGTAATGTGTAGAGTAGTAATCTTCCATCCTCGTACGGCATCACGTTAAAATGGCAGCCAATCTCTATGTGCTTAGTCCGCTCATGAAACAAAGGATTCACAGCAATGTATGTAGCGGATTTGTGTTCACACATAGAGGAATAGGAATAATGACAACAATACCAAGTTCCTGTAGAAAGGTCGGTAACCAAGTAATCTCGCAGGTACCCTAGGCCATAGTCATGTATTATGCCTCTACATTGATCTGGAGACTACAATCTACTTCTCGCTCCTCCAAGTAACAAGATTTCCTCCAACCATCATAGCATAACCTGTAGTGGAGCGATAATCCTCAGGTGAGCTCGCAAAATCTGCATCAGCATATGCAATAACATCAGTGAAGCCATTTGCCCCATAGAAGAGGCCATGTCCTGTTGATTCCTTCAAGTAGTGCAGAATTTGAAGAACATCTTGACAGTGACTATAATACAGTTGTTCCATGTGTTGGTTGGCTCTACTAACAACATAGGATACATTCGGCCTAGTGACAATAAGATAAAGAAGTTTTCCTACCAGGCATTTGTACCGTATAGTATCTTCGAAGACAGAATCAGTGGAAGTAGAGTATTTTCTCATGTCTGTAGGAATACCAAAGGGCTTGCATCCAAGTAATCCAACCTCGGTCAGGATGTCCAAGCAATACTTCCTCTATGAGAGATGAAATACCCCTGTAGTGCATAATACTTCTATGCCAAGAAAGTAGTGAAGTTGACCAAGGTCTTTGGTGATGAAGTCCTTCTGAAGGAAAGCATAGGTCTCTATCACATCTTCATCATCATCACATGTGACAACCATATCATTAACGTAAACAGTAAGTATGACAGTATCAATTGGTCGTCTTCTGAAAAAACAGAGTAATCAGGGGTTGTTCACTGGAAGCCAAGAGTGCTGATCGCGGTAGTAATTCTGTCAATCACCAAACCAGCCTTAAATTATAAAGAGCACAATAGTCTTAAATTATATAAAATATTCTACCAATCACCAAACCAGCCTCCTACTTGCCAATCTACCTGCTGCCGTCATGATCCAAGATGCATCATCATCATCCACAAGAGAAGTATGCATTGCCTCGTCTATATTGTCATGTATCGTCTTTTATTAAGATATATCATAATTGTAACAAATTGGGTATTACATGCTTCGATTTAAGGGGAGATGATGCATATCACGATTGGTGGGGAAAATGAGTTAATTGGAGCTCCCTTCCATCACGAACCACATTATACTCTTGATTTGTTTCATGCCTATTTCTTTAACTCCCCGTTGTTAATTCCCAAAATCTCAAGAGCGCATACAAGCATGCAATGCTTAATTACAAACAGTGTTGAATCAGCATCAACACAATGGATAGATAGTATTTTTATTAAAATCATAAAAGTAAATTCACCAAACCGAAAATTTTGGTAGTAAAAAGGCAGATGAAATTTTCATTATTCTATCATGAGATTACAATAGATAAACCATATACTGCCTCCAGTGGGCGTAAAGTGTTACCAAGTGGGTTTGACTTATTCTAGTTTTCAAAATAATCAATGGTTGTGCTTGGTGGCATTCGTACCTTTTCACGAAATATAACAGTTTCAAATGCTTTCCATTTCGGTGCAAGACTTGCATCCTATAAAGCAGAATAGAAAAGATAAACAGCTGTCTCGTGAAAATAACACTGAAAACATGAGAGAAACCCATACAGAATCATATACTTGCCCTAAAGAAATAATCCCATGTTGGGCATGCAACTTAAAATTGGAAAAAAAATAAAAAAAAAAACATAACCTTGTAGGTGTCTTTTATGTCTGCTAGAGAAAATGCCAACTCAGGTTCTTTTGATCCTCCACACAGCTAACATCATTTTAGAAAATAAATAAGAACAAATCCAGACATCAGACTGATATACAAATAGCACAGAAAAGTCCAACCGTCCAGAAATTAATAATAATGAAATTTGATATATATATTTGATAGACATCCGTGTGGTTCGCTTCCATTCTAGGAAAGAGAATGTCTTGTTTTATTATGAGTGTGAGTGGCTAGACCCACCCTTTCATACAAAAGAGGGAGAGTATAGGATTTTGGAGATGAGTACATAAATACCCCGAATTTAACATTCTATGGTTTTGGTGAAAAAAATACAGAAATGTCCATAGAAAGAAAAGGAAAAGAAACGTAATATGTATATCTTCACACTTCCCTCAAGTTGGTGCATATGCATCCATTATGCCCCACTTGGATATTAAAAAGAATGTCACTTCCAGGGAAGTCTTGATAAATATATCAACAAGCTGAAGCTCAGATTAGATGTATTGTGTTGCAATCTTCCCTTGTCGAATTGCATCTCTTACATAATAAAAGTCCATTTCAATGTGTTTGGTGCACTCACAGGAAATAGGGTTGGATGCAATGAATTTGTTGTCACAATGCAAAGGAATGGGACCGGAAATCAAGTTTAGCTAACAAGGAGTTAAGCCAAGTAATCTCACAAGTAGGCTTGGGCAGTCAATATTGCCAATATAGATACACTCGTACAAATGATAATTATATGCAAACATATGCAGAAAATAAGAGTATTTCTTTCCCATATGGCACAAACAACCCATTTGCAACCAGTGGGTAAGGATTGCTACACTTTCAAGTTCTGATGATCAAACAAAGAAAGGGAGTCCTATATAAGCAGGTTTGGCTCTATGCTTTGGCAGGAAAAAAAAGGAGGTTGTGATAAATGGACCACTATATTAAATCATGCATAGATGATGGGGTGAGGTCATCAATGTTCTCTTCCAGCCTTTCGAAGCAGCAGCCATGGGAGTTTACTCAGCTCTTGGAGATGCTTGAACAAAAGGACAGCACTTGGAGGGGATTTGGGATCACCATACTAGGGATAAAGAAGGTTGATAAAGCCTTGGCTATGCATGTTACATAAAGGTAAAGGGATGTGAACTTAACTAAATGTTATTAGCTGATTTAAAGAGAGCAGGATCTGCTAAGTGTGAAGATTTTCATGTGGTTGCTCAGACAGAGAGAAAGTGTGAGTGAGTGAGAGAGAGAGAGAGAGTGAGTGAGTGAGTGAGTGAGTGAATGAGACTGAGAGAGAGAGGGTGAGAGAGTAAGAGAGAGAGAGAGAGAGTGAGAGAGAGAGAGGTGAGTGAGTGAGTGAGCGAGCGAGCGAGCGGTTCATTACGAGTACAAAAATGGCATGTCCCGTCTAAGGAGGAGGGAATGAAGATGAGCGAGCGAGCGGTTCATTACGAGTACAAAAATGGCATGTCCCGTCTAAGGAGGAGGGAATGAAGACTTCTCTCGTCTATTCTTTCATTACAAGTTCGTGAAATTGATGTGGTTGGATGTCTCTGGCGCAGGTGAATTTTGTTAGGAAGTTCTAAGAGCAGCGATCTACCGTCCAGAATAGAGAGGGCAAAGCCGTTGTCTTCCACCTTAGCAATATGACTAGCCAGAAATATTATGGTCTTCCTTGATGAGCATTTTTATGTTGAGAATGTGGATCGGCATGTTAATTTCGAACAGATCGTGATGTACTTGTATTCTTTGTTAACATGTGAGTAATGGTGTTTTTTTATGTGAACGCCAAACCATGGGTAGTCACCATCTTTTTCTCCAAAAAACAACAAACTCCAATTATGCCTATGTAAATTCCTATCCAGAGGCCTTACTAGAGGCGTTTAAACATTCAAAAACAGTTAACATCCAAGAGAAAACATATGCCTTGGGCTTTTTATAATGTCCAAAATGGTGATATGAATAAGTAATACCTTGGGCTTTTTAGAAGCCTTCTCATTGACATCACCATCAAATTCAACCCTCTTTTGTACCTAAAGAAAACAAATGAAGACAGAAAGACATCATCACCATGGAAACATAATATGCCCGGCAACAGCAACACTACACCAGTTGATACTTAGTTGATTGATTTGCCAAGCCAAATGTTACCCGGCCTTTTGAACACTCTAATTCTCCCCATTCCCATAACTTCCGAAACTTGAATTATGAAGCATTATGTAAGCTAATGAGAGAAGTTAATTACCATTACAATAAAGGAACAAAAACACAATCTTTGTTTATTCACAGAGTGACGAGAAATTTCCATAGAAGCAATCACAGAAAGATGGACATTAAGAATTGTTTTCGAAAATATCTGACAATCGCTGCTTAGATAGTTAATCATCGGGCAAACTTTTAAATTTTTAAATTTTATGAGCAAAACATCGCTATGTAATTGCATCATTTTGCTTCAGGCATATTCTTCGCTGTGGAAATAGCCAGTAAGAGAATCAATAAAAAAAGAGTGCACCTGAGATGGTGATTCTGCGTACACCTCAGATGGTGATTCTAACTTTTTCAGCTCCTCCTGATCAAAGTTCTTCCCGCACCACCAACCAACAAACCAAAGCGTTAACATTTCCCGTTTGAAGAGGAAACCAAGCAGAGAGAAAAGATGAGACCTTGAGAGAGGAGAAACCCTTGATGTCGTGGACGGTGGCGAAGAGCTTGGGCTTCATGGGGAAGCAGAGAAGGTGGTGCCACTTGGTGGCGTCGAAGCCGCGGGGATCTCTGGAGGACAAACCCAACCTCAGGGACCCTAAGGAGATGGCCTTTCCGCACTGCTTGCACGAGGATCGGTTCGACTTGGCGTACTCCGCCACTACCCTCGCCGCCGCCATGATATCACTATCAGGGCTCTGCTGGTTGTCACCGACGGGAATGGGAGCGGTTTTCCGGGGGCTTCTGGTCTCGCTACCTCTCGGGGGAGCGCGGCGGGAACAACGCCCAATAGACGACGGTGGGCAGTGAAATACAAAACGTGGTTCGAAAGAAGTTTGCTTGGGAATATATTTTTTTTCTTTTTTTTGTTTTCGCCTAAAAAATTAAGTATTTAGATAATATCCGTTTTTACAGGATTTATTTATCGCATTAAATGGGCAACGGAAGACTTTTCCCAAAAAATAGATTTATTTATAGACCATGTTTGGTTGGAGAATATGCCCTGGAATAAGGGGGCAATTCTCCTCCGATACGATTCCCAGTGGTACGACAATTCCACATTATTCCATTTTATTTCACTCTTATTCCTATTGTTATCCCACCTTATCTACCTTTATTTCACCTTATTCTCATTATTCATATCCTCCGACCGAACAAAGAATAGACCCTTATTTTCCTTATTCCCCATCCTTATTCCTGCTTATTCCCGAACCGAACGCACCCTTATTTCCTCCACTCAAATTCCCATATATCCATATATTATCATTATTGTATTATTCACGGACAAATTGAATGGATTTAATTACCTCGTTAATTCTGCTCATTGACAAGCATTAAAAAAACTATAAGGTTTTCAAACCCCTATACCCCCACATCACTTTCCATTGTGAAAAAAAGAGAGAGAGGAGGGGAAATGTAGTGAGGGGTTGATTAATCAAAATACACGGTATGCTGACATGACAAACTAGGTCAACAGTCATTATGATCGGGTATCTCCTAATCAATCAGCAATCAACCCATAATATATGGATGGATATCAAAGTATGTGTGAGTCAAAATTTATTATAACTCTTCAAAAATGTGTGTAGTGCAGGTATGAAGAATGTTGAACTACTGAGAACAAGCGGGGGTAGATGATTAATTATTACTAATTATTTATAATTAATAATAACTTTTAGGTCTTTAGTTTTACTTATTTTTATGCTTTTTATTTTTTAAATATCTTTGTTAATTTTTAATTATGCAGATTTTTATGGCACTTTTAATATTTTATACCTTCTTATGGATTTTGTGAGTTTTATTTTTTTTTTATTTTCAATTTTACAAATTTTTTATTTCTTTTTTCTTTTTAGAATAAGTTATAAAATAGTATATATACTATAGATAATATGTATACATATTATATTTTTGAATTTTTTAAATAAGTTAAAAAAATCAAAGTGACGAAAATAAAATATATATTTAGTTTTTAATATTTTTCTCTATTTTTTTTTATTATTTTTAGGACATTTATATTATTCTTATGTATTTTTAAAGTTATAAAAAAGATAAAACAATCAATAAGATTGGTTCACAAACATGTTTAGGATTATTTAAAAACAAGTGCAAAATTAACCCCTAATCATTTTTAATATAAACAATATATAATAAAGAAAATTAAGAAAGAGAAACAAATATTTTTTGGATTTTGTAGAATGTTATATAAGTTTTATAAGATTTTTACGATTTTGAGAATTTTAATTTTTATATTTTATATTTTTAATAATTTTGGATATGTGGTAGAATATAATAAAAACTATATAAATATTTTTTAGAATTTTTGGAGATATGTTGAATTTTCACGGATTTTGAAAATTTTAAATAGGGAAAATATACTTGTTTTGCATTTTAAAAATAACAAAATAGATTTAAATGCCTTGAGAAAAATAGGTATGTCAAATTATGTTCCAAACATCTATATATATTTCTGCAACTTTTAGCATAAGGGAAACATTTAATAAAAATAAAAATATACTAAATAAATAAAAATAGTAGAATAGGGACTTATTTATAATTAATAGAGAGTTTTAATGTACTCTAATATTCAAGACAAGCCTAAGGGCCAAACATGCAATATTTGCAATTGAACATACATGTTAAATGTGTCTGGTAGAGACTAAATAGAAATTACACATAAGTTTCATTCCATTTCATAACATGTCCATAGATTATAGGGGTGTACCCCCATAAAATGCCCAAAAGTCACGTCACATGGAGCGACACGTGAGGCAACCATGTGGTGGACCTAAGTGCAAATACCCGAAGGTTCAGGGGTCCATATGCAAACGATACCTAATATTACACATACTTTAACATTTACGAGACTAAAAATAAAATGGATAAAGCGAACGAGTGGTGGTACAAATTACACCTCGAGGCGCGCTGGTATAAATTACAACTTTAACATTTGAAAAATACTTAGTCAAAAAATAATATATATAATTAGACATATATGATTTTTTGGAATTTTACATAATATTTTGTAATTTTTATGGAATTTTGCATTATAAATAGTAGAAATAAAATATTTTTGAATTTTTACAAATAGGAAAATAATTTAAGTTACCTTATCAAAAATATATGTGATAAAAAATGGTCGCATGCATTTAAGATAATTTTCCTATAACTTTTAGATGCAAAATGATATTTTTAATAACTAAAATACTAGCACAAAATTATCAGCAATACATGGACCTACTTGTAATTTTAAAGAGGTTTCAGAGCATTTAATAACACCTTTAACAAAATCCAAGGGCACTCATGCAATTTCTGCACAATAAAAAATATAATACACACTGACAGGGGTACACATGCAAATATATAGAGCAGCAGGGCCAAGTATGCAATTTATCCATAAATATTTATACTGATATTCAATGTTTCTAGACCAAATAATAACACAAAACCTAGGGGGAGTCCACACAAAATGCACGCTCCCTTACGTGCATATGCACGCGAGGTGACGTGGCACATGACTAAAGTGCATTATAAATGAAATCTAGGGTCCACTATGCAAATATTCTAAATTACTAGAACAACAAATGGAAGTTTAAATATTAAATGGTAAATACAAAAGGCAGGGGCTATGTGTGCGTAATACCCCTCATCGTGCACGGGTTATTTGTGCTGAGATTGGCCATGAAAGACTGAGAAGCCAACCATCCCCCTATACTCAGGATTAATTAATCATAAGTATAACAGACTGTATGCAACAACCACAACTCAATCTATCTCCCCCTGTACTTAGGATAAGAGATCCCTAAGTATAGACAAGAATATCGACAAGAGAGGAGACAAGTGAGGGGATCAATAAACCAGTAAAAAGAAAAGAAATACGTTGGGGGAATGTACGCACCACTCCCCCTATACTTAGGTTAAAAGAACTCTAAGTACAGGCACAAACAAGAGTGATGGAAGCATTAGATGGAAGGAAAAAATAGATGGCACAAAACAAGAGTGACGGATCTATAAAATCTTCCCAAACAAGAGTGAGGTAAGGCAAACACACGAAATGAGGTGGACGAGGGAAACATTAGATGGAAGGAAAGAAACGGAAGCGAATATATATATATATATATATATAGTGGTAACTATACAATGATCAAGAAGGTAGAAGGCGTACCTTCTTGCATGGCCACTGAAGAATGGATCTAACAAGGTGCAAGTCGATATCGCGGTCATCATCTGACTCAAACCGATAAGGGTCTACATTTTATAGATCCTCAGCAATCTCAAAGAAAAAAGACACGAACTCATTAGCGGAAGTAATGTGGTCAAGTCCGACTTGGGAAGTTTCTTCTAATTTTACCCTCTACACTAAGGTATCTATGGTTTAAATGTTGCGGATCTCATTGACACATCACCACGTACTGGAAGAGGGAACTCCAAGGTCTATGTTATATTAGTATTCCATCCTGAAGATGAATTCTCATGTCTCAATATCATCCATGATAAGGCAAACCTCTTTGATATCAGCATATAGGTCATAGTCCTTGGAGTCGTACAACACAACTACACTCTCATCAGATGTGGGTCTCTGGTCTGTGGTGGGTGCAGTGATCAAGACACTCTCGTTGTCAGAACAAAATCGTACCTTTTCATATCCATAATCAATAACGCCTCTCGCAATGGTGAGGAAGGGACGTCCCAGGATGATTGGAGTGCGCTCCATGGCGGTGGAGGTCTCTATGGGTAATCGACTTAGATTTGAATGACGATGTTTTCAATAATACCCCTCGGCCTCTTTATTAATCCATCAATGAATGGACAAATCATCCTGGTTTTCTTGAGAGGTCCAAGATTAAGAGATTGAACCAGCAAGAAGGGTATTATGTTAATCGATGCACTGTCTTCTAGGAGAGTATGATCACGTATGTGGTCAGTAATGCCACATCTTAGGAAGGGTTATACTAGTGTCCCCTTTCCTAGTGGGTGGACGATGGGTGATCGCGTGGACAATGGCCATGATGAGAAGGTGTTGCTCGATTTTGTGTCGTCGCTTTCTCTTTTTGGGTGTGGGCACAAACAATTGGTTCATGACCTTTGGAAGTGGGGCTTCAATAATGTCCTAAATAGCCACTACCACTTCAGGGTTGGTCAATTCTTTAAAGATTTTCTATCTCTTCCATACCAGGGAAGAGATCGGAATCATCATCTACACAAGGGAGACTAAGAGCAATCTATATAGTGCCATCATTGGGGTGAAGAAGGTGGGAATTGAGGTGATGTTGAATGCAAATATCCGAGCCTCTAATAATGGTCTGACAAAATCAAACTCACTATCGCTGAGGTGACTGCTCAATACTCGTGATCAAACAACAATTAACCCACACAATGAATAAGCAAATTAATCAGATTGGGCTAAAATTTATTATACCCTACTAAAGATGTATAGTGACAAATACGTAGGGGTTGACCACAGGAAACAAGGGTGTAGAGTAAATGACATCAAGAAATGAATCGCGAGAATTTGTATTTTCTAAAAACACAACTAATTTATATTTTTTTGGGTCTTTAATTTTATATTTTAGTTTTTTTACACATTTTGTTTTAATTATCCAATTTATGATTTTTGTGGGTTTTAAATTTTATAATTTATAAAATTTTAAAATTTTAATTTTTATGTATTTTGTTTTAATTTTATTTTTTTAAATTTTTTATTTTTATATTTTCTAATTTTAATTTTTTCCTTTTCTTTTAAATATATAGTATAAGCATATATTAGACTATATATACACCATAGACCAATAAAATTATAAATACTAATAAAAATAAAGTAAATATAGAAAAAATATTTTTGGATTTGAAAATTTTTTACTATTTTTGTGATATTTTAGATATTTTTTCTAATTTTGATATATTTTTAAAGTAGAAGAAGTTCATTATGAATGTTCATATGATTGTTTAGATAGAAAATAAGATCTTCATACAACTTGTTTTAAATTTTCTACAAATCTGTGCACTATGAGTCTTACAGATTTGTTGTGCATCTGGTAAAAGTTATAGATGTGATCCAATACATGGGATGTGCCGATAGCTAGTGTGTTGATAAATGGTGTGGATGGAGGCGGCCAACTTCGTCTCATGATGGTGGTAAGGATGTAGAAGACGTATCACGAGGGATGACGACCAACACTGGGAGGGTGATGAATCTCCATTTCATCACCTTTAATCTATCATTTTAGACTTAAAAATCCTATAAAATGCATGTAAATACCCTTAGTTTGCATAATTTAACATTCATACTTTATTGTATAAAAATTGTATAAAGGGATTGGGGAGCCTACACCCATGTGTAGGTAGCTTTCCTACACCCACCTCTTGTTTCCTTTTTTTTATTTTTTTGAAATGGATCTTCAGGGGATTTACTTAGAATATTAAAAGAAATATGTGTTTCAAATTTCATGTAAAAGAGACATTCCTAACAACTCAATCGGAAGGGGGCGATTTTAGCAAATCTCAAACCGTTAAAATTTGACTGTCATGATGGATAGGTTAGAAGTTTATAAATAAGTTGAAATTTTAATGACGACATGATGATATACTGTGATCTAAATTCCCCATGGAATTATCTCAAAAAAAATAAAAAATATTGAGGGAAACAGAGGTGGGTGTAGGAAAATTACCTACACATGTGTGTAGGCTCCCTTTTCCCTTACATAAAACAATGTTTTTAATGTTAAAATTATAGAATAAAGAAAAGAAAAGAAAAAGAATAAAATATCAAAGAGATTTTATGACCCTAAACCCGATACCTAGGCATCTTGATGCCTAGGTCGACAAGGAATAAAGTAGGGGGAGATAAGGGCCAAAAATACCACAAAAACCCTATTTATTAAATCATTCTTTATTCATTTTTGAGACCTATTTTATTTTTCACTTTTTATTCCTCGAATAAAGAAACTTTGTACATTAAAGTTGTAGATAACAAAATATAAAAAAATACAAAATTTATTTCATACAAAAATAATAGACAATGTATTTTTATACTCAGAATAAAATTCTAAAATCCCAACTTCCCAGACTCGTATCATTCAAATAAAAACTCAAAATATATCAAAATCACCTTTAATTTTATATAAATTCTAATAAACTATTTAATGAAGGTGGTTACATATTTTTTGGAATTAAGGGTGAAAGTTATATTTTGAACCCCTGTTGTATATTATACCCGATTAAAATAATCATTTTATTTATTACTTGTTATTTTTATAGTTTCATATTTTTATAATTTTGTAAATATAATATATATACATATTAAAACTAAAATAAAGATGCAAATAAAACATTAAAATAAAATACTTATATAAAATACAAAGGTAAAATACCTATATTTATATCTATACATATCATACTCCTTTTTAATTAAGTGTATATAATATATCAGAAAAAGATAATAAAATATATTTACGTATCTAAAAATAAGTTATAATTTTATAAAATAATAAAATCAAAAAAAAACAAAATAAAAAAATATTCTTAAACATAGATAAATATACCTATATATACCTAAAAAGTAACTTATAAATAAAAAGTTCAAAAAATAAATAAAAATCATAATAAGATACTAGGGAAAATAATAAACATTTTTATTTTATATATTAAATTTAATAAAATAGTTTATTATTTATTATTTATTATCTATTTTGAAATAATTTCAGGTCGGCTTTTCTAGTTGGTCCACGTGGACCATGCACATTGCCCCGCACGTTGACCTTGGTCAACTAACTGACATGTGCCCTAACTTCTGACAGTCTGGCTTTTTTACCTCATTTCTTGATTTTTTCGTGCTTGATGCATTGCTCGAGAAGGATGGGACCCTTCATGAGATTTCTTCTCTATATATCCCTGATCCACGTTGGCTACATATCTTCCACCAAATTGCTTCCATGCACCCACGATCTCTCCTCGAAAATCACCCCATCACCACTCTACCATCCTGTACATAACCATACCCATCACCTTACTCCATTTTTTGAGCTTCGCTTGGCCACCTTTTCTATTCCTTATTACGTTCAAACGACAGAGGATGATGACATCATTCACGCCGTGCATCTAGGCGATTGAAGAGGATGTTTTGGGTGGTCTCCATCATCTTTGGTGAAGGCTCGTCATGAGATCCATCTCCCGGCTTTTCGGTCGGTCGAGGTCCCTTCTCTCCCTCTTTATTTTGTTGCATTTTAGTGTAGGTAGTCGTAGGTTTCTGCTTCGTTCTTTAGTTTGCATGTTAATCATCAAAGTTAGCTTAGTTTATGTTTAAAATTTTCGTCGGAGCTCTCGAGATCCGACCTCCTTCCTTTACAGGTCTTCACCCTTAACCAACCACCCAATAAAAGCTAGGACTTTTTGCCCTTTTCTTGTCGTGCTGTTGCCCGCCTTTGCAGGTCTTGAAGAGTGCATCTGAGCATTGTCGAAGGTCCATATTCAGCTCCAGGAACCTTGAAGCTCCAGGGCTCTACCGATGAACCCTGGATCCGTTTGGGAGCTCCTTCTGATGCGGATCAACCCCACGAACGGATAGAGCATGCCAGAAGCCCAACAGAAGGTCGGAGGGATGAGATTCGAGCGATCGAAGAAGGCACAAGCTCCAGTTCGTTCATATTATTTCAGGGTCTCCTTCACCATTCGATCAGGAGCCGAGTCCCATATGTACCAGAATTCGTCCAATTGAGATGCTCCTTCAGCGTAGATCTCATCCGAGAGACCTAATCTAGACAGTCGGAGGTGAAGCGGCATCGTGCTTTGAGGGCGCACCACATGTCAAGTGAACGACCTCCAGTCGTTCGATCCACCGCTAGTAGAGGGTAAATATCATCTGAACCCCCGCAATTTTGTATTTTATAAAATAGTCTTGTAAACAATGTAAGTAGTTTAAACTGTCTGGAACTTTTAAGCAAAAGGAGGAATCCACTCGAGGAGGGGCTCGCATCTGATTAACGAGTTGGTGAGGCAATGGCTGACCAAGGCGATGATCAGTAGCTGGTCCCGATAGGACGATCAACCACATTAGGACTGAGGCCCAGACTCCTACGGGAGGCAGTAGTGGGGAATTTTCCGCAATGGACGAAAGCCTGACTGAGCAATGCTGCATGGAGGTAGAAGGCCCACGGGTCATCAACTTCTTTTCTCAGAGAAGAAGTAATGACGGTATCTGAGGAATTTCCTACGGGTAGTTAACTCAAGGATAAAATCTAAGGTAAAAGTGGCAAGTGTGTTCTATGCTCAACTGCTTTCGAAGATGAGATTCTTCTATTTGGCACATGCTCCTGTATTAAGAAATATGATTTGTGTTCTCTTATAAAGCCCCGCTATCTGAAAATATGGTGGTCACTTCATTGAATTTCTTACGAGATTATCCACAAGAATTCAAGAACTTTGTCATGGCACATACAAGTCTACACCAGATTTGATTGGAATGTTGTATAAGGAAGCATACACAATCAAATTTGGATATCTTCACATTAACCAACAAAACCCAAGCTTCTCTGATCAACATTAAGGATATATATATATATATATATATACACACACACACATATATCTATATGCTAATGCACGTAACATGTTGGGTACATGTATATGGAATAAAGAGCTTATAATTTTGACCCGTGTTTTATAATTGGAAATATATATTGTTGCACCATTCATAGTGTACTAAATACTCATTTGCTCGGACAACAAAAGTATATTGAACATAGTGGCATGCCTACAACGTCCTCCTTGGAAAAATGAAAAGACTTTTCAAAAACACCTCATCAAAACTGCTCTGGATAAGTTTTGTAAGGGCATGTTTGGTTGCCAAGGTACTTTGGGGTACCCTGATGTACCCCCAACTCCATCCCTGCATTTCTGAGTAGGGATTACTTGTATGAACCCTACAATTTCTTTGGTATAATATTTTTAAGAATGTTCAATTAAAAAATTAACATAAAACATATTCTAATCAATAAAAAAATAATATAACACATAATCAATATCACATCACATCACATTTATCATTCCAACATTTTCAACCATTCAAAATGCTAATATTCACTTAATGATACTCAACCCAAGGCAACCCATCCTAACATGTTATCAAACATGCTCTAAAAGTTCTCCATGTATAAATAAACGGGGGCTAGACATGCCAACAATCTTGCACAACATCATACTCACTCCTCCTTTACCAACTAGGCATGATAACTCTGTAAGGGCCTGTTCGTTTGGAGAATAGGCCCCAGAATAAGGGGCCTATTCTCCTTTCGACACGGATTTCTATGTTACGATTATTCCTCTTCATTCTATTTTATTTCACTCTTATTCCTATCTTTATCCCACCTTACCTACCTTTATTTTACTTTATTCTCCTTATTCTTATCTTCCAGCCGAACAAAAAATAAATCCTTATTCTCCTTATTCTCCATCCTTATTGCTTATTTGGGATCGGAATGGGCCAAAAAAGACTACTTAGCCGCCACCCGACATCTTCTGCGTCGTGGAGAGATGGAGGAAGGCGCATGGCTAAGGCGGCTGCTCACCGTCTCCCGCCACCTCCCTCCACCCCAACCCCTACCTGCGTCTTCCCCAACCCTCCACGTGAGTTCCAAACCCCTTAACCTCTCATCCTCCTCCTCATATTCTTCGATCTCACGGTCGGGAATCTCATAGGGTTGCGCACTTCGTTCGCTCTCCGAGGCAGGAGAGCCCGTCGTCATCGGAGGGATGGTCCTGGACATCCACGCTACGCCGCATGCCGCTACCAGGCCAGGAACCTCTACCCCTGGCAAGGTTGCTCTTGTCATTTGGTTCGCACTTTCTTCAGTTTCTCCCGGAACCTATGGGGTCACACAAACCCAACATTGCTGATAAGGATACAAGTTTTGCCAACTACAAATTATCCGTTTTCTATTCTTGAAACAATTGGGTAGGTGTTGACGAATATGAAAAGCGATCAGTAGATTGCAAATAACACAAAATCCATTTATTTTATTGATGAACATGCACATTTGGGAAAACACCCATTTGACGGATATTTCATTTATCATAATTTGCTCAAATCCATGCTACAAATTTGAGTACCCACTTCAATGGTCGGGTGGTAGTACGGTGTGCCTCCCATCAAAAGACTAGGGTTCAAATCCTCTCTTACAGGGAGTTGCGCTAGGTAGCCGTCATCGTAAAAAATAGTCGGATCTTTAAACATGGATTTGAGCAAGAATCTATGTAGCCGACCTTACTTAAAGTGGGAGAAGGCTATACCTTTTTTTCATGAGCATGCAAATTTGAACACTTGTATCCGTATCCATTTAAACAATAGTCACAGGTGCACAGGTTTTATCAAATGGATTTGATAGTAGATCGGACACATGTATATTTATATCTGGATGCATTCATGTTTCACATGTTTTTGTGCCATATATTTTTTTATTGTAAATGCAAAATCTTCTGCGCTCATTGTGACTGTATGGGTCCAAGAACCTCATTTTATGATTTTATCAAACTCAGTGGTCATGAAGCGTGCAAAACAAATTCGTGGAATTTGATGGCAGTATGAATGCAACCAAACGATGCTTCTCAGAGGCAGTTCCACTAGTCGTGACAAATCCATCTTTTTTGTAATTTCAGAGTTGTGACTTGTGATTTTTAGCATGAGTACGGGAAGGAAATGAAATAACATGTTGAGAAATTAGATCCCTTAGGAAGTGATTTTAGATCCGAATAACTAATTTTGTAGATTAGTTTATAATCCCACTTCGTGTTCAAATTTTTAGGACATATGGTATCTGATTAATTGGCTTTTTGATGATCCAAAATAATGTTCATCGAGAAACTCGTCTCACCAGAAAGTCTTCAATTTGATTTCACTATAATCTGATCTAGGAATAATGCCGATCCTGTAAGCTCGATTCCTAATCATCACCTTGATGGTGTGTTCTAATCCAGAAAAAATGTTGATTCCAGAACATGTGATAATCTTGGAACCACTTGAGAATCTTAGTTTTTTAACACATGGGGCTACTCTTGTATACCGTATTTGTTGACTGAGGTTGTCAGCTCATATCATAATCATAAGACCAAAAGTGGCTTTTAAAATCAAAATTTCAGGGGAACTTGAAGATTTTCACATCTTTAGCAACTTATTACTGTCTTTTAGCTGCTAGGTGCAAGAACCAGTAATAAAAACTCAGGAACTGATTACACAAACTCAGTTCTCTGTTAATCTACACAATTTAATTAGTAAATGTAAGCTGTTAGGTTGGTTTCTTACATGTGAGTCGAATTTCAGATTGAATATGTAAGAGGAGGTGTGGCCAGAAATATTGCAGAGTGCATGGCCACACTTGGTTTAAAGCCATTCATGATTAGTGTTCTGGGAAATGACATGGCAGGTATACACAAATTTTATACAGTTTGGTCAGGATTAGCAGTTGCAATCTATATTCTGATTATGTTTCAGGGAATATGCTTCTGAGGCACTGGAAGTCTTTACGACTCGCGACTGAAGGTGCACTTTAAGAAGTTGTTAGTTGCTACTATCTCTGTTCCATTATCTTATAAGTTGCTAACGGTAACTATTTTGTTCTTGCTGATATAAGTTGAAAACAAAATATTAAGTTTCCTTTTATGTTGTGGATGTTTGATTGTCTTTTTTTTTTTCACTCCCAAAAGAGTGTTTGATTCCCGGTGATGACAGCTTTGGATTGGGTTATTCGTTTTTGTTTGTTATCTGCAACTTGTTGATGCTCACTTTGTGCAACTAAAGGTATACTCACATCCGAAAATACTACAACTCCAGTAGTCATAAATATATTTGATTCTGATGGAGAATTGGCTTCTGCTGTTGCGAGTGTGGAAGCTGTGGTGAGTTCCTTAGTAAAGTATTTTTTCCTGCGACATCGATCATTGTAATCAAATATCTCTTTCATCATATTAGGAATCTGGATAATACTCTGATTATGCCATCATTTTTTTTGCAGGAGAAGTGTTTAAGCATTTTCTGGATAGAACACTTTCGACACAAGGTATATTCAGCACCTATATTGATGATCGATGCGAATCTGCAACCCCAGTTGCTTCACGTTGCATGCCAAAGTATGTCTCTATATTCTTTATTCTATGTTTTTGGTGCTTCACTTATTGCTGTTCATAAGATCTTTTAGGAAAATCTACATGCATAACCCCTATAAAGGGTAGTTATATTTGGGATTTTTACACACATGCCTCTTTATACTTTCATAATTACATTGAGCTCTCTATATTTCATATTTATGCCCAAACTCTTGTATAATGACTAACCATTAAATGACATACCCTTGTGTCATCTTTTGTCACCCCTTATCCAATAAAATTATCTGTTGAATGTTGGCAATTTCACCATTGTAAGTCCATTGTATTTGTGAATGATGTCACTCCTCCTCGTTCGCCCCTACATCCTCCTCCACATCTCCTCCATCTCCTACATCCTCCTCCACATCTCCTCCTTGACTCTGATGCAAACAAGACCTATGCGGAAGTTGTCGGGTAATGGTGCTTATGGGGTTGGAGAGGGAGAGGTGGCTATCGAGGGAGTGGCGAAGGGGGTTGGCGACATTGTGGAAGGAACCATTATGGAAGACTATGATATTCAGTAGAAGGGGCGAAGGCAGAGGGAGGGGCAGTGGAAGAGCGAGCGAGCTCGGTGTAGGCGGTTAGAAGTTTGAAGTGGCATATGCAAGGGTTGTTTCTTGACGATGGAGGTGGACTATGATGAAGGCGATAACTTCATCCCATGGGGGTGAGATATGAAAGAAGCAATGACAGAGCGATGGACGTGGATTGCTTCAAAAGGGGGCTATTCCCCATCACAGATGGATCGATGATGACATAGCTCGAGCTTGAAGTTCCTTGAGTCATGTCATTGGCGATGCAATTGGGAGGGTTTCCATAGCACATGGTCAGGATATGCCATGGTGATGACCTATGAAAGGAGTTCAAAGGGGCACCAACCTTGACGGTGGATGTTTGTTGTACATCGCCATGTAGTACCAATCAAGGGTTTAAAAAGCGTGAGGCATATCGAGGAGCAAGCCTCACTCGTGAAAGAATTTTTTTCATAAAACATAATTAACCGTAATTTAAATTTTCAAATTCTAGAAATTAATTAGTTATAATTAAATACATAACTCCATGACATTTTAAGGCTAACTTCATGGTTTAAACATCCAAGTTGTTATATAACTCTTTTTTTAGACTTAAATCTAAAAGAAGTCAAGTAAATATGGATATGCAAGCACAATAATGGGTAACTCTCAGCAAAATTTAAAGTTTTGAATAAAATTTAACTAAAGGGAGTAGATGTAACACCCCGTTTTCAAAATTAGGTTAGATATGTGTGTCATTCAATTGAGAAGGATAATAGAGTAAGCAGTGAATCGGTTATCATTTTTTACTTTACCATAAGGATTGGAGGATAAAATACTTGAATATTGCATGTTATGACCATCTTTGTTCATGCATGCTTTTATGTGTATTAATTTAGTCTCGATTGAATAGAAGAAAAGACGAAAGACTTGCATCCAAACATTTTAATAAAGAAAGCATTTATGCTTGATTCATACTAAAGAGTAGAGACACTAGATTTAAGGACTCAAGACTCAATTTTTGTTCATGTTGATTTATAAAGAACATGCATAACAAAATAAGAATAAGTTTAATACTTTAATAAAATAAAAAATTGCATTGCAATGAATTGTGAGCTTAAGGACTTGCAAATACTTGTCTACAAAAGATGAAAAGCCCACAATCAAAAAGAAAAGAAAAAATATTGTAAAAAAATAAAAAAATCAGCACACAAATGAGGCAGTGCCTCGAGACGTTCGCCTCGAGGCACACCTCATAAGCATCGAGGCGCACGCCTCACTGAGGCTGCATGAGGCTATAGCCTCGAGGCGTACGCCTCAGCACCTCGAGGCACGTTTTTAAAAACAATGGTAGCAATTGCGTGAGGAAAGTCGTTGACAATGAGGAGATTGTCGGAGGCAACATGGGGGGACTCAAAGTATTGCTCTTGGAGGTGATGCACCTGCCTTGATCATAGGGGTGCAAGACAAAGGAAGAGGCATAGACAAACGCGTAGATGCACGTATGCGGTAGTGGTATGGATTAAAATAATAATTGGTTTTGTGTTTGGTTAGATAAACTTAAGGGGTGGTTAGGTTAGTAAAGTAAATTAACAACATGGGCTTGCATGTAATACAAAGTAACTATATAAGTCTTTGAGTGTAAATATAACTTGTAGAGGGATGACATGTTTTTATAGGAAGGAGGTAAGCTTTCATGAGAAGGTGGCAGCCTTTTGGTCGGGTCTGATTGTGGATGGCTCAGCTATTAGAAGCTTGATCTTGAAGTTGGAGACACTTCGCAAGATTCTTATTACTTATAGGGGGATCGGGGTGGAGAGGGAGCATAAACGCTCCTCAACACATAAGGAGATTATGTATCTTGATTTGCTATGGATGATCAGAATCTAGATGATGTTTGGTGACTTAGTGCAAAAAGATTATCGAGGAGAAGGATCGGAAGAGAGAAGCGAAGCAGAGGGAAATATCTCGGCAAAAATGGTTGAATGAAGGGGATGAGAATGCAAGGTTTTTCATACTATGGCTAGTGGTCGGAGTTGTCGGAATCACGTCCATTTTGTATCTATTAGGGGTGAGGTTTTCACAGGGAGAATGCAATGGCTGGGGTTGTCACTGATAACTTCAGATTAACGAGCCAGTGTGCATCATCAAATTGTTCTCGGTGGATTGACCTAAGGTTTTTCCATATACACAGTAAGGAAGTTGATTGCTTTATTGGAGTTTTTGAGATGCATGCGATTCAGAATGCAATTTTTTATCTCAATGCTGATGGTTGTTCTAGGTCTGATGGATTTCATGTCTTCTTTGTAAGGAATTTTGGGACTTGGTTGCGAAAGATGTGCTGTCCATGGTGATTGAGTGCACCTGTGGGAACTTCGAATTCAATCGCCTGAGTCTATCTTGCATTTGTTTTTTTCCCAAAAAAAGATGTTGTCTGGGTGGAGAACTTGCATCTCATTGTGAACTTGTCTAACACAACTTTTTATTGCAAAACTATTAACGCGTCTGTTTTGAGGAATATAGGATGGATCTTTTCGCTTGCCCAGAGTGCTTTCCTGCCTTGTAGGTAGATGATGGATAGTGTAGTAGCGACTTTGGAGATTGTTTCTGATTGAAGAGTCGTCATGTTCTTGGGTTGCTTTGGAAGGTGAACTTCTTGAAGGCTTATAACTGCATAAATTGGCGGTTCCTTTGAGCATCATTGCATTGACGGTATTTCTCGGACACTTAGATCCCCTCGATGAAGCAGTGTATTATGACCTCTTCATGTGTTCATTTGGTCAATGGGCTCATATAGGGTAGATTCTTCCAACCACAGAGAGATGTTCGACATGGTTGCCCATTGGCTCCTTGTAACATCCCAACCCCAAACATAGTACCATACCTAAAATTCACGAAGTGTGGGTGCGGTTTATAAGTGGTGGGTATTACTACTTGACAACTTGGGCTTAAACATTTTGGGTGGTTGCCAACGGATCCATCTGGGCCCGTACCCAACAAGTTGTCAGGGTTAGTTTTCTTCGATAACGGACCGGGGACCTAAGTCCGAGAAGTTACAAATGGTATCAGAGCCAAATTCTCTCTGATAGTGGAAAGGGCTACCCGAGAGGTGGAGCCGCCCCTACAAAGAGGTTGGAGGAAATGGCTACCCAGAGCGTGCAACCGCCACTGTCACTGGGAATAAGTGAATGGACCATGTCGCAACGAGGATGTTGCGAATATAAGTGGGGGAGGTTGTAATATCCCAACCCCAAACATAGTACCATACCTAAAATTCACGAAGTGTGGGTGTGGTTTATAAGTGGTGGGGATTACTACTTGACAACTTGGGCTTAAGCATTTTGGGTGGTTGCCAACGGATTCATCTGGGCCCGTACCCAACAAGTTGTCAGGGCCAGTTCTCCTCGATAACGGACCGTGGACCTAAGCCCGGGACGTTACACTCCTTCTTTCTTTATTCTGATGGTTGATGCTCTTGCGGTGATAGATGATCGATATGTTGTTGGTGGTCATTGTTCTGTTTGCTTGAGGGAGGAGTTGTACCTATCGATGTATAGTACATGATGACACGATCCTTTTTGCGGAAGGTGGCGTGCCAAGCTATAGAGGATTGTTTGGCGGATCTTCATTATTCGACAACATCTCAGGGTTGAGGATCAATTAGTTACAAGAATGTTTTTATGCCATGTGGTCTGAGTGTGGACAGAGTTCCATATGGTTAAGAGAAAATTACATAGCTTTACTCACTTGTCGTGCAAGAAATACAAATGGAAAATTACAAGGCAGCACTTGTCACACAAGTAAGAAATATAAAGGAAGTCACAACATAATTTAGCACATATAATTTTATGCAACTTAGATATTCATATTATGAGATAAAAAATAAAGTAGAAGTGACCAAGTAACATTACAATGACTTTTAAACTTTTTATGAGAGGATAATCTTACAACTTTTCAAGTACCAATAGGCAATAATTAATAACACGAACATGCATGTTCTCTAAAAAAATATCTACAGTTCTTGCAAAGGTTACATTTATCTCATGAAGTAAATTTATTCTCTTGAAAATATTTTTTCCAATGTTAAATTTGCCACATGTAAATTATATTATAGTTTATTTTATCATATACTAAAAATATTAGAACAACGTGCATCTAACAATCCCCTTTAACAGATCAAAGTCAAGTCAAATAACTAAAATTATTGTATTGACTTTTATACTTTTTATTATAACGGAGAATATATAAGTTTCCACTAAAAACCAGTTTCTTTTTTATGGATCCAAATTCTTTTATAAACAAGTAATCTTTTAAATGTGTAAACTATTTTATAGTTTTATCCATTATAAAGTCAGAATATCAGATTTTTTAGCAAGAAAATATTATATATGTATATAACTTAAGTACTCTGTGTCCTGTCGAAAGAAATTGTGAGATACATAGCAACCTTTTTGTTAGAATTTGGCATAGCCCAGCAATTGTTTCAAATTAAATAAGTTTAGAAAATAAAAGTATGATGTTAAATTATCATCTGAGGGACAACTACGCAATTTTTATATCAAATTGGTCAAAATTCATCTCATAATTAGAACTTAGGAGTTGAACCTACATCCCTGCTGCCGTAGGGGAACTGTAAGATTATCCAAAACCATCATACAAATTATATGTTAAATAGACAGAAGGACCTACAAGTAAACACAAATACAATATGCTAGTGCCAGTGTCATGGGCAACTGTAAATTCAAGACAGCTAAGTCAACATACGGACCAGCTTGTAACCATTGCTGTATAGGTTCTGCAGCTTCTCTGGGATTGATGGATATAAAAGTGACCATTCATCTGGCCCAATTCTGCAAGAAAATTGTGGCATTCAATTAGAACACAGTGATCTACCGACCAAAGGGAAAGAATTAGTTCAGTTACAGGCAACATACCTTTTTATAGATGTACTTACGAGGCAGCCATCAAAATCAAATGCAGCTATTTTCTCTGAATCTTGGAGATTTTCATCCTAACAAGAGTAATGACAGAAACAAAATGACCAAAATGTGTTGTGGACTTGCATGACATACTGGCATTGTACTTTCATAGACGGTTCAGAATGTTATATAATAAAGAAGTGACAAAATAGCAACCAAGTCTTTTCCCACTGTGGAGAAAGATGAAAGAACACAATGATTTGTTTTATTCAAGAGGTCTAGGGGTCCTTATATAGGACGGAACCCTAGAGAGCTCATAACCGGGAAAATACATAAGTCATGGAATGAAATTTCGCGAAATTTCGGTTTCGAGAGGTCATGGGTATCGAAACTCTTATATATATCGATTTCCCGGATTTCGACCGAAATTTCGGTGATATTTCGACATTTCGATCCATTTCGACCCATTTCGATTGAAATTCATGGATCTCAGTACAAAATTTCCTGGATTTCGACCGAAATTTCGGTGATATTTCGACATTTCGATCCATTTCGACCCATTTCGGCTGAAATTCATGGATACATGGTATGTTCAGACAAGATGGTACATACATCGATTATTCAACTTGGGGAGCTTCTTCCCCTTTGGGTTTAAGCAGTGGAGATGAAAAAACTCTATAGCTTCTATATATTTGATATAGCTTGTTCCTTTCATTTGTTTGTCATTTATCTTCGTAAATAGATGCATCTTTATTGTAAGTATGTAATTAATTCTGTAATTCATTCGAACTTTGTCTGTGACGGTTATTTCTATGAACAAAACATTGTTTAATAAATCATTATCTACATTTTTAAATAAAAAATTCTTTTCTATTTTTATGAACAAAAGATGTCTTCTACGTGTTGTTAACTTAGTTATTTTGATTTCCATTTCCAGTATCTATCCGACTGCTCAACAATATGTCTAATATGACCGATATGGTGTGATATAAGGCGCATGGATGAGAGATGTGTGTGATATAAATGTGCATTTGTAAGATGTTGTTTTAAGATCTTGGATTGGATGATATTAATTTCTAGTACATATCAGTCAAGAATCAACATTAACATTGATTTGACCGATATGACTGATATGTCCGATATGTGCGATCTAAGGGGAATATATAAGCAATATGTGTGATATAAGTGTGTATTTGTAAGCTATTTATTGTTGTAATAACTCATAAGATCTTAATTTCCAAAAAATCATCGAAAAATGGCTTTTTTGAGTCATTTTCGACATTTCCACCGAAACGGTCGAAATTTCCCGAAATTTCACCGAAATTTCGATTTTGGAGGGGACCGAAACGAGATCGAAATCGAGATTTCGAACCTTGACATAAGTACCCCCAATGGGGTTACAATGAAATAGGCTAAGTATAAACGCATCTCTAACAATCTCCCTCAAGTTTGAGCATATCTATCGATCATGCCCAACTTGGAAATTATCCAGGAGAGGCGCTTCTTAGGTAAAGCATTCGTGAATACATACGTAAGTTGAAGATCTGTCGTAATGTGTAGAGTAGTAATCTTCCATCCTCGTACGGCATCACGTTAAAATGGCAGCCAATCTCTATGTGCTTAGTCCGCTCATGAAACAAAGGATTCACAGCAATGTATGTAGCGGATTTGTGTTCACACATAGAGGAATAGGAATAATGACAACAATACCAAGTTCCTGTAGAAAGGTCGGTAACCAAGTAATCTCGCAGGTACCCTAGGCCATAGTCATGTATTATGCCTCTACATTGATCTGGAGACTACAATCTACTTCTCGCTCCTCCAAGTAACAAGATTTCCTCCAACCATCATAGCATAACCTGTAGTGGAGCGATAATCCTCAGGTGAGCTCGCAAAATCTGCATCAGCATATGCAATAACATCAGTGAAGCCATTTGCCCCATAGAAGAGGCCATGTCCTGTTGATTCCTCTAATAAGCAGTAGGGTGCGGCAGGTTGATTAACTTCCCTTGATTGTGATGCTGGAAAAGAGGCTCACTGGGTAGAAGTCTTCTTGCCTTTATTAAGGAGGTAAATTGGTGCTACTCAAGTATGTCCTTTCGGCTATTCCCATTTTCTCCTTCTTTTCCAGAATTCTTCCAGCTGGAATTCGGCGAAGACCTGGGTTTATCATGAATACTTCTTCTTGTCCTCTCCTGGTGACTCCACCGGAGCTCATCGACTGGAGGACAGTTGCGTTATAAAGATAATTATGGGCTTGGTGTTGTCTAAGTGGATCTGTTGCATTTGGGGAGACATTGATGATTTCTTCTATACCATGTTTTGGAAGATTTACAGGGTGTCTACTCATTTTTTGAAGTCATGAGAGGTTGCCCACTCATCTTCCACGTTTTAAAAGGATTGTGTTTTTTGTTGTTGAAGATTAGGCCGCTATTGCGGTCACTTCTAGTGGATGGTGGTGGTTTCAGTTTCTGACGTGATGAGTGGACGAAGGATGGGGCTCTTTGTGAGCATTTCCCCTGTTTGTTTGCCATGGTGTCTAATCCTGATATCTCTGTGATTGGGACGTGAGAAAATGTCACCTATTTCCTGATCTTTTAAAGTTTTTTATCACAGAATGGCGGGCCTTATGGAATTTAAGGAGTGTCTAGATGGGATGGATGGTCCCTCCTTGGGGTGTGATCATTTAGAGTTGGTGCGATATGGTAATTTTTCAGTTAGAAAAGCCTACAAGGCTCTATTTGGGATTGTGGTTTTTTATTCGAAGGAATGTGTTGATGACTGCAAGTGGATTTGGAATTGGAAGGTACCTATAAGGATTAAGGTCTTCCTCTGGTTATTGCGACGATGGAGGGAGGTGATTGAGGCCAGACTGGCTCATTTCTTTCACGATGCTGATGCTGCCTATGCTCGTTGTTTAAGCGAAGACACATATCATTTTCTTCGATTATGACGGTTATTAGATTGTTTGGAAGAAGTTTGGATTCTCATAGGTGGCAACTGTTGGGTTGAGCTGACATGGTAAGGATATTTCCAGGGTTGTTGCCATGGTTTAGGTTCTCTGACTGGTAGGAACAGGATATTGTTCCAGCATGATAGATTTTACGCTGAGAATGTTGTAGAATGGGGTGAACGACTGAGAATGTTGGCTACCTTTTAGCCCTGCACTTGTAATTTTGTGAATACATGAAGAAGTTTTTTGGGCTGGCACCTTAATGGTGAACATCCCATTTCTTTTAAAAAACATGTAAATTATGAAAGTATACATGTACAGAAAAATTCCGTTATATTTTAGCCTTTATTCAATTCTTTGTTACGCCCTGCCCCCTCTAAAGTTATACTCAGTCTTACAATATTCTGATCAATATATTCCACCAATTTATTTATCCTAGAGTTCATCTCCACTGTACACACGCCATAAATCAGGAGGGAGCTTGTCAAGGAGTCGTAATGGAGAAAGTTGAGGGGTCCATGGGGCAGCGTGGAAGTGATCACATGCAATGCAGTTAATGTGGCATAGTGCTGCATGCTGGGTCAGGTGGGGCTTGATGAGTGGTGGCCAGTGGTTGCAGCTGATCATCATCATGGATGTTGAATGGCTCTTGGGGGTAGGCATTACTAGAGCTAAGATGAGTGTTTGTAGTGCAATTTGTGATGATGGAGATCTTCAGGGAAAACATGGGGGAGGGGTTGCATTTGTCTGGGTGGGTGGTCAGGATCTCGATGGATGCCAATGCCAATGTGATGTTCGCAACAGAGGAAGACATCATTCATGCTGAGATTGGAAGGAAGGTAATGAAAGTGGTGAATGTGTTAAGTAGCAATGGTATCTAGAAATGTAGAATGAAGAGGGGGAATGAATGACATGTTATGCTAATTTTGATAGCACATGAATAGTAAAATGGTGTTTTTAATGGTAGGTTTGCCGAAAGATATCTCACATGGACCAGGTTGTAAAAGTTCACAGGTTTATAGGGGTTGGGGTGTAAATATGAAGTTTTTCAATAGCACTTCAGACGGAGCTGTTGCAGCGTACGGGGCCGTCTACGGGTAGGGACCACTTGGAGTGGAGAGATGGAAAATTTTCAATTAGGAAAGCATATCGTTTTTTGGTGGATGATGGGGCGGTGGTGCAGGACGAGATGAGGGTTGACATGGGGATGATTTGGAAGAGTAAGGTGCCTAATCGGGTTAAGATCTTCCTTTGGTTGTTCAGAATGGGGAGGATTCTCTCCAAGAGTCGTCGGGGACTTCTGCTGGGCGTAGAGAACGTCTCCTGTGATCGTTGCAATATGGCAATTGAGGACGCGGACCACTTGTTCTTTACCTGTCAGGATTCGAAGGAGGTGTGGGATAGGGCCAATGTGGCATGGCTGGAGAGCCGGGATTATGACGCTTTTTGGAGGAGCATGAGATTGGTTTGCGGTGTTGGCCAGGAGGACAGCTTTTTTCCTTTTGTTGTGGTTTGGTCCATCTGGTGTGCTAGGAATGAGCTTATATTTAGGGGGCAAAGGTTTTATTCTAAAAATGTGATTGACCACTGTAGGGCGTTATGTTCCTCATGGCAGGTATAACATGATGTAATCCTTTCTTGTAATATTTATATATAATTATATATAATTTGAGGTGACTCCCTGTTTGGGAGGCCACCCTTTTTACTCTAAAAAAAACTGCTGTTACGTTGTTTACAGTGCATGCATGCAACTATCCCAGTAATTAAAAATGACCTCAACTTTCCTCCACTTTTTGCCTTGACAATATACTTCAATAAAGCATATGCATATTGATGTCTTGGACACTGGTGACTTTCCTTGATAATACATTTCAATAACTGTATTGCAACATGGCAACATCGTGAAGTAATTATGCCTTACACTTAGTCAGAGTTTCACAGAACTTCCAATTGTAAAATGCGGATTTGGTTAACTTTATACTATTGTGTTTAGATGTTTCTGTTTTTTTTGCTCTCAGTTGCAGAGGGCTGTGGTGTTCCGGTGTGGTTTGAACCTGTGTCAGTAATCAAATCAGAAAGAGTTGCATCAATTGCTAAGTATGTGAGTATAATATTCTTGTTTCTCTCATGCAGTAGACATTTATGTTCCAGTTTGTTTTCTGATCTCTAGTGAAATAGATGGACAGCAAATGTTGTCATTATTCTTCTTTGGTATCGTTTTGTTCCTTTTGTCATGCATTTGTTTCATTGAGTCTTATTTATTTCGTAGTTTAGTTCTTATTTAATGTTTCATTCTTTGTTCATCCATATGGCAGATAACGTTTACATCCCCTAACGAACACGAGCTTATTGCAATGGCAAATGCTCTATCCTTGGGAAGTCAGTGTTTTTCGTATTGTGATGTGGACGAGAAAGGAGAAAGGTTCTCTCCTGAAGACATAGCACAAAGATTAAAACCAGCAATATGCTTTTTGTTGGACCAAGGTATCAAGGTTGTTGTCGTCACTCTGGGATCAAATGGGATGCTTCTATGTTCCAGAGAGGATCCAAATTTTATGCAGAGGGTTAATAATAAAGTTAGATCCACGAATCAAGTCAAACTGTATGAACTTGTCCATGGTAGCTGTTCATCACATCAGCTCATCCATTCCATAAACACCGCAAGGAAAAATTATGCATATGCATTGCATTTCCATGCACTTCCGGCATCAGTGGTGAGCCTTACAGGAGCTGGTGACTGTTTAGTGGGTGGTGCAATAGCATCCATATGCTCCGGGTTAGACCTTATCTGTAGTATGGCTGTTGCTGTATCTGTGGCAAAGGCAGCAGTAGAGAGCAAACTCAATGTGCCCCCAGATTTTTCTCTGAAGGATATTGCAGGTACTGGTTATAGATGAGTTTGCTTATGTGCCTCCAGACTCATATGAGTTTGCTTATGTCAAGCTTCTCGATGTTTGCTTATGTGCCTCCAAACATAAACTCAATGTGCCTCCAGACTCATAAAAGTTTGCTTATGTCTAGCTTCTCTAATGGAAATCACTTGTGGAGGTTGAGGACTTCTGAGTTTTGGCATTTGTGGCTATCGTTTTTTTGGTGGAAGTTGCAAAAAAAACAGCATATTTATTTCTGTAAACGGGATGAACTGGTTATATATAGGATGCCTAGATCTGGTTTATAGTATTTACCGTTTAGTATTGATAAGCGGATGTTATGAACTTTTACTTTTGGTTCCTAGGAATTTTGGAGAAAGGACTAAATGGAATCATTACCTTCTTTTTCAACGCAGATGATGCAAAGCTCTTGTGTTCTGCTGCAAGATTATTTATCCTCAGATGAATGGTGTTTGCAGATAGATGTTATTCTTACTAATCCAATCCAGGTTGGCAAATCATAATGTGTATGGCTCTAGCTAATTTTTAACTGTATTGTTTACCGCTCTAATTTAGCTGGACAACAAACCATTAGATTGCAGGGAAGATTTTGCTGGTGACGATGCTGCCTAACAGAAATCCTAAATTCTAGAGTTCCCTCTCAACGTTGGCGAGTTGATCGTTGAATGCATCTTAGGTGGCATAGAGTCCTTGCTGTTAGTCATCAATTTGGAGATTTGATGTTATTTTAAGATTTCGAAGTCTCAATTTAGCTAAGTGAAGCATTACATTTTCGTGCTCTATGTTCCATCTTATATTTTAATGCAAGTGCATATTCATGCTAATTCCGTGCACCTCACTCCATGCAGGAAAATGCTAGTGGAAGAAAACCTCTGTATTCGAATCTGAATGGAGAAATAACAATGGATTCAGCCTTTCAGATAAAGATCACTTCTATAGATACGAAGAATACATATATATGTTCCACATAATTAACATTTCCTGGTGCTGCTTATCTAGCAAAATTTTTGTTTAATGAGTCACTAGGACCAAAATTTACCTGACTGCAAGGTACATTTTTTTTGATCGTAAAATAGCCATTGAAGTTTAGTTTTGTGATTCATGTCCATAGAGCTCACGTTACATAAGACCCATTAAGCCGCCATCACATCTTCACCTTCTTGTTCTTGGTTAAGTAGGAGTGTTCATCGGGTGGTCACCTGGCCCAGTTTCATAATTTATGACCTTGATATAGCCGGATTGTCGGTCAACCCAATCCATATAAATCAGGTACCTCAGTCATGTTACATTGGATGCAATGTTGCCAATGGCTACACATCACGGATTGGTCAAGAAATAACTTGAGTCAGAAAACTCTGTAGACTGTAGTTGCTTAAAATAGTCATCCTTTCACTGTTTATCTATGGGATCTGCATATTGATATTTTACCTAACTTCTTATTTTTTTTACAACCTAAAGATCTCTCACTGTCCCTCTCTAAAAAATGTTTATACATGTTGATGGTAGTGAGAGGAAATTTCTCTTGCTTTTAAACATATGATAGAGCTTTCAAAAAGTGAGGGGATGCATTTTTGTGGTCAAAATGAATGTAATGAAAATGGAAGTAAATTAAGAAGACTAATTTTCCTGTACACATTCAGTGTGTTACTGCCTCCTGTAAGGAAGTTCTGGAAGATAAAATCCGTGCAAGTTCCCGCTGCCATTTCAGAGATGCACAGAGACGTGAATATCATGATCTCATACTTAAGTTGCATATATTTATTACTTGGTACATGATACCAGGGAATTGAGCCTGCAAGGCGTGGTGTCTACATGATCTGTTTCTTCACCTTATTCATACAAACATTGGCATGCCTTATTTAGCGAGACAAGACACGTACATACATGTTCACATATGCATATCTGTTTGTGCTTAGTAACACAACTTACTGCATATGCAGCGACCGTCGGAGGCACATACGTTACGAGTATACCCTATTCTCTTGCATACACGTAAACAATAACTTTCGCATACTTGTTCACTTCTATAGATGGCTGCTAGAAAGGTGCACACCCTCTGAGCTTCCACGCTGACCATTTCATCTGCATCTCACCACAACGCCAATATTTAATAATTATCATTTTACAGAAAGTAAATGCTGACTAATACGATTTATATGACAGTTTTTTGAAGGAAATTTTATGGGTTTGGACCCTGATCTTTTGAGTTGATGTTCGACATATGTGATTATTGTTATGGATGTATAAAACAAGAAGTTGGAAAAGAAGACTAAGAAATTAAGGGGTGAGATCGAAATGAAGTTGTTTCAGGGACGAACCGGAGGAGAAGAGGGCGAGAGCGAGCAGGAAGAAGACGAAGGAGGTTTTGGTGATCATAGACATGGAAGCCATCGGCTGATGCTGATCTCTCCTGTGACTGAAAATCCTTCGTATTGGCTGCCTCTATTTATAGAGATGGACATGGGGATAATTTCAGTCTGTGCTGGCATATAAAAATAGGGGATATTAAATTGTAGTTATTGTGTATTAATTTAGTGCAGGAGATGTTGCAGAACTTGGTGAGGATAGGTCAAGCCGCCAGGGCCCAGGGCCATAGTCAATGTTGATGTCCTCATCATTTGGAGGAAAACCAATGTTTATGTGATTTTTTACGCTGGCGTCCCTTTGAGATTTTGCAATTTCAGCTATGTCCCTACATTTTTTTGCAAGAATATGTGCCCGTATATTCTTACAAAATTCACAGTTATCCTGCCTTATCCATATTGTTATATGATCGGCGACGGTTCTTATATCAAAAATCCATGGCTACTTTTCAGAATTTTAGCTAATCATTGCCAATTTTTAAGTTCGAAATTTAGCGACGATTATTCAGAATATTACAAAATAGCAATAGTTGAGTGTTGCTACATATATTGTCAACTTCGAGCATAGACAATATTTTCGCAACTAATCATCACTATATATTTAACAGATGATATAATTGTGGATTATTTAAAAAAACGTTACTATATAAACCTATTTTGTTGTAGTGGAAGTAACATAATGGAATTTTCTTTATATAAATAAAATTCTTTATGTAATTACATATGTTTTATGTAAAATAAAAAGTAATGTACCTCGTGATCCAATTCATTCTGACATCATTTCAAGTGTATATCATAAAACTTTATAACAACGATAATGAATTGATGTCATTTGTCTATAATCAAACTATCGATTTCTTGAAAATAGTTGCAATGTGTCTCACGTAAAACAAAAATAAATTATCTTCTGATTCTCTTCAAAATTAAACAAAAGCCATAAACATACGCACAAATAAAGAGAACCGTTGATCTTGAGATTGATATATATTAGATATACCCTTCTCTCCTTTTTTTTGAATAGACCAATTTAACCAATATTTTTTTCCTTTCGCATCGTTATCCATGGATAGAAACACGAGGATTATCGGTTTCCTGTTATATCCGTAAGTCTATATCAGTCGAGCAATGTACTGTTCATCTTCACATTAACGACGATAAGTTGGGATTTTTACATCACAAGTCTTGTAAATTTTGTAAATTGTCTTCTCGATCTTGTATTCTTCGTAATAGCACTTAACTCTTGAAAAGTTACTTCGTCTAATATCACGAACCCTACCGTTAATTTAATTCTTCTTCTGCCAACATCTTTGAGTTAACATTGAGTTAATCAAACTATACCGAATAGAGTGTGGACCTTCATCCCTTCTCTAGATCTCCTTCCTTTTTCTTCCCCTTCTTCCTCCGTCAACGTTGTCGCTTTTGCTGCCTCCAGGAAATGACACTGCACCTGTAGATACTATGTTGGGGAGAGGAGCATCAAGCTGCTCCCCACCACACATAAGTCCTAGGGATGAAAACAAACACAAATATATTCGTATCTGCATTCGTCAAATAGAGGATATGGATGCTATTTTCTTGTATCTAGCGAATACGAATGCAAATGTTCAACATTCGCCGAATACAAATACGAATATAGTATCCTCAACTTTGACGAATACGAATGTGAATATGAATGTTGAAAATTTTGAAGATACGAATTTGAATATTCATTTTTTGAAGGATACGAATACGAATGTTCAAATTTTGGATGATACCAATACTTATATAGTATATAAATAAGTTTGGTAAGTTTTCTTTTGTTATTTAGTTTTATATTTTCTTTTATTATTTAGTATTTTTTATGTACATATTCATTATTAAAATATTTAAAATACTTTTTATACAATTACGAACCTAAAATGTTTATAGCTTTTAAGTAAATTTAGACATGTATAACATTCGTATATTAATTCGTATTTGTTTGTAAAATATTCGTATCTGAATTACCAATATTCATTTTGCATTCGTATTCGTATTTTGAGGATATGATTTTACATTTTACACATTCATGTGATATTTGTATTCGTATTTATATCCAGATTTTAAAAAGGATGAGGATATGGTAACACCTATATTCGTATCTGTACATAAATAAAAAGGATTTCATTCTTTTATTCTTTATACATTCATATTTTCATAATATTGTAAATATTATATATATTATATTAGAAATAAAAAAATCACAATAAAACTCATTAGAATACATTAACATGAAAAATGCATATAAAATATAGATAAAATACCTATAAGATATACATATCTATTTATCTAAGTGTACAAATAACAACATAAAAATATAATAAAAATATATTTTTACTCACAAAAAAGTTATAAATATATAAATAAAATAGTTAAATACTAAAAGAAAATACATAAAATAAAAAAATGTATAAAATATAGGCAAATATACATATAAATAAACTATTAAAAATTAACTACTAATAAATAAAGCCAAAATAAATAAATAAAAATCATAATAAAATACTACATTAAATAAGAAATATTTTTTATTTTATACACAAAAATTAATAAAATCATATACTATTTCTAATTATTTATTTTTGAATAAAGTTGCTGCTTTGTCCTGTAGCGAGCCTGGCTGGACTAATAGGATCGAGTCGTTCGTTGACCTCTGGTCAACAGTTCCCCCTAGGTCTGATTTGACGCGGACCTGTCCACTCCCCCATTTTCTTGCCTTTTTCCTGGCCATACCATCCATCCATCGAGATCTCCCCTTCTTATGATATGATCATTGATTATTGTACATACACGCCGCACTCTCTAATCACGTGTACATACGCCCAAATCCCTGGTTTTAGCCGGTCAATAAGGGTGCTGTGTTAGGTCTATAAATAAACCCCCTGAGTCTCCTTGCAATTTTGGTCACCATTAAGAATCTAAGAGCATGGTTTAGTTCCTAGGAGGAATCCTCGTGACAGGGGGAGTGTTCTTAACAATAGGCCAAGCTCCAGGAGCAAGGAGTGCACCCACGGCTGCCCATCGTCGGCGACCCTACTCCTTACGCTCGAACATGTATAAGAGTTGCATTTTTATCCTTTATTTTAGTTGCATCTAAGCTTAGCTTCAATTTCAAGTTCTTTGATTAATCTCCAGTTAGTTAGATTATCTTAATCGTCTATCCACGTACTTCACCGGAGTTGAGCTCCGACGAGCTCCTCCACGTGCCATCAACGCCTTTTCGCCCTTTTCTTCGTTTCCACTTAGTTCCTGATCACCTTCTGATCACACCGCTCATCTCCAGTCCCCCATATCCCTAGTGGATATGGATATTCTCTTTCCGAGCTCCGTTGTTCGCCGGAGAGCGCCACCCGCTCCACCTCTTTCTCCGTTCCATGCATAACCAGATCGAGATACTTTGCCCTCGATCAATGAGTTCATTTTTACAAGTCTTAAGAGCCAAAGAAGCACCTGGAGGCAGAATCAAAACCGTTGGAGGTACCTGGAGCACCTCCCCTTTATCGACCTCGTGGGGGTGCTCCAGTGACCCTCTGCCATTTCTGAGACCCCCAGCCAATAGAGGACCACTCCGGGCATCTATCTGGACCCCTTGGAGCAATGATGGAGATTTCGCTGGAGGAAGTTCACCCAAGCAAACCTTCTTCCCTATTCTTCATCATCCCCTCCCTGCCGTCAGATGAAGAAGGAGGCCCCAGTTTTGATCCTCGTCGTTGGATGACGCCGTGCCTCGACCATCAGATCAGCTTCGCTGATCAAATCCACGTCGTTCCATCGTGAAACGTTATCACCCGTTGGATGAACGCTACGTGTCTAAGTGAAATGCATCCCGTCGTTCGCCAACACCTTATATTGGGGTAAATTGCAAACTTAGCCTCATCTTTTGGTAGTTTATTTTTTAGTCTTGTAAATAAAAGTTAGCGTGTAAATAAATTGGTCATTTTGCAAATGGAACCCTAAACTTCATGTATTTACACTTTGGTCCTTCCCGGAGTCACGTGTTGTCCCCATGTGAATGGGAAAAAATGCAATATTCACCCTGACATTTTGTATATTGTACATTAGACTTTGAAAATCAAATAAATGTTTTATTACGTTCGCGAAATTACGTCTGAGCCCATATAGTTTATTTTATTTACATTTTTGCCCCCGATAGGACTGATATTTTGTGGCATTTTCTCTATTTATTAAAAATACCTATTGAGCTCCTAACCATAAACAAAAATAGGGAAAAATAACTCATGCCTTATACTTTCATGCCACGTGCTTACAATGGAGACTATTTATTCCCTGTTTGATTTGTAAAATACCAAAAAATGTTAAAACACCTTCAAAAATTCCAAAAAAATTATATATAGTTTATATATTTATATATTGAGTCCAGAAAACAAAAACCCCTAAAAATAGAAAAAGAAAATGATAAAAATCGTAAAGCTCCAAAATCCAAAAAATATTATAAAACACCAAAAATGTGTTTTTCCTATTTTATAATTTTACTTATATAAATATTTATATATTTAAATTGATTTAGGTAATTTTGGGACATATTTAATTTTTTTAACATCCAAATCCATTTTAGGTATTTTTAATTCCTTATTTGGGATATTTTTGACTTTAAAAATACATAAAAATTAGCAAAAATTCCTAGAAAATTAGAAAAACATTAGAAAAATATGAAAATATAAAAGATTTTTTTTGTATTTTATCTATATTTATTATTATTTATAAATAGACTACTATATATTAAGTATATAAAACCTTCTATATGTTATACTGTTTATGTAAAAGAAAAAGAAAATATAAAAAGATAAAAATATAAAAAGAAAATACAAAATATTTTTTTAAATAATATATAATATAAAACAATGATAAAAAATATATATAAATATAATATATATATATAAAAGCTATAATAAAAATATCTATACATGATGATTAACTTGGTTACACAAAAAGAAAATAACCTTAGGCTACCTGGATTGCTCTCTGTGGTTCGACCTCTACATGCTTTCTTACTATGAATTTTATGGTAGAGATAAATAAATTTTAATTCCACATTTTGCTCTTAATTGAATTATGTGTATCATGGGCTGATTGTTGATTAAATCCATGGTCTTCATCGGTCACCTCGACGACGGTGTTCCCGCCTTGTGTGGAACACATGACCGATGATCATTTTGGGTTTATCAAAGGCTCAAGTAGAGCTCCAGGCTGAAGATCTCCCATGTCCCAATCGAGGGGACCTGGGACCTTGCTGAATGTACCTGCACACGTGGAGGGCTCCCAGGAAGGAGGTGCATCTGTCGGCATGAAGATTCGAGCTCGGATGAGGAAGAAACCAGAGATTGAAGGTCATCAGAGCACGAGTTCTTCGTGTTCTTGGAGACCATCTAGAAGCTGTTCGATGCAAGCCCATTCTGAATCTAATCTCCACAGTCTATGCTGAGGTGAAGCAGTGCGTCCCTCCACCATCTGATCATCCACGTGGCTACCTCAGATCGATCCGATCTGGGGGCAATTAAGGGGTAGATTTCACACCCCTTCGCATTTTGATAATATCTAGAAGTCCTTTAAACTTGTAATGTTAAAAAAATAGTGGATAAATTGCATGTATGCCCTTGACCTATATTAAATTTGTAGTTTAGTCCTTCGCCACGTCACCTCACGTGGCGGCCCACACACGTGTGTATTTTGCGTGTAAACCTTCCAGGTTTTTTCAATTGAAGTTTAATATTAAAGCCTCAGATCTTAGTCAAAGTTTCTGGGATATTGAATGCTTTCGCATGTCTTCTATTTTAATTGCAGATATACCCTTTCCAGTTTTTGTATTTTTATTTTTGCATTTATTTTTATTAAAAATAGCTACTATGTTGTTTAATTTTGGAAAAAATATTTTAATTGTCGTAAATCTTGTTTATTCGCTTTGTATGGTTGGATTTGGCATTTGATTAGTTTTTCCATTTATTAAATTTCGTTTAGATGCTATTTATTCCTTGTCTAATTTATAAACCCCCCCAAAATACTAAACTCCTCGAAAACTTCCCAAAAAATCTTGTAGTTTCCTTCTGTTATATTTTACTTTCAGAATAAAAATCAATTAATATATCAAAAGAAAACTCTAAAAAGTGAAAAACATTGAAACATACAAAAATCAGAAAAATATTTCTAATTCCAAAATTAATGTTTTCTTCTCTGCTTTGTCACATATTGTATCTTGTATTTATTAGAAACAGTTTTGGGAATTTTTGGACATCTCTCTTTATTATAACCAAAACAATTGGACCTACCTATATTTTGTATATTTAAATACTTAAAAACACCTGAAAATTTGCAACAATCAACAAAAAAATCACAAAATATTTGAAAAATATAAAGAACAAAAAATCTATATTTCTGGAATTATCTAGATATATATACCTTATCTATATATACTTATATACATTTTCTATATACATATTATACATATTATTATATTATATAGTATATACCATTAATTAATATTATTATGTTTTATTTTGAAAATAAAAAAGAAATTAAAAAGTTTCCAAAAAAGAAAAGGAAAAGAAAATCAAATAAACAAATAAAAAGCCCACAAAAACATAGAGTAAATAATGTGCATATTTACCTCCATACCTATGTTGTCTATTTATAAATAATTTTTTGTGCTACCACGTCTTGTTCCTGTGTTCAACCCCTACCTGCTTGTCTACTATACACTTGTTTGTAGGGTATAACAAATTTTGATTCACACATATGCTTTGCTTGATTTATTTCCATTGTGTGAGTAGATTGTAGTCCTAGTCAGTTGTTCTTGATGAGGGATCACTTTAGCGACTTCGCTCCCTCTTTGTGTGGAGCGTACAATCCTCTTCCTTGTATTTTCTTGTTGAACACTTTTTTTTATCGCATTTCCATTTCTTAAGGATTTTAAAAGGATCCAAGTTTCCTATCGCACACAATCCTTGAATGCATGAGCTTCCTTCGACATTTCAAAACATCAACTTATGCAGTTCCCAAACACATCATAACTTACTACGGGAACTATCTTAAATTAAAAAATTGAGAGAATAATGACATAAGACATTCCAAATAACATTAGCATGTCCAAATAAACATAACAACACCAACTTTCAAGATCGAGCTTCTAACATGAAAGTCCAAAACACCATGTACCAATGTAACTATAACAATGTGAACACGTCTTACTCCAATAAAGAATGAAATCAGATCTAAACCAATCATCTAAACCAAATAAAGAAAATATCACAAACTCGTCCGAACAATATATCAATCAAACTCACCTTCAAACAAATGAATGCATGCATGTTGGAAAACCAAATCAATAGATATATTATTCTTGAAGAAATAGGAAGAAAATATTCAATCACTAATGAAAGTATTTAAAGTTGTTGAATCATTTGAATCAATATTTATTCATCATAAAAACCTATTTATTACTTCTAAGATTATTGTCCGTATTTCAGACCCTACGGATTGAATCCATATGTACTATTGTAAGCTCCAATTGCCATGAATGATATGCGAACCATTCTATCTCCAATCAAGAAGAATTTGGAGCCATTGCTGGAGGATCTTACTCTCAGTTTTTTATTACTGAACATCCATAAGTTGGGGATACTTATATTCGGAACGTTCCGTTAAGTATGAGCCCCTATCATCATATCAAAATCTCCATGTCGAATTCTCCATGGAGTGTCCCCTCAGATCCAGAAAGGATATTGGGAATACGTTCCATTGAAGAGGTGATGGAACTCATATCCAAGCATGTGCTCATAACTGCACCTACTCGTGCGATTCGCTGCAGCCCATATACATGATCAAAATCGATCTATCCTTCATGAAATGCACATTCCTATCCAGTCATGAAATGCACGTCCCTCCTCCATATAGATATAGCCATTCCTTCACTATGCATATTAGTGTGCATGCAAGGTTCTTACCCAGAAGGACAACAAAGTTAACGTCATGGCCAGGTTCCCATGAGAACGATGTCCAGGCTCTCAGAACTGAGCTCGCCAGTCCCATGGTCATCTCCCATGAGACGAGGATGCCGTGAACTCGAGGATGCATTTCGATTGAGCATCTTCTCTATTTGAGCAATAAAAAATATCCATGATGTAAGATCAGATACTTACATTATTAGTAGGAGAGAGCATCAATATTCAACACGACATGAGAAAAATCCAATGGAACCTTATACTCCTACCAATTTTTGAGAGAAAAAAAGAGAGGACTAACCTTAACGCCTCCTCGGTCAGAGTGAATAGCTTCGTAATGGATCCCTTGATGATAAAGAGCACATGTCAACATCCTTGAAGCTATCTACAGTGAATTCCTCCTCTACTCATTATCATCGAAGGTGATGCACCGGAAGGCGGAGTAGCTGTTACCACACATGCACATCGAGTTTGGGAGGGAAATTGCAGTCAAAGAGGAACCACCACATGACAATGATTGTGACGTCAATGATGGCGTGCGAGCGATCGGACTCCAAGAAAATTGGAGATGAGAAGGGGCGAGGAATATCAGAGCCAAAGGCAAAGAGAAGAAGAACAACTACAAGAAACTGGACCTAAGACAACAAACAAATTGAATATTCGTTGTAGATATAACAATAAATATTATTCACTGTCAAATCATCTTTTGTATTTAGAATTGTTAATAAATGACACTCGTTGTTAAAGAACGAAAAACTGTCGTTATATGGTTCATTTCGAGGAATATAACAATGAATACCATTATTTGTTGCGAAATTAAAGAAATAAGCGACAAATAATATTCTTTATTATATATTTAACTATGGAAGATATATCAAATATTAATTATTTATTGCGTGTTAATTTTTTTTTAGTGTTAACCATCGATCTAAAGAGGGGAAAGAGATGCATTACCTGTCTCTTCTCTTTCGCGAAGGCATGCACTTCACTCCTCCCTTGACGTATGTCGACATAGAACATGTTCATCAGCACATGGCATTGGGAACGCCGGACATGGCGTCGTTGGAGAATGCCTACTGCCAAATAAGATTGCAGAGAGAAAGAGAGAGAGGGGAGACTCCTCGGGGTTAAGAAGGAACTAGAGAAAAAGAGAGATCGAAGGGGCACCGGAGGAGGGAAAGATTCAAGGGGAAGGGTTCCACGTATAGGAAGAAGGAGAAGAGAACCGGGATTTAGTATATTTATAGATGGGATTTTTACCCGGCAGACCTTGTAATCTTTTGCAATTACCGCTACGACCTCTGAAACATCGATATTCCTCCCATAACCTCGTAAACTTGCTAACTCTTACCCTACAGACCCTGTGGTTAACTCCCATCCATTTGTCCGTTAAAACTAACCGGATTCCGTTATATTCGTTTACATTATACCCATTTTGTTTGTCAAATTTACATTCCATGCCATTCCCCCTCTTCTTCCTCTGTGTATCTTTCCCACCCCCACACCCTTGCCCTCCCCGCCGTCCTCCTCGAAGCCCGACCCCCGTCACGCTGCCCAAAGCCCCAGACCAACCTCCCCTGCTCCCCCCTCCTCACCACCTGTAATCTGGCCCCGCTCGCATCCCCTGCCCCATCCCACTCCTCTCGTGCTAATCTGCAGCCAGAATGAACCAGATAAGCGACCCTCAATGCTCAAGGTAGTTGGCTTGTTGAAAGGCACGTCAAAGGAGAAAGCCAATCTGGAGAATCTTGAACTGTTTAAAACAGAAACGGCCAGCTCCACTGAAGACATCCAACAAGAGAGGGACAACATCTCCTGTGAGAGGGATGACATCAAGCAAGAAGATATCAAGGTAGAAACAAAGCGTGATCCAGCATCGACGACGGAGGCTATACAAGAACATTGATCCTTGAACAGACTCCCGCCCGCATCCCGACGTCGCCTCCCCTGCTTTTCCCCCTCCCGCCCGCATCCCAGCGCTGCCTCCCCTGCTTTCCCCCCTCCCTCCCGCATCCCGGCGTCGCCTCCCCTGCTTCCCCCCTCCCACCTGTCGGTCGAAGACCCCCCCACCCCCCGGAGCCGCCCCCCTGCTGCCCCCCCCTCCCCACCTCGCGGATTCAAAGGAACCCCCATCGTGCCTCTCCCCTGCTTTCCCCCTTCTCGCCCCCGGAGCCACCTACTCGATTCGAAGACCCACCCCTCTCGTCCGTCGTTCGATTGAAAGCACCCCCACTCTCCGGCATGTCGCTTGATCCGAAGCCCCCCTCCCCCCGTCTGCCGCTCGTCCAGCAAGTACGAAGAAGGAAGGAGATTGAGTGGAAGGGGAAGGAGGAAGAGAGAAGAAGAAAGGAGGGGATGTGGAAGAAAACCCACCCTTGGATTTGATAGTGTTAGATTAACTCAACTTAAACTCAAACTAGTTAGCTCAAAAAGTCTCAAATTAACGGTAGGGTCTATAGGGTAAGACGGAGCAAGTTTATGGGGTCGAGGGAGGAATATCGATATTTCAGAGGTCGTAGCGGTAATTGCAAAAGATTACAGGGTCTGCCGGGTAAAAATCCCTTTATAGATAAATTGATTATTGTAGATTTGTTGGGTTAGTTACATTATCTCTAAATAAAAAATTACGGTCACGCTATCTCCTACAAAACATTACAAAGATTTTAAAAAAGTTTATACAAGGCCATAGCATGGAAGACCTTAATGCTTGCAAGTCATAGCCGGAGAATGGTGTCGGCTTGTTGTATGCGTCACGTGCAGTAGCCAACCAGCATTGCAGGTTGATTGAGGAGGGTGATATCGACAGGTATGCCGACTCGCACGTCGTTGGCGAAGAGGAGGACAACGACGTCGGATGCAAAGTTGACTTCCGATCATTCAGGTGAGATGTCGCCGTCAAGCGATACCGAGACGTACTTGACGTATGTCTCAAACTCGCACACCGTACTGTCGACGGGAACGGGGATATGGGTTGAGTGAGGCAGCTGGAGCTTCCTATAAGGTTTTTAAAATCGAAGTGGACACCGAATCGGAAATTTTGTTGAAATGGTTGGATCAGGTTGAACCATGTAATCAAATCGGTTCAACCGGATAATGACATCATCATTATTTAAAATCGGATTAAACTAGATCGGTGAAAAAAAGTAGTTGAACCGACTAATCAAAATGAAATGAAATAATATATATAATATACACTTAAATATACTTGAAATATATATAAAATACATAGATAATATATATAGGATTTCTTTCAAATAGGACGCAATCCTTCCATAGTTAAGGAAGGCCAGCCCCTTTTTTGTACAAAACATGATGACTTTGGTAGAATACATACACAGATTTGTATTATAATGTGCAATTTTAATGTTTGTATTATAATACGCAGTTTTGTATGCGGCTTTGTATTTATAACGTGCACCTATAATACAAACTGTATACGTATTTTACTAAAGTGCTCGTTTTTATATAAAAAAGAGGTGGCCTTCCTGAACTCAGGAAGGACTGCATCATATTTGAAAGGCACCCAATATATATATATATATATATATATATATATATAGGTAAATGGAGCTGCCCTCAGGGAGTAGCCAACTTGGCTACTCCCACCCCTATTTTTCCCTCATTTTTTTTTATTTTTTTGGAAAATAAAAATTTGTATATTCATCATTATATCCCTCTCACATTCTATTAAAATTTCGTCAGAAACAGAGACTCCTACAACCTCCATCCAAACATGGTCGATTTAAAAAATCCTGCGACCGTTAAAAAATGACGTCTGGATGGAGGGCTTAGGAGTCTCTGTTTCTGACGAAATTTTAATAGAATGTAGGAGGGATATAACGATGAATAAACAAATTTTTATTTTCCAAAAAAATAAAAAAATGAGGGGAAAATAGGGGTGGGAGTATCCAAGTTGGCTACTCCCTGGGGGCAGCCCCATTTTACCCATATATATATATATATATATATATATATATAGGGGTTGATGGGGCTGCCCTCTGGAGGCAGCCAACACGGCTGCCCCGCCCCATTTTTTGGTAATTTTTTTGTTTTTTTTGGAAAAATTAAACTATGTATACTCATCCCTATATCCCTCCTATATGTCAATCGAATTTCGTCAGAAACAAAGACTCCTACGGCCTCCATTCAGACAGGGTTGATTTAAAAAATCCTGCGACCGTTTAAAAAATGACATATGGATGGAGGGCGTAGGAGTCTCTGTTTCTGACGAAATTCGAATGGCACATAGGAGGGATATAGGGATGAATATACATGGTTTTATTTTTCCAAAAAAATCAAAAAATTTGTCAAAAAATAGGGTGGGGGCAGCCATGTTGGCTACCCCTAGGGGGCAGCCCCATTTTCCCCATATATATATATTTCACACTATACATAAAGTATTTTTCTTATACACCATCATATATATATATATATAATTTGGACTAGATACTCTATAACATAATAAATTAATTATATTTAAAATCCAATACATACAAAAAGTTATGTTAGTATAATTGGTTAGAGGTGTGAAATAGGTAACCAAAGGTCATGATTTAACTCCCATTACCAACAAATTTTTTAATAATTTAAAAATTAAATGTGGTTCAACTTCGGTTGAACCTGGTTAAACCGAGTCAAAAAAATGGGGTTGAATCAGACGGGTTAATTAAAATTGGAATAACCGAATCGGCATAAACCGGATAACTGGACCAGTCCAGGCCCGATTCACCAGTTAGATCGGTCGAACCGGCTGGTCTGATCCGGTTTCAAAAACACTGCTGCTGATGTTGTTTTTGCTGGAAATGCTAGTGAATGGAGATTATAAAAAATACAAGTTTCAATGGGGGAGGAAGAAAGGTCCAGAGAAGTTTCGGTTTCTGCCATAAATCTGCAATATCCGATTTATTTGCTCCGGTTCTTTTGGTCGTACCGGTTCGTGTCAACCAGTTTCTACAGCTTCAAAAATTTTTAATTAAAATGTTGGAATTGGCTGTACCGGAACTTCACCGGATCGCGATTGCACCGGTTGCACCGGCCGTATGGTCCAGTTTTAAAAAGCATTACTATGAAGAGTTTCGATGAATGTGACTAGGAATATGATGGAAGCCAAAATTAACTTTCGAAATCCTAATCAGATGTGTCCAAAAAAATCAAACAACTTTTGGGAAAAAAAGACATGTTTTCCATGCTAAAAAGGAAGGGAACACGATGATTAAAGTGGCAGTTGGTTACCGCGAGAAGGTCGCGTCCTCTCCTTCAAATATTAGGACTCCACCCACAGATGGAACAGTTACAAATCCCCACAAATCAGAAAAGAACGCCGACGCTTATCCATGGACGAGGAGAACAAGACCGACAGCAGCACCATGCAAAGGAGGCGCAGCAGCAGATCGGAATCTATGGCGCAGACCTACGCCGTCTTAGAGAAACGACTCCAAGAATTCGAGACCCAACTCGACCAACTCTTCTCCCACCCCTCCTACGACGATCTAGGCCTCCGGAGGAAGCTTGCCTTCCTCCGTAGTCTTCTCTCCGCCGAGATGGAGACGCACTCGGAGGCCAAGCCCGAACACCTTGCCCACGTTGCCCGTAGGCTCGACGTCCTCGAGGATGCTTTCAACAAGTGGGAAGGGGAAGAGCCCCTTCCTGACTACCCCTGGCTAGACGGTCCGCCGCCTTGCTCGTGTACCGACTCGTGCTTCGATGAGGACGAATGCAAGGTGGATGAATCCGAGGTGGATGGTGGCAGCATTGCGACAGTACTCGCCGACGAGACAAATCTGGTGGCGTGTCAGGAGTTGTTACACCGGGAATCTGTTGTCCAGAATTCGCAGGAGAAGGGAAGAGGGAGGTGGTTGATCGGCGCCAAGATTGCTGGCGGTGTGGCTGTGATTTTGGTTGCTGCGATTGGAACCGTTATAAGCTGTTGGGTCAAAGAGGAGGAGCTCTTCCTCGTGCCGACCTGAGCGTCTCGAGTTCGTCGGATCTCAGGGGGATATTAGGGTTCTTCTCGTTTTACTTTTTTTTGCCGAACAAGAAATACAGTGAGATCTATAGAAGCAACTTTGATTTAGTTGCTGGATGTACAATCTTTTTGGATGGTGATTAGATTCCTATGCATAAATACAAAATGAATTCGGTCTTAACATTACAGTTTTTCTTGTTTTATTTTCCTGACCGCATGACAGAATAATTGTTTGTAGGGTTGGAACTTCGAATTTATCAATCGGAGTTCCAATGGGAGTCGTGGATTCTCGAAATTATCAGACCTACTATTAAGTTGGCGGTAGTACATGTGCTCACTAAGTACGGGGTTCATTTTTTTACCTTCGAGGAAGATTTGACCAACATGGGTCTTGCCTGTTCCTGATCTGAACATAACATATAGATGGGTGAATAGTAATCTGTGAGAAGGAAGTACCTTTGTGAATAGTAACAAGGGTTGGGCATGGTTGGGTTGAGTTACTATTGACAGAAGTACCCCCTCCTCAGAATTTACTATTCATTCAGCCCAACCCAATCCAACCCTTAGAAATCACTTTCTCGAAGAGTTTAAGACCCTAACAATCAGATTTTGCAAAACCTAAAATTCTGTACCGAAGAATATAGAATGAAATATGTGTAATTAGTCGCAAAATATGATGATCTTGCTTGATATTAAAAGCAATGTATTTTCAATATTTTAATTTTCCGATTTGTCATGTAATTATTATTCTAGGCAGCCTAAGAAGATAGTGAGATATTCATGAATGTTTTATTCCCTAATTATATAGGTAATCACTTCGAACTTAATTTTAGTTATCTGGGCGTCCGATCTTTAATGGATGGCCCACATGTCCACTATAGTCTTTGTTATGGTGTTGACCACAACAATAATCCCCCTCCTAGTATAAAAACATAGATATTAGACATAACACATGCATGTTTCTTTACAATTTCCCTTCATCAAACCAACTATGTGTTGAAGACAGGATCATTTAGAAAATCAACGACACTTTTATTATATTGAAGATAATCATCGAATCTTTATCCATCCAAATCTTATCCATTTTCCTATATATAATTGAAAAATAATTGTTAAAAATAATCTTCTTGCCTGATCCTTACAATCATAAAATTAGTACATGCACTCACACTTACAAATCCAAAAACCCATAACCTCCTACTTACATAAATACGTAAATACCCCCATAAACTTATATACATGTCCACACACCTCTATATACTCTTACATACCAAACTCATATCTATATTCATCATACTCTTACATGCCTAAATGTTTATCTTTTTCATCTGAATAGGGTCTAACGATTTAAGGTAATGATTCCTAATTTTCTTCTGAATTGGTGCTTATTTTAGGTTTATGAATGTCTATATTGTCTAATATATTGTTCATGATTCTGTATTATTCTCGTTGCATCATATTTATTACTCATGTCTATAGGCAACCTTCCGGGGTCTTTGACCATCCTCATCCGTCACATTTGAGACCTCACATGCTCATTTTCCCATCCACCTGGTCCTGAGAGCCCTTATTATATAGGGTAACTCCCTCCTAATGTTCTAAACAGCCAATTTAATGCAGCACAAATGACGTTGCCCATTGACATACTTAGGAACAGCACTTGCATAGTTGATTACGTCGCACGTTACAATAGTTATTTCCTAAAGCATATTACTTTGGCATAATTCATCCTAACTATTATCCCCATTTCATCCCAAACATTCAAATTACCACCCAACAGAAAAAAAAACAGTCGAAAATCCCTGAATATTCCTTTAAAATGAAATCAAACAACCAAACCTAACCTACAACATATGAATATGACAGGAGAACATTGAAAGTGAGAACATTATCCTCACAAATATCATCAGAGTGACTGTTTATGAACGCGGAAGTAAATGAGGAAGGAGTTTACCTGAACAGCGAAGGGGTGCCTCGAAGGAGGAGAGCGACGACAGGGACCCACAACACTCGCCAATGGAGGCGAAAGGGGCAACAACATGTTCTGGTGGCATGTAGCATGGCAGATCCAATACCTTCTAGGGGTTTCTAGCCAATGAAACAAATGAGGAAGAAGGCCGGTCGAGTCATAAAGGACCACTGGGGGACAGTCACCAACCATCCCCTTTGACAAGGATCGGAGACGGTCATAAGTGAGAACCGTGCCCGACAAGGCAAAACATTCAGCCTTTTCGCGCCTTAGCGGCAAGAGGGGACGGTCGAAGAGGTTATTTGGGATGGTCATGACTGTCTCCTCTAGTCCCCCACATCTCAAAAGTTCTAAAAGGACAGACTGTAGGGGATGGTCGTATGGATCCCCCTATGACTTCTCGTAAGGGACGGTCACATCTGTCCCACCTATGGCCTGACGAGACGAGCTCTGCTTTCAGGGTCGGTTAAGTCCGCCCCCGAATGTTGTTTGTTAGCAAAAAAGCATACAGATAGAGTGCTACTTGTTAACTATAATGGATGGTCAGATGACTGTCCCTAGATATTTTTGAGGGGATGGCCATCAGCGTCCCCTCAAAATGTCAATTACAAACTCGTGAATTAATCGGGACGGTGAAATAGCCGTCATTTATAAAAACATGAGGGGACGGTCTTAACCATCCACTATGAATAACCACGAAATAAACCTAAAGATATGATGGGGCGATTATACAACCGTCCCTGATGACCTTTCTGCAGGTTATACTGGTTGTAACTTTTAAGTGCATCTCCAGTTGGTTGCAATCCTATTTCTGGAAGAATTATGGTTCTCGTTTTCACTGAATCTTTTCCTTCATGTTTAAGATACAACACATACTATCTGTAGATATTGTCCTAGCTGCTGCAGAATACAACTTTTCTAGATTGGAACTGTACTCGTAATAGATACAATTTGAACCTCAAAAATGTAGCACAGCCAGTCTGTTGATCTTGACGTTACAGTTTTTTCTTGTACGAGCAAGATTTACTTGATGACCTTTACTTATTTTTGTTTGAGCAAGTACCCGATCAAGATGCTTAGCAGGCACACCAAAGCCACGAATGTGAAGGAAAACCCACCCTTTTGTCTGTTGCGATTTTCCTTCTTTAGCAGATCCTGCAGCAGGACGAGGTACTTGTCAGTAGATACTCAAGTTAAACAATTTTCATGGTTATATAGCTGAAGCCAAGTTATAGAAGCTGCAAAAGAATTCATGGCTAAATCAAATCTGCATCACATTCAACTTAAACTGCTACCTTAATAATTTATGTGACCAATATAAATAAGCCACGAAGACACGGTATCTGACGACTCTTTCGATGTTATCCTTTTCTCCTATTAACAAAGATGTAACTAATAATTAGGTCAGATTCGTATGCTTCATGCAGTCGACTTAATACGCCAGATCTAATATCATGTTCGGCATATTTCTCTTATATAGTTTACGATTGGTCTCCAAATCAACAAAAAAAACAACTGTTTGAGTTCGTATTTCTGCTTCTCCTCTCTTTTTTTCATACACCCTTTCGTTTTTAAAAGGCATGATGATCAGTAACATCTTTCAGCCATTCAAAATTTTATGAAATCGAAGGAACAACATAACACAATCATTTCTCCCTATGCATACAGATACATAAAGATCATACTGGTATGGTGTTGACACATCCTCGTCACGGATATTTCCCCTCTACTCCTCGCTGATACGACATAAAACCCCTCTCTTTACTCCTCTATAAAGCTCCTCTAGGACTGCCTGCTTCCACCACGAAACATCCATCCAAAACAATCTCATCGACCCTGGACTTGGCTGGAAAGCGCAGCTAATGGAATGTGCTTCAAATCATTCTGTCTAGATACACCAACGAGTCAAAGACCACACTACGTCATGCCTCTTCACCACCTACTCCTACCAACTATCATTTCCATGTTCTTTCTACTCAACTACCTCATACATATCCGATGTGACCCAACCTTTAAGTAGAATCAATGACGATATTTGTGAATGTCGAGGATAAAGGTTCTGATAAACTTCGATTCAAAAAGGAAGTTAACCCTCTGTTGAGATGTCTAGTGCCATGCTAGTTATGGGGCCATAAATTGGACCCATTAAGTCTATGCTGCTATATATACAACTGTTTATATGCCTTGAATTCTAATCATCCGATCCAGGTTGAAGAACCACCGTATGTATGAGAGTAATATATAAACTCCCCCTAGGGTTAGCGCTATCCGCATCCTTTGTACGCTCTTTTTCTCCACAATGAAAACCTATCGCCGCCGCCCAAGGATGTAGACCCATTATGTGTGAACCTTGTAAATCGGTGTGTATTCATGGTTGCTTAATTGATTGTTTGTGTGTGTTCAACTTCTGGGAGTCGTAACATTAACACATCCCCACTTTTTAACAAGTTGAGGACCAAACTCGAAATATCATGATATATCACCGATATATCGAGTATCAAAAAGGAGTGAGTTTCGATATTAGGCATATATAATGTACAATGGGGCTACAAGGGGAGCCAACTTGGCTACCCCCAGCCTTTTTTTATTTTTAAGGTGTTTTTGGTAACACATGGGGAATTTAGACCGCTATATGACATCATACTGTCATTCAAATTTCATGCAAAACAGACATTCCTAAGCCATCCATCAAACATATAAATTTTAATGGTTTCACACTTGCGGATATTGACTCCTTTTAGATGGATGGTTGCAAGGTTCAGAAATGTGGTATGCGGTATTCGTTCGGTCATGCGGTCTAAAGCGAGTAAGCGGATATGCGGAGGAGTATACGGAAGTATATGCGGTTCATGCGGTTTATAATATTTTAATTTAAAATATTATAAAATAAACAATAAAACGTGTTTATATATAAAAGTTGATGATCTAACAAAATTCAAAATAAAAAATTTCAAATAAGATATATAAGCATGATATTATAAATTGATTATTTTTTAGTGTGTATTTTGAATTTAATGCATATATATACATATACAAATTTGGATTCAACAGGGAATACATGATTCTATAAGAAAACCTTTAATGTATATACAGATCCTATAGATAACAAATGCTAAAGAATAATCATATGTACATACACCCAAAATTATACACGTATATGTATCTCCAAGGGATAAAATATGTTGACACAAAATATAGCGGAAGATTGTACACATATAAAATTTATTAGAAACACAAAAAATGTAAAGTGTCGGAATGTTAGTCAATTATTTCATGTTTTATTTGAAGGATTAGAATGAATTTCATTAGATAGAAAATTCAAAAAGTAGTAAACAATTCATTAATAAGTATTGAGAACAATGGGAAAAAATGGATAAAAGAAAAAATATCCTAGATTATATTCCCAAATGCAACATATACGAGAATAATGAAAAGATGCATCAATGCAAATGATGATATAAGAGTTGCTCGGAAAAAAATCGAGTTAATGTGTCATCAACATGTCATGGATTAACATGAATCCTATTAGATATGCGGCCGCATATGCGACCGCATAAACCGCATATGTGGACCGCATATGCGTTTTGACTGCATATTGCCGCATATGGCATATACGCTTCGGTCAAGTGACTGAATACGCATATGCGGCCGCAGACCGCATTTCCGAACACTGGATGGTTGAGGAATGTCTTTTTTGCACGAAATTTAAATGACAACATGGTGTCATATAGCGATCTAAATCCCCCATGTGTTATCGAAAAATATCTTCAAAATGAAAAAAATAAGGGTGGGGATAGCCAAGTTGGCTCCCCTGGGGGTAGCCTCATATATATATAGGAGTGATCCAATGAGAGCAAAAAGTTGTGAGAGCATGAGAGGAATGATTCTGGACCACATGATTCACCCAGGAGAGAGAAGACCAGGAGAGAGAAAACACAATCATGTGGTCCAGAATCATTCCTCTAATGCTCTCACAATTTTTTGCTCTCATAGGATCACTCCCCTCTCTCTCTCTCTCTCTCTATATATATATATATAGTTTTAGCGGATACTGATCGATATCTCGAGAGATATCAATAATATATCGGTATATCGACTTGTATTAATTGAAATTGGAGGTATTTAATATAGGGTTTCCAAGATATCGACCGATACCATCGATATTAGGCCAATATTGCTCAATATCACATGTTTTTGGTATTTTAATGGTCGATTTTTTTTGAGATTTTGCTTGTGTAACTAATGCTATAATTAAAAAGTAGGCTTAAGATTTATAATTTTGTTTCAGGATAGGGGGCACTGCCCCCACACCCTTTCAAGAGGAAGGCACTTGCAATGAGACCCCCGTTTTGAAAGGAAGGCTTCAGACCCATTTTTGACAACGAAGATGAAACAATTCTAAAGTTCACCAAGGAAAGTATGCATACATATGTTGTACATGTTACCAATGTTTGAAATATCAAAGATATATTGATGATATATTGCTGATATATCGGTATCGATGAGGATGGGGTTCGATATTCATCTATATGTTTATTTTCCAAGATATTGATCGATATATCATGAGTTATCATCTCTATATCAACTTGTATCGATCCAAATTGAATATTTGCAATGTATATTTTCCACACTATTAGTTGATGCCAATCGATACCACCAATGTTGGGCATGTCTTACGTGATATCATCATTTTTTGTAGTTTTGTTCGGGATTTTGCTTTTTCAGCGATATCGTCCTTTGGGATGAGGGTTTTGCCCACCTTTTCACAATAGAAATAAAACAATTCTAAAGTTAATCAAGGAAAGTTTGCATATATATATTGTATATGTTCCTATATAATACAACAACAAAGCCTTCTGCCACATCAAACAGGGTCATCTACAAGTTTCAAATATAAAATTTTAATAAATTAATAGTTGAAACTTCGTAAGTATTAGTAATATAGTGACATTGAATCACAAATCTGCAACATACTCCTCGATATTGCTTTTCTTAAGTTCAATTGGACATTTTTGTTTCTGATCTTATTTTAAATCATCTTCTACTATTCAAAATTATGATCATTATGAATGATGTTCTTTCAAAACTATAGATTATTGGTTTCTACATGTTCTGAAAATCCGGAAATCGCCGAGTTCAAGAAACTTTAGGGTTCCTGATGGATCCCTTATTCTAACAGCTACAAGCATTTTTCCCCTTGTTCTGAAGATCATCAGCATCAACTTAGAGGAAAATCTAGGGTTACTCAAACCCTAGATAAGTTCTATTCTAGGGTTGCAGCAATTCCCTTCTACAGGCGCTTTTTCAGGCCATCGCCACACCTCCAGATCTGCTACTGCAGGCACATCCCCATCACAGCCTGAAATGTGTACAAGGCTCCCATCATCACAGCCCATCGCTAGCATCCAAATCAACTCTCGTAAGATCCTGGACTCTTCTTCAATTTCCCACAGGTTCTCATGATGATCCTGAACATTCTCGTGTTCGTTTCCTACTCTCAAACTCTCTCCACCTCTTCTTCTCGTTCGAGAATCCATCTGTGGCTGCCATACAAGCGAAGCCCCCAAAGGAGAAGAAGGCCACCACTCGTTCTCCTACAAGCTCTCCGCTCCAGAAGAAGACTCTCTCCGTCGGCTCCATCTCTGCTCCAACTGCTGCTAAGGGTCCCGGACGCCTGCCAAAGAAGTTCATCAAGGTTGTAAAGGCAAAGAATGTGGTACCCATGAAAATCTTGAGCAGCAGCGGAGCAAGATGCATAGCAACCCGACAACAATGGATCCCACTGCCCCTCCTCTGGGATCCCAGGTGGCGTAAACTCCATTGGGGGCAATTGGAGTTGGGTTCCCATGAGGGGAACCCTAAATAACAGCCGGCCCTTGAATTTTTTTAATGAAAATCTTATAAATGACCAGTTGGGCCGAAATAGATTTAAAAGGAGAAAGAGAGAGAGAAAGGGAAAGGGCCCAACAAACAAACAAAAAAGAGCCCATGTTTATTTTGGCCCAACTGTGGGCCGGTTTGTTGCAAAAAAAAGGATGAGATTTCATGCCCAAGTAGGTCGAGAGTTAAAAAAGGGGAACATGTGCGTACAAAAAATCGTACGATAAAAAAAGGGAGACGGCCAAAAAAATAGCCGAGAAAAAAAAAGATTGTATAAAAAGAATCCTTATGAAAAAATGTATTTTAAAAAAAATTGCGAGAAGAAAATTCGAAAATGTGAGATTCGCTTATGTGATTCGTTGTTTCTCATCTTCTTGTCTTCTCCCAACTTTGTTAATGTCATTATTTTCCGACAAGTATGGGAAAAAGGGAGAGTATTGTGTAGAATTACAAGTCTGATTCAGATTTTCAGTTTCTCCATATTCCAGGCCAGCCAAATTTCAGACTCTACAAACATTTTCGATTTCAAACTTGACATTCAGTTTGGTACCGAGTCTGCAGTTTGATGCGCACATGTTTGCGATCAATTGTGTGGGCCCATCTTTGTTTTTTAGTCTTAGAGTTTTCATGTGATCCATAGGAGCTCCAGAGTAGAGATCACATTCTCTATGCCATATGGGCTAGATTTTTCATGTGGTTTCATAGGGACTTCATAATAAAGATCCCATTCTCTGAGCCAGTATGGCAGAGACCTGGTTCTCCGATGAGGAGACTTTTCATACTCCATTCTCCAGTGAATGTGGACTCCAACGAGGATGTTTTCCATAGCTTTTTCAGTTCGTCTCTTCAGAGATGTAGCAGTTGTCCACATGATTCAGTCTTCTACATGGGGCAAACCAGAGTACTGCGATAAGGAGACTCATTCAGTTTCAGTTACTCTAACAGGCGCAGTACAAAGCACATGTTCCAATGAGGAGACCCAGTTTGACTCACACTCCAGCCTGTATGTTCCTCCTCACTTGCACGACATGAGAATCAAAATCCTTGACAGCAACCGACAGTTGTGTTTACGTTGAGTTGATATTGTATGCAGTGTCTTGTATTGTGAGTTTGAGATTTCATCCTGTTTGTCCAAGCTAAGCACTACATGCTCCAGCTTGAGGGGAGTGTTGGAGTATATGCATCGCTCATGTATAGATGGGTCCCTCCATGATTCAATTACCACATCCAGTGGTTTAGTCCTACATCTATCAATGGTGGGACTTGGAGGATCAACTAAGGTTATATAAGAAGCCACGGACCATTCTATCAGATGAGAAACGTCAATAGAAGAATCGGCCCTTAGTGACGTTCTCCCGTGGTTTCATTCAGCTCCTTACAAAGTAGGATTCTACGTAAAATCCCGATGTTCCTTATTGTTTATTCTTTTTCTCCGATTATGCTTCCGCATGTCATATTTCTAACAGTTATTGTCTGAATTTCGTCATTTCCTTTCAAATACCTATCAACAGTCAACAACCAGCATATATATATATATGATATGTGTGATCATGTGTATTCATGTGCCCAATGCATCTCGGTCTTGCGTGCAAGTGTGTATTTGCATATTATTTCTTGTTTTAAGAACTAGGATGATCTTAATTTATAAAAGATCTTTTTTGCCCTCATTTTTGAGATATTCACTGATATCGTTGTTATATTCTCAATATATCCCTTTTCGGACTAATTGAAACTATACCGATATTTCAAACCTTGCATGTTACTATATTAATATTTAATAGTTGATACTTACTAAGTACTAGTAATCTAGTATATAGAATCACGAATCCATGGTATACTCCAATTGACATTGATTTTCTTTGGTTCAGTTAGGAATTATAGTTTCCAATTTATATAATACATCTTCTTTCATTCAAAAATATCATTACCATGAATAATATTCTTTAAAAATTCAAGCTTGTAAAAGTCAGCCGACTAGTCGGTCTGACTAGTCGAGTCAGGGGGGTGGTCGACTCGACTAGGCCTAATCAGCCATTAGTCGGGCCGACTTTTACATCAAGGTTTTATATTTTTTAGTTTTTTGTTTTTTTAAAAGAAAACTTATTCTAATATGCTTCTCGTTATATTTAAAGTCAATTATTTCTTTTGTTTCATTATGAAAGTATAGAAATTGTACAAATCTATGTTAATATATAAGCAAACTTATTCAAATATGCAATAATGGTATATTTAAAGTCAATTACTTCTTCTCTTTCATTATGAAAGTATAAAAATGTACAAACCTATGTACAAAAATGATTTATATATTTGAAATAATTAAAAAAATGAAAACCGACTAATGGCCGACTAAATCCGATTAGTCGCCCGACTGCCGATTAATCCTTAGTCAGTGACCCCACCTACCGAGTATCAACTACCGCTTTCTGCAACCTTGTAAAAATTACATGTTATTATGTTCATTAGCTTATCCCTTTGATCTCTGACATAAGCATTTCTATACATAATATGAGATGTAATACAATGGTAATGCGGTGAATACACCTCCTATATGTTGTTAACTTGTTATTATTCGTGTAGAAATATTTATTATTCATGTATTATTTCTTATTGTTCTTTATGCTTGGTTATCTTACGTAATTTACCCATAGGTCTCTCCTTTATATAATAGATCCTAAGGTCCCCAGGAATAAATCATCTTTTCCCCAAAATGGTATCAGAACGACGGTCCTAGGCATGAGCTCTCGTATCCGAAGAAGAAAAAAACCCTAACCCTAGTTCCACCTGACATCCCTCTCTCTCTTTCTTCCGTGGTCAGATGCCCGCCACCACCGACCCCTTCATCATCAGCTACTTCCGCCGCAAACCCTCCCCCCCTCTTCCGCTATCGGCTCCTTCCATCGGTGGCCCCTTCCGTCGTCGGCTCTATCCACCGTTGGCCCCTTTCGTTGTCGCCTTCCGCCACCGCCGTCGGGTTCTCTGTAGTCGACTTCTTTCACGGTGGCATCACCTCCGGTGGTGATAGCTATCGTCAGTGTTGCAGAAGTCAGTATTCGGTATTCAGTCGGAGGGGTCACTGAATAGAAAATAATTGGTATTCGGGTGACTATTAAGAATTATTCGATTTTATATTTTTTTAAATTGTTTTAATATATATAATATTCAAGGAAATAGTCTTCTATATTTACATTAATATATAGTCATTCCATCCAAGTTTTTATTAAAAAGGATGGTTTAATTTCAATTTTATGAGATAAGAGTTAAATGAATATGTAATCTAAATAAATTATGATAACAAAGAGAAATTTAAGAACCAAATGTTAGCAACATTATACATGCCAGAATGTTCAAAATCACAAAAGCACAAATATAGTATATTAACATACTACATTAAAACAACACAAATAACATAACATGCTAAATGTAAAAATAAGTGCTACTAATCATCATCGTCATCATCCAAAGGAACATCATCAACATCGTCATCATCTTCATTTTCATCATCTATCTCTTCTTCAAAAATAAATTCTTCCTCTTCCTCAGGTATCGGCCTTGCACTTGAGCTTGAACCAAAAGCTCTTGTATTACTTTCACCTCTATTGTTTCTTTTTGGTTGTAAGATATGTTCGGCACCGGATGCATGGACAACTGCACCCCAAGTTAAACCTAGACCAGGATAAACTTCATCATCTTCAGCTTGCTCCCCACCAATCCATTCATTCATGTGAGTGCGATCTTTTGAAGAAATCGGGTCTCGTGTTTGGTCTTGTTGACGTCCTTACGATTTGTAGAAATATTTACAATTTTTTTATATTCTATATGTACTAGTTTCATCATTTTATTTCCCTATACCCGCTTTATGTAATTTACCCATAGGACTCTCCTCTATATAAAAGAGCCTGGGGTTCTCAAAAATATTAAGCTTCTATTTTCTTCCAACATGGTATCAGAGCAATGGTCCTAGACTGGAGCTCGTATACCCTAACCCTAGAATCCCATCAGCCGCCCTTCTTCTCCTCCTCATGTGTGCGCCGCCAACAGCGCTGCCAACCCCTCCCAGTGTCGCCTACTCCCTCCTCCCTGTGCACGATTTCGCCGTACACCTTCTCTCGGCGCCGGTAGCAGCACACGTTAGCACCGCTAGTCGCGTGTGTTAGCGCCACCAATCGTGTGCATCGCTTCCTCTCAGCGCCGTCACCATGCTTCATTGCATCTCGAGTCTTCTTCAGATGATGGATTTGATTGCATAAGTCTACATATGCAATCGAATCCTCACATGTTTGTGTAGACATCTATCTTTGGTCTACAAAATCCATGTGATCTTTGTCCGGCAATATGTCAGACAACAAAGTAGATGTACCCGTCAAAGGTGCCTTCAGAGGTCCGGCACCAATTGTCAAAATGGACGGGACGAACTATGAACTCTGGGCCATGTAGTTCATGAGTCTCATGAAGTCGAACGACAAGAAGCATATTCTTACCGATGATGATCCGGTGGAGAAAACAGAGATTTATGCCTCTTGGGAGGCAGACGACGCATATGCCAAAGTTTGGCTGTCAGGTACATTGGCGATCGAGATCGTTAATGACGAGTTGCATCAGCCTACTGTCAAGGCCATGTGGGATATTCTTGCCGTAACCTACTCTCAGGCACAGAATGAGACCAAAATTCCTCAGTTGCAGCATGATATCTTCACGATCAAGCAGATTGGAAGACCCCTCCACTCATTGTACACATCCTTGCATGGAATGTTTGAGAAGCTTCACAGCTTCATGCCTTTGACGGCTACTCCTGAGCAGTAGAAGACTTACAGGAATGCTACCATGGTTGGTGTATTCCTTATTGTACTTGATCCTGAATATGATGCTGCCCGCTCTCAGATCCTTGTGGATGCCACTATTCCTCTAATGGAGGAAGCTTTTCATCGACTTAGCAGGATCACTGTTCCGACTGCTACTAGTGGTCAGACCTCTTCAGCAATGGCAGCATCCAGAGGCACAGGTGGTTTTTCTTCCTTTCGTGGACATGGACCCCGTAGTAGACGGGGTCAGACCTGTCAGCCCCGTACTTATTGTCATCGTCTCGGTCATTCAGAGGATACATGTTATTCTAAGCATGGTTTCCCAGCATCAGCACGAGTATAGAGCAAGTTGAGATCACTGCTCCTACGACTTCAGATCAGAGATTTGATGATCTCGTCACCAGACTTCGAGATATCATGCCTCCTGCCTCATCTCTAAGAGGTCATTCAGATGTGGTAGCTTCTGCCTCTTCTAGTACATCTGCTTCTGCTAGTACATCAGGTAGCCCCTATGCTTTTACATATTGTCATGGATCGGAGATTACATAGTGGATTATGGACTCCGGAGCGACACACCATTTATGTGGCGACAGAGAGCATCTAACAACATACAAACAGGTCCCTCCAGGACAGACCGTAGTGATAGTCGATGGGACTCACTCCCCGATCATAGAACAGGGGGAGATTTCCTTGACGCCTTCGATGCATCTACAGAATGTGTTACATGCTCCAGATTTCTCTATGAACTTGTTGTCCATTAGCTAGCTTACAAAGGATTTACACTGTCGGGCTATATGTGACTCATCATCTCTTTTTTTTTCAGAACATCCTTACGGACAGAGTGATTGGGTGTGGCCGTGAGCAGGCGGACTTTATAGGCCGGTTCGCACACCTTTTGCAGGAGCATCCTCTCAGTCAATCGGATCAGTCTCTCCTCATACGTGGCATCTGCGTTTGGTCATCTCCCTCTCCAGAAGATGTGTCGCATTTTGCCGCAGATTTCTCCCGGTTCCTCATTTCGGTGTGAAGCGTGTCAGTTGGGAAAGCATCATCGGTCAGCTTTTCCCAGTCGTTAGAGTTGGAGCAGTAGCTCCCTATTTGAGTTGTTTCATGTCGATATCTAGGGTCCAAGTCGTGTTCCTGATCATCAACGACACCGTTTTATCTTATTTCTGTAGATGATTTTTCTCGTTTGTCGTGGGTGTTTCTATTGAAAAATAAATCTGAAGCGGGAGATGTGATCAAAACCTTTGTTAATGAAGTGTGAAATGTTTTCTCTACGTCTGTAAAGTTTGTCAGGGATTGATAATGCTTTGGAATTTTGTACTCGTTCTCTTTCATATTTTTTTCTTTGCATGGTACAATTCATCAAACATCTTGTGCTTATACATCTCAGCAAAATGGTGTTGCTGAGAAAAAGCACCAACATTTACTTGATGTCACTCAGACCCTTCTTATTCAGAGTCGTGCACCACATTCGTTTTGGAGTGATGAGGTTCTTACCGCATGGTATCTTGTGAATCGTATGCCTTCGTTTATTTTAGGTGAGAAAATTCCTTTCTCTATGGCTTTCCATGAGAAGGAATTATTTTCTCTTACTCCTCGTATCTTTGGTTTTGTTGCATTTGTTCACCAATTGGGTGCAGGTCTTGACAAGCTCTCTCTTAGAGTTGTCAAATGTGTGTTTGTTGGTTACTCCAGGACACAGAAGGGGTATAGGTACTATGATCCATTATAGAGAAAATACTATATCAGTGCTGATATCACATTTTTTTAGTCCATAATGTATTTCTTTCCTACAGGTGACAGGTTGGCTTATTCAGAGTTTGATACCGAAATCTATATGCCGCCTCCACCTCCTAGTCCGTTATCTTCTCCTATTGTTACACCACCACCACCGTCACCACCATCGCCGCCACCACCAGTCCCCTCTACACAGCCGTTTGTGTTTTTATTCCACCATTACCCAAGTACTATATCTGTCGCTCAGCTCCCGCTCATGGTCATGGCCAATCATCCACCGCACACCAGGTTTGTCCTGATAACATGGTTTCTAACGATGGGACTGGTGAAAATTATGTACAAGGATCATTGCAGGAGGAGGTTCCTGAGGACATGGACATACCTATTGCTATTAGGAAGCAAAAGCGTACATGTGCTTCATATCCACTTGCTTCACACGTCTCCTTTCATCGCACGACAGGGGATTTTCACAACTTTGTAGTTGCTTTATCTACTGCAAACGTACCACAAACTTACCAGGATGCCTTGAAAATAGCCGCTGACGTTTAGCTATGGAGGAAGAGATGGCGGCCCTGCAATCACGTGGTACTTGGAGCTTGGTGTCTGCTCCTCCAGGTGCCTATATTGTCAGTTACAAATGGATGTTTACCATTAAATATCATGCAAATGGGAGTCTTGATCGGTACAAGGCAAGATTGGTGGCACGGGGGTTTACTCAAACCTATGGTGTAGATTATTTGAATACATTCTCTCTTGTTTCTCGTCATTCCACTTTACATGTTTTGTTCTCTGTTGCAGTGGTACGTCACTGGCCCTTATTTCAGCTAGAAGTTAAAAATGCATTTTTGTTTGGAGATCTACAGGAGGCGGTATACATGCAGCAGCCTCCGGGATTTGCTACCGAGGGAGTGTCAACAGGTTTGTAGACTCCATAAGGCGATATATGGCCTTCAACAAAGTCCAACAGCTTGGTTTCAGAAGCTCTCAGATCTGATTGAACGACAGGGGTTCAAGAGGTCAAATGCAGACCATTCTCTATATGTGCAGAGAACTTCTAGAGGGATAGTTGTCATCATTTTATGTGGATGATATAATTATTACATGCGATGATGCCCAAGGATAAAGAAGACAAAAGACTTTTTGGGCAGACAATCTGTAACTAAGGATTTGGGCACCTTACGGTATTTCCTAGGGTTGGAATTTGCTAGGAACGCGCAGGATCTTGTGATGACCCAAAGGGAATATGTTACAGATACGCTTGTTGAGACGGGCATGATTGGATGCAGACCCTCTCTACTCCTATGGATCCTAACATGAAGTTGTATGAAGGTGATACAGATGAGGTCGATAAGAGGAGATATAAAGAGATGGTGGGAAAACTCCTTTATGTTAATATTACCAGACCAGATATCGCCTTTGTTGTGAGTCGAGTAAGCCAGTTTATGGAGCAGCCTCGACAGGTACATATGGATGCTATACACATGATATTGAGATATCTAAAATCGTCTCCAGGTACAGGATTACTTTTCAAGAAAGGAGCAACTCTCACTGTATCTGCATGTGCTGATGCTGACTATGCAGGGTGTCATAAGGACATGAAGTCTATGTCAGGCTTTGCAATATTCATTGGCAGTTCCCTTGTTTTTTGGAAAAGCAAGAAACAAAAAGTTGTAGCTAGATTAAGTGCCGAGTCTGAATATAGGGCTATGGCACAAGCGAGCACCGAAATGATGTGGTTTTGAGTTGTGTTAGCAGATTTACACATACAAGTTCCTCTACCTATGCAGTTACAATGTGATAATCAAGTTGCTCTGTTTATTTCAAACAACCCTGCATTCCATGAGAGAACTAAACATATTGAGGTAGATTGCCATTACACAAGAGATATGATTCAGAAGGGGTTGATATCTACATCACATGTCAGTTCAGGAGAGCAAACTGCAGATATATTTACCAAAGCATTACTCAGAGGATCATTCCTGAAGTGTTCGTCCAAGCTGAGCATGATTGACATCTATGCTCCAGCTTGAGGGGGAGTGTAGAAATATTTACATATTTTTATATTCTATATGTACTAGTTTCATCATTTTATTTCTCTGTACCCGCTTTATGTAATTTACCCATAGGACTCTGCTCTATATAAGAGAGCCTAGGGTTCTCAGAATTATTAATCTTCTATTTTCTTCCAACAAGATTAGCATTAAATCGCACATAAACAAGATCATTTAACCTCTTAGCGTCCAACTTGTTCATTTTCTTTGTATGAATCTGAAAAATAAAGTTGCATACCAATTGGATGTGTGTATATATATATATATATAATCGTATACTTCAATTAAATAGGTTGATAGATATATTACCGACTCAAATGTACTCCAGTTTTGCTCGTATCCATATGATGAGAAAGTCAAAATCAGAATCTCGACAACCATAGATTGCAAATGGAGTGTTTCAGTCCCATGAATAGACCACCAGCTAGTTGTTCAAGCATGTGAAGTTTAAAAACCCTATATATGACCGATACTATTCAAGTAATACATTATGCTAACAAATATAATACTTGAGTCAGAATGTCCATCATTTACCAGCCTTTGTCTCATTGCCAATGGCTTACCAAACAATCCATGAGCCAGTTTATATGCACTTAACTCTTTTCTCGTGATGATGTCTTGAACATCCAAATCTGGATAAAACTTTTCCATGCAATTCATAAATCCATTCTTCACAACAACATTTGTATCGAATATGTTGCAATCATTGTAGACGAAGTACGGGTTCATGAAATATGCAGTGAGGTGCAATGGGGTATCAAGCCTTCCTTTTGTTTTAGAGACAATTGCATCAACAAATGGTTTATAAGATGACACCAAACCATTAAAAGATGTCCTTATCTCTAGTTTAGCTTGTTCTAGACTGCCATATACAAAGCTCATGGATGGCTTGCGATCTGCATCAACAACACATAGGAAATGAACCACTGGTGTAAACAATTTAATTGCAAGTGCAATTTAATTCCAAAATGACAGGCTCAAGACTATTGATGATACCCCTTACCCTTTTCTTGTCCTTGACCATTTCCAAGCTCCCCATTCATCCAAAAAGAACATCAACTGCAATTTATCTTTTTTTTCCAAAATGCTTTCCAAAGTTAAAAATGGTGTTGCAAATCTAGTTTGCCCAGATCTTGCAATGTCTCTCTTCTTTGTGAACATCCGCATTGTAATTGTATTTTTGATCCTCAGCTCTTTGCTAATTTCTTCCAATGCACTATCAATAGAATGAGCAGCACATGATGTCCACCATATATGCGGATATTTTGTTTGCAACAATCTTCCTTCTGCTACATTTGCAGAAGCATTATCAGCAACAACTTGTACAATGTAATCGATCCCAACTTCTTTGATACTTTGACCAACTGATTGGAAGATATACTCCGTAGGATGTGCATCTTCAGATGCATCCATGGACTTTAAAAATGAGAGAGCAGTTGACACAAAAATTCATGAGACTTCTTCCACGAATGTTTGTCCATCCATCAGTCATTATCAAACCTGTTGATTTCCACATCTCTCGGTGGCAATTCAACTCATCTGAGACTCTCTTCACTGCCTTCTTCAAATATGGGACGCTTATTTCATGCCCCGTAGGAGGTTTAAGACCAGAACCGTATTGCCCAACTGCCTCGAGCTAAGGTTGCAAAAGTCGGTAGCCGGTACTTAGTCGATCGACTGACGAAGGATTAATTGGCAGTCGCGCGACTAATCGGATTTAATTGGACTTTAATCGGCTTTGAATTTTATGATTATTTTAAATATATAACTCATTTTTATACATATATTTACATACATTTTTATACTATCATAATGAAATAAAAGAAGTAATTGAATTTAAATAAAGGGTAAATTACAATTGGGTCCTCATCTATGGGTTCGATCCTATAATGGGTCCCGATCTTTAAATTGTAACGATTCAGATCCTATGACCATTTAGGAAATGGAAATTTTGGGACTCATGACGAATATGCCCTTGTTGGGAAGGGAATGGGGGTTGGGTTCCAACTTTTAAACAAGGGCATACTCGTCATTAGCCCCAAGAAGTTCCTTACATTAATGGCCCTGGGACCCGAATCGTTACAATTTAAAGATCGGGACCCATTCTGGGATCGGACTCATAGACGGGGACCCAAATTGTAATTTACCCTTAAATAAAACATTAAGCATATTATAATAAGTTTGCTTAGAAAAAATCAAAACAAAAAAAGTATGGTATCTTCAAGCAAAAATTGGTCGACTAGTTTGCCTGGTCGAAATAGTCGGTACTCAGTCACCCCACTAACTAGATTAGTTGGACCTACTAGCCGGGCCAGTCGGGAGACTTTTACAACATTGCCTCGAGCAACTGCCAAAACGATTTAATTGTTAGTGCATGAAATGGAATCGATGTCATATATGCTCAATCACATATGTAAGAGATGACTCTTTCTCGGTGATCCTTAGCAAATGCATCTTTAATTGTCATTTAGCGCGTGGATCCATGGCTTCCCATGTCCTCACCAACTGATTCAGATAATCAAGGTTGTTTATATATTGTTCTTGATCCAACATCATTCATGATGTCTACTTCTCTTCGGATATCATCAATTTCTTTTTCTTTGAGTACCTTCTTCTTCATCACAAAATTGTGCGAATTGATAATGCTCTTAAATTCTGTACCCATACATTATCTCAATTTCTTTCATCCCATGGCATTCTTCATCAAACGTCTTGTGCGTATACGTCCCAACCGAATGATATTGCGGAGAGAAAGCATCGCCACCTTCTTGATGTCACTCGTACGCTTCTTACCCAGAGTTGTGCTCCGCACTCGTTCTGGGACGATGCGGTTCTTACTGCATGTTACCTAATTAACCGCATGCCCTCGTCAATGTTGGGGGAGAATATACCTTTTTCTCTTGTCTTTCCTGACAAGGAGTTGTTCTCCCTTACTCCTCGTGTCTTTGGGTCAGTTGCGTTCGTTCACCAATTGTCTCTAGGGATTGACAAGCTCTCTCATAGGGCTGTCAAATGTGTTTTTGTCGGGTATTCCATGACTCAAAAGAGGTATCGTTGCTATGACTCATTACGTCGAAGGTATTATGTCAGCGCAGATGTCACGTTTTTTGAGTCGGTCATGTTTTTCTCTTCTACAGGCGACAGGTTGGTACCATCAAACACTGTTGATGAGATCTATATTCCTTCTCCACCCCTGTATGCACCACAACAAGCTCCTACACCTACACCACCATCCCCACCACCGCCATCACCGCCACCACCTCTACTGCCTTCCATTTCTTTGGTTCCTCCTCTACCACACCACTACAGTCGACAGCCAGCCCCGGCTCATGATCATGGTTAATCATCAAGCATGCCCCAGGCTTGTTCTGATAACATTAATTCTAATAATGGGACTAAAGGCATTTCTCAGCAGGAGCAGGTAGGGGATGACACGGATGGTGGTACAGCTGATGCAGAACTTGATTTACCTATTGCGCTAAGAAAACAAAAGAGGTCGTGTGCTTCATATCTGATTGCCTCTCATGTTACCTTTGAGCATCTGACAGGAGACTTCAGGAGGTTTGTAGTTGCTCTATCCATTGTGAACATTCTACGGACTCAACAGGAGGCATTAGCTGACAGTAGATGGCGTATGACCATGGAGGAAGAGATGGTTGCCCTTCAGTCGAGAGGTACTTGGAGCCTTGTTCCAGCTCCTACCGGGGCATCTATTGTGAGTTGCAAGTGGATTTGTACAGTGAAGCAAAATGCAGATGGCAATATTGATAGGTACAAGGCTCGATTGGTTGCTCGTGGTTTTACTCAGACGTATGGGGCAGATTATCTTGACACGTTTTCTCCTGTTGCTCGTCATTCTATCTTACAGATTCTTTTATTTGTTGCTGTGATTCAAGATTGGCCTCTATTTCAATTGGATGTCAAAAATTCCTTCTTATATGGTGATCTTTAGGAGGAAGTTTATATGCAGCAGTTACCTAGGTTTACTCCCGAGGGGGAGTGTGGACGGGTATGCAGACTTCATAAGGTATCTATGGTCTAAAGCAGAGCCCGAGAGCTTGGTTCCATAAGCTCTCAGATTTGTTTGAGAAGCAAGGGTTCAAAAGGTCGAATGCAAATCATTCTCTCTTTGTACAGAGGATACCCAGAGGTACGACTGTCATTATAGTACTTATTACATGAGATGATAGGCTGGGAATAAAAAGAGTAAAAGAATTCTTGGGCCGTGAATTCATTACCAAGGATCTAGGAGTACTTAGATACTTCCTGAGATTGGAGTTTGCTAGAAATGAACGAGGACTTGTGATGACTCAGAGAAAATATGCCACTGACTTGCTAAGTGACACATGTATGCTTGGATGTCGACCTACTTCTACACCCATGGATCCAAGCATGAAGATACATAATGATGATACTGAGGAGGTTGATAGGAGGAGATACAGGGAACTGGTAGGAAGGCTCCTTTATCTTACTATTACAAGACCGGATATTTCATTTGCAGTAAACAAAGTGAGCCAGTTCATGGAGCAACCTCGTTAGGTACACATGGATGTTATACATATGATACTAAGGTATCTTAAGTCATCTCCATGTGTAGGATTGTTGTTTAGGAAGGAGGGTACTATTACTATATTAGCATGTGCAAATGCAGACTATGCAGGATGCCCACAAGATAGGAAGTCTACATCAGAGTAAGAAGAGTACGAAGCAAACCGTAGTTGCAAGATCAAGTGCTGAAGCGGAGTATAGAGCTATGGTCTAAGCATGTGCAAAAGTGATGTGGGTTCGTGCAGTCCTGACAGATCTACGTATAGATGTTCCTCTTCCCATGTTGCTAAAATGCGACAATCAAGTTGCATTATTCATTGCAAATAACCATGCATTTCACGAGAAGACAAAGCACATCGAGGTTGATTGCCATTATAACCGTGATATGATCCAGAAAGGCTTTGCCGCCTATCTCCATTCTGACGTGGAGTGACGAATGTTTTTAGGCAAAATTGCTCGTTTTTTAAGCCAGTGTTGGGCAACGGGTGTTCCTTTCGCTTTTGGACCGATGACTGGTCCGGAAGGGGTGCTATTAACGTGATGTTCCCGCGTCTTTTTGCATTGGTCGAGGATAAGGACGCGTCAGTGGCCTCGTGCTGGGCGAACGGCTGCTGGAGCCCTCGGATCGCTGCGAACCTGTCGGATCATCGGCTGGATGATTTTCTATCGTTAATGACTCAGCTAGTTGATGCTCCTCAACCGAATGTTGGGGTGACCACTGGGTCTGGAAGGATGGATCTTTCTCTTCACGTAAGGCGTACTCAGCTCTCGCTATTACCCATAATGCCGATGACGATATCTTGGTGCGTGACTGAAGATTCTTGTAGGGCCTCAAATTACCTGAGCGCATTGGCATTTTCTTATGGCTTCTTCGTAGGGGAAGGCTATTGACTCGTGATCGGTGCGCAACTATTTTTCCGAACATTGGATCGATGTGCGGCCTCTGTGATACGGAGCGGGAAACAATTTCTCATCTTTTTTTCGAGTGCGGCCATGTTCGTACACTTTGGGATGATCTTCCTTGGGTTAACGCCGTCTCCTTTCCTGCCTTGTGCGAGAGTTTGGTTAACTCTAGGGACAGGGAAAGGAAGCTTTTACTTGATCCGATCGCAAGGCTGTGGAGCATTTGGCTTGGGCGGAACGAGGCAATATTTGCAGCTCAGCGGTTCTATAGGGAGAATATTTCTTTGCGTGCTATGCGCCTTCTGGAGGATTGGTCCCAGGGGTAGGCCACTGTGGTTGTATGGGGGATCCATTGCTTGTGGCTACCCTTTCAGGTAGTCCTTTTTTTGTTCTACTTCTATACCTTCTCTGTAAAAACCGTTTTCTTTTTATTTTTATTTTTAATATATTGGGGTGAACACTGTCGAGTGCTTCCCCTCTTTTGAGCTTCAAAAAAAATGATCCGGAAAGGCTTCATTTCTACAACCCATGTCAGTTCAGGAGACCAAACAACAGACATTCTTACCAAAGCTTTGCTTCGGGGTCCCTTCCAGAAGTGCTTATCCAAGATGAGCATGATAGTTATCTATGCTCCATCTTGAGGGGGAGTGTAGAAATTTATTTTATGTTCTTGTATCTTTTATCTATTTCTCTTTCTTTTTGAGAACCGCATGTAATTTGCCCATAGGCCTCTCCTTATATAAGAGAGTCTAGGACTCAAGGAATAAACATAACTCTTATTTTTCCCAACATATTGTGGTGTATGCTGATGATATACTCATTAGAGGAGATGATATGCAAGGAATAAAGAGGGCAAAAGAATTTCTAGGTCGTGAATTTGTTACCAAGGATCTAGGAGTCCTAAGATACTTTCTGGGATTGGAATTTGCCAGAAATAAAAAGGGGTTTGTGATGACTTAGAGAAGGTATGTCACTGACTTGTTGAGTGACGCGGGTATGCTTGGATGTCGACTTGCGACTACACCCATGGATCCAGACATGAAGCTCTATGATGATGATACTGATGAGGTGGGTAGGAGAAGATACAAAGAGCTGGTTGGAAAGCTCATTTATGTTACCATTACTGGACCCAATATTTCATTTGCAGTCAGTCGAGTGAGCCAATTCATAGAACAACCTCGTCAAGTCCATATGGATGCTATATAGATGATACTAAGGTATCTCAAATCATCTCCAGGTGCAGGAATGCTATTTAAAAGGGGTGATTCTATGACTATCTCAGCATACGCAGATGCAGACTATGCAGGATGTCCCAAGGACAGGAAATCCACATCACAGTTTGCTATATTCGTTGGTGATTCTCTCATCTCATAGAAAAGTAAGAAGCAAATTGTTGTTGCTAGATCTAGTACTGAATCGGAGCATCGAGCGATGACACAAGCATGTACAAAAATGATGTGGGTTCGAGCAGTCCTATTAGACTTACATATAGATGTTCCTCTTCCAATGTCGTTGGAATGTGACAATCAGGCTGCATTATTCATTGTTAATAATATTGCATTTCATGAGAGGACAAAGCATATTGAAGTTGATTGTCATTATATACACGACATCATTCAGAAGAGCTTCATCTCTATATCTCATGTCGGTTCAGGGGACCAGACGATAGACATCTTCACCAAAGCTCTATTTAGAGGGACCTTCCATAAGTGTTCATCCAAGCTGAGCATGATAAATATCTATGCTCCATCTTAAGGGGGAGTGTCGTGATATTTTTTATAGTTCTGTACCCTCTATACATATTTTTCATGTTCTTCTATCTACTCTATGTAATTTACACATAGATCTCTCCCTATATAAGAGAGCCTAGGGCTTAAGGAATAAACATCTTTACATTTTCTCCCAGCAATAACTGTTAGAGTATATGTTGTGCGTCACTCATATGTGTAGATGGGTAAATGGATCACTCCAGGATCCATTTACCACATCCGGTTGTTTAATCTCTCATCTACCAGTTGTGACATGTGGAGACTCGGTGAGGGCTATATAAGAAGCCCATCACCCTCTGTATCCAGTTACAAAGTGCAATGAACACATAAGCGTTGAGGCCTTCTTTTGTGGTTTCATCCCGCTTCTTAGGGAGTTGGGTTCCACATAAAAATCTGTGTGTTCCAAGTTTATATTTCTGTATTCCATGCTCTGTTTATCAATCCACTTCCGCATTCATATTTTTAACATGGTATCAGAGCGGGTTTGATTCTCGAGTAGTTAGTTTCATTATTTATTAGAGATTCGATTTGGGTATTGTTATTCTTGAAGATCATTCATGTTCATATATGGTTCGAGATTTGAGATTAAGTTCTAAGGTTTTTCGAACCTAGATCTGCAATCGTTGTTGTGTTTGATTAAACAAACTAGGGTTCCATCTCTGGAACCTTAGATCTGGTCCAGAAGATGCTACGAAGGCACCACACAGGAGGCGACAACCCCAGGAGGCGCCACACAGGATCTCCTTTACCATATGTTGTGCGTCACTCATATGTGTACATGGGTAAATGGATCACTCCAGGATCCATTTACCACATCCAGTTGTTTAGTCCCACATCTACCAGTTGTGAGATGTGGAGACTCGGTGAGGGCTATATAAGAAGCCCATCATCCTCTCTATCTAGTGAGAAAGTGCAATGAACACATAATCCTTTAAGGTCTTCTTCTGTGGTTTCATCCCGCTTCTTAGGGAGTAGGGTTCCACATAAAAATCGTTATGTTTCAAGTTTATCTTTCTGTATTTCATGCTCTGCTTATCAATCCACCCGAACTTGCCTTGGCTGATAGGAGGAGATTTCAATGTTACCTTGCGTCCTTCTGATAGGCCCCGGTCCGGGGGGGCTCCGACCCGGGTTCGGCTGACTTTGCGGACTTCGTCAACGGCCTGGCTCTGCAAGATATTACGGCATCGGACGTGAACTTCACTTGGAGGAATTCTTCCTCTAAGTCGTGCATTGACAGGTTCCTCGCGTCGCTGGCTTTTATGTCGTTGTTTCCCCTGGCGGCTGTTCTTTCTAGGCCGCGAGCTTTCTCGGATCACACTCCTATCATCTGGGACTCCAAAGTGTCATCTCCTGCGGCAGGGTTCTTTAGGTATGAGAGGTGCTGGCTGCTAGAGGATAATTTCCGTGAGGTGGTGACTTCTAGTTGGGAGGAGGAATGTGAGGGTCGGTCGGCGGTGGAGAGGTTTGGGAAGAAGTTAACGCGCCTAAGGGGCGTTCCGGCTATGTTCAAAAAAAGGTCGCGGGAGGCTAGGGCGTCTGCAAGGAAGGTTGCGGAGGGCATCGTTGCGGCATTGGATGCTTTGGAGGGGGTAAGGGACCTTTGCATTGAGGAGGTGGACTCCAGGGCTGCAGCTGTGGCCGCGGTGGAAAGGGAAAAAAGATTGAGGGCGACGGAATGGTGCCAGAGAGCTAAGGTCAAATGGATCAGGGAAGGGGACGCAAACTCGTCTTACTTTCACCGGGTGGCTTCTAACAGAAGGCGGTCAAATTTGATACACTACATTTCCTTCGGGGGAAGGGAGGTGATGGGCGAGGAGGCTGTGGGGAACGCGGTGGCCGCTTACTTCAGGGAGTTCTCCTCGGTTCGTGCGCCTCGTCGTTGGTGCTGGTTGGGGGAGGATGCCTCGAAGCTCTCGTCTACGCGCTGTGCGGAGTTGATAAAAGAGATCTCCTTGGACGAGGTGAAGGCTGCTGTTTGGGATCTCAACAGTGATGCCTCGCCAGGGCCGGATGGTTTCCCAGTTGCATTCTACAAGGACTTTTGGGAGGTGGTGGGGTTGGAAGTTTGGGAGGTGGTATCGGAATTTTGCGGTGGAAACAAGGGCTTTGATAAGATCAATAGGGCTCTCATTGTTCTGCTACCTAAGACTCCATCTCCACATGCTATTGAAGACTATCGGCCAATTGCGATTTCAAATGCTCTTTACTTGATCGTGACAAAGGTGATGTCGCGGAGATTAGCGCCGTTGCTTGATGATTTAATGGAACCCTCGCAGGTGGCTTTCATCCGTGGTCGCCTAATATCCGATGTTACGGCTCTTGCCTCTGAGATGGTGGAGAGCTGGGTGAGGAGGGGGAAGCAGGGGAGCCTTTGGAAGGTGGACTTCGCAAAAGCATATGACTCGTTGGACTGGAATTTTCTATGGCGGGTGTTGCGGGCTCGTGGTTTTCTAAATTTGTGGATTTCGTGGATGCGCCGATGCGTAACTACTGCCTCTTTCTCTATTATGCTGAATGGTCGTATCGTTGGCAACCCGTTTCAACCAAGGAGGGGTGTGCGGCAGGGGTGCCCTTTGGCACCCATGCTATTCGTTATTGCGGCGGATGTCCTGCCCAGGATGGCGACTAGGGTGGTGGCGCGCGGCCTCTCCTTGGGTTTCTCGTGCGCCTACCGGAACGTTCCTACACTTCAATATGCGGATGACACTATTGTTTTCATTGAGGGAGGCTTGGAGGAGGTCAGAGGGATGGCAGTGACGTTGAAAATTTTTAGCGAGCTCTCGGGGCTCCTCATCAATCAATCCAAGTCCAAAGTGATTCCTTTCGCATGGGATGCGGGCTCGGCAGCGGCGTGTGGCGAGCTTTTGGGAAGTATTCCATCCTCTCTCCCAATCGATTATCTGGGGATGCCGCTGGGGGCGAGGAGGCCAAGATTGCATGATTGGAACAAGGTGATGGACAAGGGAGGCTTGCTGGGTGGAGTTCGGCGTTGCTCTCTCGGGAAGGCCGACTCGTTCTTATTAGGTCGGTCCTTGCCTCTATCCCTGTTTACTTTCTTTCAAACTGGATTATCCCGGTGGGGATTAGGAGGCGTCTCGAGGGCCTGATGCGGAGTTTCCTTTGGGGAAGAAAGGGGCCCTCTTCGCGGGGCCTACATCTGGTGGCCTGGGAGGAGGTGGCGAAGAGAAAGTGCGAGGGTGGTCTCGGCATACGGCGGCTGGATTTGGTTAATGACGCGTTGATGCTCAAGTGGGTCAACAGGCTTTGGGGCAACGCCAACATCTTCTTTCCCTCCATGTTACGGGCTGTTCTATCTCTCGGGGCGGAGATGCTGCGCGACGTGGACACTCGGCGATCTGGAACCCCATTCTGGCGGGGGATCACATCGGCAGTTAGGCGTTATTCTTATCTCTTTAAGCCTATGCTTGGGGATGGCAACTCCTTTCTTTTCTGGCGCGACGCTTGAGCGGGGGAGACCTCTCTCGGTGATTCTTTCCCTCGCCTTTGCGCGCTGGCTACAAATTCTCGTGCGACGGTGGCCTCCTCATGGAGTGGGAGCGGGTGGTTCCCTTCTTTTGCTAGCAACATCTCGGACGAGCGGTTTGATGATCTCTTAGCTCTCCTGCAGCTGCTAAGGGTTGCGCCCACGCCTTCGAGTGGCAGGGATCATTGGGTATGGCGCGATGGCATCTTCTCCATGAGGCGGGCGTTCAGGGCCATCTCGCAGCAGCAGACCTCACAGCAAAACATCTTGTGCAAGGATCTTTGTTGGTTGTGGCGCCTGAAGCTCCCGGAGAGGGTTGTGTTCTTTCTGTGGCTTTTGAGGTGCGGGAGGATGTTGACCCGAGATAGATGTGCGAGGTTTGTTGCGGGGATTGACTCCTTGGACTGTGCGCTGTGTGGTGGCAGTGTGGAGACCTTGGAGCACCTCTTCTTCCTTTGTCCGAGCACTGCCGCAATTTGGGAGGACGCCCATGTACCGTGGGTTAACGCCTCTTCAGCTTCGTCGTTTTGGGACTCTTTGCGTTCAAGTAACGGTCGGCCGAGGAGGGAGCTGCTTCGCCCGTTCGTGTGCATTTGAGCGCTGTGGCTTGGTCGGAACGCGAAGATTTTCAGGGGCCAAAGATTTTACAAGGAGAATATTATCGCGCACGTCTCTTCGCTTGTGAATGACTGGCTGCTTATGTAATGCGTTTCTTTTTTGGGGCTTCCTGCGGGATCCACTCGATCCTAGGTGTTTGTAAAACTCTCTTCCTCCTTTCCTTCTTCGCCTTTTTAATAAAAATTTGGGGCGATCACCACGGCATGTATCCCCCGAAGAGCTTTGGTTTCAAAAAAAAATCCACCTCCGCATTCATATTTTTAACATGGTATCAAAGCGGGGTTGATTCTCAAGGAGTTAATTTTCATTATTTATTCGAGATTCGATTTTGGTATTGTTATTCTTGAAGATCATTCATGTTCATATATGATTCAAGATTTGAGATTCGATTCTAAGGTTTTTCGAACCTAGATCTACAATCGTTGTTGTGTTTGTTTTAAAAAACTAGGGTTCCATCTCTGGAACCCTAGATCTGGTCCAGGCGATGCTACGAAGGCGACACACAGGAGGCCATAACCCCAACTATGCTGCCAGGATCTCCTTTCAACTCCAGAATTGCAGCACCTTCTCAAGGCATGCAGGCATCTACAGGCTCCATCTCAGGATCAAGATTATTGAGAATCAAGGTTCCTGTAGAACCCTACCATGGTATCCACAAAGCCCCGTGGCATCCTTCAGGCGGCGCACCATCGCCAGCCCCTCTGGCAGCCCCAGTTCGACGCAACATCATGTGTACTCCAGATCCAGTTGCAAAATTACAAAAAATGAAGATGGCGCATCTCTCCAGTAACGACGTATGATGGCATCTCCTCCAGCCTAAGTACATGATGGTTCTCTACTAAGTGGCGTCGCCCATATCCAGGCACAAGAACTCGTCAAGGCGACAGAGAAGACAAGAAACCATCGAGCGGTGAAGCAGATCCTAATTGCAGCACCAATTGCTCCGCCGCAGATCCCTCGCATCTCCTACTGTGCTTGAGCCCCTCCTCACAGGCGGCGCTCCAACAATCCTTCCTCCTAGCGATGGAGGCTAGATCCGGGGCCCCCTCCCTCCTAGCAGAGGCATCTTCAACTTCCAAAATCTGGCAGTGCCACCTCCTCTCGTATGTCGCGAACCCCAAGCGGCATCGCTCCCTTCCCAGACCTCCTCCTCTTCGACAATCAGAAGCTCTAGGAGGGACTCCTGCTCCAGCAGTGGCTCGAGAGCAATCACACCCTCCAGTGGTAGAAACCCTAAGGCTTTGAAAGGGCAATGGCCCCTTTTTTATTATAAAAAAATTCGGTTGTTACTGTAGAACCCAAGTGGGTCGTTCGTAAAAAAAGAAGAGAGAGAGAGAGAGAGAAAGAAAAGAAGGGGAGGAATTTGTTTTGAGCCTAAATGAGGCGCCGAAGTTCAAAAAAATGGGGAGGAATTTGTTTTGGAAAAAAGATTGCATATAAAAAAACCGTACGCGGAAAACGAGAGGGAAAGCCATAAAAGGTGTAAACGGTTTATTTAAAAAGAAAAATTTTGACAACTATTAAAAAAATAGGAATGAAATAGCAGAAAAAATGAGGAAAAAGAAAATTGGTTGAGAAAAGCCGAGAAAAAAGTGATGACTTATTTGGTTTTGTTTTCCCCATTTTATTGTCTTCTCCCAACTTTGCTGATGCCATTGTTTTCCGATAAGTATGGGAGAAAGGGGGAGTATAATGTAGAGTCCTTCGGCCATGATTCAGACTCCTCATATTTCAGGTCAGATTGATATTTTCCCAGTCCAGATACACGACCAGATTTCCAGACTCTACAAATGTTCAGACTCGACGTCAGATTGGATCCAAGTCTTCAGCTTTTCAGATGTACACACGTTTTCCCCATTTGATTGTCTTCTCCCAACATTATCGATGCCATTATTTTCCGACAAGTATGGGAGAAAGGGGGAGTATATGTAGAGTCCTTCGGGCATGATTCAGACTCCTCAGATTTCAGGTCAGATTCAGATTTTCCCAGACCAGATACATGGCCAGATTTCCAAACTCTACAAATGTTCAGACTTAATGTCAGATTGGATCCGATCATCTGGGTCTTCAATTTCAGACACGTACATGTATGCAGTCTGTTCAGATGTGCACTAATGAATCTGTGATTCATCACTCTAAAAGTTGAAAATAGAGCTTTGTCCCCGAGTAATTAGATGCATACCTCAACTTATATTGCATAATTAGCATTCATGCATGTGTAAATAATATCTGCATTTTGGCACATATTTGCATTAAATAAGGAGCGAAATTCACTTGTAAATATTCACTTGTATATTAGCTAAATTCTCCATTTTGTATATATTTTATACTAACTCCAAATCCAATAAAATCAACTTTATAATGTATATATTACTAACACTAATTAAGAAAAATTATTAACTTGTAAAATTGACCAATAAAACCTAGATCTAAGTTTGAGACTATGAATATTAAAATGTGTATATTTCCCTGATACAGTATCTGATTTAGGTCTACTTACTTATAAAGTACTATACATTCGAAGACCTTCAAAACGAGACTAATTTTATAAAAATCGGAGATCGCATGTGAAACTTGAGTTTTGGACCCCTATTGTATATTGTACATATTGACCGAATTGCCCTCCATTTTTATCTTTTTATCTATTGAATTATTAAAAATACAAAAAAATAGATTAATTTGTAAATATTGGGGAGGCCTTGCAAATAACCAACGTCCTCATGTGTTGTGCACGCGAGGTGGAGTTAATGTCGAGGCGAGCTCCCTGTTGCCCTGCCCCCGTCAACCCACAGCCGACGCGTGCCTTCGAGCAAGAAGCTCGCCTCGAGAGTAACTCCACCTCATGGTCACGACACGTGAGGACGTGGGTTAATTGCAAGGCCTCCCCTGCCTTTCTCTATATTTACGCCCCTGCCAGGTCATCCACATGTGAAGCACGTGCGTAATGCGGAAGAATTGCAAAAACACCCCTCCTCTTCTGAGCTTTCACGCCAATGTCCTCACCGACCAGAGCACGTGCCCCGCACGTGCGCCTGGTGGATGACTGCGCCAAACCCCTGCATCTTCCAAAGATTAGCAGAAGAGCCCCACTCCAGCAAATCACGTGCGATGCACGTGACATCCTACAAAAATTGCACATTCCCCCTATAAGTCCCGGTAATTGCATTCAAGTCCTCGTCAACCTATTTTGTTTTCATCAATTTTATTTTTGTATTGCATTTATAACCATGTGTTTGCATGTTAATTTAAGCATTCATCTCGCATCATTTCTTCATTCCATAAATTGTTCATTGTAGAACAATATCTGCTCTATCACTGTGAAGAACTGTTATATTTTTGTGAACTTTGGATTATTTAATATAATCATTTCGATGAAATATTGCACACTTTACCCACTCACTATTCAGAAATTAATATTAAATTCATCCTTGCTCTAAAAATTCCGCAAAATTCATAGGTTGTAGAGTTTGAGTAGTTCTACCGTTCTACTTCGTGTCCAAATAAAATCACATTTGCACGCACATCGAGGTCTAAATAAATTACTTGGTGATTCGCTTAGGTGATTTTTAGTAGGTCATAAATCAATTATTTTTAGGATTTGATAATTTGACTGGATTCCTCTTACATAGAAGTATCTAGGATAATTTTAGTTTCTGAAAATGGATTGGTTTGTTATTTATAAAAATAAACTTCGTGAAAATCATCATGTATTCATATTTAATTCGTAATTAATTCACATAGAGTCAGATAATTCCAAAAATTTTTGCATTAGCTTAATTTCGTCATTAGTCGTCTTCTGGCTAAGTTTGAGGATTTTTGGAAGTCATTTGATTGAAATTTACGTTTTAACCGTCGAACTAGCTCGAAATTGCATTTGCATTTATCACTTGCATTTAAAAAGAAAAGAATATTCTTCTCTAAAAACCTAGCATCTAGATCGACTAAAAATTAATCTAAGGAGACAGTGGCCTCCCTGAGTTCGACCTTGGGCTTGTCCAAGTGAAAAAAATATAACTTCTTGCGTTTAATTTGATACATTATTTAAGCGGGTTTTGGTTTTTGATTGACTAGAATTTATCCGACTACAACGAAATCGTTACTTCGACACAATTAAAAGGATAAAATTTGGGTTTTTCATGCACATATGCCATCATTGTTTGTGGTCCCCATTTTTTGTGTTTCGGTTAGGATTTTATGTGATCCATAGGGACTCCAGAGTAGAGATCCCATTCCCTATGCCATGAGGGCTAGGGTTTTCATGTGGTTTCATAGGGATTTTGGAATAGAGTTCCCATTCTCTGAGTCGGTATAGAAGAGACCCAATTCTCTGACGAGGAGACTTTCAGACTCCATTCTCCAATGTTCGTGAACTCCAGTATAAGATTCTTCTGAGGTTCCTATGAGAGAGAACACACTTTGAGGTCCCTATGAGAGAGAGCCATCGTCAGAGACCTACATATGAATAATTAGCGACATTCTTTATTCGACCCTTTCAGAGATAGAGCAGTTGTCGACATGTTATGGAGGGCCAGAGTTCTTTGTGTAGAAACTCATTTTCTGTTGTAGTGACTATGACAGGCGCAATACAAAGCATATGCTCTTCGACGAGGAGATTCAGTTGACTCATGCTCTAGCCCATTTGTCCTCCTCACCTGCACGGCATGAGAAGCAACGTCCTCAACAGCTGCCGACAATTGTGCGTGTTGAGTTGATATTGTCTGTGGTATCTTGTATTGTGAGTTGAGATTTCTTTCTGCTTGTCCAAGTTGAGCATTGCATGCTCCAGCTTGAGGGAGAGTATTGGAGTATATGTTATGTACCACTCATATGTGTATACAGGTAAATGGATAACTCCACGATCCATTTACCACATCCAGTTGTTTAGTCTCACATCTATCAGTTGTGAGATGTGTAGACTCAATGAGGGCTATATAAGAAGCTCATCACCCTCTGTATCCGGTGAGAAAGTGCAATGAACGCATAAGCCTTTGAGGCCTTCTCTCGTGGTATCATACCGCTCCTTAGGGAGTAGAGCTCCACAAAAAAATCATTGTGTTCCAAGTTTATCTTATGTATTTCATGCTTTGTTTATCAATCCTCTTCCACATTCATATTTTTAACAATAACTCGATTGAATTTTTATTTATTTTCCATTATATATAATAATATGATATAGCTATGGTGATGAGAGGGGAATCTCGAAGAGATACAGGAGAAGGCATAAATGAAAGGCCTCGCGTGGGGTCGTTCGTGTTTGAGCGCAAGGCTCAAGTGACATCCCTCGTTGGTGCAGTGAGCATGGTGGTTGCACAAACCATTACCAAATGAAGATTCTCTCTTGGAATATTAGAGGTCTGGGTGACCCAGAAAAGAGAGGGGCGTTGGGCATTAGATTTGTGGAATGGGAGTGTGATGTCGTTTTGCTTCAGGAAACAAAGCTTGAATCCTGCAGTGTAGGTGTGTGGAAATCTTTTGGCATGAACTCTATGAGTAATTTTACGACAGTTGATGATGTTGGAAGTGTAGGAGGCCTTTGTGTGGAGTAGAAGGACTCTGCGTTTCAGCTAAGGGTGGAGGTGAAGGTTTTTCATGCCCTTACAATGCTTTTGGAGAACTCTAGCATGTCGGCCCTCATTGCTTTCTCTTGTGTATATGACCCTTGCTCTCCAGCTCTGCGGTAGGATTTGTGGGCGGAGTTGCGAGAGAAGTGCCTTTCTGGGTTGTATGTGGCTTGTGGGTGGGGATTTCAACGTCACTCTACTCTCTTTAGATCGTCCTCACTTGCGGGAGGACAAGATCTGGGGTCTACTGATTTTGTTGATCTTATTGATGACCTGGAGCTTGAGGTCTTCGATGTTGTGGACACAAAGTATACATGGTGAAGCTCGAGCTCCCGCTCTCATATTGAACGCTTTCTAGCATCTTTAAAGCTTCTCGAAGCATTCCCTCTGTATTTCGCTTTTTCGAGGCCCCACACTCGGTCGGGACATTCACCCTTGCTGTGGGATTCGAGCAGTCACTCTATGGGGAGGGGTTTCGTCATATTTGAGCGTTCTTGGCTCCTAGAGGATACTTTCAGAGAACTGGTGCTTTCTCATTGGGCGTCTATCGTGACATGTGGATCGGCAACAGTGAGATTCTCGGAGAAGCTGAAATCTTTGCACCAGAGGTTGTACGTGTATAAGAAGGAGATCATGGAGTTTAGAAAAGCAAGTAGACTGTCTGCGGAGCAGGAGGTCCGGAGACTTGATTTGATTGAGGATGACGATTTGTTGGACATTGTGGAGTTGGGACTGAGGCTTGCCGCTCAGAGAACGATTTTGGAAGAAGATCGTAAAAAGGTGACAGATTGGAAGCAGAGATCGCGGCTTGCCTGGTTGAAGGAGGGTGATGCGAACATGGCATTTTCCCATAGAGTAGCTCGTGGCAAACGTCGGATTAATTCAATCAGATCTGTGGTTGTTGATGGCAACAGAATTGAGGGAGACAGAGAGCTGGCGAGAGCGATTGCGGATCACTTTTTTGGTTTCTCGAGGAGGGTTGTGTCCAAGCCTTGGAGGTGGAACAACCTTAGGGCGACTCTGCTCTCAGAGATGCACACGAATAGCTTGATCTTGCCAATTACTCGAGGAGATCAAGACGACAATCTAGAGTTTGAATGCAAATGGTACTTCGGGCTCGAACAACTTCCCGATTCTCTTCTATAGGGAGTTCTAGGATTTGGTGAGTGGTGAGATTCTAGAAGTTGTGGAGGAGTTTTGTCGGCGTAATGCGAGTTTTGAAAACAAGGTGTTGATATTTATTATTCCAAAGCAAGAGGCGACGGAAAGGATTGAAGACTATAGACCCATTGCTCTCTCTAATGGCATTTACCACTTAATACCGAAAGTGTTTGCGACATGTCTAAATAGAGTACTTGACCATATTGTATCACCATTCCAGTCGGCATTCATCCATGGGCGGCAAATTACGATAGTTTGGTGGTGGCCTCAGAGATCATCTCTAACTAGAAACGTAAAGGCAAGCAGGCTCTGTTCTGGAAAGTTGACTTTGCTAAAGCCTGTAACACTTTGGATTGGTAGTTTCTGTGGGCGTCTCTATGTAGGAGGGATTTTCCGAACATCTGGATATCTAGGATAAAGTGTTACATCACCACGACGTCCTTATCCATGCTGGTTAACAATCATCCTGAGGGTGGATTCTTTTAGCCGCAAAGAGAGATCAGGCAGGGTTGCCCTCTTGCACCCTTTTTGTCCTTGTAGTTGATGTTCTTGCTTATATGGTCGAACGGGTTTAGAGTAGTGGCTTGATCGCTGGGTACATTTGTGGGGGGAATGTGCATTCCCTTGAAGTATGCGAATGACACTATCCTATTTGTGGAGGGCAGTAGGGATGATTGGAGGCATAGCCCTCGCGTTGGAGATCTTTGGAGAGATGTCGGGTATGGAGCTGAATCATAGCAAGTCCACTATTGTTACGTTTGGCATGGTGGAGGATGAGGTCCTTGCTTGCAGTTTGGAGCTGGCTACGAGTCGTGGCTCCCTTCCTATTCGTTACCTTAGGTTCCCTCTCACGATTGGCAGGCCAAGTTATCGGATTGGCTTCTGATGGTGGAAAAGATGGAGAGGAAGTTGACTGGTTGGAAGGCTTCTCTTTTGTTGCGGGGAGGACGCTTGGTGTTGGTGAAGGCAGTTCTTTCCAACATGCACAAGTTCTTCTTTTCGTCTCGCCTCCTCACGATGGGTGTTAGGAGGCGCCTGGAACGTTTGATACGAAAGTTCCTTTGGAGCAGAACCAGGCAGGAGCGGCAGGGTATGCATTTGGTGGATTGGGAGGGAGACCATTATGTTGCCTAAGAAGAGCGGTGGGCTTGGGATAAAGATCTTGAAGACCTTTAACGAGGCCCTTTTGCTTAAGTCGGTGGGCAGAATATGTGGAAGGATGAGAGCATTTCTTGTAATCTAATTCGGAGCGTTTATGATGTTTCTTTAGCAGGGCCTAGGCTTTTAAGGGGGGGGGGGGCAATTAATCTGCTTTTTGGAAGGGGATCCTGAAGATCCTATCTTGTTTTAGTGAGCTCTTCAGTCCGATTGTGGATGGTGTTTCCTTTGATTTATGGACGGATGACTGGACGGGGATGGCACACTTGTCAGTAGTTTTCCTTGTCTACTTGCTTTGGTCGTCAATTCTGATGCGTGGGTTGGTGATTGCTGGATAAAAGGAAATTGGATGTTGACATTTAGAACTTCTTTCACTGACCAACGCCTTGAGGAGTTCCTTCGCTTATTGGACTCAATGGGGCAGGTTGGTAGGCCTTCCTCTGGCCGTGATCACTGGGTGTGGAAGGGTAGGACTTTCTCCGTTCGGAAGGCCTACAGGGCCATTTGTAGATCACTACCCGCTCTTTCGGTTGATATGATTCGGGATTGCAACTTTGTCTGGTCGCTTGGTCTCCTGGAGAGGATTGGATTCTTCATGTAGCTGTTTCGCAAGAAGCGCATCATGACGAGGGACTAATGAGCTAAGATTTTCACGACGGTGTTGGATAACTGTCCCCTGTGTGGGAATGCCATTGAGTTATTGGACTGACTTTTTTTCCGTTGCTCGGTTTCCTTGCCCATCTGAGACGAGGTGGGGCTGGAGTGGTTGTACACCCGCTCGTTCGAAACCTTCTGGTCATCTATGCTAGGGGTGTGAAATAGAAAAAGAAGAGAGGTTCTTGTCCCGGTGGCAAACATGTGGGCCATTTGGCTAGCTCTTCATGATATTCTTTTTCAGGCCACCGTTTCTACTGTGAGAATGTTAGCATTCACTACAAGCGTTTGATTGAATCTTGGCTTTTGTAATTTGTAACCTGTACTTTTTCCTTTTCTAAATTTTAATATTATTAGGGTGGGCACCTATGTGTGATCCCCCCCTTTTGGTCTAAAAAAAAGATGATGAAAGATTGTAGATTATTACAGAAGAAGGTGCGGGAACCACAAAAGTTAATATCTTATGTGGTTGCTTAGGGCATGACTTATAGCAAACACTATGGTATCTTGTCTTGATTACATGGAGGAGGATGAGAACATTGACCATCTATTTATATAGTTCTGGAAGAATTTTGGTTCCCCGACATAGCGATCGAGGGCAAACAGTGTTCAGTCATTTGCATTTTTGTAAGCCATTTGTTTATGTTAGAATACTTCGATGTGTTTATTCCATAGAGCCCTCGGGTCTCTTATATAGGGAGAAAACCCTTGGGTAAATTACAGAGTCTTACAAAATATAAATAGAAATTAGGAAACAATAAAACGTAACATATATATAAGTCTCTACACTCCCCCTCAAGATGGAGCATAGATATCTATCATGCTCAGCTTGGAAGAACATCTCTGGAAAGGTCCTCTGAGCAGTGGTTTGGTGAATATGTCAGCCGTCTGATCCTCAGAACTGACATGAGAGGTAAAGATGAAGCCCTTCTGAATCATGTCTCTAGTAAAATGACAATCCACCTCGATGTGCTTTGTTCTCTCGTGAAAAGCTGGATTATTGGCAATAAATAATGCTGCCTGATTGTCACATTGGAGATTCATAGGCAAGGGGACATCTACAGTCAGATCTTCTAAGACTGCTCTAACCCACATCATTTCTGCAGTTGCTTGTGCCATGGCTCTGTACTCGGATTCCGCACTGGACCTCGCCACAACAGTCTGTTTCTTGCTTTTCCAAGAAACTAAAGAGCTTCCTATAAAGATAGCAAATCCAGAAGTGGATTTACGATCCCTTGGACATCCTGCATAATCTGCATCTGCACAAGCTGAAATAGATAGATCCGTATCTTTCCTAAATAGCAACCCTGTGCCTGGAGAAGACTTCAGATATCTCAATATCATATACAAGGCATCCATATGAACTTGCCTTGGCTGCTCCACAAATTGACTCACCCGGTTTACTGCAAAGGCAATATCCGGTCGAGTTATAGTAATATATAAGAGCTTACCCACCATCTCTCTTTACCTTCTTTTGTCCACCTCCTCGGTATCATCATCGTACAGCTTCATGCTTGGGTCCATAGGTGTACTTGAAGGTCTGCATCCAGTCATTCCTGCTTCAGCTAGCAAGTCCGTGACATATTTTCTTTGAGTCATCACCATTCCTTGTGCATTTCGTGCAAACTCTATCCCCAGAAAATATCGTATCGTGCCCAGATCCTTCGTAATGAACTGGTTTCCCAACAGGGACTTGGTTATCTCAATCCCCTGGGCATCATCTCCTGTGACCAAGATGTCATCAACATATATCATAACAACAACTGTACCTCTAGGGGTTTTCTGGATGAACAATGAATGGTCCGCATTTGATCTCCTGAACCCCTGTTTTTCAATTAGCTGAGACAGCTTCTGGAACCATGCTCGGGGACTTTGTTTAAGGCCATAGATAGCCTTATGAAGTCTGCACACCATCTGAGTCTCCCCCTCAGCAGCAAATCCTGGTGGCTGCTGCATGTAGACTTCCTCCTGTAGGTCTCCATACAAAAAAGCATTCTTGACGTCAAGCTGAAAAATGGTCCAGTTACGTACCACAGCAACAGATAGGAGGATGCGAAGAGTGGAGTGTCTAGCCACCGGTGAAAAAGTATCCATGTAATCTACCCCATATGTCTGGGTAAATCCCCGTGCTACAAGTCTTGCCTTGTACCTATCAAGACGTCCATCCGCATGATATTTCACCGTAAAGATCCACTTGCAACTTACCACAGGAGCACCTGAAGGAATGGGAACAAGAGACCAAGTTCCTCGAGACTGCAGAGCACGCATCTCCTCTTCCATGGCTAGACGCCAGCAATCAATCTTCATGGCATCTTGATAGGTCCGTGGAATCTCAACGGACGAGACAACAGCTACAAACTTCTGGAAGTCCCCATTGAGACGATGAAATGAGACTTGAGAAGCAAGCGGGTATGAAGCACACTGTCGCCTTGGCTTCCTTTGAGCTATAGGCCGATCAAGATCGTCTATGACTGGCGGATCCTCCTCCTGTTGTAAAGACTCCTGCACTGGTGCTTTGGCCAATCCATCATTAGTGGTAACATCAGAACATACCTGAGGCGTGCTGGATGGTTGACATGTAGCTTGAGCTGGCCCTGTTCGCCTTGTATAGAACTTAGGAAATGGTATAATTGGAGGTGGTGGTGGTGGTGGAGGTGGATTAGAGGATTGACTCAGACTTGGAGGTGGAGGCACATAGACATGAGAGTCCGTGGATGTGGAGGAGATCTGTCTGTCACCTGCAGGGGAGAAGTACATGACTGGTTCGAAAAAGGTAACGTCAGCACTCACATAGTATTTGTTATGAATGGGATCATAACAACGATATCCTTTCTGTGTCCTGGAGTAGCCCACAAAAACACACTTGATAGCCCTAGGAGAGAGCTTATCAAGTCCTGGAGATAACCGGTGGACAAACGCAACAGTACCAAAGACCCGAGGTGTAAGTGTAAATAAATCTTTGTCAGGAAATAGAAGAGAGAAAGGAGACTTTTCGCCAAGTACAGTTGTAGGCATGCGGTTGACCAGATAGCATGCTATAAGGATAGCATCCCCCCAAAAAGATAAGGGTGCAGAACTTTGAATAAGTAATGTGCGAGCAATGTCAAGAAAGTGTCTATGCTTTCGTTCTGCAACACCATTTTGTTGAGATGTGTATGCACATGTGGTTTGGTGAATAATGCCTTTAGAAGAAAGAAAGCGAGCAAGAGAACGAGTGCAAAATTCCAAGGCATTGTCAGTACGCACATACTTAACAGTAGACGAAAAAACATTTTGAACCTCATTGATAAGATTTTGAATAACACTTCCTGCTTCTGATTTATTTTTGAGAAGAAAAGTCCAGGACACTCTAGAAAAATCATCAACAACAACTAAATAAAACATGTGCCCCTGATGATCTGGGACACGACTGGGACCCCAAATATCTATGTGAAATAACTCAAATGGGGAGCGACTGCTCCGACCCTGACGACTGGGGAAGCTGGACCGATGGTGCTTCCCTAACTGACATGCTTCACAACGAAAAAACGAACCCGGAGATATCTGAGGCAGGAGGTGGCGCATTTTCTGGAGTGGCAGGTGACCAAATCGAAGATGCCAGGTATATGGTGAGACGGAGCCCTGAGAATGTAGTGAGACTCCAGCATATGAGGTCCGTACAAGACGATAGAGGCCATTGTGCTCAGAACCACAACCAATCACCCTGCCCGTTAGTATGTCCTGAAAAATGACAGAAGATGGATCAAATATAGCACGACAATGCAAATCTCTAGTAATCTGACTAATGGATAATAGATTCATAGAGAATTCTGGTGCATGCAAAACATTCTGTAAGTGCATAGAGGGCAGCAAAGCCGTCTCTCCCTGACCGATGATAGGAGAATGAGTGCCATCAGCTATAAGTACAGAGCGACCAGGCTGTACAGCTCTGTAGGACTCCAGAATATCTTTCTCACGGCATAGATGATGGGTAGCTCCAGAGTCGACAATCCATCCTGTGAGATCATGACAATGAGGTGAGACTGAAGGACTACCTGAGGCACTGGCAGAGGCGGATGTACTGGCTGACGCCGAGGCTGCAACATCAGAAACTTCGGGTGCCTCTGGCGACGATTGTAGCATGATATCACGAAGTCGTGCCACCAACTCTTCGAACCTGTGGTCTGTAGCAGGAGCTGAGGGACCCTGAACATGATCCGCGACACGTGCAGAGGGAGGGAAGCCGTGCTTGGAATAGCAAGTATCCTCCGAATGACCAGTACGACGGCAGAATGAACACGTGGAACGTATGCGACCTCCGCGACCACGTCCACCACTTCCTCTGCCATGAAACGAGGACGAACCCGCACGTCCCCTGGAAACTGCCATTGCAGACGGAGGTGCAGTCGCTGTAGTAGATGGAACAGGTACACGACTAAGCCTCCTGTATACCTCTTCCATCGGTGGGATGGTGGCATCTGCTAGGATCTGAGCGCGTGCTGCCTCGTACTCCGGGTCTAGGGCAGCGAGCAATACACCAACCATAGTGGCGTTGCGGAACGTCTTCTGCTGTTCCGGCGTGGCTGTAAACGGAATGGTGCTATAGAGCTTCTCAAACATGCCACGAAGCGACATGTACAGGGAATGAAGAGGCTTCCCATTCTGCTTCGTGGTAAATATATCATGCTGCAACTGGAGCATCTTCGTCTCATTGCGGACCTGAGAGTACGTCATAGACAAAATATCCCACATCGCCTTAGCGGTGGGCTGGTGAAGGACATCATTCGCTATCTCCGTCGTGAGCGTACCTGAGAGCCACACCTTGGCGTACGCATCATCAGCCTCCCATGAGGCATAGATCCCTGTCTTCTCCGGTGGTTCATCCTCGGTAAGAATATGCTTCTTACCGCACGACTTCATGAGACTGAGGAACTGCATCGCCCACAGTTCGTAGTTGGTCCCGTCCATCTTGACGATTGGTGCCGAACCTTTGAAGGCACCTATGGCGGGCATATCGATCTTCTGATCTGACATAATGCCGGAGAAGAATAACTACTGATAGACCAAGAAAATTGTCTACCAAGACCTTGTAGGATTCAAGTGCATAGGTAGACGATTATGCACTTGAATCAAACATGATGCCGAGTCCGAAGAACGCGGCACACCTGCAACGAGTAGAGGCTTTTAGAGCCTCTACTTGACAAGAACGACGACTGGAAGGGGACGGCGGCGGCTGGACAGCAGGTGGGGCCCTGCGGCAGGGGCCCGGCGGCGGTGGGAGAGGCCCGGCGGTGGGTGGAGGGGCCCGGCAGGGGCTGGCGGCGGTGGAGAGGGCCCGACAGGGGCTGGCAGGAGGTGGGGGGTTCCCGGCGGCGGTGGGGAACCCGGCGAAGGAGAGAAGGAGGCGGCGACGGGAGGCTTGGAGCCCGGGGGGTTGGGCGTCGAAACCCTAGAGAGGGGGGGGGGCGGCGGTGGAAAACCCTAGGTTAGGGTCATGGCTCTGATACCATGTTAGAATACTTCGATGTGTTTATTCCATAGAGCCCTCGGGTCTCTTATATAGGGAGAAAACCCTTGGGTAAATTACAGAGTCTTACAAAATATAAATAGAAATTAGGAAACAATAAAACGTAACATATATATAAGTCTCTACAGTTTATAAGCATGTTGTTTGAGTCAATTAAAGAGCATGTATTGATAATTGTTGGAGTATTTGGTTATGCGTCACTTATGTGAGTGATGGGTAAATGGATCTCTCCAGGATCCATTTACACCATCCAGTTGTTTAGTCCTACATCTATCGTCTGTGGGAAGTGGAGACTCGGTGGGGGCTATATATAGACCCCCATACCCATTGTATCCAGTGAGAAAAGTGAATGAACACATCAACCCATTGAGGCATTCTCCAGCGGTTTCATTCCGCTCCTTAGGGAGTAGGGTTCCACGTAAAATCCCGTGTTCTTCATTTTCTTTATCATTTATTCTAATATGCTTCTGCATTCATATTTTTTAACATGGTATCAGAGCGGGATGATTCTCGAGGATTTTAAGTTTGTTATTTTATTCGAGATTTAATTATGGAGTTCTTAGATTATTCATGTTCATTGAGGCTTATAAACCCTAGAAACATATGCCAAGGTTTTCAACCCTATAGCATCATCAGCGGCCCTTGATGGCCTTGATCGGGCCATCTACAGCCATTTGAGAGACGCCTCTCCACCTCCAGCCAAGGGTTCCATGATGGGAACCCTAATCTCGAAGGCTTCGGGTTCCAGGCGGCACAACAGTTCTCGACCCCTTCTCCAAGACGCATCTCCACGCATGATGCTCCAGGAGCATCCCGAATCTCAAGCCCCGTTACTCCAAGCGGATCCAACAGCCTCCAGGCAGAGGCACCCTCATCCGTGCACATGCTCCAACTCCTTCGCCGCCAACTCCTCTCCAGTCATGGCGGCTATGATGGCTCCAGGCGGAGGAGCTTCTTATCCAATGGCAACACCTCTTGAGCACAGGCGACGTTACCCTTCCTCCATCTCTCATCAGGAGGCGGTGCTACCCCTGCTCCATGTCGCTTGTGTATGCTCCTCCTCTTTAGGCCGCCTCTCACAAGGCAACATGCGAGCCCAGGCGAGCTCCAAGCAGGCGAGCAGTAGCCCACCATCTCCCTTACGCAGGCAGCGGAATCCGAAGATCTTCCAGGCGATGCGACAACATTTGGATCCCCCATAGGTGGAGCCCTCCATCCCTCGTGGTTCTAGGCCCTCGTACGCAAAGAACCTCTTCACAGTACCCCTCCTCTTCGATCGGGCTCGACGGCGGCAGCAGCAGGGACCCCCACCCATCGGGGGCGGCAGCTTCTACGTGAAGAAAGGGTTCCTGTGGGAACCCTAAATAGAGAATAAAGGACCCAGTTGGGCTGAAGTTTAAAAAAAAAAGGGGGTTTTTATTGTAAGGGCCCCAGGTGGGCTGAAAGGAGAAATGTGATGAAAAAAAGGGGCCTTATGTATTAAAAAAAGATGAAGAAGAGGAATGTTTCAAAAAAGGGGGAGGAAAGAGAAAAAGCCGAAAAATATGAAAAGACTTATTACAAAAATTGAGAAGAGTCGACAACTAAAAAAGGAGAAATAGCTGAGAAAAAAATGCAAAAAAAAAAACATAAAAATGATCAAGAATGGCTAAGTGATTCATTGTTTTTGTTTTCCCCATCTTTATTGTCTTTTCCCAACTTTGTCAACGCCAATGATTTCCAACAAGTATGGGAGAAAGGGGGAATATGTTGAGTCACAAGTCCATTCAGATGTCAGATTCTCCAGACCAGCCAGATGTTCAGACTATACAGTTCAGATGATTCAGACTCGACGTCAGATCGGTTCAGAGCCTTCAGTTCAGACATGCACATGTATGCGGTCATTTCAGATGTACACATGTTTACCATCATTGTTTGTGATCCCCATCTTTACTGTTTCGACCAGGGATTTCATGTGATGTATAGAGACTCCAGAGTAGAGATCACATTCCATATGCCATGTGGGCTAGGTTTTTCATGTGGTTTTATAGGGACTCCAGAGTAGAGTAACACTCTCTGTGCCAGATGGAGAGACCCATTTCTCCGACGAGGAGACTTCTTCAGACTCCATTCTCAAGCGATCGTGAACTCCAGTACAAGATCCTTCCTAGGTTCATATGAGAGAGAACTCGCTTCGAGGTCCATATGAGAGAGACCCATCTTCAAAGATCTTTGTGAAGGATATTGTTAGATCCTCAAGCGCATCACGGAAGCGTGAGCATCGTATCGAATACGACGAAGAACGACTAGTCGCCCTAGTTGTTCTATGCAGCGGAAATTAAAAATTTTCTTGTGACGAAACCACATGATCCAAGAACACTTCTCGAATCGTTTCGTCTAAACCACAAACAAGTAACAGGATCACCTCTTGAAACGTGGTTGCGATCGAGTCTCTAAACGAAGAGAACTCCTGTCTCAAGTCTGATCCGATGGAGGAGACGCTTGCGAGCGCGGGGATGAATCGCGTGCTTCTCGCAATCCATGTTGATGATACAAGTGGCGGATCTCCTGATCTCGACACACGAGATCCGACGTCTTCTTCACGAGCGAGGCGCACCGAAGGAGACGGAGATCCACGAGCAAACGATCGGGCAGCATAACGACGACGCTGCGGCGATGGAGACTCCCTCTAGGGCATCCATGGTGGACGACCATGAGAGAGGAAGAGAGAGGGTTGATATGTAGAGAGAAAGAGAGAGAGAGAGAGATTTATGTTCTCTTGTGTGTAAAGAAAAGCAATGGGGTGCCTCTCCTTTTATAATATTTTGGGATCCATGGATCTCAATCCATGGGCAACACAAATCCAATGGCTCTCATTGATTTGTGTTTCTTTTAATGGCTAAGATTTGTGTTGGTAAAAACCAACAACAATTAATTTAATTTAGATTAAATCTATATTGATAAATCAATATAAATCAATCCCAAATTAAATCAATCAAGCATGGAGATTATGGAATGAAGATTGCCTCCTTCCATAATATTGGATTTGGTGGCAATCTCATGAGATCTCAAGAGATTACATTATTCCATGGAAATCTCCAAGATTTACAACAACACTTGTTGTAAATTATTCTACAAAAATAATTGATAAATATTTTGCGAATATTGCAATCTTGCCATTGGAAAATTGTGAATCATATTCACAACCCAAAATAAAATGTGGATTACATTTTCAATTAATTATCCAATGTGAATCCAATTCACATCAACATTTAATTAACAAATCTAAATTACAAATAACTCTCTCTAATATATTGTAAATCACATTTATAATATATATGACTAATATGGAAATTGTTATCCACATTAATCATATCCATGATAATTAAATCACATTTAATCATCTTGGATCTATATTCTCGTGTGCCCAAATAATATGAATCGCATTCACATTATTCACATCTTTGATAATCAAATCTCATTTAATTATCTAAGATAACTCTCCTTATAATATGAATCGAAATCAAATTACTCATGATAATTAAATCACATTTAATTATCTATTTTCTTAATGCTCAGATACTTATATCAACAATGAAATTATCCTGAACTCTTTCTAGGATAATGCGCTCTCTCCGCGAATACTTGGAGATAAGGACTGTGCGATTGTATTGTTCCACGTATAGTGACTTGGATATTGAGATCACATCTTAAATCCAGATCGCGGGCCTCCCATAGATGCTTGATTAAATCAAGACCGCAAATCCAATCTTCTCATTGCATCTGAATCACATTCAGATCAATGTCCAACAATTGGTCCAAGATAAGATTACTTCTCTACTGAGAGGAGTCACTAAAATCCATACCCGTTTCATCACTCCTTAGGAATGGAAGCGTCATGGTTATACAATCGTTTATGATCACATCACCCTCAGGTGGTATTCCCAATACCTGTACACAAGGCCTTAAATGTCGGTTTCGACCAAAACTGAATTTCGGTGGAATTTCGGTCGAAATTCGATGAAATTTCGGTCATTTTGTTCATTTTTTGTACTAGGACCCTCATATTTTGGTCATTTCGGTCGAATTTCGATTTCGACAGTATATCGATATTCGACAGAAATTCGACCGAATTTCGCTGAAATTTGAGGCCATGCCTGTACATCCTGCATACTGGAAGACTCAGAATAAACCCGAAGTATTGGATCAATTTTATACTGTCTACTTCATGGTTTTATCAGTAAGTTTCTCATTTGATCATTGGGAGTCGGTATCGATCATATACTTTCCAAAAGCATATATCATACCTAGGTCTTGATCATATACTTTCCAAAAGTATATATCAAACCTACAAATTCAGTCAAGCTTCCAAAGCGAGATGACCGTGCACGGAATTTGATTCTTCCCAATATCTCATGAGTGAGCTCATGTCTTCCGGTTCAGTAAATGAACATGTATGATCCCTTTGAGAGATTGTATTACTCATATGCCCTTATATGCACACCAGCGTGCCGATATATAGTCCTTGGTTAGGTCATCAACCTATGGGTCTGCCAAATGTACATACTCAGATATATAGTAACACATCTGTCTCCGGTCAGAGAATGTGTGCATGCATCGTGACAGCATACGATATAGGACTTTGGTCATCTCGATCTCGTTAAGTCAACTTTTTGACCTAACTAATCTGACACCTCCGAATCTCTATTCCTATGCAGAGGACCTGCATGAAGAGGTCGGTCAGATATCAGCCTAATTAAGAAAGGATTGCCATCTCCTACTCAGGCTGGAGATCATCTCTTAACAATCATTTGACTATGCTTGATGAGTCCTCAATCTAACTCTTTATATATTCATCTAAGCACCAACCTCTACGATTCAATTATTAAATCAACAGCTGTATGATCATAAAGATGGCCATGGTGCATAACCCTAATTGTACTAAGGGACCTATTATGCAAATTATTCATTCTTCGTTTCAGATCAGGGAATGATATTCGCAATAACATTTATTGCATAATGGCTCATCGTGGGCTCGTATGTCCAACAATCTCCCACTAGCCCAAAGAGCCATTAATGAGCTAATCATTTAAACCCACACTCATGTGACAATCATAGACTATCTAGAAAATAGCTAGTAAGCTGATCATTCACTCTGTTCCCGCGAGACTACGCCAAGTCCTTTTACGGCACTTGCATATCCCCAGTAACAGTGCTCGCATCTAATGTGAAAGTTGCATCTTATGCAACCAATACTCAATCTTGTTAAAGTTATTATAATGTCCTTGACACTATAGCTTAACAATTGTTATAACCAGTATTTTCATAATCCTTATCAGAATACCCTTATTCCTGGAGATCTCTATCTCCTAAGGTATTCATAGTAAAGACCTTTTAGATCTCCATCTATAAAGTCTTAATTATTTGAAGATAAGACTTAGAGATCATTATCTCTAAAGTATTGTCATCTTTGAAGATATTGTTATTACTGCAATCAAGTGTTTTCTCTCCATAGTAGGATTAGCATCACTTTACTACTCCCACCCATGGCAGATATCTGGCTTTTGTACACATCTAGCACACTCAGCTTCTCGTAACTGATGCACAAGTGTAAGCAGTTCTAGCATTCACTTCCTCAACTCTTTAAGGTGTTATCCCTTTAGATAGGTTAGTACCATATCTTAAGGGATGGAAGCCTTTCTTGGAATTTCCAAGAATGGAATATGTCCAAGGTGTACTACAAATGTGACAGTCCCAATATCCTCTTCTCTTTGCTTCTGAACACTTTCAGAACTAAGATCCAAGAGGTATCCTTGAGATCATATCTCAAGTTATGGAACAACCAGATAATAAAACACTTATTATTATCCTTATATCATTCTAAATGATTAGGATATTATCTACATTTAGCACGATGAACACAAAGGCACTCCCACTAAGCTTCATATGGTTCATCAAGATTCTATCTGAAATCATAACATTTATGATTTCATCAAATCTTATGTTCCAACAACAAGAAGCTTATTTGAGTCCATAGATGGATTTATTTAGCTTGCACATCTTGCTTTCCTCAACCATGAAGCCCTGTGCCTACTTCATGTGAATATCCTCGGAGAGGAATGCAAGCTTGACTTCTTTCTCTTGAAGATCCATTTACACCTTTATGGGTCTTACCCATATAGGTGGATCCTCGAGGGTCCATATACAACACTTGTATATGAAGTCTACTTTAGACTTTTATTGCTAACATCCATCTTTCTATGTCATGATCCTCAGGAGTTTCATCACAGGAAATCCGATCATTGTCAGACCTAACTGACACATGGAATATATCCTCAAACTCATTTGAAGAGGTATTAGTGTTTCATCTTTAATTGTCCTTTTAGTTTCCAATTTCAGGAGCCTCATTATCTTCTCAAGATTAAATGAGTTCCTACACTTCATTTTCATCTTGATTCTCAAGAGTCTCAACCTCTAAGAATCACATTCTCAGAGATGAGATATTTTAAGAATCTCAAGGTCATAAAGTAGGTATCCAATACCATACTTTATTTTCCTAATGAAGTAGCACTCTTTAGTGCTAGATTCCAGCTTATATGCATGGAACCTTATTAATGATATACATTGTAGTATCTACTACACATATATACGTGGAAACTAAGGGATAATTATGCTAAAACTCATCATTGATAAGATCATGTCACACATGATCCAATTGTATCTCCCTATAACTCTATTGAGTTAAGGTGGGTTAGGAGGATTGAGATAGAAATGATATTCATATCTCCATAAGGTATTCTTTGAATTTATCTAACAGGTACTTGCTACCTAGATTAGATCAAATTCACTTTATCTTCCTTTAAACTTTGGTTGTAAACCAAAATAATGAAATCTTTGAATATTTCAAAGGTTTCTTCAGGTGAAGAGAAGAAATCTCATATCATACATAATCATCAATAGATATCACATATCTATAATGTTCACTGTGATATAGATGATCCGCATACATCAATATGTATGAGATCCTGAATACCTTGACATCTTACACCTTTCCCAAAGAAGGGTGTATTGGACATAATTTACTTTTGAATACAATATTCACAAGTATGTAAGATTTGAAATTTACGACATTCTAAAGTTTCATCTCTTACCAATCTATTGATCAAATCAACAGATAAATGTCCAAGGTTTGATATCAGATGATTGTTAAATGATCTTCATCCTCCTATTGATCTTTAAAGGTTTAATTTCATTATTAGAAAGGTTAATGAACCATTCATTAATTTTCTAATTTAGTAGAGTCCACTAGATTTTAGATTACTATCTGAAATATCTCCATCATAACTCTTTATGATAGATTTATTACAGAATTCATGTTTATTTCCAACATTTAGAAATGAACAATAAGACATTCTCTAAGACTAAGGGCTCTCCCGCTGAAATTTTGAAGCCTTTCAATCCAATAGAGATTGTTGCAACAATTGCATCAATATCCATGTTGATGACTATTAAACCTTTAAGATCAAATTTCTAATCTTCTAATACATATGCAACCAACAAGTGTCATTAGAAGATTGAGATACAATTATTAGACTTTATCTTATCAAATAAGTAAGTCAATTTCAATGATTATATGTAGATTATTCTATTGTGCTATCTGATTCATTCTCTAAGGATTCTAGATAGATTTGATAGTCATATTATCAACACATCATCTTATTGCAGTATTGGCATTCATCCAACTCTTTAGATGTCATATGGAAGTCACAGAAGTACAACCAACTCTTTGACTATACTTCTTACTTGGGTCCAACCCACACTTCCACTGCGCTCCCTTTATCTATAAGCAACCATTGCTCAAGACAGAGGATCTCTTATTTTAAAATTCAAAAGAATTTGTTGGAGTATAAGTTGTATGCGCCTATTGTGTTGTAGCAGGGTAAATGGATCCTGGAGAAGATCCATTTACCCCCATCCAGTGTTTAGTCCCACATGGACCAGTGGTGGGACTTGGAGGCTCTGGGAAGGCTATATAAGGAGCCCCAGACCTCCTGTACTCATTGAGAAAAAGTAATGCATAGCATGCCCCTTTGAGGGCTTCTCCCGTGGTTTCATCCCGCTCCTCACGGAGTAGGGTTCCACGTAAAATCATGGTGTTCCCATGTTTGATCTTTTTGTCATTATGCTCTTTTTATCATTCCGCTTCCGCATTCTTCATATTTTATAACATGGTATCAGAGCGGGTCGATCCTCGAGGATTTCAAGTTCTTATTTATGTTCGAGATTAGTTTTATGTTGAAGAACTGTTGTTCGTGTTTCGAGATCCTCCATATCATTCTTGTTCTTCGGCTGAATTTATGTTCTAGGGTTTCATTTTTGAAACCCTATTTTTCTGCGACGAAACTCTCATCTTCCAGGCAGTGCTACCCCGTATGCGGCACATCCCATGTGCACGGAGCCGCTCCCACATCTCCATCACGGATTTCTGTCGGGGCTCATGTCGCAGACCCTTCCATCTTCCAGGCGGAGCTCCGCTGCCCTATCGAGCGTTCACAAAGTCCCAGCCCTAGCCGCCATTTTCTTCCGCGGAGCCGCATCTCACTAGCCGCCTTCAAGTCGAAGCACACGCAGGGAACCCTCTTGCGCAGTCCCAGTCCCAAGGCGGGGAAGCCGCCTCGCCTCCCAACTGTCGATGATCTCCCCAACCATCAGGAACCCTCCAGGCGGCAACATAGCCGCACGCCTCCTCGCGCGTGCGCCTCCAGACGCTCCCAGACGCGCCCACACGGTGCTCCTTCTCCGCGCGCGCGCCTAGCCGCGAATCCCCGCCGATCAACCTTCCAGCGGCGCGCGCACCCCCGAAGCACCCGCATCGGCAAACCTCCAGATCTTCGCGCGGCATCGGCAATTCTCCAGGATGTGCCTCTTCTCGCGCGCCTCCAGAACAGGCGGCCTACCTCCTCTCGCGCAGGAGCTCCTAATGGCTCCTCCTCTCCATGCGCGATCTCCGTATCTCCTCTCTATTCCAGGCGGTAGCGGTGCCCTCAAGAAGCTGCAGATGGCGTGCGATGGATTGCGTCATCCCTACTCTTGTCCAGGAGCGGCGGCGACACAAAGAATCGTCGTTGCTCTGTGAGATAGGGTTCCCACGATGGGAACCCTAGGGGTTATTTATTAAAAAAAATGTTGCGATTCAGCCCATGTGGGGGCAGGTCAAATGATTTAAAAAAAAGGGGGGGCAAATGTGGGCCACATATTAAAAAAAATATGAGAGGGAGGTCCTGTTGGGCCCAAATGGGCAGTTTTTTTTCCATCCCGCCCCAAGAGGGGCTGCTTTTTAAAAAAAAGGCAAAAAAAAGTGAAGCCAAAGGAGGCTTAAAAAATTGAAGAGGCGTGTACACGAGGAAAAAGCCGTACATAAATTTCAAAAAAAATTGCAAAGCCGTAAAAAAAAGTTGAACGGCTTTAAAAAATTAATAATAAAAAATGTGTCGGCTTACAAAAAAATGAAAAGCCGCGAGAATTTTTTTTTGCGAATGTTTAACCCCTTTTTATCTTGTCTTCTCCCAACTTTGTCGATGTTCCTGTTCCGATAAGTATGGGAGAAAGGGGGAGTATATGTTGAGTCACAGGTCTGTTCATGATTCAGATTCCAGATTCAGATACCAGTCTCCAGACCAGACAGTTGATTAGACTCTACAGTTCGGTTTCAGACTCGACGATCATTATTTCCGAGTCTCCAGTTTCAGACACGCACGAGTGTGCGGTCATTTTCAGATGAGCATAAGTTGCCATCATCAGTTCGAGTTCCCTATCATTCTTCTTGTTGTCAGGCCAGAGTTCTCATGTGAGCCATAGGGACTCCAGAGCAGAGGACCATTCCCTATGCCATTGAGGGCAAGGGTTTTCATAGAAGCAACGTCCTCGACTGTTGCATGTGCGCGTTGGGTTGATATTGTCTGTAGTGTCCTGTAGCGTTGAGTTTCTTTCTGTTTGTCCAAGCTGAGCATTGCATGCTCCAGCTTGAGGGGGAGTGTTGGAGTATAAGTTGTATGCGCCTATTGTGTTGTAGCAGGGTAAATGGATCCTGGAGAAGATCCATTTACCCCCATCCAGTGTTTAGTCCCACATGGACCAGTGGTGGGACTTGGAGGCTCTGGGAAGGCTATATAAGGAGCCTCAGACCTCCTGTACTCATTGAGAAAAAGTAATGCATAGCATGCCCCTTTGAGGGCTTCTCCCATGGTTTCATCCCGCTCCTCACGGAGTAGGGTTCCACGTAAAATCATGGTGTTCCCATGTTTGATCTTTTTGTCATTATGCTCTTTTTATCATTCCGCTTCCGCATTCTTCATATTTTATAACATGGTATCAGAGCGGGTCGATCCTCGAGGATTTCAAGTTCTTATTTATGTTCGAGATTAGTTTTATGTTGAAGAACTGTTGTTCGTGTTTCGAGATCCTCCATATCATTCTTGTTCTTCGGCTGAATTTATGTTCTAGGGTTTCATTTTTGAAACCCTATTTTTCTGCGACGAAACTCTCATCTTCCAGGCAGTGCTACCCCGTATGCGGCACATCCCATGTGCACGGAGCCGCTCCCACATCTCCATCACGGATTTCTGTCGGGGCTCATGTCGCAGACCCTTCCATCTTCCAGGCGGAGCTCCGCTGCCCTATCGAGCGTTCACAAAGTCCCAGCCCTAGCCGCCATTTTCTTCCGCGGAGCCGCATCTCACTAGCCGCCTTCAAGTCGAAGCACACGCAGGGAACCCTCTTGCGCAGTCCCAGTCCCAAGGCGGGGAAGCCGCCTCCGCCTCCCAACTGTCGATGATCTCCCCAACCATCAGGAACCCTCCAGGCGGCAACATAGCCGCACGCCTCCTCGCGCGCGCGCCTCCAGACGCTCCCAGACACGCCCAGGCGGTGCTCCTTCTCCGCGCGCGCGCCTAGCCGCGAATCCCCGCCGATCAACCTTCCAGCGGCGCGCGCACCCCCGAAGCACCCGCATCGGCAAACCTCCAGATCTTCGCGCGGCATCGGCAATTCTCCAGGATGTGCCTCTTCTCGCGCGCCTCCAGAACAGGCGGCCTACCTCCTCTCGCGCAGGAGCTCCTAATGGCTCCTCCTCCTCTCCATGCGCGATCTCCGTATCTCCTCTCTATTCCAGGCGGTAGCGGTGCCCTCAAGAAGCTGCAGATGGCGTGCGATGGATTGCGCCATCCCTACTCTTGTCCAGGAGCGGCGGCGACACAAAGAATCGTCGTTGCTCTGTGAGATAGGGTTCCCACGATGGGAACCCTAGGGGTTATTTATTAAAAAAAATGTTGTGATTCAGCCCATGTGGGGGCAGGTCAAATGATTCAAAAAAAAAGGGGGGGCAAATGTGGGCCGCATATTAAAAAAAATATGAGGAGAGGGAGGTCCTGTTGGGCCCAAATGGGCAGTTTTTTTTCCATCCCGCCCCAAGAGGGGCTGCTTTTTAAAAAAAAAGGCAAAAAAAGTGAAGCCAAAGGAGGCTTAAAAAATTGAAGAGGCGTGTACACGAGGAAAAAGCCGTACATAAATTTCAAAAAAAATTGCAAAGCCGTAAAAAAAAGTTGAACGGCTTTAAAAAATTAATAATAAAAAAAATGTGTTGGCTTACAAAAAAAATGAAAAGCCGTGAGAATTTTTTTTTGCGAATGTTTAACCCCTTTTTATCTTGTCTTCTCCCAACTTTGTCGATGTTCCTGTTCCGATAAGTATGGGAGAAAGGGGGAGTATATGTTGAGTCACAGGTCTGTTCATGATTCAGATTCCAGATTCAGATACCAGTCTCCAGACCAGACAGTTGATTAGACTCTACAGTTCGGTTTCAGACTCGACGATCATTATTTCCGAGTCTCTAGTTTCAGACACGCACGAGTGTGCGGTCATTTTCAAATGAGCATAAGTTGCCATCATCAGTTCGAGTTCCCCATCATTCTTCTTGTTGTCAGGCCAGAGTTCTCATGTGAGCCATAGGGACTCCAGAGCAGAGGACCATTCCCTGTGCCATTGAGGGCAAGGGTTTTCATGTGGTATCATAGGTACAACAGAGCAGTGCACCGTTCTCTGAGCCAGATGGGAGTGACCCAGTTCTCCGACGAGGAGACTTCAGGCGCAGTTTCAGAGTCGATGGTCAGACGGGTCTTCAGTTGACTCACACTCCAGCCTGTTCGTCCTCCTCACCTGCACGGCATGAGAAGCAACGTCCTCGACTGCTGCATGTGCGCGTTGGGTTGATATTGTCCGTAGTGTCCTGTAGCGTTGAGTTTCTTTCTGTTTGTCCAAGCTGAGCATTGCATGCTCCAGCTTGAGGGGGAGTGTTGGAGTATAAGTTGTATGCGCCTATTGTGTTGTAGCAGGGTAAATGGATCCTGGAGAAGATCCATTTACCCCCATCCAGTGTTTAGTCCCACATGGACCAGTGGTGGGACTTGGAGGCTCTGGGAAGGCTATATAAGGAGCCCCAGACCTCCTGTACTCATTGAGAAAAAGTAATGCATAGCATGCCCCTTTGAGGGCTTCTCCCGTGGTTTCATCCCGCTCCTCACGGAGTAGGGTTCCACGTAAAATCATGGTGTTCCCATGTTTGATCTTTTTGTCATTATGCTCTTTTTATCATTCCGCTTCCGCATTCTTCATATTTTATAACATAATTCAATGTAAGAGCATTTCAACATTTATACATGCTTCATTAAATTCATACAATATGAATATTATGAAGCTTCTTGAATGACTAGAGTATAGACAGTAAAATGATGACACTCATCATGTCTACATCCATCTAGACTCTTAAAACATTGGTTCAGGTAGGTATTCAAATATTTTGAATACATCATCTCTTATGGAGCCATCATTCTGCATGATGCAGAGGACCATGTCATTCATGATTAAATGTTGAGAGCACATATGTATACCAGAACATCTTCTTAAGACTTTATAAGGATTATTTGATAATTGTGATCATCATCGACATATCACTTTCAAAGTACATTCGATAAGAGATCAAGACTATAAAGACATACAAACTCTAGGGTTGTAGTCCTATTATCTATTTAATTGTCATTCCTCATTAGTATGAGGAGACTTTCATATTGCAACCACATACATTATGCGTCCAACTGCAAGTACAATATCTGGATCATGAGTCCAATCCATGATATTTTACTGGTTATCATTGAGTATAACATTGAGTGTGTTTAATGAAGGATTATCTGAAATAAGAAATTTGCATAAATATATATAAATATATATATATACATTTTTTACTTTGATTTAGGAATTTTTATATCAAAGTTGTCTTGCCTTGTCAACATTGAAAGTTCATTCCCTTAATCACTTGCAATGTAAGAGATATACTTACCATTATATCTCAAGCAAGATCTGGGATCTCCTTCCTTATCTTTGTTACATCCCAATAATATGAGAACCTGTAACTCGGATAAAAAGAAGCGGGAACACATTCTGCCTTGCAAGTCCAACTTGCATCTCCCAATTCGGTCTTTAACACCCGACCCCACCACCCCTAAGGCGATGTTGACCCGTCATTAATTGAACCAACTGTCAATAGGAATACAACTCGCTATGCGCAATCCAATATCGCCCTAATAATATGAGGACTCGATATTGGGGTCACTACGCATACATCCTTATTCTTTCGAGAAGCGAAGAACCCGATCCAAATGGCTTATATGTAGGAGCTGTCACTTCGGACAGGCGTCTTCGACGTACAATCTCTGGCGACGGAACCCTTCGCCTTGACAGGAGACCATGGATGTCACTTATGTGATCCTCCACCTCATATTCAAATTTTAATTAATTATCATGAATCATATTCACATAATTAATTCTTCCAAGGGAAATACACATCTATTCATAATAGAGTGTTTTTAATTGGATATAATTAATTCAATCATATTAAATTAATTATCAATCCAATTCAATCAACAAACTTGATTAGTTTACTCGAATATATATATGGTATTATCTCAAAGTACGTTTAGGAAAATACATCTTGATTTCTCCGGCATTATCGAGTCCCTACCCGCTGTCATGGCCAGTACCGACGAGAGTGGAATGGACCACATACGTTGCAACCCGCTACCCCAATGCTCTCCGACTAGACACCATATCCACCTCAGGAAAGGATAATGCCAAATAGATCAATTTGTACTTGAGATGATCATCGGTTCTTCAACCGAAATTATACCATATAGTAATAATCAAAACAATTTTGATTATAAGGAAATTTGTTAGACAAATTCCCAATCCTATTCAAGCAAGAAGTTTGTTGATTGTGTTTCCAATTATGATCTAGATAAAATCTAATCAACTTATTGGTTGAGGCCATGTCAATTAAGGGAATAATTATCATCAAATATTTCACAAATATTTATGCACAATTATTCCAGGAAATTAAACAATTTAATTTCACTAATTGATTAAATGACAATCACTAGGTTCTTGATTAGGAAAGTATTTCCAGCAGTGACCCTCACTTACTAAAAATACCATATCTCAATCAATTTAAATCCAAATTAAGCAAAATAAGTTCCTAAAATTTGCTAATTTGATTTACAACAGAATCTAAGTGATTTTCACATATTTCAAGGCGTCTCAAATCCGCAATTAACTCTTTAATTACGTTGAGATTCGCAATCCCCGAAACTGTGGAAACATGTTCACTAAAATGAGCATAACCTGAGCAAACGGGATCGAAATCATGCAAACTCAGATCCTATGGTTTCCTTATTCAATGGGGAACAAAATAAAATTATTATTTTCATGTTTAAACAATTTAAACAGTGCCGAAAATAATCTCAAAACAGAGATGCGAAATGAAATGCAAGAAAACTTTCGCAAACCCTAATGAACCCAAGTCGACCCCGGTTAATGGATAGCATCCAAAACCTTCAACATGACTCTGATACCACTTGAAGGATATGGTTAGATCCTCAAGCGCATCACAGAAGCGTGAGCATCGTATCGAATACGATGAAGAATGACTACTCGCACTAGTTGTTCTATGCAGCGGAAATTAAAAAATTTCTTGTGACGAAACCACATGATCCAAAAACACTTTTCGGATCGTTTCGTCTAAATCACAAACAAGTAATAGGATTACCTCTTGAAGCGTGGTTGCGATCGAGTCTCTAAACAAAGAGACCTCCTGTCTCAAGTCCGATCCGACGGAGGAGACGCTTGCGAGCGCGGGGATGAATCGTGTGCTTCTCGCAATCCATGTTGATGATCCAAGTGGCAAATCTCCTGATCTCGACACACGAGATTCAACATCTTCTTCACGAGCGAGGCGCACCGAAGGAGACGGAGATCCACGAGCAAACGATCGGGCAGCATAACGACGACGCTGCGGCGATGGAGACTCCCTCTAGGGCATCCATGTGGACGGCCATGAGAGAGGAAGAGAGAGGGCTGATGTGTAGAGAGAGAGAGAGACTTATGTTCTCTTGTGTGTAAAGAAGAGCAATGGGGTGCCTCTCCTTTTATAATATTTTGGGATCCATGGATCTCAATCCATGGGCAACACAAATCCAATGGCTCTCATTGATTTGTGTTTCTTTTAATGGCTAAGATTTGTGTTGGTAAAAACCAACAACAATTAATTTAATTTAGATTAAATCTATTTTGATAAATCAATATAAATCAATCCCAAATTAAATCAATCAAGCATGGAGATTATGGAATGAAGATTGCCTCCTTCCATAATATTGGATTTGGTGGCAATCTCATGCAATCTCATGAGATTACATTATTCCATGGAAATCTCTAAGATTTACAACACTTGTTGTAAATTATTCTACAAAAATAATTGATAATTATTTTATAAATATTGCAATCTTGCCATTGGAAAATTGTGAATCATATTCACAACCCAAAATAAAACGTGAATTACATTTTCAATTAATTGTCCAATGTGAATCCAATTCACATCAACATTTAATTAACAAATATAAATTACAAATAGCTCTCTCTAATATATTATAAATCACACTTATAATATATATGACTAATATGGATATTGTTATCCACATTATTCATATCCATGATAATTAAATCACATTTAATCATCTTGGATCTCTATTCTCGTGTGCCCAAAAACATGAATCGCATTCACATTATTCACATCTTTGATAATCAAATCTCATTTAATTATCTAAGATAACTCTCTTTATAATATGAATCGAATTCAAATTACGTATGATAATTAAATCACATTTAATTATCTATTTTCTTAATGCTTGGATACTTATATCAACAATGAAATTATCCTGAACTCTTTCAAGGATAATGCGCTTTCTCCGCGAATACTTGGAGATAAGGACAGGGCGATTGTATTGTTCTACGTATAGTGACTTGGATATTGAGATAATATCTCAAATCCAGATCGCGGGCCTCCCATAGATGCTTGATTAAATCAAGATCGCAAATCCAATCTTCTCACTGCATATGAATCACATTCAGATCAATGTCCAACAATTGGACGAAGATAAGATTACTTCTCTACTGAGAGGAGTCACTAAAATCCAGACCCGTTTCATCACTCCCTGGGAATGGAAGCGTCATGGTTATACAATCGTTTATGATCACATCACCCTCAGGTATTCCCAATACATGTACATCCCGCATACTGGAAGACTCAGAATAAACCCGAAGTATTGGATCAACTTTATACTGTCTACTTCATGGTTTTATCAGTAAGTTTCTCATTTGATCATTGGGAGTCGGTATTGATCATATACTTTCCAAAAGCATATATCATACCTAGGTCGTGATCATATACTTTCCAAAAGTATATATCAAACCTACAAATTCAGTCAAGCTTCCAAAGCGAGATGACCGTGCACGGAATTTGATTCTTCCCAATACCTCATGAGTGAGCTCATGTCTTCCGGTTCAGTAAATGAACATGTATGATCCCTTTGAGAGATCGTATTACTCATATGCCCTTATATGCACACCAGCGCGCCGGTATATAGACCTTGGTTAGGTCATCAACTTATTGGTCTGCCAAATGTACATACTCAGACATATAGTAACACATCTGTCTCCGGTCAGAGGATGTGTGCCTGTATCGTGACAGCATACGATATAGGACTTTGGTCATCTCGGTCTCGTTAAGTCAACTCTTTAACCTAACTAATCTGACACCTCCGAATCTCTATTCCTATGCAGATGACCTGCATCAAGAGGTCGCTCAAATATCAGCCTAATTGAGAAAGGATTGCCATCTCCTATTTAGGCTGGAGATCATCTCTTAACAATTATTCGACGGTGGTTGATGAGTCCTCAATCTAACTCTTTAGATATTCATCCAAGCACCAGCCTCTACGATTCAATTATTGAATCAACAACTGTATGATCACTAAGATGGCCATGGTACATAACCCTAATTGTACTAAGGGACCTATTATGCAAATTATTCATTATTCGTTTCAGATCAGGGAATGATATTTGCAATAACATTTATTGCATAATGGCTCGGCGTGGGCTCACATGTCCAACACTTTGTATAGATAATTAGTGACACTATTTTCGGCCCTTTTCAGACATGGAGCAGTTGTCCACATATTGTGGTGAGCCAGAGTTCTCTATGTAGAGACTCGTTTTTAGTTGCAGTGATTCTGACATGCGCAGTAGAAAGCACATGCTCTCCGACGAGGAGATTCAGTTTGACTCACACTCCAGCCCGTTCGTCCTCCTCAAATGCACGGCATAAGAAACGTCCTCGACAACAGGCGGCAGTTGTGCACATTGAGTTGATATTGTCTGTAGTGTCTTGTATTGTGAGTTGATATTTCTTTCTATTTGTCCAAGCTGAGCATTAGTACAATTTGGGAAAAGACAGTGTAAAAAACAATCGAATCTTTCAACATGGATTTGAGCAAAAAAAACATGTAGCTGACCCTACTAATAGTGGGAGAAGGCTTACTGCATGCTCCAGCTTGAGGGAGAGGGTTCGAGTATTTGGTTATGCGTCACTTATGCGAGAGATGGGTACATGGATCTCTCCAGAATCCATTTACCCTATCTAATTGTTTAGTCCCACATCTACAGTCTGTGGGATGTGGAGACTCAGTGGGGGCTATATATAGACCTCCACACCCATTGTATCCAGTGAGAAAAGTGAATGTACACATCAGGCCATTGAGGCGTTCTCCCGTGGTTTCATCCCGCTCTTTAGGGAGTAGGGTTCTACGTAAAATCTTGTATCCTTTATTTTCTTTATCATTTATTATGATACACTTCCGCATTCATATTTTCAAACAATAATAAATGGAGATTCTGAGTGAAAATCTACCTAGGGTGAACAACCTTTTTTTAAAAAAAGAGTTAACGATGATAGATGTTCATGCCCAACTTGAGAGAGTGACGAAAGGTGTACTTAATTAAACAGTTCTTTTTGTGATTCTGTTTAGTCCTTCTGTATATAGACATTGCACATGCCCCTCATTTGTTGATTAACGGGAAGAACAAAACCTAGATGTCAATGTTCGCTAGGTCACCCCCTCCTATGGTTTTTTCCTTTTGTTGTGAAGGGTTTCCACATAAATGGAAATCTTTTTTGTCGTTTGATTTCTTGGCTGCATGTTTTCTATATGTGCATATCAAGGATCCACCTATACATAAGGGGTCTGTTTGGTTACTAGGATGGGGTGAGTTGGGGTAACCTCCTGTGAATAGTAACTGTTTGGATGGTTATCAGGGTTGGAGTGGTCCCACATGCATGAGAGGTAGGACTCCGGCCTGTCTGTGAGGCTATATAAGGAGCATCACACCCCCTGTACTCATTGAGAAATTCAATAGAATATCTGCCCCTTTAATGGCTTCTCTTGTGGTTTCATCCCGCTCCTTAGGGAGTAGGGTTCCACGTAAATCATTGTTCTTTATGTTTATCTTTCTTGTCTTATCGATTCCGCTTCCCTTCTCTGATTTCAACATGGTATCAAAGCAGTCCGATTCTACAACTCAATTGTTTGAGTTCTGATTCTCGTTATTATCTTTTTATGAATCGTGAAGGTGAATAATTCTGGTTATTATTTGAGTTTTGATTCTACGACAATGTTCGATTGCTATTGTTCAAAGTCATGAATATCAAGCTATCATCAATATGAGAAGATCATTTGAAGTTCCAGAACATTTACGGTTCCACACAACCCTAAAAATTGTTGAGCAGTATTTCTGGATTCCAATCTGCATGATGCAGCCCCAACAAAAAAAGGGAGCCCAAAGGAGGCTATCCCAAGCGTCGTCACCTCTCCAGTGATCCTATCAGGTTGTGCAGGTGACCGATTCCTCCTCTCTTCAACTCATGCAGGTTGGTGTGAGATCCCTCTGTGCGCCTCCAGTTCGATCCAGGCATAGTGGAGGCGTAATGGGACCCATGTCCTTCCAGACGGTAGCGACATCCTTCTCTGGACACGTGAGGTGGCGCATCTTCCATCAGCAGCATTGTCAAGCCTCCTGGCATCGCCTTCTTGCACGCACCCTCCAGGCGGAGGTTCATTCAGATGGAACCTCTCCAGTCGTTGTCGCAGTTCCCGCGCAAGTCCTCCTCAATGGAGAAGGCAACGCTCCTCCTCTCTTGAGATGCCCTCGATCCCCATCATATGCGTGACTAAGGCGGTGACACCTTCCTCATCTACAGGAGGCGGCATTAGATCTCCAACTGCCGCCTCTTTATCTGCTCGATGCGCACTCCCCCTCCCCTAGCCAATTTCTGCATCAGTTTCCTCCACTCCATCTGCGAGAAATAGCGCAAGGAGTAGGGTTCCACGTAAATCATTGTTCTTTATGTTTATCTTTCTTGTCTTATCGATTCCGCTTTCGCTTCTCTGATTTCAACAGAGAGGGTTGGAATAAAGAATGTGATATGGAGATGGAGCCTCCGAAGGCGACTCAGAAGGCGACACAGGAGGCGACCGGGAAGGCGATTGTGCAGTCGTCTACGCGGAGGTTCGCTCCTAGCGAGCGGGATAAGGGGAAGGGCTGCGCGTCGAGTCCGCAGGACATCAGCCCCCAGTTCGTTGCCGCTGAAGGGGAGGAGAAGCTCCTTCAGGATGCAGGTTGGGTGGCGGTCTCTCACAAGAAGCAAGGGCGCGTTTGCTGACGGTGCGGGGTGAGGGGTCACCTGGCTTCGGTTTGTGCTGCGAGGCCTCGTTGCTTTGCTTGCGGTGGGCTGGGGCACAAGCAAGCGGGCTGTGGTGCAAGTTCCAGGGGGACTGTCGGTGGTTTCTCTCTCGGTGGTCATCTTGCAAAAGGGGCTGCTGGTGGGTCGAGGGGGACACATGCAAAAGGGTTTGGCTCGGTCGGTGCAAGCAGGTCTTACGCGCAGGTGGTCGCGCGGGGGGGGGGGGGCGCTCTTCGCCGGAGCTTGGCAGGAGATACGGGAGGGAGGTGTATAACTCCCATGCTGCGTCCACATCCAGGGAGATGCGTGTTGCTGGGGGCTCATCGATGGAGGGGGCCAGGGTGGCGGGGAGTGCAAGATCCTCGGAAGGGGGGGCTGGCGATGCGCATGGCACGCGTCAAGGTCGGGTGTTGGTAGGGGTCTTCCTGAACCAGTGCTTGTCCATTGAGGAGGTGAACAACATTCTCGTCGGGCTTCTGGGGCCAAGTTTCTCGGGAGACCTGTTCTTGCTGGGATCGAAAAGATGCTGCGTTAGAGGCCTTCTATTGGACCAGCGTTCCCGTTTGATTCATGCAGGGCCTCATGGAGGCATCGTGTGGAGGGATTTGCGTTTTGCAGACGGTGCTTGCTCGGACCTGGAGGTTTGTGTGGCTGAGGTCAGGGGGGTCCCTTTCTTGTCCAGATCCGTTCATCTCCTTCGGCGACCCCTAAGAAGGTGGGGTGAGGTGCTGGCCGTTACCAGCGACGGCTTAGCACCGGGCGAAGATCCATCGACCACGAAGATCCTAATGGAGTGCAACAAGGCCTTCCTCGATCGGGCGGTTGGCAAGGTGTTCTTCGAAGTGTTAAATTTGGGAAGAATCTTTTGTAGAATCGAGCTTTCTGTGGTGCTGCCTCCGCCGCCTCCCTCCTTGCTGGACCGGCGGGCTCTTGGGGGGGAGGCCAGCAACAGGGTCGTTCCGTTTTCCGAGGAGAAGCAGCCGCTGTGGGATTTCGCCTCGATGATCTCGCCGCAGTTGGATGCGTCTTTGGAGGGTGCGCCTTGCTATGATGTTTACGTAAGGCCTTCTCCCGCTATTGTACGTGAAGCCCATCCCACCGCATGGAATCGGTGCATGGTAGCCGCCCTCGGGAGGATGCGGGGGGACGTGGCGGGCGGTTGGAGTGACGTGGAGGGTAGGTGCACGAGTTTCGGTGGAGATTTGACATTCTCGGTGGGGTCGCAATGCTCTGCCCTTCGGATCTTCTCCCCTGGCTTTTCTTTCCTTGGGCATACCGCCTCTCCATCATTCGGACCTGTGCGTCATTCCGTAAGTCGGGTTGCTAAGGTTGGCCCGATCAACCTTTCAAAGGCGGATCCTATTTATGATCCGGATCGGGCGGGTGTTGAATCGGATTCGGGGGCGCTTGCGGACCCTCTTCTGTCGGTGGACCCGGGCGCCTTGACCTTTTCTTCTGCATTGCTCTACGCCCCGCATTCGGACTCTCTGATTCTCAACCAGCAGGCGGAACCTTCCTCTCCTCTGGTCGGAGCTTCGTCACAGGTGGGGGTCTCTCATGGGTCAGATCCGATCGCTGAGGAGTCCCTTGATGATAAGGCTTCAGATGTCGACTCTACGAAGAGATCTTGCAAGCGGTACAGAAGAAGGCGAAGCGCTCGTTCGCGGTCAAGGGAGCACCACTCGTGCCAATCCTTCGAAGAGGCGGTGGCGGAAGCAGCGGGGGTGGTGCCTTCATGGGGCTTCAAGAAGGTTACTAAATGAAGATACTCTCCTGGAATGTTAGGGGCATGGGGGATGCGGCTAAGAGAAATATCCTGGGGACCAGATTCAGGGAATGGGGGTGCGACGCCGTTCTCCTGCAAGAAACCAAGTTGGCCTCTCTGGATGATGATGTTTGGCGCTCTCTCGCGGCGGGGGATCTTGATGAGTTCTCTTCTCTTCCTGCGTCTGGGAGTGTTGGCGGTTTGCTTATCGCTTGGAAGTCATCTCGGTTCTCCCTTGTCTCTGTTGTGAAGGGCATCCACTCTATCTCCGTTCTGCTCACCAGGAAGGAGGACTCTCAGTCGTTCGTTTTCTCTTGCGCCTACGGCCCTTGTGATGCGGCTAGCAGGAAGGAGCTTTGGGATGAGCTTCGCAACATCTCGCTGGACAACGCGGGTTTGCCTTGGCTTATTGGGGGAGATTTCAATGTCACGTTACAGTCGTCGGATAGACCCCGGTCCAGGGGTGGCTCTGACTCGGGCTCGGCGGAGTTCGCGGACTTCGTCAACGACCTGGCTCTGCAAGATTTAACGGCATCGGACGTCAGGTTCACTTGGAGGAACTCTTCATCGAAATCGTGCATTGACAGGTTTCTCGCGTCGATGGCTTTCATGGAGCTTTTCCCTATGGCGGTGGTCCTCTCTCGACCACGTGCTTTCTCCGACCACACTCCGATCATCTGGGAGTCCAAGGTGTCTTCTCCGGTGGGAGGGTTCTTCAGATATGAGAGGTGCTGGCTGCTTGAGGAGGATTTCCGTGTGCTGGTGTCTTCTTCTTGGGCGGAGGCTTGCGAGGGTTGATCGGCGGTGGTTAGGTTTCGGAAGAAGCTCGAGCGTCTCAGAGGCGTCCTATCTCAGTTCAAGAAAAGAACGCGGGAGGCTAGGATGTCGGCAAGGAAGGAGGCGGAGGCCGTCGTCGCCGACCTGGACACCTTGGAGGGGCTGAGGGAGCTCTGCGCTGAGGAGCTGGCCTCCAGGACGGCGGCGGTGGCTGCGGTCGAGAGGGAGGAAAGGAAGAGGGTGGCGGAATGGCGCCAGCGAGCGAAGCTGAAATGGATCAAGGAAGGAGACGCAAATTCTTCCTTCTTTCACAGGGTCGCTTCAAACAGGAGGCGGTCAAACTTGATTCGATCGATGTCGTTCGGGGGTCGCGAGGTGGAGGGCGAGGAGGCGATTGGGAATGCGGTGGCCGACTACTTCAGGGACTTCTCTTCGGTTCGTATGCCTCGTCGCTGGTGCTGGCTGGGGGAGGATGTCTCGAAGCTCTCGCCCGCGCGTTGTGCAGAGCTGATTAAGGAGATCTCCTTCGACGAGGTCAAGGGTGCTGTCTGGGATCTTAATGCCGATGCCTCGCCTGGTCCCGATGGCTTCCCTATTATCTTTTACAAAGATTTCTGGGAGGTGGTGGGGTTCGAGGTCTGGGAGGTAGTGGCGGAATTCTGTACTGGAAACTTGGGCTTCGATGGGATCAATAGGGCTCTTATTGTTCTTATCCCTAAATCTCAATCTCCACTTGCTATTGAAGAATTTCGACCGATTGCTATTTCAAATGCTTTATACTTGATTGTTGCGAAAGTGCTGGCGAGGAGGCTTGCGGTGGTGCTGGACGATCTGATCCATCCCTCGCAGGTGGCTTTCATCCCTGGCCGCCTGATCTCTGATGTGACGGCTCTTGCCTCTGAGATGGTCGACAGTTGGGTGAGGCGGGGGAAGCAGGGCATTCTTTGGAAGGTGGACTTCGCAAAGGCGTATGACTCCTTGGACTGGAACTTCCTCTGGTCGGTGCTGCGGGCTCGTGGCTTTCCAAATATTTGGATATCCTGGATGCGCCGATGCGTTACTACGGCATCTTTCTCTATCATGCTAAATGGCCGTATCGTTGGTAGCCGTTTTCAGCCCAGGAGGGGTGTTCGACAGGGGTGCCCTTTGGCACCCATGCTTTTCGTTATTGCCGCTGATGTGCTTCCAAGGATGGCGGATAGGGTGATCACGCGGGGCTTCTCCTCGGGGTTCTCTTGCAATTACAAGAATACTCCAACTCTACAATATGCGGACGACACCATCGCCTTCATAGAGGGGGGTTTGGAGGAGGTCAGAGGGATGGCGGTCACTTTGACCATCTTTAGTGAGCTCTCGGGGCTCCGGATCAACCAATCCAAGTCAAAATTGATCCCTTTCGCTTGGGATGAACGGTCTGCGGCGGCGTGTGGCGTGCTTCTGGGATGCTCCCCTTCTTCTCTTCCTATCGATTATCTGGGTCTACCGCTGGGCGCGAGAAGGTCGAGATTGATCCATTGGAACAGGGTGATGGACAAGGCGGAGAGAAGACTTGCGGGGTGGAGCGCGGCTATGCTCTCCCGGGGTGGACGACTCGTGCTTATTAGGTCGGTCCTTGCCTCTATTCCCATTTATTTTCTGTCGAACTGGGCTATCCCGGTGGGGATTAAGAGGAGGCTTGAGGGCCTTATGCGGAACTTTCTTTGGGGAAAAAGGGGTCCCGCGTCGCGGGGCCTCCATCTTGTGGCATGGAAGGAGGTGGCGAAAAGGAAGTGCGATGGTGGGCTCGGCATACGAAGGTTGGATCTCGTCAACGACGCACTGATGCTAAAATGGGTCAACAAACTTTGGGGTAGCGCCGTCGGGTTCTTTCCCTCTATGCTGCGGGATGTTCTTTCGATCGGGGGGGTCATGCTGCGGGACGCCGACTCTTTGCGCTCTGGAACCCCATTCTGGAGGGGGATCGCCTCGGCGGTTAGGCGGTTCTCTCATCTGTTCAAGCCGGCCCTGGGGGATGGCAACACTTTTCTTTTTTGGCACGACGCCTGGGCGAGGGACACCTCTCTCGGTATTTCTTTCCCCCGTCTTTGTGCTCTGGCTTCTGACTCTAGCGCGTCGGTGGCTTCCGCTTGGGGCGGGGGCGACCGGTTCCCTTCTTTTGCTGGCAACCTCTCCGACGAGCGTTTTGAGGACTACTTAAACCTCCTGCAGCAGCTTAGGGATGCGCCGAAGCCCTCCACTGGCAGGGATCACTGGGTTTGGCGCGACGGCGCCTTCTCTTCGAGGCGGGCGTTCAAGGTGCTCTCGCAACAACACGCCGCTGACCGGAACCTCCTTTGCAAGGATCTTGGGTGGCTGTGGCGCATAAATTTACCGGAGAGGGTGATCTTCTTCCTCTGGCTCTTGAGGCGTGGGAGGGTCTTGACCCGAGATAGATGTGCAAAGTTTCTCTCGGGGACTGACTCCCTGGATTGTGTGTTGTGTGGAGGCGATGGGGAGACTTTGCAACACCTTTTCTTCTGTTGTCCGAGCTCTGCCACAATCTGGGAGGACCTCAATGTGGCTTGGGTCAACGCATCTTCAGCCAAGGCCCTAAATGTCGGTTTCGGTCACCATTTCGGTACCGAGGGAAATAGAATTTCGATGGAATTTCGGTGGAATTTCGACTGAAATTTCGGTCATTTCGGTCATTTTTTGTACTAGGACCCCCGTATTTCGGTCATTTCGGTCGTTTCGGTAGAATTTCGATTTCGACTGGATATCGATATTCGACAGAAATTCGACCGAATTTCGCTGAAATTTGAGGCCATGTCTTCAGCCGACTCGTTTTGGGACTCTATGCGCTCAAGTGTTGATCGACCAAGGAGGGAGTTGCTTCGCCCGTTCGCTTGCATTTGGGCGCTGTGGCTCGCTAGGAATGCGAAGATTTTCAGGGGTCAAAGGTTCTACAACGAGAATGTTTTAGCACACGTTGATATGCTTTTGAGTGACTGGCTGCTCCTGTAATGCTGTGGTCGTGTGTTGTTATCATTTTGTTTTGGGCTGGGACCTCGGCCGGGATCCACTCAATCCCTGGTGTTTGTATTTCTTTTCTTCCTCCTCCTCTCCTTCGTTTGTTTTTAATAAAACTTGGGGGGAACACCACAACGTGTCTCCCCCGAAGCGCTTTGGTTTCAAAAAAAAAAAGAATGTGATATGATGTCACATTGATTTGTGATGGAATTCCAACCCAGGAATGGAGCAGGGTAAACCGGGTTAAACGGACCCAAGAAATATTTTCACAGCATCACATCCTTCTTGGACATTATTTTCACATCGTTTAACTTGACCAGATATAATGCTCCAAGAAATGCACATAATCATAAAGTCCTACTTCTGAATAACTTGACCAGATATAATGCTCCAAGAAATGCACATAATCATAAAGTCCTTCTACTTCTGAATATAATTATGTTTTAATAAATCACATGTGTGACGCTGGGCATTTTGCACTCAACGAAGATCCAATTATGCCGAATGCTTGAGAAGAAAATTGTGTAATGTTCTCCTTAAATGATACTGGAAGACCCAGCTTAACTATCTACAGGACATTTGGTGTAAATATACTTATTATGCAAGTGTATTCTTCATTTTCCAACTAATAACAATTTGTCAAAGGATGCACAACAAAAATGCATGTTTTCTGAGGTACTTGGTTGTGATATTTTTCCCATATTTTGCTGATTTGTTATACACTATCTTCCCTAATAGTATTGGATTTCTACAGGTAAAGCATCTAGGAAGTTTTACAGATGTTAAATATCTTTACCTCCTCAACAGAGTCAAGGCATCAAACATGACCCCTCACTTTATAAGTTACTGGATTCAAGTTCCCTGTAGCTAGTAGTATGTTTCATCTGAACCCAGGTTTCTACAGTATGATGCAGTAATTCAAGATGCTAACTGACTATTCAAATTTCTGTTCACAATCAATATGTCAAGCTCAAGCTAACACCATTTTATTTTTTGGAGAAGAAAGAGGGAGGTCAACTGTGGCCGCCTCTTTAGAGGACCAAATTTGAAAAGGTGGATATTGTAGAAACCGTTATGCAGATGCAATGAACTCTTTGTTGTATTTAGGATGCAACTGTTCCGAAAAACTTCTGACTGTCCAGAATTGTGAAGGTTTTATAAATTGTATCATTCAATTTAATCCATGTGGGTGATCCTGATATTTTCATGTGTATTGCGTGGTAGTACTGAGAGCTTTCATGAATGTACTGGTACATCTAAAGTATTAGCTTTATACGGAAGAAAAACATCAAGTGGGATTCAACACAAAGGAATAATGCACTCTAGATACACCTTATGGATCCTATTACTGTGTTTTTATGGCACGAGCAAAAATAGCAAACTGTATCAGAAATGGACTGAAAAATAGTTGAGAGCACCAGACATACCAGCTCTTCATGAAGTTTCTGATTTATCTGAATCACTGAGTTCCTTTCGTTGGTTAATTTAGCAACCAATGCGGATGTCTACAGATCATCAATAATAACTAAATTAAGTGAACAGACCTATGAGAAGGATACCTAGACCTCAAAAGAAATAGACACAAGCAAAGTCGCAGAGGAAGTTAATAAAGGAAAATACAAAAAATGTGAATTTTTTTTACTTGTCAAGCATACAAGGATAACAGTATATGTTTATTTAAGGAAATCTATTTTGGTGGGATAGAAGTGCATCTGATCACCTCTGAGTCTTTCTCTTTGTTGGCTCCATCAAGTTTCCTTGCTACCTGATATATTCAAAAACTGTTAACTCCCTCTGAAGCTCACATTTTGGTTCTTTCCAAAATGAAAAACATGAGCAGATAATACTAATTAAATCGCACGACAATGCTCCGTAGACATACAGCATCAAATAGGGATGAACTCTGGTTTCCATTCTCTGCAATAGAAGTTCCTGGGGATAGACTGTCCTCAGCTTCCTCTGGGACGGGGGATGGTGGATTGGCAGGAATGTACAAAACCCTCAGTTTACATTCTTCAACAACCTTTCCAAGCTCCTTATTGAACTGAAAAGATAATAAACAAGCCAAAACGGCATTCTTGCTAAAGTAGGGATACTAAGGAGGCATGTGACTGATCTAGATGTATGCACCAGAATCACCAACCATATCAGAAGTTACATCCTTCTGAGTTGCGCCCGCATTAGCAATGGTAAACTGTACGAGGAATTTGTCCTTGCATTGCAGATCAGGTGGAACCTCCTTTGGAGCTTGCATTGTAACTAGAAAAAAAAATATTTGCATTTGTTTTGAAATTAAAAACTAATAACAGGCATAAGCTGATAACTACATAGTTTTTTTTCATTGCAAATCACCTACATAGTTTTTTTAGTTTTTTTTCATTGCAAATCACCTACATAGTTTTTTTTCAATTGCAAATCACCTGTAACATTACACGTTGATCCAGGAGCTACAATGCCAATGTTTGGACGCACACTGTACTTCCTTGGATTGGTAGTTTTAACCTGAAATTTACAAATCATTATTGCTCAAGAAACGGTAAAAGGATCAGCGAATGTAAACAGTAAAGAGTTACCTTGAATGCTACATACTGATCGGTCTTACAATTCAGCTGCATGACACAAGAGCTGGACTTCTTCAACTCAACTTCACGAGCACAACAAATCACATGCCATTCCAAAGACAGCCCAGTTTCAGAAAGTCAAATCGAAGGCAACCCTAACTATTTTTCACCTTTTCCAAAAACCCTAGCCAATCAAAATCCAATTTTGACCACCGTAATAAAAAAAACCTCGACTCAACATACCCACACTATTGACGCACACCACACACCAACGAAAACAAGAACCTTTCACCAGCAGGAGGTGAGGTTTAGCAAAGATCGCAAAAGTGGTGATACAACAAGACCCAAAAAAAACAAGAAGCTCGTGATATTCTTACATGGAAATTTAAGCTCAGATGGCTCAATTTCAAGTAGATCTCCGCTACCCATCTGCAGAAATACCGGTTCCTCGCAGTGGACACGAGAAGAGAGGAAATTGGAAGATGGGTAAGGGAGTTCGGATCTGAAGCGAGAAGAAGGGACCCTTTGGGGCAGACCAGAAGAGCAGTTTGGCTGTGGGGCAAGTCATCCAGCCGTTGCCGGGTCCATCCGTCCAACTCGAAATGACGTAATTAGCCTCATTGTTGGAAGGGATCGTTCCAAGGGAGAAGAATACGATTTTTGGGTGTACGAATGTCTCGAGCCTTGATAAAAAGGGTAGGTTTCTGCTCTGATCGAGGAGCTGTCGCCCACGCTTCGTGTAAATAAAAATTCGCGAATTTTGGGAATTGGATTTGATTTAGTTAAGCTTGAATCAGAACAGGTTTATTCATTCGTGTTTACGTGTTTCAAAGGGTCAAATATCCAGTTCAGACGGTTTTGGACGGATCATCGGCTTTGATGTGATGTGTGACTCCGTTGTCTTAATTTATTTTTATATAGAGAAAAAGGTCAAGCTTTTTTTTCCCACTTTAGAAGATTTTAAGGATGACACTATATAATGGTTCCACTTTTAGTTTTTTTATCTAGATGGTAGATTTGATGTTTTTCCCCCGAAGTAAACATGTTTGGGATCTTCAAACCCATATCCTTGTATATTTTCATATTATACGATAAATCATCCATAATTTGGCATTACATGCATAACTTAATATAATTATTAACCATTGTGTTAACTTCCCTCAAATTTCTTTGTAAAACTTAATGGAATTCACTAAAGTTGATATATATTTAGTCCTGTGATTCATCGATTTTCGGAATAATGTGCCTGGGCATCTTTGCGGATCGGTTATATAATATGTATTGTTGCAAGCACAATAATCTCAAACAGTCTTAGCACCACATAGCACTTTCGATTATAGTATAATCGATAAACCATTAAAACACAAGTGACTCAGCGATCTAATGTGGAGATCTTTCGGGTTAAAATCACGACCATAGTCTCCCGACTCAGACTTTCAACCCAGCCTAAATGGGTCTTTCCACTGATATGAATTGATTACGCGTGCAACCTAACCGTGTTCCAACCTTATTGATTATGCATCAACTCAACCATAGGTACAGTAGTATAGAAACTTATAACCTCAACGTCAAATAAATGTGAAGTATGAAATATGAGGTAAGTAAGGTGAATTGTTGAAATAGACCTTTGGCAAGCAGTACAATGCATAAGATAGATCCAAATATTTCTCTCAAAGAATATAATGAAGAATAGAAACAATGTGCGTTGTATGTCTTTGATGTGAGGTTTAAGGCATTATTCATAGATCTTAATGGTTTGAGAGATATTAGGGCAAAATGTGATCTTTTGTGAACGAATCAGGAATGAAATCAGCTTTAAAAATATTCCTGAAAATAATGAATCGATCAGATGATAAAGTTGATCGATCATAATTCAAAAGTTGATTAGTTGATTTTTTCTGGTTGATCGATCAAAAATAGTCGTTATATAGACATTGCACATGATTTAAAACTTGATAAATCATGTTAATAAGTCAACCAATCAGATAAAAATAATTGATCGATCATGAAGTGAATGATTAGTCTAGAAAGTTGATCGGTCAAAAGTTGATTAATTAGTAAAAAATGGTGATCAATCAGTTAAAAATAATTGCTCGATCGGTTTTACTTTCTGATGTGAAAGCGAACTTCTACATCTCTGAAACACGTGATGGAGGATGCACTTTGAGTTCTTTACAGTACATACATGATTAAAAAAATCATGACTCAATAAAAAGAAAAGTCTTCAACTTTGTATTGAGCCTGAGTTCCTTTCTTCAACTCTTTTGTGCTTTACTTCTTCGTTTAAGCTTAAGTTCCGTATGCTTGAAATTCTTCATGATCATATGAGATGCTATTGGGAGGAACCCAATTTATTTCATATTTATATGGACCAAATAAGAAAAAGATGTGTTCCTTAGAGTGAATTGGAAATCATAATAACATTTTGTCACAAAAATCAGGTGTATACACCTAAAAATAAAAAATTGAACTAATTTCCTTACCAAGTACGGTCATGCATGCATTATACTAGTTTATTATAATCCCAATCATGTAAAAGTAATTGCATAAATTAACATAAAAAAACACTAAAAATATGTGAAAACTCAGCTTCTGTGAGGGGCTAATGCGGTCTACACAAGGCGAGACCAACACGGTCGCTGAGACGGTCGCTCACAAAAGCTGAATAACTCAACAATTAACCCACAAAAGATGAAGCAATGTTGAGCAGAAAAAGAGGATTTAAAATGTATTATAACTCTACAAAATGTGCCTATAGTGCAAGTATGAAGAGATCGAACACAGGGAGCAAGGGGAATAGACAACAAAAATTTGGCAAAAAGACGATTTTGTTTTGATGTTTTATGATGATTTTTTATTTTAAATGAGTTTTTAATTATTTAATTTTTGAATTTTTATTTTTCTACTTTTTACGTGTTTTAATTTTACAATTTTTATTTTTTTATATTCTTTTGATTTTTTATTTTTATTTGTAATTAGATATAAGATCAGTATATAAAATATATAAGTATAATATAGATATAGATAATAATTATATAGAATAACGACAAAATCAGGAAAATACTCTAGCATACAATCCTTTTTATTTCTAAGGGTGTTAAAAATATTTTTGATATTTTTTATTATAATAATAATATAAGTAAATATAGCTATATAAATATATGTAGCTTTTTATTATTATAAAATGGCTGTAAATACATAAAACGTGAGGAAATAAAATTTTTATCTTTTTTATTTTTCTCTATTTTGGTATTTTTCTTAGAATTTTTGTTATTTTTTTATTTTTAATTGGATAAAAATGTCAAAACAGTAACTTATATTAATAGAGGATTGTTATGGGATTTAAAAATAGATAAAAACTCCAAAATTTCCTAAAACTATTTTTAATATGTGATAGATATATTAAACAAAATATAAACCAGAAAATGCAATATATTGTAATTCTTAATGACTTTTTATAAACTTTTTAGTGTTAGAGAGGGTTTGTGATTTTTATGGTTTTCCTTTTGAAATTTAGTGATTTGTGGTCGAGGTACAAAATACAATAATAAATAACCTAAAAAGTTTAGAATTTTTAAAATGTTTTTCTAAATTTTATGAATTTTTTAATGCAAATAGGGATTAAAGGTAATGTTTTTAGATTTTTTAATGCAAATAAGGAATAAATGCAATGTTTATTCTTTTGTGGTTACGTATTTCAAAGGGTCAAATATCCAGTTCGACGGTTTGGATGGATAATCGACTTTGATGTGATGTGTGACGGTGTTGTCTTAATTTATTTTTATATGGGGAAAAGGTCAAGATTGTTTCTACTTTAGAATATTTTAAGTATGACACATTTTACTTTTAGTTTTTTTTATCTAGATGGTAGGTTTGATGTTTTCCCCCGAAGTAAACTTGTTTGGGATCTTCACACCCATACCCCTCTATATTTTTATATTATGCAATAAATCATCCATAATTCGGTATTACATGCACAACTTAAAATAATTATTAATCATTGTGTTAACTTCTTTCAAATTTCTTAGTAAAACTTAATGGAATTTACTAAAGTTGGTAACTTTTACCCCTATGATTCATCAACTTTCTGAATAATGTGTTGGGACCTCTTTGCGGATCAGTTATATAATAGGTATTGTTGCAAATACAATAATCTCAAACAATCTTAGCACTGCATAGCACTTTCGGTTATAAGATAATTGATAAGCAATTAAAGTACAATTGACTCAGTGATTTAGTGTAGAGACCTTTCATGTTAAAATCACGACCGTTCCCGACTCGGACTTTCAACCTAAGCCAAAATAGGTCTTTCCACTAATTTAAATTGATTACGTGTGCAACCTATTTGTGTTCCAACATGATTGATTATACATCAACTCAACCATAGGTATACAGTAGTATAGAAACTTATAACCTCAACATCAAATAAATGTGAAGTATAAAATATGAGATAAAATAAAGAACTGTATTAAAGAGCTAGGAAATTGTTTGTAAAATGAATTGTTGATACAATGGAACTTTGGCAAGCAGTACAAGATATAATATAGATCCAAAATATTTTTCTCAAAGAATAGAATGAATAATAGAGACAATGTGACTTGTGTCCCTTTGGTATGACGTTTAAGGTCTTATCCACAGGTCTTAAGGATTTGAGATATATTAGGGCAAAATGTGATCTTTTGTAAATGAATCAGGAATGAAATCAACTTCAAAAACATTCCTAAAATATAATCAATTCGATCAGATGATAAAGTTTATCAATCATAATTTAAAAGTTGATTATTTTAATGTTTTGGTTGGTCGATTTAAAATAGTCGTTATATAGCCATTGCATGGGATTTAAAACTTGATCAATCATATCAATAAGTCAATTGATTAGGTAGAAACAATTAATCAATAAAGAAGTGAATGATTATTCTAGAAATTTGATCGATCAAAAGTTGATTAATCAGTAAAGAATGGTGACCAATCAGTCAAAAACAATTGCTCGGTCAGTTTTACTTTCTGACGTGAAAGAGAATTTCTACATCTATGAAATGCTTGATGGAGGATGCACTTTGAGGTTTTTTACAATACTTAAATGGTTAAAAAATGCATGACTCGGTACAAGAAAATTCAACCTTGTATTAAGCCTGAGTTCCTTTTTTGAACTCTTTTGTGTTTTACTTCTTCTTCCTTTAAGCTTAAGTTCCCTATGCTTGAAATTCTACTTGATCGTATGAGATACTATTGGGAGGAACCCGATTTGTTTCATATTTACAGGGACCAAATAAGAAAAAGATGTGTTCCTTAGAGCGAACTAAAAATCATAATAACATTTTGTTACATAAATCATGTTTTATACACCTAAAAAAATTGAACTAATTTCCTTACCAAGCACGATCATGCATGCATTATACTAGTTTATTATAATCCCAAGTCTATAAAATAAACTACATAAATTAACATAAAAAACATTAAAATTATGTGGAAACTCTGCTTCTTCGAGGTTCTAATGCGATCTACAAAAGGCGAGACCAACACGGTTGTTGAGACGACCGCTCACAAAAGCTGAATAATTCAACAATTAACCCACAAAAGATGAAGCATTGCTAAGCAGAAATGTCGATTTAAAATGTACTATAACTCTACAAAATGTGTGCATAGTGCAAGTATGAAGAGATCGAATGCATGGAGCAAGGGGAATAGACAACAAAATTTGGCAAAACAACAATGTTTGTTTTGGTGTTTTATGATGATTTTTTATTTTTAATGGATTTTTAAATATTTATTTTTTTGATTTTATTCCTACTTTTTATGTGTTTTTAAATTTACAATTTTTATTTTCTTTTTGTATTTTTTGTTTTTTGATTTATTTTTCTTTGTAGTTTGATATAAGATAAGTATATATAACATATAGATACAATAATTATAAAAATAAAGATAGAATCAGGAAAATACTCTAAGATATAATCCTTTTATCTTTTAAGGGAGCAAAAAATATTTTTGGTATTTTTTATAGTAATAATACTAATGTAAGTAAATATAGCTATATAAATAGATTTGCCATTTTATATTTGTAAAATGCTATAAAATACTTCAGAAATGAGGAAATAAAATATTTTGTCTATTTTTGGTATTTTTCTCAAAATTTTTATTGTTTTTATTTTTAATTGAATAAAACATCAAAACAGTGACTTATATTAATACGACAGATTGTTTTGGGATTTAAAAAAGATAAAAGCCTCAAAATTTCCCAAAACTATTTTAATATGTGATAGATACAATAAACAAAATAAGAAATAAGAAAATGCAATATTTTGTAATTTTTAATGATTTTTTAGAAACTTTTTAGGGTTAGAGAGGGTTTGCAATTTTTATGATTATTCTTTTGATTTTTTTAGTGATTTTTGGTCGAGGTGCAAAATATAATAATAAATAACCCAAATTTTTAATAATTTTAGAAAAAATTCTAATTTTTATGGATTTATTAATACAAATAAGAAATAAATGCAATGTTTTTGGATTTTTAAATATATGAAAATATTTTAATTTGATATACGAAAAATATATGTGATTTGATGATATAGCATGCACTTTAAATAAATTTGTACAATTTATAGATGTATAGTATTACTTTTAATGTTTTAAATACAATAATAAAAATACATGACTGGTAGTTACTGAATTGCAAATAAAAATAAATAACAATACAATTAGGAACAAAAATATAAACTTTGGAGGCCTCTGCATAATTTTTCCTCAAATATTTAATTCATTCATTGTTGATAGGGGTATAAATGAAATTTACAAAACATGGCAGTACCTTCTTGCAAATATCCCAAAAGTTTGAACTTAATTACAAAATTGTTGGAAAGCCTATTGGGGTCCCTGCAAAAAGGCCACCACGTCACGTGTATGGGCACGTGAGGTGGCGTGGCAATGGACCAAAGTGCAAATACAAAGAGTATATGGGTCTACTTCTAAAATAACGAAATGTTTTTACACTACATATGATAGTGTATGGACTAAAAATAAAATACAAAACCGGAGGGGTATATGGAATAGATTCCCCTAAAGGCGCTGGCGGACAACTAGATCTCTTCCACTAATACATGTGTCACGTGCTGTACAAGTAATGACGTTTCAACTCTAGATGAACCATATTAGATATGGGCATCTGATCTGACGACTGAGGAAGCAAGCATTGAACAACTGTGGTCAAAACTGGAGTGGCTCGATGATCCAACGGTTACTGCTCTTCACTAAGAACATGGAAGAACGTCTTAAGGGATGAGCTTCGATCTTCGATTCCGCCCACCTCCGTGCATCTCTGACAACTCACATGTGTCAAATTGTTCATCTACTCGATCTGCACCTGTTGGAAGCCACAAAAAGCTCTGAGGCTACTGGATGTGTCCTAAGAGATTGGGGAAGGTAGGGGGCTCCATGTTCCTTGACTGAGACCCACAAGCGGACTTTGGGCCTCCAGAACCTGTAGAAAAGCTTAGCACATAAAAGAGGGGGGTTCTGGTTCCAATTGAGGGAAAATGGAGCGGAATGGACTGGGGCGACGATCTCTGGTGGACGGTAGAGGAGAGAGATCATATCTCCTGAAATGAAGCAGACCAGGGTGAATGATAGGATATGTGGCATAGAAGAAGTTATAGGAAACGAAGTGAAGGCATTAGGCAGGTCGGGGAACGATCAGAATATGATGAGTAAGATCGCCGAAGCTCAGCTTTATCAAACTTCAATTTTTATTTTTTTATGAAATAACATGAAAATTTAACTAGAAACTAAAGCTATACTACTCTAACCCTATTCCTAAGAACAAAATGTCAACTTAAAGTAAGGATCTACCTGCTTGAGAAAGGAGTCTGGTCGGAGGTCCACCGTAGAAGGTGATGCTCAGATCACCACATGACCTCCTCTCCCTCTACACTAACTGGTTTGACGATGTTACTGTAGTCAGCAGGAAGTTCTAAGGTATACAAATCAAGGATTTTGAGGGGCTAAAGGGGATCAAATTCAAAATGAGATCGGTGACTTATTTTTATACAGGGGATCTTTGATCGAGGCTTTTTATCTCTTCAGCACTCTATCGATCGAGGAATCGACGCGACATGAAAGAGAGAAGATCGAGGAACGAAAATGCTGAAGGAATCAAGTTGAGAAGATGCATGCAAGGTGGCTCGGGGAAAAAACGAGAAATAGGTGGGTCAGTAGGATCTGACATCCTAGGGTTGCAGGTGGGTCACTTGACCGATGTCAACTAAAGACTAGCCCTGATTGGGCCATGCCACCCACAAGAGAGATAAAATAGAAAATAAAAGAAAAATAATTTAAAATAAAATAGTAAATGATTTAATTATTTTTTGACTATAATATAAAAATATTTTATTATTTTATGTAGTATTTTAATTTAGATTTTATTCATTTTTACAAGTTAATTTATTGTGAGTTAATTTTTTACACGTATAAATATATGTATATTTACCTACATGGTATTTATTTATTTATTTTTCAAATTTCAAATTTAACATTTATAATAATAAAATAATGAAATAGAAAATAAAAATAACCCAGAAGAGGCTACAAGTGATTTACCTAACTCACAAAGGGGGCGACATGCGCTGAGATGGTCGGATCCAACTTGCAAAAAAAATACATACAAGGGCTTTGTTGCAAAATTCATACATAGTTTTGAACTTGATAAAATATTTATAGAACAATTTTAATAAATATAAGAAAGTGTGGAAGGTTTTGGCATAAATTACCCACTTAAATCTGCTGGATCCAACCATCATGCACGTGGCATGTGGAAGATCGGATGCTCGAAGAGGCGTACTTCTTCACGTGGATTGGAGGGTTACGATTAGATCTAGCAATCGTGATGGATCCAACGACAACTGGAATGTCTGTAAGAACTAGCACGGACATAGCTGCCTTGACCTTTGACTAGCCTGATCTCCTTTTGTCCAGCGACTTCCTCATGATCTGACATCGGTCAGATATCGCATGGGCTCTTCCGCACATGTAGGAAGGTTCATATGGCGTCGAGGAAGCTCTGGTAGCTCATATGGATCCTGATCGCCTGGAGCTGCTCCACGTGTTCCAGATGGGTTCCAAGGGTTCTCAATTGTTATTTCCTGCATCAAAAGGTTAGGAAGAGTGTGGGATACTCCCTTAGCCACTCATTGAAGCTACCAACAACATGGAAAAGTGGACATGTGAAGAGCTCAAGCGAGATGGTCGGAAAGGAATCTGGATCCCAAATCCATAAAAGTATCTAGGTTGGCTAGATGGAGGGAAAGGAGGAGAATGTGGAAGGTAATGAGATGGAGTAGATGTTGGGCGAAGGGCGGTCGAGATATGATGAATTCAGGCTTGAAGATCAAGCTCCACGTCAAAGAGGATTTATTGATCAACCATAATCTACGAATGAAAGACCAAATTAAAGAGTGAAAAATGAAACTAGACCTATGGATTACCTAAGAATAGAATAAAAATGCTTCAATCTGACCTGAGGTCGAAGAGACGGAACTGCCAACGATGAGGGTATGGCAATGAGTGGATCTTCTCCAGTGAGGCTTCCTCCTCGTTGCAGACAACAAGAACGAACCCCTATCATCGAGTTGTTCCTTCACGCATGAACTGAGGGCTGAGAAGCTCTTAGGAGGGATCAAACCCAAAAAGTATGGAGGAGATTGGGTTTTAAGGGCGGGAAAATAGCAAATTACCATGAGCGATGGCGTGCGAGCGGTTGGTGGGGATTCTATGATGGGCGAAGGTCCATGACAAACAAGCTATAGTGTGGTGGAAGGCTCTAGGAGAGAGGAAGAAGGTGGCGACGTAGAGAATTAGGAGAAGAGTGGGAGCCCGTGAGGTCTAACTATAGCAAAAGGGGACATGACACTTGACCTGGGGTCAACTATCGGAGAGTTTTGGTTGGTTCATGTGGACCAACTAAAAAAAGAGAGGTAGAATTTGATTGTAAATTCGATAAAAAATAATAGTGAATTAATTAATTTTAGGTTATAAAATGAACAATGTTTCTAATTTTATGTAGTATTTTATACTTATTTGTATTAATTTTTTCAAGGCCTTATATTGTAGGTTAATATTTACAAGTAAACTCGAGGTATAAATACATGTATTTTAGTGCTTTATTTTTATTTTGTTTTGTGCATTGTATTATTTTATCCATGTATATTATTTTTTTCATTTATTTAAATACATGTTTAGGCATTTTTATTTTAATTTTATGAGTTTATTAGGTCCTTAAATAATTATGTGCATATTCTTTATAGGTATATATATGTAAATTTCATTTATATGTTTAATTGTATTATTTATTTTGATTTTATTTTAATGATTTTATTGCATTTTAATTATGGACGTGTGTTTCAAAGAATATTTAAAATTATATAAAAAAGAATTTGAAAATTATAAAGAATGAATAGATTGAATATAATATACATGTACATTGCAAACTATGCACTCAAAATCTAAATTTTGCATCTTAGCTTCAAATTAGATGAAATCGCCTTCATTAATATCTTATTAAAAAGTACATACAATTAGAGTGATTGTGGTATATTATGATGCAATATGAAGAAGATACATGTCTGTGAATTTTCTATTTGACTTTTTTATTTTATGTGTCCCGAGCACACTAGGGTTTATAGTAACTCATCTTTCTTTTTCTTTTCTTCATTTATTCTTTTATTTTGGAATTAAGTACAATATATATAAATTATTTTGTAAAATTACACCGTATTTATTTTGGTAAATTATTGATATATACATGCATTTAGTTGGGGATTTAAGGCCAAAAATGAAAGAATAAAGGTGATGAAATGGAGATTCATTAACTACCCGAGCTAGTCACCCTCATGTGCAACCCACGTGTGGGTGGACATTTTGCAATACTCGTGCTCGTGTTCTACCAAATTCCACTTTAGTCCATGCATGCACACCATACATAGCTGCCTGGGTAATTTATGCAAACCCCCAAGCGGGGTTTGGCAATTCCCTGCGTGCCCCTATGCATGCTGAGTTAGTTCGATTTGATATATTTAATTGCATGCATATCCCTCTATTCGGGTATTATTGTGGACAAACATTTCACCACATTTTAAATTCCATAAATTGCATCTAGCAATAAATTGTATGCTTTACGTCGTGGATGATTGTATATGATTTTCCGACACCTGCATGTATTCATTAAAATTCAAGGAGTGAAACTCAGTGATATTTAATCGGGATGATGCATGCAATTATTATCTAATTTATGCTTAATTTTCATTGCTAGTGCATATGTAGTTTTGTTTTAATAAATCATTATGCGAATTTTATAATTGTTATAATTAGGTACATGGAACATATTTTGCCAAAAAATAAAGTCTTTTGGATTTACAATTATAATATATAATTGAGTGATTTTGATTTGGATCGATTTGCTACTTTGGATTTATTAGAAATTAATTACCATATTTCACTCCATTTCACTAGAAAATCCATAAAAAATTCATTTCTTGATAGAAAATTATAAAAAATCTACGTTGATATGTTCTTGCTTTGTTTTATTTCCTGCCAAAGTTTTGTAATTTTTAGAATCTATTTATATGAAACATTGTACAAAAAACCCTAAAAAGAGTCTATTTTTCATGCATGCATATTAGCTCTAGAAAATGAATTAAAACATGTTCTACATTTGTCATTGAATATATAACCACAAAAAATAGCCTTCTGGAAAATTAAGTTACTTTGACAATTAATTCGAATTTTGAAGTTAGTTTAGTTTGACTTTGATTTTTGCTTTTGATTTCACATTCGCATTCATATTTTGAATATAAAAAACACCAAAAATATTACTTTGAAAACTAGGTATAAAGTTTGATCAATTGAGTCTGAATTGATAATTCACTTCCTTGTGATCGACCTTGGGCTTGCCCAAGTAAATAAAGTTACATCACTTGATTTGATTTCCACATTATTAGATGATCTTTGATTGATCCTTATTCGCCTGACTACAACAACTTCACATAATTAATAGGGTAGATTTGGGATAATTAAGCGATATAATCTAGAAATTTGTAAACATAATAATAATTAACAACCACAACAAGATGTATCACTTTAAATAACAAGATAACAAATAAGCAACCAAACCATGCGCGCCACTGATTTAATGTAGATACACTCCCCGAGGAAAAACCTCGATCAGAGTCACATGACTTGAGCTTTCAACATATCCCAAATGGTTTTCCCACTAGTCTAGATTGATTTGCATGAGCGACAAAATAAGTATGCAATATATTACGTGAGGTAAAATAAAGAATGATCTTACAGATCTAGGACAATGTTGTAAGATGAATTGTCAAGATAATAGAGCTTTTGTTGTGGATCACAAGGCATAATATAACTCCAAAATATTTCTCTTAAAGAATTGAATGAAGAATACATGATTGTGAATTATGTAACTTTAGGGTGATGTTTGAGGTTCTATTTATACACGTTAGAATGTTAAGAGACGTTGGGGCAAAATATGACCATTGGTAAATAAATCAAGAATGAAATCACGTCAAAAATATTCATGAAAATAGTTATTCAATCAGATACAAGAGTTAATTGATCATATTTCAAAGTTGATAGATTATAGTTTAACAATTCGATCAAAAGTAGATATTATATAGATATTGCATAGAATTTGAATTTGATAAATCATGGCCTCGTGTTTATTAATTAGGAGTTGATCGATCCTATGAAAGCAATAGATCGATCAGGAAGAGATCGATCAATCAAGAAAGTTGGTTGATCAGAAGATGATCGATTAGTCCAGAATATTGATCGGTCATGAATTGATTAATCACTTAAAAACAACTGATTGATCAATTTGATTTTTTGACGTCAAAATGTTTTTTTGCAGGTCTGAAATGCATGATGCATGATTATCTTTGAGGTTCTTTGCAGTACTAATATAATCACAAAACGAGACTTAATAAAAAAGTCTTTCGAGTTTGTATTGTGCTTATGTTCCTTTCTTGTAACTCCATTGAGCTATATTTTTTCTTACTTCAAGGTTGAGCTTCTTTTTGATCCTATTATTTAACTATTTTTTGAACCAGATTCAATCTAAATTTTCAAGTTTTGTTATCATCAAAATATGCGTGCTCATGCTTGATCTATCACAATGTCCATACCTCGTCTCTCCATCTCCCTCTCTTCCTCCTTATCGCAACAACATCCTCTCATTCTTCCATCTCCTCCCCAACCCTCATTCCACTACAACTAATACCACCTCTCGGATCTCACCCTCTTTTATCCTCCTCCTCCGCACAAAAGTCCCCCGACTCACACTACCACCATGACCATCGTGACCTCCTTGATCTCCCTCCTCCATAGACCTCGTCCTTTATACTAACCTCTCCCTCCCACGATGCTTCTACAACCACTGCCATCTCCCCAGTCTTCCCCCTCTCCAACCTTCCTCCTTCCTTCAAACCTTCGCTGATCTTGACTCGCATCGTTATCAGGACCAGTAGTCCTCCTCCATGAAAACCTCCCTCTTCCTCAACCCACGCCTCTATGACCATCGCCATCTCCCTGATCTCCCACCTTCACATTCCTCCTCCTTCTTACGAACTTTCTCCCGACCCTAAACCATGATGTCACAAACATCAACACCTCCCTAGTCTCCCTCATCCCAAGTCCTCCTCCTCCCCGCAAATTTCCAACGATCCTGACACACACCACTGTCATGACTCCCAGGTCTCCCTCTTGCCCCCCATGAACCTCCCCCTCCCTCGACCCTCGCCATTGTTGTAATAAGTGATGTTCCAAATTTAAGCCTTGATGACCTAGTTCTCGATGTAGATGATCCAGGTGGTGAACTCGATACCAATGTTGGAGTTGATTTGAGGTTGAGCTCGATGTGAAAGAATCAGGAGAGGAGGCTGGATTTGTCGATGCCAAATTTGCCAACGAGCACAACAATGGAGAGGTAGTCATAGGGATGAGATGGGAATGAGACAGAAAGATAATGGTGGAAACAATTGATCTGTAGGATCTACGAGGGGTTATATTAAGAGAATAATGGGGCTGCGCATTAGTGGTAGATCTACGAGGGGTTAGATTAATTTGAATAAGTGGTTAGTTTAGTTACCAAAATAATGGCAGGGGCCTACGCATAACCAAAAGTCAATATCCAAAATTTTGCATGCAACACCACTATGTAGGGTTCAATGTGCAACTACAAAGGTATAAAAGGTTATGGATGTAAAAATTCCAACAATATTATGCATTCTAGATAATTTTGCTTTTATGCACTTCTTGCAATAAAGTTCAAGCCCTTGAGAGTTGACAAGATATCCATAAGTTGGTCCTGGCAAAGGCCGGTAGCATTTTTTTGGATAATAACTCTCGTTGCTATGCCTTTTCCCCCCTTTTTTTAAACAAGGGAAATGGGTGGATGTAGATCATACTTTCTTTAATGAAAGGCATGCCATTCAACCATCATGCCATGGAAGTGGATACTTCTAATTTTACAATTACATCTACACACGTAAATTTACTTGCTTTTGTACCATGATGGGGTCTTGTCTACCATTTGAGATAAGTTCTAGGTGATTCATACAAGGATTTCATAATTCATAGATAAGATTTTATAGATTCAACCAAATAGATGTCTCTTATGAGAAAGGGACTCGGAAATTAAAAATCGCAAACGAAAGGCCTTATCAGGAAGCATTAATAATGATCATTTTGGAAAATGAAAATCTCCCGATTTTTATCTTAAATAACTGAATTTCCGGATGGCTATCATGACCCTTAAGATCGAAAATCGCGCAATCTGGTGGTATATTTGAAAAGACATTGTGATCAGAAATTAAAATGGTAACTCCTTCATTATCATCTAAAATTGCGGAAAATACTGCTTTCTTCCCTCCATCTATTCTCAGCTCTCTAATGCATATACGAATGATTTTTTGTTATATGAATACAAATTCAAATAATAAATATCATAGGCAGAAAAAATTGCAGATGCGAATATGTTGGATATATGACTTTCATCAAAATATGGACATGTCTCTTGTTGCATCAAACACAAAAATACGGATCCGACTATCTATTAAAATATGTTTATGTATTTTTTAGTTATAATTATGGTTAATATTTCGAATCAACCAAACTATGTATATGAATACATATATATTGTGTATGGATAATGATACCGATCTATTTTTTGTTATATGAATATATACATATACAAATAATATCCTATATGGGTAATTTTCATGTAGCCAAGGACAACGTGGATATATTTCTTCAGCCAAAATATCGATACATGTATGTTATTGCATCTATCTTCTAGAACAACATGAATTTGTAGATCCATCTATCTTTATTGTATTCATCTTCAATCGAAATATGGATATATAATTTTATTTGCAGACATAAATACAAATTTTTTTGCAATAAGAAGATTAATTACAATATTGATACAAATACAAATTATATGGCAACTTAATTTTTTCCCTACAAATACGAAAAATTTCTTCAATCAGAGTACGGGTGTATTTTTGTTATTGTATCCCTATTCAACCAAAATAATTTTTGTGGATCCTTCTATCTAGTATTGTAATTTTTCGTATACAAATATGGATCATACGATGTCCACTTAAATGATCTGGTAGTACTGCAGTTAGAGATGAAAATAAATAAGAATATATTCATATCCAATCGCTATCATATTCATTTTATACATATTTTGACATCCGTATTCATATTCTTTTTAAAGCGGATATGGATATAGATACTACTTTGACATTCACTAATATTTGTATTCGTATGCGTATATCCATTTTAATATATACATATACTCAGATTTATCTATAACTATATTTAACAATATTTTATGATTACATTCACCATTGTTAATATAATCATTGTGAAACAAATATATTTGATATATATATATTTTTTCAGTGTTAATCATCCTAAACATGTGTATTTGATTAATCTATTAAATATTTACATTGTTATTCATATTTGATTCGTATTTGTTTCATATTCATACATTTTTAAGATAACACAATTTCCATATCCGTCAATATTCGTATATGTATTCGTATTTGCATTTTAAAATGGATAAGGATACGATTAAGCCTATATTTATATTCATATCCGACCATTTTCATCCCTAACTGCGGTGTGCCTACCACCCAAAAGATCATGGTACAAATCTCCCCTTATGAGGTTGCAATAAGCAGCCGATTTTCATTTTTGTGACTGCATTGACCCCTCTCCCTTCTACATTGAATTCAGTATCATACTCATAAATTGTACAATGCCACACCCCAAACAAGAGAAGAGAAATCCACGAGAGCTTAGCATTATCCATAGAATATCAAACAGAAAATCCTTGTCAAGTTACAATATGAAATGATGCTCTGAGGTAACTCCATGCTATATATTACCACACCCTATCACAAATTGGTATACCACGCACCTTGCTGGCTGGTTCATATTCTGCCAAGTTCAAAGCAAATTTTTGATTCTTCCTGTAAGTAAAAGAAGATAAAAAAAAGAATGGGAGTGAAGGAATAAACAATTGCAATTATGCAACAACATGATCGATGCTGCTTTTGCGATCCCACCACCGATCTGCATATCAGAAAGAGTTTAGTGTGTTTGCTGCTCCAAACTGCAAAGAACAGATTGCGTGGGCAGAAACCAACCGTATTAGTTGGAAGAAGAGAGGCTTGGATCTTCCGAAATAGCGCCAAAAATATCAGGGCATCCAACCCAGTTCCTCTCCTCCCTTGCTTCCCAATATCCGCCGACATAACGGTATGTCCCTTGCTCACCCTCCCTCCGGAACCATCTGGGTTTCCAACCATTCTCTTGCATTTTTCTGGACTGCATGGAAAGAGAAGTTGTTTATGTGGCACGGTTATTTCAAGTCCTAGGCTTTTAAAACTGGCTATATGCATAAAGATAGATTTTCATCTCAAGTCCAGTGGTACATAGCACTTTATGGATATCAGATCTTCGGTTGATGACAATACATCCACATTATCAGATGTTAAACTATACACTGTAGCCATATACGAGATTTTGAATCATTAACGAAGCAGAAGAGCACCTACCCGAGTCACTACATTTGCTAAAAAAGATAATGAATAAATAACAAACAACTTGAAGAAAACAAATGCAACTTTCAAGCTTCAAACTGGGATTTGTATTTATATTGCATGAGCATCTCCCCGCGAACAAGGATTGGTTCTTGGGTCTAAAAAATAATGAATGATGTTCGTGTCATGTTCCGATGGCAAACCATAACTACACATAGTAAACGGATTCACATGCCTTGGGAAGTTGAAATTTTGATTACAAGAAAAAATAGTGCCCTAGTTCGTATAAGAGAATGAACATTCAATAACCAGGGGCTTTCATCTGTAGAAGAGAATGAACGTTCAACAATAAGCAGGGGTCAACAATGGCAAATTTGGGTCTGGCTTCTTCGCATTTTCGATCAGTTGATACCGATTTCGGCAAAATATTGCCAATAAGTCACAAATATGTCAGTTTCCACAAGTCACCTATATGCGAGTGAAATCGACATTTTAGGCCATGCTTATGATGCTATTATAAAAGTGACTTTGGACAGCTAACAATGTGCGATTCTTCCTGAAAATCTAAGGTGGACCACGAAGATATGCTCTTATTAAGGGTTAAACCAAGTCTGAATGCTTCAAGATCTATCTATTGATCACTCTCTCTCATTCATTTTCATCAAAACATGGAGGAGCGCCCATTCTAGGGATCTACTACAGAGATTATACTTGGGGACAATTTGGACTGTTTTGGAGGTTTGAGGTGAGTACTTGTCGAAAGAAGGGATTTTAGTGAAGGTCGTGTGGTTTTCTCTCTCGTGCTTAGGAAGGAGCTGCGATTTTTGATTCTTCTCCATAGCGGAGCAGTTGCAATTCTAAAAGGGACCATCTTCGAAAATCTAGGAACTCTAAACGAGGATCTATTTAGATTTTTTGGTTTGAACGGGAGAATGTCTTTTATTAGAGACTATAGAAAGAGAATAATGTCATGTTTAGTATGCAGGTCATTTGGATCTCTTATAAGGAGAGGAGAAACCCTATAGGGAAAATTATATCATGGAAACTGAATAAATAAGCAAATATAAAACAACTCTCAACACTCCACGTCAAGATGGAACATAGATATCAATCATGCTAAAGCTTGGAACATCTCTGGAATGGCCCCCTCGCTAGGGCCTTAGTGAAAACAGATGTGGTATGTTCTCTGAACTGACGTGGGAAGTAGAAATTGTTGGGAAAAATAAGAGACGTGTTTTATTCCATACGCCCTACGCTCTCTTATATAGGAGAGTACCCAATGGATAAAATACATGAAGAGTCCAACGGGAAAAAGAAAATACAAAAAGGTACAAAATAGAGAATAACACATATCTCTACACTCCCCCTCAAGGTGGAGCATAGATGTTAATCATGCTCAGCTTGGACAAACACTTCTGGAACGGCCCTCGAAGTAACGCCTTGGTAAAGATGTCTGCAGTTTGGTCCTCTGAGCTAACATGAGATGTAAAAATAAATCCCTTCTGAATCATATCTCGTATGAAGTGACAATCAACCTCAATGTGCTTGGTACGTTCATGAAACGCTGGATTATTTGCAATGAATAGAGCGGCTTGATTGTCACATTCCAGAGCCATAAGAAGAGGGACTTTTATATATAGATCTGTAAGCACAACCTTCACCCACATCATTTCTGTACTGACCTGAATCATAGCCCTATATTCAGACTCAGCACTGGATCTTGCTACAACTTTTTGCTTCTTGCTTCTCCATGAGACCAGAGAGTCTCCAACATACACAACAAATCCAGTGGTGGACTTCCTATCCTTAGGACATCCTGCGTAATCTGCATCTGCACATGCTGAGATAGTAATCTCCTTGTCTTTCTTAAACAACATACCTGCACCTGGAGATGACTTAAGGTACTTGAGTATCATATGTATAGCATCCATATGTACTTGACGTGGTTGCTCCATGAACTGGCTCACTCAACTCACAGCAAAGGAGATATCAGGTCTGATAATAGTCATATAGAGAAGCTTGCCCACCAGTTCTCTGTATCTTCTCCTATCCACCTCATCAGTGTCGTCATCATATAGTTTCATGCTGGGATCCATGGGTGTAGTGGCAGGTCGGCAACCAAGCATTCCTGTTTCACTCAGCAGGTTCGTGACATATTTCCTCTGGGTCATTACCAGCCCATGAGGACTTCTGGCAAATTCTAACCCCAGAAAATATATAAGAACTCCAAGGTCCTTAGTGACAAATTCACAACCCAGTATTTCTTTTGCCCTATGAATTCCCAGTTCATCATCACCTGTAATCAAGATATCATCTACATACACCATAATTGCAATAATACCTCCGGGTGTCTTCAGTACGAACAAGGAATGATCTGCATTGGAATGTATGTACCCCTGTTTTTCAAACAGGCCTGAGAGCTTATGGAATCAAGCTCTGGGGCTCTGCTTAAGGCCATAGATAGCCTTATGAAGTCTATACACCTTAGAACACTCCCTCTAAACATCAAAACCAGGTGGCTGTTGCATGTAAACTTCCTCCTGCAAGTCACCATATAAGAATGCATTCTTGACATCTAATTGGTATAGTGGCCAATCACGAGTAACCGCAACAGAGAGGAGGATCCGTAGGGTGGAATGGCGAGCAACGGGCGAGAATGTATCAAGATAATCCACCCCATATGTCTGTGTAAAGCCACGAGCAACCAGGCGTGCCTCGTATCTGCCAATGCTGCTATCTGCATTCTGCTTAACTGTAAACACCCACTTGCAGCTCACTGTAGACACATCAGTAGGTGCAATAACAAGGCTCCAAGTACCTCTTGACTGAAGAGCAGTCGTTTCTTCTTCCATGGTTATCGACTATCCTTCAACGCATCCTGGTAATTTCGTGGAATTTCCACCGCCGATAGTACAATGACAAAGCTCCTAAAATCTCCAGTTAAGCGATCAAAGGACACAGTAGATGCTATTTGATATGACGCGCAACTGCGCTTCTGCTTCCGAAGTGCAATAGGTAGATCCAAATCACCTGCCTCCTCATTTGATCTCTGCAACACATCCTACTCAGGGAAATCATCAGATCCATCAACATTGGTAATATTTTCAGAACATACCTCAGACGAGCTAGATGATGAGCGGTAACCATGAGCAAAAGCATGCCTACAGGTATAGTGGAATGGTAATGAGGAAACAGGAACAGTAACCGGAGGTGGAGATGGCGGTGGTGGTGATGGTGGAGGTGGTGATGGTGGTGACATGTATATAGCTTCGATCGTGCCAGAGGATACCAACTGATCACCTGTAGAAGAGAAGTACATAACAAACTCGAAAAAGGTAACATCAACACTAACAAGATATCTCCTGCGCAATGGATCATAATACCTGTACCCCTTTTGCGTTCTGGAGTACCCAACGAAAACACACCTGCCAGCCTTAGGAGAGAGCTTGTCAATCCCTGGAGACAACTGTGGACAAAGGCAACCGAGCCAAACACTCGAGGAGTGAGGGAGAACAATTCTTTGTCTGTAAAATAAGGGAGAAAGGAATCTTCTCACCTAAGACAGACGACAACATACGATTAATGAGATAACATGCCGTTAGAACATCATCGCCCCAGAAAGAACGAGGGGCATGGCTCTGTATGAGAAGCGACCTGGTGACATCAAGTAGATGGCGATGTTTCCTTTCTGCAACCCTATTTTGTTGAGAAGTATAGGCACAAGATGTTGGTGGATAATCCCTTTAATTGAAAAATAATTGGAGAGAGTATGGGTACAAAATTCCAAGGCATTATCACTTCTCACAATCTTTACAGATGTAGAAAAACATTACACTTCATTGATAAAATTTATGATAATGTTCCCCGCTTCAGATTTATTCTTCAAGAAAAAGACCCAAGATACACGAGAGAAATCATCCACAATAACCATATAAAACCTGTGTCCCTGATGATCAGGAACACGACTAAGACCCCAGATATCGACATGAAACAACTTAAACTTGGAGGTACTACTCCGACACTGACGACTGGGAAAGGTAGATCGATGGTGCTTTCCCAACTGACAAGTCTCACATTGAATGGACGTGTGAGGTGAGACCTGGGGTAACACACGACACAATTTCTGAAGCGCTAGATGTCCAAAGCGCAAGTGCCACAGTAATGGAGAGGTAGATCCAACATATAGAGAGGAGGCTCCGGTATAAGAGGCCCGATTGAGACGATATAGGCTGCCTTGCTCATAACCACGTCCAATCACGTTGTCCGTAAGGATGTCCTGAAAAATGAGAGAAGACAGATCAAAAATCGCTCGATGTAAATCCTTTGTAAGTTGGTTAATGGACAATAAATTCATAGAGAAGTCAGGTGCATGGAGCACATTCTTGAGGTGCATAGAATGTATCGGGCTAATCTCCTCCTGACCAGTGATAGGAGAATGTGTCCCATTGGCAATATCCACAGTACAGCCTGGAGGGACCTGTCTGTAGTTGTAAGTAGTCCTTGATCATTACATAGATGATGTGTAGCACCAAAATCCATAATCCACTCTAAAGTATCTAATCCACTACTGCTAGTAAATGCATAAGTGCTACCTGAGGTACTGGTGGATGCAGAAGCAGCAACATCCGGATGACTATCAGAAGCTGGTACTGATGCAACTGGGCCAGATGGAGGAATAATGCCCCTCAGACGGGCTACAAGGTCATCGAAGAACTGATCTAGATACGAAGCAGATGGAGGCTCAATCTGTTCAACTACTCGTGCGGAAGCAAGAAATCCATGTTTGGAGTAGCATGTATCTTCAGTATGCCCAAAACGGTGGCAAAAAGTAAATGATGGCCGAATACGACCCCCTCTACCCCGAGGTCCACGACCACGGGACTGATGATAACCTCCACGACCTCGATTCGTTGCTATGGCTGAGGCGGTCTGATTTGCAGGGGATGAAGGAACAATAATATTGCTCAGTTTGTGAAATGCTTCTTCCATTGGAGGAATGGTGGAATCCATCAAGATCTGGGAGCGTACAGCCTCGTACCCCGGATCTAGAGCCGCCAGAAATACTCCTACCATTGTGGTATTCCGGTAGGTCTTCTGTTACTCAGGCATGGCTGCGAGAGGCATGAAGGTGTAAAGCTTCTCAAACATTCCTCGTAAAGATGTGTACAATGAGTATAGAGGTCGTCCATTATGCTTGATAGTAAAGATGTCATGCTGGAGTTGCAGAATCTTCGTCTCATTCTTTGCCTGAGAATATGTAGCGGCAAGAATATCCCACATTGCTTTTGCAGTGGGCTAATGGAGAATATCATTGGCAATCTCAATTGCCAGGGTTCCTGATAGCCACACTTTGGCATATGCATCATCTGCCTCCCATGAGACATTGACCCCAGTCTTCTCAGCAGACTCTTCTTCGGTAAGAATGTGCTTCTTACCGGTTGACTTCATCATACTCATGAACTGCATTGCCCACAGTTCGTAATTTGAACCATCCATCTTCACAATCGGCGCTGGACCTCTGAAGGCGCATGCAGATGGGATGTCTGCCTTGCTTTCTGACATTATGATAATGGAAGACTAGGGTAGTAGACAAAAGATATGATCGTCTAAAAGGACATTAACGGGTTTAGTTGCATGTGTAGACTCAAGCAACCAAACCCATTATCTTGAAAATGCGAGCGAGAGTCTTCTCTATTACAACGGTACCCTAGGGTTAGGCAAACCCTAGGATGTGGGACTGCTCACACTTCCTGTGATGGCCGATATGCACGTACAGTACCCGGTATTGGTGCACATGCATGAGAAGAATGTTGGAGTCGCACGCGCGCTAGGACTGCATGGTGTATGCTCTAGGGCAACACGGTATATGTGCTAGGACTGCACCAGATCGCGCACCAGATCATGCGCAGGGGTTGCACGCGCTCCATATCACGCACAGGAACACGACCGTATGACTAGCAGCGCCGAAACGTGTACAAAACTGCGTACATGGCTGGAACCGGGCGGTGCGACGCCGAGGCTGGGATCGGACTGCGCCGAGAAGAAGGCTGGGACCGGGCGGCGTGGGGCCTAGCGCGACCGATACCAGGGACGCACGAGGTGGTGATGCGCGCGGTGTGAACGGCTTGAAGGTGGAGGTTAGGGTTAGGGTTTGGTTCGCGAACTCAGGTCTAGGACCGTCGCTCTGATACCATGATGGGAAAAATAAGAGACGTCTTTTATTCCATATGCCCTAGGCTCTCTTATATAGGAGAGTAGCCGATGAGTAAAATACATGAAGAGTCCAACGGGAAAAAGAAAATACGAAAAGGTACAAAACAGAGAATAACACATATCTCTACAGAAATTAAGATCCTTATGTACCATATCTCATGTGTAACGGCAATCTACCTCAATATGTTTGGTCCTCATAGAAAGATGGATTGTTGGCAATGAATATGGCAACCTGGTTGTCGCAAAGTAACTGCATGGGAAGAGGCACGTCAACAGCTAGGTCTATCAGAACGGGTCTGATCTACATCATCTAAGTGTTCCCCTGTGCCATAGCTTTGTACTCTAACTCTGTACTAGATCTAGTAACCACAATCTACTTCTTGCTTTTCCATGAGACCAAAGAACTCCCTATAAAAACAATAAAACTAGGGGTAAACTTCCTATCCTTGGGGCATCCTGCATAATCTGCATTTACACATGTTGTGATGACAAGGGACAATATTCAGAAAGTCAGTATGAGTGGCTGCATATGCGAGGTCAAGGGGCAAATATAGTGAGTAGTCCATAGTCGCTCATTATGTAGTAAAAGCGCATATGCGACCGCATATGTATTAGAGGTAAATTGTGAACCCAAACATGTACAACCGATTACATTTAACCCGATCATAGAAAACATCTCGCCAGACTTTGATTATATCACCACCCCAATCGAGAAACCCTAGTGTTCTACATAGGCTTCTCCAACTCCAACAAATGCCTTATCGTGCATGCTCTTTGTCTCTCCAGTCCGAAGCACCTCCGAGCATCTATTGGTTGATGTACCTCCGAGCATCATCTCTCTCTCTAGTTGTTGCGATATCAATTTATATAAGATTTTGTTCTTATGTGTTCTTTATTCTTTGTATCTCATGTTTATTCTCTAATTCTCTGTCCCAAATGGTTTTCTTTCTCATTCAGTTCCCATTCCACTTGCATCTGTCTGCTTCTGTTCATAGCATTTGAAGGATTTAAACTTTGCATTTAAGGATCATACTATATTTAGTTGCATGTAAGGTTTTTTAACCTTTTTTTCACAAATTGCATTGAGGATATTTTAGAGCTTAAAATGATTTTAACCAATTTCTAGTTTAGAAACTACAGCTTTTTGTCAAATTTTAAATGAACTATTTGATTTATCCTATGCTTTGAACGATAGGATGAATTTTGTTTGTGGAATCGTGGAGGAAAATAACAAAAGGGGGGCATATTGGTCGATCATTTGAATCATTTATATATAAAATCTCAGTGGAATCAAATGCTTAGCCTTTCATGGTTTAAGCTGATAACATACAAATTTTACATATCACGTTTTAGTTTGAGATTATTGCCACGAAAATTACGTAAGGAATTCAAGTATTTTGTACATGCACTGAAGAATTCAAGTATTTTGTACATGCACTGAAAATACACTCAAGTCTCTGATTTGGTTATCAATTGTGTTGAACTTGAATTTGAACTATAAACATATATAACCAAGACATTGACTTGTGAATCACATCTATTTTCCTAAAAATCTGCAGAGGCTAAATCAAGTTTGTACACATGTTCTAGCATGTAGATGATTTGCATGGTAACTCATAGCAAAGGCCAATTAAAGTTGTGGAATTTGAAAGAAAAAAAAGTTGTATTCAAAGTAACCCTAGAGTCCTCCTATATAGGAGAAAGACTCCAGGGAGTAATTACAGAAAGCGTATCGAGAAAATAGAAATGTATGAATAAAGACAAGAAATAGAATTCTCTCAACACTCCCCTCAAGCTGGAGCATAAATTTATATCATTTAATTCTCTCAACGCTCCCCTCAAGCTGAAGCATATATGTCTATCATGCTCAGCTTGGAACAACAACGATGAATGGGACCCCTCGCAAGAGCCTTGGTAAACATGTCTGCAATCTGATCTCCTGAAGCAACATGTGAGGTAGAAATAAACCCCTTCTGGATAAGTCACGGGTATAATGACAATCAACTTCGATGTGCTTTGTTCTCTCATGGAAGGCTGGATTATTGGCTATGAATAGAGCTGCTTGATTATCACATTTGAGATGCATTGGAGAGGCACATCAATATCAAGGTCAGTCAGAACGGACTTAACCCACATCATTTCCGTGCTCCCTTGGGCCATAACCCTATATTCTGATTTAGCACTGGATCGAGCAACAACCGTCTGTTTCTTACTCTTCCATGAAACAAGTGAGCTACCAACGAATACAGTAAATCCTGAGGTTGACTTCCTATCTTTGGGACACCCAACATAATCTGCATCTGCACATCCAGTAGCTGATAGTGATGTATCTCTTCTGAACGGAAGACCTGCTCTTGGAGAAGAATTCAGATATCTCAGGATCATACAGACTGCATCCATATGAACCTATCTCGGTTGCTCCATGAACTGGCTAACCCTGCTTACAACAAATGATATGTTAGGCATGGTAATAATGATATATAAAAGCTTCCCTACTAGCTCTCTATATCGTCTCTGATCTATCTCCTCAGAATCATCATCATAGAGTCTAGCATTGGGATCCATCGGTGTAGTGGTCGGTATACAACCTGTCATACCCGTCTCAGCCAGAAGGTCAGTAACATGCTTCCTTTGCGTCATAACCATACCATGTTGACTGCGAGCAAACTCCAAGACAAGGAAGTAATGTAGCTTCCCAAGGTCCTTGGTCACGAACAGTCGTCCAAGAAAATCCTTTGCTGCCTGAATACCTGTTCATCGCTGTCAGTAACAACTATATCATCCACATAAACTAGAACAATAACCGTGTCTCTAGGTTCTCTTAATGAAAAGAGAATGATCTGCAGTAGATCTAACAAATCCATTCTATTCAAACAAATCTGAGAGCTTCTGAAACCAAACCCTCAGACTCTGCTTGAGGCCATATACTGCTTTGTGAAGTCAGCACACCATACTAGACTCCCCCTCAGCAGCAAACCCTGGTGGCTGCTGCATGTAAACTTCTTCCTGCAGATCGCCATACAAGAAAGCATTCTTCACATCTAACTGAAAAAGCGACCAATCACGTACCACAACAACTGCAATGAGAATGCGCAATGTAGAGTGACAAGGAACCGGGAAAAGTATCCTGGTAGTCCACCCCATAGGTATGAGTGAACCCACGAGTAACCAGCCTTGCCTTATATCCATCAACAATACGATCAACCCGGTGTTTCACTGTAAACACCCACTTGCTCCCAACAATAGACACACCAGGAGGAGCCTGCACAATACTCCACGTATCTCTAGACTGTAAAGATGCCATCTCCTCTTCCATAGCAAGGCTCTAGTGACTACTCTTCAACGCATTCTGATAAGAGTGTGGTATCTCCACTGCAGACAACCCCATAACGAACCTCTGAAAGTCCTCTGAAAGGTGATCAAGTGACACATGGGAAGCAAGAGGATGCATAGTGCATGCACGCTTCTGCTTCCGTAGAGCAATAGGAACATTTAGATCCTCAGTGCTCCCAGAAGAGGTAGCATCGTCGACATCCTACATCTCAAATTGTACATGCAAATCACCATTGTCATTAGATGAACTCAACTGCCCAGAGCATACCTTGGGTGTGCTGGAAGATGGTTGAGACACGAGAACATGAGGTCAACGCTTGTAGACATGAGGAAAGAAAGGAGGTGGAGAGGACTGTGGCACAGGTGGTGGCGATGGAGGTGGAGGAGCTGGTGAAGGATGTAACTGAGGTGGAGTTGGTAGAGTGGAGATCAGAGGTAAAGGCATATAAACCTCTTCCCCATCGTTAGAAGAAATGAGCTTGTCACCTGTAGGAGAAAAATACATAATGGATTCAAAAAAGGTGACATCAGTACTAACATAGTACCTCCGTCGAACTGGGTCGAAGCAACGATAGCCCTTTTAAGTCTTAGAGTATCCAACAAACACACATTTGACAGCTCTAGGAGAGAGCTTGTCAAGAACAGGATACATCTGGTGAACAAAGGTCACAGAACCAAAAACTCGAGGCGATAGAGAGAAAAGATCCATCTCAGGAAACACAATCGAGAAGGGGATCTTTTCACCAAGAACAAAAGAGGGCATGCGATTAACAAGGTAACATGCAGTTAGAATCGGATCCCCCCAGTATGAATGAAGAGCACAACTCTGAATCAAAAGAGTCCTTGTAACATCCAAGAGGTGGCGGTATTTTCTTTCAGCCACCCCATTTTGTTGAGAAGTAAATGCATATGAAGTTTGATGAACAATGCCACAAGACACAAGAAATGTGACGAGCTGTCTAGTACAAAACTCCAAAGCATTGTCAGAGCATATATACTTGATTTTTGCAGAAAAGATGTTCTTTATTTCAATAATGGACCGAATAACAGTGCAACATCCGCCTTGTTTTTAAGAAGATAAACCCAAGATAACCTTGAAAACTCATCAACAACAACAAGATAAAATCTATGCCCTTGATGATCAGGGACACGGCCTGGACCCCAAATATCGAAATGAAACAACTCAAATAAACTATAACAACTTTGACTTTGATGACTCTAAAATGTAGATCTGATGCTTCCCAAGCTGACAGGCCTCTCACTGGAAGTTGGAGCGAGGTGAAATCTATGGAGGAACATGACACAACTTTTGCAAATGAATATGACCAAAATGAAGATGCCATGTGTAAGGGGACACAGAACTAGTGCGAATGGAAGACGCACCAGCATATGGAGATTGCACTAGTCTGTAGAGACCTCCTTGCTCACGGTCAGTACCAATCACCCTGCCCGTTAGAATGTCTTGAAACACAAGAGCAGAAGGGTCAAAAATGGCACGACAATGTAAATCTTTGGTAATTTGACTGATAGACAATAAGTTCATTGAAAAATCAGATGCATACAAGACATTCTATAGACTCATTGCAGGAGTTAGCTGCACCTCCTCCCGACCAGTAATGGGGGAATGAGTTCCATCCTCTATCACAATAGATCGTCCATGCTGCGTTGGACCAAAAATAGTAAACTGACTTCTATCACCGCATAGGTGATGAGATGCACCTGAGTCCATAATCCATTCTGACAAATCTGCTCTGTAACAACTAGTGAAGGCGTATGTTGTACCTGAGGAGGACGCAACAGAGGCAACTACCTCGGAGGTTCCTGAAGGAGAGCTAGATGGTCCTGGAGTGGGCATGATGTCCCTGAGTCAGGCCATAAGCTCATCAAATATCTGATCAACAACTGGAGAGGTACTCCCAACCTGTTGAGTTTGTTCTGCAACTCTAGCAGAAGCAGGAAACCCATGCTTAGAATAACAGGTTTCCTCAGAGTGACCAGTCCTGTGGCAAAAAGTGCACTGATAATGTGATCGACCACCTCCTTCTATGCCACGGGTAGATCCTCCTCTACCAGGATATGGAGCAGAATTCCCTTTACCGCGATATGCAACCATAGCTGATGATGTCTGAGACTGCACATTACCACTAGTGGAGATCGACAGCCTGCTGAGCCTGTGATATGCCTCCTCCATTGGAGGTATGGTAGCATATGTAAGAATTTAAGTGCGTGCTGAGTCATATTCAAGATCAAGGGCCGCTAGAAAGGCCCCAATCATCACCAAATCTCTGTACGCCTTGAGCTGCTCTGGCGTAACAGTCAAGGGAATGTAGCCGTGTAGCTTCTCAAACATGTCCCTTAAGGACGTGTAGAGAGCTTGGAGGGGTCTACCATTTTGCTTTGATGTAAAGATATTGTGTCGCAGCGAAAATGTCCAACATAGCCTTTGCAGTAGGCTGACTCAATATGTCATTTGCTATCTCTACAAACACCGTTCCAGATAGCTATACCCGCACATAGGCATCATCTGCCTCCCATGAGGCATTGATCCCAGTCTTATCACCCAACTCCTACACCGTGAGGATGTGCTTCTTGCCATTGCACTGCATCAGACTCATGAACTGCATGGCCCGCAGTTCATAGCTCGTACTATTCATCTTGATGATCGGGGCTGGACCTTTGAAGCCCCTCATGGATGGAATATCAGCTTTGTTGTCACCCATGACGACTACTATCACCAAGACTGGGACCGCAATAAATAATACTTGTGTCTACACGAATATATGTGAAGATGGTTGAGTGTAGACTTATACCACAACCTCTTCCATTCTTTGGGACCGCCTTCGGGTTGCTAGAGTGTTTTAGGCGAGTGCTTCACACCCTAGAGGTCCAAACTGGGACCTAAACCACTCCGGGACTCCAACAAATACATGCTGGTGTGCGCAGGAGCACACTAGTGCACGTGCAAGTGAGCGCGCAGGCATGCGCATAGGCGTAGACGAGCACACAACGCGCTGGTGTACACAGGGGTGCACTAGTGCATGTGCAGGCAGGTGCTGGTGCGCAGAGGCATGAGGCGCGCGCGGAGGCACGAGGCACGTACGACGATGGCTTTTGGTGGGGGCTAGGGTTTCGGGTACATGCTCCAGTCTAGGACTGTCGCTCTGATATGTGGAATGTGAAAGAGAGAAAAGTTGTTTTCCAAGTAACCTAGAGTCCTCTTATATAGGAGAAAGACTCTAGGGAGAAATCACAGAAAGCGTACTGAGAAAATAGAAATATATGAATAAAGACAAAAGATAGAATTCTCTCAACAAAAGTGATTTGATATTTGCTGGGATATGTTACAAATTACAATATGTGACTTGTTCCTTTACATACATGGCTGATTTTTCGAAACGCTTTACTTGAAATTACATTGCACTAAAAGGTCTATACTTTATATTTCGTCTATGTTATATTTTTTGAAACAAAAATTTCTAATATTTGAATATATTAATACATTACTAATTATTTTTAATTAAAATAATACAAATTGCATATTCTGCATATACTTCCTGTTGAAGTATATGTGTTGTGCGTCACTTATGTGGTAGATGGGTACCTCATCCAGTTGTTTAGTCCTACATTTACCAGTTGTGGGATGTGGAGACTCAGTAAGGGCTATATAAGAAGCTCCACACCCTCTGCATTCAATGATAAAGTTCAATGCAACATATAACCCTTTGAGGCCTTCTCTTGTGGTTTCATCTAACTCCTTAAGGAGTAGGGTTTCATATTAAATCTCACGTTCTTCAATGTTCTTTATTATATTATTTATGATATGCTTCCGCATTCAAGTTTTTTAATATCCTATCAAAGCAGGTTCGATTCTCGAGGATGCATTTTATATTTTTGTTCGGGATTCAATGTTTGGTTCTATGTTCATGAAGGTTGATTCATGAAGATTCGTTCTGATTTTTTTATGTCCAAGATTTGGTCGATGTTATTCTCCACTTCCAGGCATCTAGGGTTTTCTAAAACCCTAGTTGTTCTTGAATGGTTCGTTTTCACGCGGCACAACAACTGCTCTAGCCGCATCATCGCCGCCAGGGGGCGCCAACCTCGCTCCAAGCAGCATCCGGATGCTAGGGTTCTAATCCAAAACCCTATCCTTATAGTGCTCGAACCCAGTTCTGTCGATCTAGGCACACAAGCAGCACGACTCCTCTCCATCCAATGCAGAAGGCGACGAAGGTCGCATCACTAGGTTGCATGCCCGCATCACCTTATCGCCTCTCCAGGCGCTGCACCTCTCTCACGTAAGGCCTCCTGTACGAGACCCATTGCTGCTCCCCTCCAAACAACACAAGCGGAGGTCCATCGAGATCTCGCGCACAAGCAATACAAGCGACGACTCCAGAACTTGTGCTCTCCATCTCATGGTACCTTCCAGGCGGAGGAACCTCCAACAAAGCGATGTTGCTCCATCCTTCGCCGTAGATCCCTCGCTGCACCTCTCCTCCATGTCCTGGCGACGGTGCAGATCTTGCGAAGGAGCCCTGTCAGGCACTGCGCACCCTTCATGTGACGTTCCAATTGTTCGGCCACCCACTCCTCCTCGTGCACATGCTCCGGGCGAAAGCCTCTTGCGAGGGTAATCGACCTTCCTTCGACGATGGCTCCAGGCACCGCCCCTCCAATTCCAACTCTCCAAGCAGCGACGGGTGTCGAGTAGCAAAAGCCCATAGTGGGCGATGATCATTCGTGTGAGAGGTTCCCAAGTGCGAATCCTAAATAGGGTTAGCCTCAAAGGGGGTTACATGCTATAAAAAAAGAAAAAAACCCAAGTGGGCTAATGTTGCTATGTATTCACAAAAAAGGAGGAAGGGTCAAAAATAAAAAGGGTGAGGAGAAAGAGCCCAACTGGGGACTACTGCATATTCTAGGGTTCAAGTGAGCCAAGTTTCTTTGTTGAAAAAGGAGGTGTATACAAAAAAACGTGCACAAAGAAAAAAAGGGAAAGCCGAAAGAAAAAAATTATCATGAACGGCTAAAAAAAGGGAGATGGCTAAAAAATTGGAATAGAAGAGAAAATGATGATTTAAAATAGTTTGAGAAAGCCGACAAAATGTGATCGACTATGATGTTTTTTCCTCATTTTCATGTCTTCTCCCAATTTTGTCGATGTCATTATATTTCAACAAGTATGGGAGAAAAGAGGAGTATTGTTTACAGTTTTACAAGTCAGATTGTCAGATTCTCCAGATTCAGACTCTTCATATTCGAGATTCCAGACAGATTCTCAGAATCTACAGTTTTTCAGTTCCAGACTCGACGATCAGATTTCGAGTCCTCGGTTAGATTCATACATGTATGCGATCATCGATCTAGTGGTCCCCATTATACTAGTTTTGTTAGCTCAGAGTTTTCATGTGATCCATAGGGACACCAGAGAAGAAGTCCCATTCCCTATGTCATGTGAGCTAGGGCTTTCACGTGCTTTCACAGGGACTACAGAGTAGAGATTCCATTCTCTAAGCCAGTACGAGAGAGAGCCAATTATCCGACAAGGAGACTTTTCACCATTCTCCAGCGACTGTGCACTCCGACGAGGATGTCTCTACGGTTTTCAAGTTCGACCCTTTCAGAGATGGAACAATTGTCAACATGATCCAGTCTTCTACATGTGGTGGGCCAGAGTTCTCCATGTGAAGAATCATTTCCAGTTTCAGTGGCTCTGCCACGCGCAGTTCAGAGCATACTCAGTTTAACTCACACTGCTACTGCCCAACAGCTCTCAAGGAAGAAACTGCTACTTGCAGCTGCCGTCCCCTGCTCCACCTGCAGCTGCTACATGCTGCAAGCCCTCCCCTCTCTGTTGGAGCTCCAAAACTGCTACTACGATGCTACCAAGGCAGCCATAGCTGCTGTCCAACAGCCTAGAAACTGCTGCTGCAGCCAAGTTCAAGTGCTACAACTACTCTTAGCAGTTGTAGCTACTAACCAACCAAGCAGCTCTTGCAGTACTGGTTGCAAACAAATGTTGCATGCCTTGTTACATGCCTAATTTGATCCTCCAATCTTGGAGGATCCAAAGATACAATCTCCCCCTTCCTCTTTCTGTATTAAAAACCAATTTCAAAGTGTATTATATTGCTTCTGAAACTAGATGAAAAGATGAGTTTCATGTGAAATTGATCAAAGTTTTGAATCAATGAAATAATCTCTAACATAGGTTTAAGCAAGATGTAAATTGGGGGATGTTTTTGTTTGCAATTAAACTTAAACTCAGACCAATGATTATTCTAGTTTTCATGCATAGAAGATAAAAATAGTGATGATTGCAAGCAGTTTAGATCTAAATTCGACCCACTACTATACTTGTTTTTATGATAAAATTGGGGTTGAATTACATATAATTGGACCTAACTTCAAACCATTGCATGTCCTAAATTTATGATGATTTGTATGTATTAGGATCCAAAATCAGACCATTATTTTGGTACTGTTCATGCCTTACAATTGAGTGAATTGGGGGACAAAATAGTATAATTTGAGTCTAAAATCTGATCTATAATAGCTACAGTTTTCATGTTGGATTTGGTGAGAAATCTGAAATGTAATGCATAAAATTTAATACCCGTTAAGATCCCATTTCAGATCACAAATTAGACACTAGTTTCATGTTAAAATAAGAAAGATTTGAGGGTGATTGATATACGATTAAAGTCTATTTCAGAACATTAATTAGTTATATCTTACAAGTTGGAAATATTAGAAAATTAGGGTTGAATTAGCATGAAATGAATTCTCAATTCAGAACACTAATTAGATTCAATTCATAAGCTTGAAAGATGAGAAATTTATGGGTACGATTAAATTCATAGACATGAATCAGATCAAATTTTTAGACCATTTTCATGCTTGAATAAGGATATCTTGAGAATGAATTAACATCCGAATTGAGTAAAATTTCAAACCAATAAACCACAAATTTCCATGTTTGAAATATGATGAAATTTGAGGAATTTCATGAGATTTGCGACCGTTCAAAAAGCACTAAATTGTGAAATAAGTAGAATCCTATAACTTCTTATCTTAGAGTCTAAAGGTTGAATAGTTGAAGTTTTTAGAATACTAGTTGATTGATAATATAAGGTTAATCCAAAATCAACTCAGCTTTTAATCTAAGAATGCAATGTTGAGAAATTTAGTTTAGCATGCAAATTAAGGACAATTTCAGGTCAATTAGCTACTAATTTCATGTGGATTAAGAAGAGATTTAAGGTGAGTTGTACACAAATAAGTCAAGTTTTTAAGAGCACTAATTAATCACTAATCTCATGGCAAAAATTTTGAGATTTGAGGATCAATTAGCATGCATGATGAGATAATTTTTAGATTTAAATGAGTAACACTTAACTTACGACGAAATAAGAAAAAATGGAATTTTTGCATTAATCTAAACTTGAGTCCAGATCTAATAAACAAGTTTCTAATCTCATGACTTGAAAAAAGGGAACATTGGAGTATTTACATACAAGTGACTTGTAAAATTTAGATCAATAACCATGCCACTAAATTATGAGTTAAATAAGAAAAGTGGAATTTCTACATCGAATCGAATTTAGATCTAGATCCAACTAACATATGATGATCTCAAAATTTTAGAAATGATAAAATATGACCACAAAGACCGACCATCTTCATGAATTAATCCTTTAGGGATATTATACTGATTATAGATCATTATTGACTAAGTTATTAACAAAAGACCTAGATCTGTACAGTCAAATACAACAAATATTAACAAAGAATGAGGAATCAAGTCAGTGGTGGTGATTCGACAACGACTAAAAATTAAGAGTGCCAGTCATGATGACCCTTATACCTGACTATGCGAGGGTGCCGTGACCCACAGCTAGGCGGGAGATAAGAAGCCCAGTTAGGGCAGCGACCGCTTAGTGTGTGGGTCTCGGATCTCAATCTTTTCTCAAATTTTCGTGAGCGCCTGTAGTTTTATGCCTCTTTGGAATCCACATGTTTTTTAGACTAGTTTCGCTGACCCTGTGTTCTTTAAGGTGTCTAAGTTGGAGGGCCCTCAGTTTTAGTTTTTTGAGCTCGTTTGCTTGTACCGGTCGGGTCGGTTTTTCTGGAGTGACTTGTTCTGGAAAGTTTCTCCCTATTCTCAGAGACATAATTTTGGAGTAGGCATAGCCTTCCCGTGGACCGCACTTCCACTGGGTGGACGAGACGGAAGGGTCTCTTCGAAGGCTTCCTCACCGCTTGAGTTTTGGTTACTATTCTTGCGAGTTGGTTACAGTTGAGCTTTGTTTCATTTGGGCTAGTTTTTGTTCCGCCAATAAGTCCTGGAGAAGAGAAAAGATCATATCATGAAAATCATCTTTATCAGACTAAGAGGTACTACCACGACGTGTTGAGAACTAAGTTAGGATACATTTTACCCCACCACATTGCCTACAGTGGCACCCCAACCCTAAGGCTTCCTTACTGCCTTAGAGTCAAAGTGTGAAGTCTCACCCATATCAAGATCACAGACTATCCAGTGAGCTTGAGAAATTTAATAAGAAAAGAATCAGAACATGAGACATATCATCTACACTAGGATCCATCTACATGATTCATAAACATAGGAAAGAGTTCTGGATCACCACGATCATAATAAATATTTAATAAATCAAAGAGTTTGAAATAGGACGGGGAAGAATAGAAGTATTATACGATTATATATTGGAAACTACATTTGTTAGATGAAACTCGTGGACATATTTAGATCTTAGTTAGGATGCATTACACTCCACCGCATGCCTACGAAGGCCCTCCAACCCTAAGGCATTCTTCATGCTTTAGAGTCATAATGTGAGGTCACACTCATACCAAGATCACAGACTATCTACTAAGCCTGAGAGATTACACAAAGACAAAGATCATAACAAAGACTCATCATCCGCATTAACAAGATCCATCAAACATATATTATAATTAATAAAAAGACTATAGCTTAAATATGGATAATATAATCTATATATAAAAAAGTTAAATATAGGTAATTGATGTAGAGTGAGTAAGTCAATGGATTCAATTATAGAACAAACTTGAAAACCAGTTTCTAGGCAAGTAGCTAGTTAAATTTAATTGTCAAACTCTAACTACTTGCTTTCTTTTGGAGCCACTGAATTACCTGTTATATTTAATTGATTAGATGTGCTCAACTTTTGTTGACATTATTTTCTCCCTAATGCATGGATTGAAGGCAAAACACCTGCATCACCACTTTAGTTTTTATTGTGGAACCCTACTCCCTAAGGAGCAGGATAAAATCACGAGAGAATGCCACAATGGGCTGATGTATGCACTGCACTCTCATCTGATAAAGAGGGTGAGGGGCTTCTTATATATCCCTCACTGAGTCTCCACATCTCACAACTGATAGATGTGGGACTAAAGACTTGGATGTTGTAAATGGATCCTGGAGTTATCCATTTACCCATCTACAACTCAAGTGACGCATAACTCAAATACTCCAACACCCCCAAGCTGGAGCATGTAATGCTCAACATGGACAAACAAAAAGAAATCTCAACTCATGCTATAGGACACTACGGACAATATCAATTCAACACGCACAATTGTCGGCTGTTGTCGAGGATGTTGCTTCTCATGCAGTTCAGGTGAGGAGGACTAAACGAGCTATAGCGTGAGTCAAACTGAGTGTGCTATGTACTGCACATGTCAAAGCCACTGAAAATGGATGAGTCTCCACCTGGAGAACTCTACCTCGCCACATGTGAAAGACTGGATCATGTAGACAACAACTCCATCTCTGAAGGACCGAACTGGAAAAGCTATGGAAAACATCCTTATCGGAGTCCATGGTCACTGAAGAATGGAGTCTGAAGAGTATCCTCATTGGAGAACTGGGTCTGGCTCAGTAAATGGCATCTCTACTTTGGAGTTTCTATAAAACCACATGAAAGCTACAATCCACATGGCATAGGGAATGAGATCTCTACTATGGAGTCCCTATGGATCACATGAAAACTCTGGCTGACAAAATAAGAATGATGGGTACCATAAAAACATGATCGCAGACACGTGCGACTGAAACTGAAGACTCGGAAGCAATCTAACGTAGAGTTTGAGATCAGATCATCTGTCGAGTCTGGAAATTTTGGTTGGTATGGAATCAGACATCCACTTGTGAATCTACACAGCATTCCCCCTTTCTCCCATACTTGTCAAAAAAACAATGATGTCGACAAGGTTGGGAGAAGACAATAAAATTGTGGAGAACAAAATCAAATAACCCATCACATTTTTTCTCGGCTTTTCTCAATCATTTTTCTAAATCAATTTTTTCTCGGTTGTTCCTTTTTTAATAGCTGCCACCTATTTTTTTAAAAATAAGCCATTCATTTTTTCCGGCTTTTCCTTCCCTTTTTTTGCAATATTTTTTGCTTGGCTATTTTCCTTCTTTTTTTAATAAAAGCCAACTCTCCTTTTCTTTTTTTTGAACACGACCCAAAGGGCCCAAACACTCACTGCTCCCCTTTTTTTACCACAGCCTCTATTCACCATTTTTTGATACAATTAGGCCAATTTTTTTCTCTTCAATTGCTGCCCCCTCCTTTTTTTATATTAGCCGGCTCTATTTTTAGGGTTCTCAAGAACCCTTCCTCAAACACTTGCCATCCTCGATGCCCTTGTGTGTCGCCCCTGATGGGGATAGTGGGCTCTACTCAGTGTAGCCACCACCTGCGCCTACGCTCGGTGGAGCTAGGGGCTGAGTGTTGCCTCCGCCGCGAGGGAAGCTTCGCCTCGCTATGAGCGACTCAGAATGCTAGATTTGCACCGCCTGGAGGTGCAGCCGCAACCTGGAGAAAGGCGAGATCTTCGAAGCTGCTTGAATGGAGATCGTCGTCTCGCGTCGCCTGCGCGAGAGGAGATGAGGGATCAGGGTTGCATCGCTGCGTGGGATGTTTTACACGGCCTGGAATTGCGGGCTTTGGAGTCACGCAAAGGAGGTGATGCGGAAGGGTCCTTCCCCGCTTGAGAGAGGTAGGCGGCGAGATATAGAGGATGAGCGTCACATGATGGGAGAGTCACGGAGGCGAAGGGGCTCGATCTGGAGTTGCGACTTAGAAAGGGGCGACATCGCCTGGTGCGTTGCCGCAGCGCTGCCTATTGATCGAAGACGAGCCACAAGTTGTGCGACACTGCTTGGAGCTGGGCTGCGTGATGGAGGCACCAGATGGAGATGGCAAAGAGACTCGAATTTGCTTGGGAGCATGAAGAGGGCGGTACGATCACCACTTGTAGGGAACCCAGAACTAGGGTTCCACGAAACCCTACATGCCTGGAATTTTACTAACGATTGCGATCTTTTGATCTTCAAAACTTGAACAAGTTGTTTGCTGGATTAGGGTTTCAAAAAGAAATCCTTGATCCTAAACCATAAAGGATATATCTCAAGAAAAAGTATCAAAATCGAATCTCGAACAATAATAAAAAATTCAATAATAACTCCTCAAGAATCGAACCCTCTCTGATACCATGTTAGAAAATAGGAATGCAGAAGCATATCCGAGAAATAGATAAAACACTGAGAACTCAAGATTTTAATGTGGAACCTTACTTCCTAAGGAGCGGGATGAAACTAAGGCAGAACGCCTCAAAGGGTAGATGTATGCATTGCACTTTTTCATCTGATATAGAGGGTGAGGGGCTTCTTATATAGCCCTCACCGAGTCTCCACATCTCACAACTTATAGATGTGGGACTAAAGACTTGTATATGGCAAATGGATCTTGGAGTGATCCATTTACCCATTTACAATTCAAGTGACGCATAAAACAAATGCTCCAACAGAACTAAAGGTGTGACATGTATGGAGAGACTGACCTAGTGGGAACTGAAGAAGCATTGTTATAAGGTGACTGAACAAGTTTGTAGAGACCTCCTTACTCACAACCACATCCAATCATCATGCTCGTGAGTATATCCTGAAAAACAAGACTACGGGTCAAATATGGTACAACAATGCAAATCCTTGGTTATCTGACTAATAATAAATCCACAGATAATTCAATTGCATCATGCACATTCTACAATGCATAGATGTTGTCAAACAGATCTCCTTATGTTATGTAATAAAAGAATGTGTTCCATATGCAATAACAGATCTGCCTAGAGGTACTGATATGTAGCATGTGAACTGAGTTGTGTCTCTGCACAAATGATGAGATGCGTCAGAATCAATAATCCACTAAGTCATGTATACCCCGTGACACTAGCAAAGGTATAATATATACCTTAGGTACTGGCAGAAACTCTAGCTATGGCAGTACCGTCAGAGGGGTCGAAGGGGCATTAGTAGTGGCGACAACAAGAGTCATAATCTCCCGCAGATGGGAGATAAGGTCGTTGAACTTCTTATTAGCAGAAGCAACAAGAGGCAAACTTGCTCATTAACATGAGCGGAAGTGTGATAACCATGGTTCTAGCAGCAGGTACCCTCGGAGTGGCCACAACGATGACAGTAGACATGGATGATGCAGGCGGCCACCTCCTTTGCCAAGGACACCACATCCTCTGAACTGAGCTGGATCTCCTTTTTTACGAGATGCGACCATCGCAAAGGAGGTCTATGTAAGCATTCAGATACATGAAGCTGTGAAGCTTCTCAAACATGCCCTTGAGCCCACTGTTCATAAAATCGGCCCGCACGGCCGCATATGCCGCCGCATATGCGTATGCGGTGCCCTTAGCGCACCGTTTTCTTGAAGCCCCCCATTATGCGCCATGCGCGCTTATACGGGCCACATATGCGGGCTATGCGGGCCGCATATGCGGTCTGTGCGGCCGTATACACATTTTTTATTTATTAAATTTGCGCCATGTTTTGTGGTGTTATTTGTGCCATGTTTTCCTTACTTTTGCATGTATGCCAACCAAGCATTCCATGACCATTTAAATCCATCGTCAAAGTAATTGTACTGCGAGATTGGAGTAAACACGCAAGGAAGAAAAAGAATAATATACTAATAATTTAGAAAACTACTTTAGTCAACTAATATATTATGAATGCAATATATTGTATGTAAAGTTGGGTACTTTTTATGGAGCATCATTATAAATATAACGGCATAGATAAATGACATGATATTCAACAATAGAGGCATTTTGTGCGCTAACTTTTTTATTTTGTTGATTGTTGTCAATTATTTTGTGTGCTAACCGTTCTATTGAAGTATTGATATTTGATTGATAGAGATTGTTTTGAACTCTATATGAAAGTTATTTTTCTTAGATCTTCTGTTGGACCATAATTATACATAAATTTAGTTCTGTTGTGGTCACTTTTGTATATATTTATTTATTTTTAAATAAAAAATTAGGAAACCACGTAGAACCATATATACCCAGCATATGCCCCCGCATACCGCTTAAGCGCTATTCAGTGACCTGTCCGAACGCATACGCTTGGCACTTTCCTGAACCTAGCTTGAGCCATGAGTAGAAGACATAAAGATGGTAATCATCATGCTTGGATGCAGAGATCGTCTTAAACTGCACGGTTTTTGTCTCATTCCTCGTTTGGGAGTAAGTGGATGTGAGATGTCCCATATTGCCTGAGCAATGAGCTGATGAAGGATTTCATTGTCTATCTTTATGGTAACAGTACCAGATATCCATACACGCACATACGTACCTTGCTTCCACGAAGCATTCACTCCGGTCTTGTCAGTCGGCTTTGACTGCATCGTAAATGTAATCCTTGTTATTGCATCGTATGATGGTTATAAACTGCATGGACCATAACTCATAGTTGATCCCATCCATCTTTACAACGGATTCCAGCCTTGAAGGCACTGAAGAAAGATAAGTCACCCTTGTTTTCTGACATGATAAGGAAGGAGATGGGAAAGAACACGACTGGATTTATAGACTGATCTGAAGATGTCTCCACAATCATAAGGAGAAACAGTTGGGTGCAGACTCTTGTCACAATTGTTCTCATCAACAATGGTGATGCTCCAAGATGGATTGGGTGATTTATTTATCTAAAAACACCCCAAAGCGTCAAAATCAGACTGCCATTATGTCCTAAATCACAAGGAAGTCGACAAGAAGGCCACTAGGATGTAGGTGACACCAACCGGAGCCAAGGTGGCACTAACCAGGCCAAAAGGAGGTCTCTAGTAGCGCCAGAAAGCCGCAAGAGAGGGGATGGGCATCGCCAATTGCTGTTGGGCGGCGACAACGATGCCCCGAGATCGGACGGCAATAGCAGCGATGCTGCGAGACTGCAATAACTGGGAGGCGGCCCTATTGGTGTTGTTGTGCCGAAAGTAGCCGCATGCAACAACAATGAAGGTGCTAAACTGTGTCTGTGGGGGGGAGGGGGCTAAGGTTTGAGGATACCAAGTTCCAGTCTGGAACCATCACTCTGATACCCTGTGGAAAGAGAATAATGGCATGATGTTTATTATGAGAGTCATAGTGCTCTTTTGTATAGAGAGGAGAAATTTTAAAGGGCAATTACATAAAAGAGACAAAATAAATAAACAAATACAAAATAACTCTTACCAGAGACTTCTGTCTAACTAAGAGCTTTGAATTCCAAGCACATACTAATAGATTGAAGATAATGAGGATTTTGTCAAACCATATTCCATAGGAGATTTCAAACTCTTAGGTGATTGGGTTACTATCATAAGATGGTCCCCCTACGTTACACCATATCTGAGCACAAGTCAAGTTGCAAATTGGATTTACCAAATTTGAATGACCACTTCCATCACCCAATTATTATGCAATCTATATATAATGCTACAGGGAAACTCCTTGTGTGGGCATGGATGTTAATGAGCACACAATGACTGATTTATCTCAGACAATATATGGAGGTGGAATTGCATAAATCTAGAGTTCCCTTCATTAAGATAGAAAATGGATCTCAAAGTTTTAAGCATAAGGTTGCTTATGAAAAGCTACCTAGTTTTTGTAGTCACTGCTATGCAATTGGGTAACTGGTGGACAGAAAGGATGCACAAGGACAAAAGCAAGAGAACCAAAATTCAAAAGGAAAAGGAGAGTCCCATATAAGGGATGCAAAGGTTAGTATGCTTCAGGGTGCAGGAAATGTAATGCAAACTTCTGGTCATTTTCAGCAACCATCTCACAGATGGATGATCCTTTGTGGGTTGATCCGAGCAACAAGCAGGAGAAGCTTGTCTTGCAGCAGGAGAAGCTCTTTGTCGCATTAACAGAGGACTCTCTTGGGTTGCCTCCTGGAGCCCGCTACTTCTGTTCAGCCACGACAGCCATATCCTGAGGTCAACTTAAAGATTTCAAGATGTAGGAGGAAGCTTCTAAGCAAATGCAGCAGAAGGAAAAAGAGTTCGTCCTTGAGAAAGTTGAGTAGAAACTATTGAAATTATGGGATTCTTACTAAGGAAAATGGGAAGGATGTGGAATTTCCACGAAAAGAGATGGAGATAGCATATGCAAAGGAATTGGATGAAGAACTTCTTGAAGAAGAAATCCAGGAGCTAAAAGAGCAAGGGATCAAATGGGAGGACTTACATGTCGAATTTGTGGTTGACCTTGCAATAAATAAGGCAGGGAATCGTTGAAGAGATTGCAGAGCTGGTGGTGAACAATGAAGAAGTTTTGGGGAAACAACAAAAAGAGGAGAAGATTACTGTTCAGAGAGCTAATCAGAGTTGCAGAAAAAAGAAGAAAAGAATGAGGAAGCCGAGCATGCAAGATAACTTGCTTCTTAGTGATGTAACCTTATCAAACGAAGGGTATGTTGCTGAGGAAGAGTCGGAACCAGGAATCAAGAGAGTAGCAGACTTCAAGTAGGAGCTTTCGTGGGGATCATTTAAACTTCTGGGTTTGGTCTCTCTACGAAGTTTCAAAAATATATTGTTTACAAGATGCGAGTCAAGCTTAGAGATGAGTATTTGGTAGAGTTGTAGGAATTACCTAATAGGATGGAAGAATGGAGAGGAGGCTTCTCCTTAAAAAGAAAGGAGAGAAAGTTGAGGAGTTTAGTGTGGAAGATAACACTTCGTTCCCGATGTGGAGGTGATGAATGTGAGGAAGAAGCATCCAGATTTGGACAACCAAAGAACTCAAGGCCAAAAAATCTGACTTTTGGACTATTGATGATTGGATGGCAAGGAAGAGGAGTGTAGCGAGGTCCTTAGAGAATGAAGAGCTAAAGAGATGACTCACTTGCGACAGGTGGACCAAGGATGATATGTTAGATTTTCAAAAGTGATTGGGAAGGAGAGAGGCAACATTTGCATAATTTAATACAAAGGGCTGGATCTGAAAGAGTTCTTCGAGGCACAGGAGAAAAGATGCGGTATGCGAACATGTTCGATCCACCACATTATGTTCACGAGTTATTGGTTTTCCTTGGGTTTTATGTTTTTTTTTTAAATTTCAAGGCCATGTTGGACATAGCAATACTTGCACACAGATTGCTTTCTTTTAAGACAGCTCAACTTCTACCTTTTCTTGTTTCAAAGCTATGTTTGCCACTACTGATGTAAAGGAAGTGTCTTTCACTTGCGCTCGTTCATACACGTCTTTTGAATAAATGAAAGTGGTTAGCCAAGCTGCACAATATCGAGCTTATGGGGAAAAAGACAAACCCAAAATAATAAGAACCTCAGGAAAAAAGGACAAGCCAATTGATACCTATGTTTGAACATTCATCTGTAAACTGGTGCGAATTGCAATTGAACATCAAGAACAAGAAAATAAAGTAAATGATGAATCATAAGGTTACCATCCGCTGTCTTTTCTCCAGTCGTATTTTCTCCGCATTTGCTCTCTCATACTCTCCGTTCTCTAGATGTCGTTGATCAGGTCGACATCTAGAATCTGTAGGAGGAAGTTTCTCCTTAATCCATTAGTAGACATTTCATGTCAGAGAATAAAAATCAGAAACATACAGACAAAAAATGCTAGAATATAAGCTGCTGAGATATACCTACCTGTAGGTCAGGTGTCAACTCATTTAGAGTAATTGCAAGGGGTGACAAGTTGTATCGAGTGACACTAGAAGGATATTTATTCTTTTCCCATAACAAAGATGCACTTTGCAGTAGTGACTTGGAACACTTTGTCGTTGTAGGTAAGTCGCCTTTTACATAATACAAACTGTTGCTCCATTTTCCCATTATGCTGGCAACTCTAGTCCTATTGACATCTTCCACATAGCCCTCTACCTGTGGCAAAAATTACCACGATTTATAAGATATCTCAAGAATAAATTAATGATCAACTCCAAGAAGTACAAACCTCGTGTGGGCTTCGATCAAATAATGACTGCTCTTTAAATTTAACTTTACAGGAGAGTTCACGATTACCCTGGATCTGCATTACTCCATGGTGATCACAATATATTTTACCTAGTATAAGGTTATAGATATTAGTAGTAACCTGCCAAGAATTGGAAAAACAATTAGTAATGCAGCATTAAATAAATTCCAATGTCTGCTTTTAGCAAGCTGAGCATGCACCTTGCTCCATTGAAATACTTCACCATCATCAAATTCCAGAGTGAGCACACCTACAGGGTCCAGCTGAATTGAGGTTCCCCAAAATTTGCTCTTCAGGTTACTGTCACCCCAAAATTTCCAGCCTCTGCCTTCACAGTGACAAGCAATGAGCATGGGATGGTGGCTAACCTATTAAACAGAAATTGAATATACAAATATGAATTTTCTTCTGAAGCTCCCAAAGATGGGTCTCACTTAACAAGAAACAACAGCGATCACTAATCTGAAGTAATTAATACAGAAATTTACCCTTGCACTCATGCTTCCCTTTAGACTGCAATCATACTGCTGTCTTAAAAAAATGTGGTCAAAATGACATGCCACTATAAATTTATATTTACGTGATGGCCCTATAAAGTTTGTATTTACATCCTAACCATGTATAATAATTAACCATCATATGACACGCTCGTGATATCTTCCAGGAAAATGGGGGGCAAACGGTCATCTCATTGGACAAAATACTCTTGACATGCTTGTTGCATTAATAGTGGACAAAGGCTGCATTCATCACATTATCCCTTATATATTTAAATTCACATATTCATGAGTCCTTTCCCTCGTTTTCCCCCTTTTGGCATCTTCCACCATTACCACCTTCGTGGAAAGAGGGTTGCAAATGCCGGCGACCAGCTTATTCTCACTCAACAAAATGATTCATCTCCAGCAGAGGACAAGGCTGTTTTGAATAGTTGCAGCGCTGTCACATTAGACACGACATATGACCACAACCCCCTTCAGAAATGCCAGCATATAAAAGTTGAATTGCGGCACCTCCCATGAGGAGATGTTGGTGCTGTTCATGAAATAGCAGTTGTTGCAATCAGCAGTGGCTGCAAACTATATGTTGGCATGCCAGAGTAGGCAGCCATCGTACCACAGGATAATGCCCTTGTTGAAAAGGCAGATTCATGGGAGGTCAGAAGGGGCAGGGGTAACAGGTGGAGTAGGTATCACCATGATAGAGGATGAGACCGTATACGCTGTCAAGGACGAAATCATGGGGGTAGGCAAGGAAGCCCGACGAGGAAAGGGTGGTATTAAACACTATTGTAAAAATCAGCCGTCTGAGTCCTAGTCGGCCAGTTAATTAGAAAATTTTTGCATGAAGATGCTTTATTTTTATTTTTTTATGCCAAAAGAGGGGGAAACACGCCTTGGTGTCCGTCCCTGATGTATTAATAAATAGATTACAGAGACTTACATTAACTAGGACTCGAGGAGAGAACTAGAAAGAAAAATTACATTTTCGCAGTAGAAATGCTGTGCGGAAAAGAGCAACCCATTTCTACTTAACCAAATAGCCCAGATTGTTGCTACCAGATGGAGTAGATCTTCTCTAGCATGTTCATTCGCGGTGAACATGGAATCCCAAAAATGATCCAGGTCCTGGAGGTTCAACCAGCCCGAATTGACGCTTTCCCAGATTGGAGATGTCTTTTCGCATTGGAAGATGCGGTCCACCACTTCAATGTAAGTTGAACATGAGCGAACAACTAGTAGAAATGATAGGGAAGAGTTTGGAGCAGTAATCTCGCGTCATAATGTGTCTTCTCCGTAGTAGCCACATTAAAAACCTATCCTACCAGGCAAACGGAGCTCCCATATGAGTATGCAATCACGAATCAAAATTTCCCATCTTTGAGGTGGAGGCCCAGAGATATCTCGGTAAGCTCTTCTTACAGTAAATGAATTCTCCTTCCAAATCCAATGATCCCTGCCCATTGAAGGCCTCCCAAAATGTCTCAACGTGTCAAGCAAAGTCAGAAATTCTTCAAGTCGTTGATCCAAGAACTCAGATATGAACCCAAGCATCCAACTCCCGTTGTTCCAGCAATCAGAAACCAATGCCGCCCGATCACTGGCCAATGCGAAGAGGCATGGAAACCTCGAAGAGAGAGGGCCCTCGTTCGTCCAGTTGTCCTTCCAAAAGTAGAAGAAGATCTATCATCGAGAATTGGTCTGAAAAGTTCCTTGAAGCGAGGAAAAAGGGAGGCAATTCCCTTTCAAAATAGAAGAGTGCACATGACGGTGTTGGGGCATGTTGGCTGGGTCCCCGATAGAATAGATTCTATGAATCAATCTCCAACAAATATCGTCATTGTTGAGATAAATATATCTCTTGGTCTATTTTATGTGTTATGTTTTCTCTGGGTACTTATCACGTAATTAATCCAAGGGCTTTTCTCCTATATAAGAGAGCCCTCGGTTTATTCCAATTATATGAATTTCCTTATCCCAACATGGTATCAGAGCAACGGTCCTAGACCGGAGTTCCCATATCCCACCCTAAAACCCTAACCCTACCGCCCCCCACCGCCCACACCGGAGCCCTCTGCGCATTCTGCGCCCTCCGCCAGGGGGTTTGCAGCCCAGGCACACGTCGCTAGGCGGTCCTGTACCTCATACGATCACCTCAAAGGGGCCACACACATCCTGCGCCTGCCGCCAAGGATTCATGCCGCCCAGGGGGTCCCGCCTGTAGCTTGCAGGTCCTCCTATCTCGTCGCCGAGGATTCCCAGGCCCCTTCCAGGGCTCGTCTAGTGGCGTCGTGCGTCGCAGGGGCGCGTCTCACATGACCAGCGGGTGATCCCATCGTCGACCAGCAATAGGCAGGGGTCATCTACCTTTTCACTGCGTCTGATAGCCTTCTTTTAGTGATCTATGTGCGTCTATTCAGAGCATTGCAGGTTTGACTTTGGATTAGACAGAGCGATTTATTCATCTAGATCATTTTTATTAAGGGACTTGCTCTTTAAAAGCATCAATAAGGATGCTTCCATGAGTCTACAAATACAACCGCCTATATTTATGATTGTGTAGATGTTTTTGAGTTGATTTAATCCTCAGTTGTCCTTGGTACTCCTTAGTTACTGCAATGTCAGATACCAAGAATGATGTCTTTTCTTCCTCCAGTACCTTTAAAGGTCCAGCTCCCATCGTTAAGATGGATGGGACCAACTATGAATTATGGTCCATGCAGTTTCACACTCTTATGCAGTATCACAACAAGCACATTCTGACAGAAACAGAACTAGTGGACAAAATGGGGGCTAATGCTTCGTGAAAGCAGGATAATGCATATGCTCGCATTTAACTCTCCGGGATGCTCACCACGGAGATTGCCAACGATATTGTCAACCATCCCACAACAAAAACTATATGGAACATATTAGCTGCCACATATGGGCAGACAAAGAATGAGCGGAAGCTCCTTCAGTTGCAGTTTGACATTTTCTCGACCAAGAAAATGGTCGACCACTTCATCATCATTTCTCTCATCTTCGAAGCATGTTTGAGGGTTTACACAGCTTCATGTCTATTACTACCAGCACTGGGCATCATCAACAATATCGAAATGCTACTATGACAGTAGTTTTCCTTTCATCTCTTGATTCCGAGTACGATGCAACACGTACTCAACTTCTGACTGGCGAAACGATACCTCCAATGGAAGAGCTATACAAGCGATTAAGTAGGATTGCTACCACATCCACTACTACGGTCCATATGAATCCTTCTGCTATGGCAGCTACTCGTGGCAGGGGGGGTCGTCCCAGTTTCGTGGTCGTGGACCTCGAGGTCAAGGAGGCGATCGACATCGTGGTCCTTGTTCCCATTGCCATCGTCCTGATCATTCTGAGGAGACGTGCTTTCAGAAGCATGGATATCCAACGTTTGCATGTGTTGCTGAGCAGACTGAGCATTATAGTGCGCCTACTCCGGATCCATGATTCGATGATATAGTCTCCAGACTTAGAGACATGATGAGCACTACTCCGACTCCGACTCTAGGTTCCATAGATGTCGCAGTCACTGTCAGAGCATCATCAAGTTCATAAGGTACTACTGCATTTACAAGTACTAGCTGTTCAGATTTGACTGGATAGATTATGGATTCTGGACGTCACATCATATGTGTGGAGATCAGATACAGTTCAATACATACAGATCTATCGCACCTGACATATCTGTGGTTATTGCCAATGGGGTTCGTCTACCCATTGTTGGTGAGGGGGAGATTGTTCTAGCCCCCTCTATGCATCTTCAGAACGTCTTATATGCTTCAGACTTTTATATGAATCTTTTATCAATTAGTCAACTTACAAAAGATTTACATTGACGTGTCATCTTTGATCCCTCTTCTTTTGTGTTTCAGGACATACTAACTGGAGTACTACATTGGAATTTGGATTGTGAAGCCTGTTAGTTTGGGAAACACCATTGCTCCTCTTTTCGGAGTCGTCCGAGTCGTCACAATAGTCAGTCCTTTGAGTTATTTCATTTTGATATTTGGGGTCCTAATCGTGTTCCTGATCATCAGGGGCATCCTTTTTATATGGTTGTTGTGGATGATTATTCAGGACTATCTTGAGTGTTCTTGTTAAAACATAGGTCTGAAATATGTGCTATCATTAAAACTTTTCTTATTGAAGTTAAAAATATATTCTCTGCTAATGTGAGATTCATTCGTACGGATAATGCTTTGGAGTTTTCCACATTACATTTGTCCAAATTGCTTAGGTCTCTCGGTATTGTTCATCAAACCTCTTTCAATTACACTTTTCAGCAAAACGGTGTAGCTGAACGTAAACATCATCACCTTCTTGATGTCACAAGACCACTGTTGATCCAAAGTCGTACCCGTCATTCTTTATGGGGGGATGCAATTCTCACTGCTTGCTACTTGGTGAACCGCATGCCGTCCATTGTGCTTGCGAGAAGCTTCCCTTCTTGATTGCATTTCTCGAGAAGGAACTATTCTCTCTCACTCCCAGAGTCTTTAGATCTATAGCCTTTGTCCACAATTTCACTCTTGATCGTGACAAGCTCTTGCCTAGAGCTGTCAAATGTGTTTTTGTTGGTTATTCTCGTACCCAAAAAGGGTATAGATGTTTTGATCCTGTAGGCCGAAGATATTATGTGAGTGCTGAAGTCACTTTCTTTGAGTCGATTATGTATCTCTCCTACAGGTGACATGTTATCCAATACTACTTCTGGGGAGGATGTTGTGGTTTCTCCATCTCCGTCTCCTCCACCATATGAACCCCATGCTGCACCTCAACCTTCTCCACTACCACCGCCGCCACCGCCTCCACCACCTCCACATCCGTCTACCCAGTCTAAGTTCTTACCCCTTGTTTACACTCGTAGGTCTTCTACCCGCCCCTCTGCTCATGCGTCATCCACATCATTCACCACGCCTCAGGTATGTCATGAAAACATTGTTTCTACTGATGGCACTGGAGTTTTGCATGATACACAGAATGAGCTGATTCCAGAAGACAAAATGGTTGATGATATGGAGATTCCTATTGTCCTAAGGAAGCCTCGTCGCCAATGTGCCATGTATCCTCTTGTTGTACATGTTTCTTTGGATCATCTTTCAGAGTACAAGAAGTTTGTAGTGGGACTTCCTACTGTTACCATCCCATGTACGTATCAGGAGGCGCTACAGGACAATATGTGGCGACTTGCAATGGAAGAGGAGATGGCAGCTTTAAGGTCGCATGGAACGTGGAGCATAGTATCTGCTCCACACGGTATTTCTGTTGTAAGCTGTAAATGGATATTTACAGTCAAGCAAATGGCAGATGACAATATGGATTGCTACAAGGCAAGGCTTGTGGTACGTGAGTTCACCCAAACCTATGGGGTGGATCATCAGGCTACTTTTCTCCTGTGGCCAGACATTCGAAACTACGCATTCTTATCTCCATTGTTGTTTCACGGGACTGGCCTTTGTACCAGCTTGATGTGAAGAATGCCTTTCTCCACGGGGATCTTAGGAGGAAGTTTACATGCAGCAGCCACCAGGGTTTGCTACTAAGGGGGGTGTCCCAGAAGGTGTGCAGGCTCCACAAGGCGATTTATGGCCAGAAGCAGAGTTCAAGAGCTTGGTACCAGAAGCTATCGAAGTTGATAGAGCACCATGGGTTTGTGCGATCTACTGCAGACCACTCACATTTTGTTCATAAGACACATTGAGGTATTGTTGCTATTCTTGTTTATGTGGATGACATTGTTGTCACAGGGGATGATGACCAAAGCATTCAGACTGCCAAGGAGTTCCTAGGTCAACAGTTTATGACTAAGGACCTTGGCACTCTTCGATACTTCCTTGGCTGGAGTTCGCCAGGAACCAACGTGGTCTGGTGATGACCCAAAGAAGTTTGTGATGGATCTCCTTTCTGAGACAGGTATGACAGGATGCAAGCCTGCTACTACTCCTATGGATCCGAGTACGAGATTATATGATGATGACACTGAGGAGGTAGATAGCAGGAGATATAGACAACTGGTTGGAAAGCTTTTATACGCCACTATTACCATGACAGATATAATGTTTGCAGTAAGCAAAGTTCGCCAGTTCATGGAGCAACCCAGAAAGGTGCATATGGATGTTGTCTATATGATATTGAGATATCTAAAGAATTCACCTGGCTCGGGTCTTATATTCAACAAGGATGCATCTCTTGAGGTGGCAGCTTGCACAGATGCTAACTATGCAAGTTGTCCCAGGGACAGAAATTCTACTTCGGGCTTTGCTGTGTTTGTCGAGAGCTCACTTGTCTCATGGAAAAGCAAGAAGCAGACAATGGTGGCCAGATCAAGTGTAGAATCTGAATACAGGGCCATGACACAAGAAAGTGGAGAGATTATGTGGGTTAGATCGGTATTGACTGACCCTACCATCAAGGTTCCTCTTCCTATGCAACTTTTATGTGATAATCAAGCTGCACTATTTATTGCAAATAATCCTGCTTTTCATGAACGGACAAAGCATATAGAGGTGGATTGTCATTACACTAGAGATATGATCTAGAAAAGTCCCATATCTACCTCTCATGTTTCCACAAGAGATCAGACGACTGACATCTTCACCAAGGCTCTAGCCAGAGGTCCGTTTCAGAGGTGTTGCTCCAAACTGAGCATGATAGATATATATGCTCTAGCTTGAGGGGGAGTGTTGAGATAAATATATCCCTTGGTCTATTTTGTGTTATGTTTTCTCTAGGTACTTATCATGTAATTAACTCAAGCGCTTTTCTCCTATATAAAAGAGCCCTCAGTCTATTCCAATCATATGACTTTTTTTCTCCCAACAGTCATCTCTGCCCCAAAGACGAGAAATCCATTTCAAAAGGAGCACCTTGTTCAAGGTCTCTAGACTTTTAATACACATGCCCTCGTCCGCCTTAGATAAAGTAACAATATCCTAATCCACAAGATGGATCCCAAGACCCCCTTGTCTCGATTTTCCCTACAAGAATTAATGCATAATCTTTTCAATTATGCTCCTGATGCCCACCTGCATAAGACAAGAGGACATAAAAAAGATAGGAATAGTAGCAAGGACCGCTTTAACCAGCACAAGGAGCCTACCTCTTGATAGAATGGCCGCCATCATCTCGATAACCTCTTTTAGATTTTTTACACAATAAGTAGCCAATCAGCGGTCTTGAGTCTTATAGACATTAGGGCCATCCCAGAGTAACAGATCACTAAAGATCCACTGGATGTATCCAACACAACAACACATTCCCTTGTGTACCTCTCCGAAAGACCAAAGGAGATGAAGGTGGATTTCCCGTGATTTATGGCAAGCCCTGACATCTAATTATATATTTCCAAGGTTACGACCATACCTTTGGCCTCCTCCTGACCATCCTGAATAAAAAAATGTGTCATCCGCATACTGCAAAAGGAGAATCGAAATATCACCACCGGAGTAACTTGAGGTGAGGTTGTTTCTAATGACATGTGTCATCATGCATGGGAGGATGCATGCTGCAATGACAAATAACAAGGGCACGAGAGGGCATCCCTGACGGCCCCCCACCGGGGTTGAAAGAATCCTCCCTCCGAGTGACCATTAACCAAGACACAGTAGGAGACACTTGTGATACAATGCTTCATCCAAGTGATCCATCTAGTTGGAAACCTTCGTCTGCACAAAGGCGCCTAAAGGAATCACCATCCATTGTATCATAGGCCTTCGAGAAGTCCACCTTCCACAGGACCCCCTTAGCTCATGTGCATTTCTAATCAACCAGAATTTCGGTTGTAGTGACAATGCTATCTGTGATTTGCTGGCTCGGGATGAAAGTCGACTGCAAAGGGGAGATGATGTGGTCCACAACTATGCTCAGCCTAATGGCAAGGACCTTCGCGATAAATAACAACAACAACAAAGCCTTTTCCCACAATTAAGTAGGGTTGGCTACATGGATTCTTCGCCTCCATTCAGATTTATCTTGGGTCAATCCCGAGCTTATATCCATAAAACTAAGATCCCTTCATATGGTTTCTTTCCAACACTTCTTGGGTCGTTCTCGCCCTCTCTTAGCCGGCTCAACATCCCAACACTCGCTTCTCCTAACTGGTGCATCAGCTGATCTTCTTCGCAAACGACCAAACCATCTTAAGCGGTTTTCTCGCATCTTATCCTCGATTGGAGCTACACCAACTTTCTTTCTGATTGCATCATTCCGAATTCGATCTTTACGTGTGTGTCCACACATCCACCTTAGCATATTCATTTCTGCTACAACCATTCTCTGCACATGTCTATGGTTCACAGGCCAACATTCAGATCCATAGAGCATAGCAGGTCTCACAGCTGCTTTGTAAAACTTTCCCTTAATTTTTAAAGGAATTTTCTTATTGCAGAGAACAACAGAGGCTCCTCTCCACTTTAGCCACCCTGCATTTATTCTATTAGTAGCATCTCCATCAATTTCCCCATCATGTTGCAAAAATAGATCCCAGATATCTAAAAGAATCTCTCTTCTGAACACCTTGATTCCTTCACCATTGCTTCCATCAAAGGTGTACTCCATATATTCTGTATTAGCCCTACTTATACGAAATCCTTTACTCTCCAACTCATGTCTCCATACCTCAAGCTTCTCATTTACTCCATCTCTAGTCTCGTCAATCGACACAATATCATCACCAAATAACATATGCCAAGGTAAGTCATCCTGAATGTGACTTGTCAACTCGTCCATAATCAAAGTAAAAAGAAATGGACTCAAAGCTGAACCTTGATGTAAACCAATGTTGATGTCAAAATAGCCAGTCTTCCCAGACGGGATTCTTACACAAGATAAAGCCCTATCATACATGTCCTTTACGAGGTTAATGCATAGGAAATGTACTTGTCTCTTCTCCAAAACTCTCCACAATATCTCTCGTAGGACATAATCATAAGCCTTCTCCGAATCAATAAAGATCATATGGAGGCTCTTCCTTTTAGAGCTATAAATCTCCATTGTTCTTCTCAGCAAATGGATGGCTTCAATAGTTGAGCGACCTGGTATGAATCCGAATTGGTTTTCTTTTATGTTGGAAACTTACCTCGACCTTCTTTCGATCACACGTTCCCAAATTTCCATAGTGTGACTCATCAGCTTGATACCTCTATAATTAAAACAATTTTGAATGTCTCCTTTATTCTTATAAAGAGACACCACTATACTCCTCCAATTTTCAGGTATTTTCTTGCTTCGCCAAATAACATTGAATAGATTCGTAAGCCAAGTCAAACCGCGCTCACCTAAAACTCTCCATACTTTTACAGGGATGTCATCCGGTCCTACGCCTTTCCCAGGTCTCATAACCTTCAAAGCCTCCTCTACTTCCTTTCTTTGTATCCGTCTATAGCTTGCACGATTCAAGGACCTTCGCGATAATGAGATAAATAGCAGTAGAGAGCGATATGGGTCTAAAGTCTTCTATTTTCTCAAGAGTGTCGTTCGTCGGGAGCAGGAGAATTAGAGCTTTGTTTAGCCTTTCAAATCCAACATTCTTACATGCAAATTTATCCACCATCTCGACGGCCTCTCCACTAAGTAAAGTCCATAATTCACAGAAGAAGAAGATAGGGAAACCATCTGGTCCTGACGCATCGTCTGCATTCAAGTCCCACACTGCATTCTTGACCTCCTCAGCTGGAACGCTCTGAATTAGACTGTTGGCGTGAGCGTCGGAGACCTGACTGACCCCTAAGCCTGACCACCTCCAAGGCTCGCTCTCCTGTCTTCTAAAGAAGTCATGGAAATAGCTTGCAATAACATGAGCCATCTCACAATCATGGACAACCCACGTATCGTTCACAATAATAGAAGAAAGGAGGTTGCGACGACATCACCCACTAGCCACTCGATGAAAAAACTCGGTGTTCGCATCCCCTTCATTGGGCCGACACTGCCTAGAGGGTTGTTTCCATTTGGTAACTCGCTTTTTGCCCTTCGCAGTGATTTTTTTATGTGCCAATGTTCTTTGGGATATCCCATCGATTGATAGCTCCCTAACATCTTCAATGTCATCGATTCTGTGGACCTTTGCCTCAGCCCCTAACGGTCAACCAATCTAGCATCTCTGACGAGCTTCTTGAAAGAACACCTCTTGAAAGAACACATGTGTTTACACAAGATCGTTAATTTATGGGCCAAATGGGAAGAAACTGACCCAGAAACAAAAATGGACGACTAGGTGTTGTGGACGAAATTTCTAAATGAGTCCTGCAACCATGCCCACACGAATTTGAAGTAGCCCCGTAGACATGTCTCGCTCCCACAATCCCATAGGATGGGAGTATGATCCGATCGTGTATACAGTTTGGAGGTGCAGAAGGACAGAGGGGAGGTAGTCAGAAGTTCCTGAGAGGTCAGGAAGCGATCGATACGAGAGCGAGAGCCCGAGTTCCTCCAAGTGAACCTAGTGTCATTTGCATCAATCACCTCAAGTTTGAGATCATTAATTAACTCATCGAAAGCAAGGGAGTCCGGGTCCTGGCCTTGACGAGACCGCATGCGATCAAAGGAGAGAAGAGTGATGTTAAAGTCTTTGCCCAACAACCAAGAGACACCTGGGAAGGCGATGCGCACAGCGCAGATGTCTGCCCAAAGATCATCCCAGGACACAAGGGCGGATGTCTGCCCAAAGATCATCATGGGACGCAAGAGCCTCTGCCCAAAGGGATTCCTCCATGCAACAATAACACCTCCCGTTGCACCCACAACATCAAGAGCACTGTAACAAGTATGGAAGGCCGTATCCCGATATATCAACGATATATCGGTATCGATAGGTCACCGATATATCGCCGATATGTCCGATATCGGGTATCGACAGGCAAAAAAGGCAAGCTGAATCCCGATGTCGGCGATATGGCATCGATATATATTGCCGATATATCGGCGATATATCGGTATCGACATAGAACCGATATCGATACCGATATCGATATGTCCTTCCATGGTAACAAGAGGTAGAGCCGCTCCCAAGGGAGTTCCACAAGGCGGTAGGACACGAGCTGATCTTAATCTCCTACAAAAGTACAACGTCGAAGCACCACTATGAGAATCGAGTCTCAACGAGCCATCGCTTCTCTGGGTCACCTAGACCCCTAATGTTCCAACCTAGGACTTTCATTTAGGAACCTGCTAAGTCTCCGAGATTCTCAGTGCACCCGCCGCCAACGCCACTTTGGCTTTAGAGTCAAAGGTCAGCCGGGATTCGACCACTCCTCTTGCTTGATGTCTTCGAGGCTTTTAGTGCGTATGTCTCTTGTTGATGCTCGATGTGGAGCATGTTGAATTGGAGTAATGAAGTTGTTGGATAAGGGGTCTCCCGCCAGGAGCACCAATGGTTGAACCTCAATGATGGGGTTCTCATCCCAGGTCACCATAGAAGCAATATTCACAACCTTCAAAGAGATCTGTGCATCCTCTTGGTCAGGTGCCAAAGAACGAGTAGTTGAAGATCCGTCTGAACCTTTCCATCTCGAGAACACCTTCGAAAAATCACGCTCCCCAAGGGAAATCAACAAGTCCATGGAAGGACCTAATGGGGAGTCAAATAGAGACTGCACAACATTCGACCCAAAGGGAGGGATCGAATCCTTCGATTCAGAAGGCCTTATAACAAAGTCCCAAATAATCAAGTTTAGATTCTCCATCCGAGAGGGAAGGTCCTTAAGATCCGAAGAAAAATCCGCCCAACCTTCGAAGTCAGCAACATTTCCCAAACCGGGTTTCTGAAGAGCCAACAACTCACGCGAATACTGGGGAGATAGAACACCAATATCTTCCTCGGAAAGACAACAGGTGGCGTCCTCACTACGAGGATCGAGGTAAATACCATCACAAACATTTGAATAATCATTTGCAATTGAACAATTGGGCCCCCTATTAAAGTGTGCAATAACGACGCTTTCTCAAAAGGCACAGAGAACGAGGGGCCATGGGGAAGAGCTGGCAGCGACAGGGTCGAAGGCACCGTCGCCTCGACCTTCAGGCCGAAAGAGGCCCTGCCCACATTAAAAGAACAAGTATCAAAGGGGACCATAAACCTCCCTTCAAGCATCACAATAGTGGCCCCAAGTTCAGACCCCGACGAGCAACCGTCCGACAAGATCCTTATGACCCGACCGAAGCGACTCAAGGTTGATCCCAAGACAGCCACAAAGCGAGATAAAAAGGGTACAACGGTGACATGTGCCACCCACCTGCAGATTCTCCTGATCTCACCATCCACAAATCGCAGAAAATGCCAAAAGATATAGATACCTTGCTCCCAAAGCAACATTTGAGCTTCAAACTTCGACAGCCCCCTCTCACAACAATGGTTGGAGTCCAACGAGACCACATCTCTTGAAAAAGACCCTCCTAATGCCCACTAAATTTGCTCCTACATCGAGACGATTTCCTTGAACCTGAGTCCCTGTAACCAATTAGCAAAGACGTTTTCTGTCCAAGCATTCAGAGATGATACAACTCTGTGATGCCCCTACTTTGACCGTCATCGCATACGTACGAAGCTTTTTGCCCGACCTCACCCCGGGAAAAGATTAGTGCTCATCCCTTCTCCTCTGCTGACATCTCGTTTGACAGTGCCCCAAACCTCTACAGATAAAACATAGAGCTATATAGCAGCCATATGCCAAGTGACCGTGGAGATTGCAGCGATAGCAACGCTTACCCTGCTTACAGTGCGACACTACCGACCAACCATCCTCTTCACTTCCCTCACCCTGCTTACCCTGCTTACAACTATCGTTGCCTGAGTGGCAGCTCTCCTCCATGAAAGAACTCCCTTCTGTACCTCCCACAGAGTGTGCTCTTTCCCTCTCCACAACCTCTCCCACTCCGCTCCTCTCATCTCCTCAAATCTCTACTCCCTTTTCAGTTTTGTTACCATGCGTCAATTTCTTGTCTTGCGATAGTGCAAAGATTATTTATTTTTCTTTTTCTAAAAGCAAACTTATATCTAGTATGCTTAATATGTTGGGAAAATAAAAGAACTTGTTTATTCCATCAGCCCTAGGCTCTCTTATATAGGAGAGTAGCCTATGGGTAAATTACATAAAGGGTCCAACATGAAAGAAAAAGAACACAAAGGTACATAAGAGAATAATATATGTTTACACTCCCCCTCAAGATGGAGCATAAATATCAATCATGCTCAGCTTGGATGCACACTTCTGAAATGGGCCTCGCAGTAGTGCCTTAGTAAAAATATCTGCTGTTTGATTCTCTGAACTAACATGGGACGTAGCAATGAATCCCTTCTGAATCATGTCACGTATAAAGTGACAGTCAACTTCAATGTGCTTGGTTCGTTCATGGAATGTTGGATTATTTGCAATGAACAAGGCCACCTGATTGTCACATTCCAAAGCCATAGGAAGTGGAACTTCTATATGTAAATCTGTAAGCACATCCTTTACCCACATCATTTCTGTGCTCACTTGGACCATAGCCCTATATTCAGATTCAACACTAGACCGTGCCACCACAGTTTGTTTCTTGCTCCTCCATGAGACTAGAGAATCTCCAACATATACAACAAACCCAGAGGTAGACTTCCTGTCCTTGAGACACCATGCGTAATCTGCATCTGCAAAGGCTGAGATAGTAGTCTCTTTGCCCTTCTTGAACAACAAACCCGCACCTGGAGATGACTTGAGGTACCTGAGTATCATATGTATGGCATCCATGTGTACCAGACGTGGTTGCTCCATGAACTGGCTCACGCGACCTAGTAATCGTAATATAAAGAAGTTTACCCACCAGTTCTCTGTATCTTCTACTATCCACCTCCTCTGTATCACCATCATATAGCTTCATACGAGGGTCCATAGGTGTGGTAGCAGGTCGGCAACCAAGCATTCCTGTTTCACTCAACAGGGTCGGTGACATATTTCCTCTGAGACATTACCAACCCATAAGGATTTCTGGCTAACTCCAGTCCCAGAAAATATCTAAGGACCCCAAGGTCCTTGGTAACGAATTCACGACCCAGCATTTCTTTCGCCTCCTTTATTCCTTGTTCATCATCACCTGTAATCAGAATGTCATCTACATAGACCATGATTGCAATAATACCTCTGGAAGTCTTTTGTACAAACAAGGAATGATCAGCATTGGAACGTTTGTATCCTTGTTTCTCAAAGAGATCTGAGAGCTTCTAGAACCACACTCTGGGACTCTGCTTAAGGCCATAGATAGCCTTATGAAGTCTGCACACCATAGGATACTCTCCCTCAACAGCAAAACCAGGTGGTTGTTGCATGTAGACTTCCTCCTGTAAGTCACCATATAAGAACACATTCTTCACATCCAACTGGTATAGCAGCCACTCACGAGTAACCGCAACAGACAACAAGATCCGTAGAGTGGAATGGCGGGCCACTGGTGAGAATGTATCAAGATAATCTACCCCATATGTCTCTGTAAAGCCACGAGCAATAAGACGCGCCTTGTACCTGTCAATACTGCCATCCGCATTCTGCTTGACTGTAAATACCCACTTGCAGCTCACTGGTGACACATCAGCAGGTACATGAACCAGACTCCTAGTACTTCTAGATTGAAGAGCTGTCATTTCTTCCTCCATGGCAAGACGCCATCTACTATCCTTCAACGCGTCTTGGTAATTCCGTGGAATAGCTACTGCTGACAATGCGACGACAAAATTCCTGAAATCTCGAGTTAGTCAATCAAATGACACAGAAGCTGCTAAAGGATAGGATGCGCAACTCCTCTTCGACTTTCGTATAGCAATAGGAACATCTAAATCATGTGTGTCCTCATCTAGCCTCTGTAACACAACCTGCTCAGAAAAATCATCAGATCCATCAATGGTAATATCTTCAGAACATACCTTAGGCGAGCTAGGTGATGAGCAATGACCATGAGCTGAAGTAGGCCCACGGGTATAATAACATGTAAATGGCATCATTATTATTAGCAGGGGGTATCAACTGATCACCAGAGGCTGAGAAATACATAGTAGATTCAAAAAATGTAACATATGCACTAACAAGGTACCACCTGCGCAAAGGATCATAACATTTGTACCCCTTCTGAGTTCTGGAGTACCCAACGAAGATACACTTGACAGCCCTAGGAGAGAGCTTGTCAGTCCCGGGAGACAACTGGTAGACAAACGCAACCGAACCGAACACACGAGGAGTAAGGGAGAATAATTCTTTTCCAGAGAAGATAAGAGAGAAGGGGATCTTCTTACCTAGAACATATGATGACATACGATTGATTAGGTGACATGCTGTAAGAACAACGTCACCCTAGAAAGAGTGAGGAGCATGACTCTGTATAAGGAGCGACCTGATTACATCCAATAAATAGCGATATTTCCTTTCAGCAACCCCATTCTGTTGGGAGGTATAGGCACAAGATGTCTGGTGGACGATTCCTTGGGATGAAAAATAACTTGATAGGGCATGAGTACACAATTCCAGGGCATTATCACTTCTCACAATTTTAACAAATGCAGAAAAGACATTACGAATCTCATTAAGAAAATTGATGATAATATTCCCTGCTTCAGATTTATTCTTTAACAAAATACCCATGACACTCGAGAGAAATCGTCCATAATAACTATATAAAACATGTGTCCCTGATGATCAGGAACACGATTCGGACCCCAGATATCGACGTGAAACAACTCAAACTTGGAGGTACTACTCCGACACCGACGACTGGGAAAGATTGAGCGATGATGCTTTCCCAACTGGCAAGCCTCACATTGAATAGACGTGTGAGGCGAAACCTGGGGTAACACACGACGCAGTTTCTGAAGCGGTAGATGTCCAAAGCGTAGGTGCCATAGCAAAGGAGAGACGGGACCAACAGGTAGAGATGAGGTTCCAGCAAAGGGAGTCTGACTAAGACGATATAGGCCTCCTTGCTTATAGCCACGCCCAATCACGTTGCCTGTAAGGATGTCCTGAAAAACAAGAGAAGATGGAACAAAAATCGCCCGACACTGTAAATCCTTTGTAATTTGACTGATAGACAACAGATTCATTGAAAAATCAGGTGCGTGTAACACATTCTTGAGCTGCATAGATGATGTCAGTCTAATCTCCCCATGACCAGTAATCGGGGAATGTGTGCCATTAGCAATGACCATTGTTCGACCTGGAGGGATCTGTCTGTACCCTGTAAGTAGACTTTGATCACCACATAGATGATTTGTGGCGCCAGATTCCATAATCCATGCTAAAGTATCTGATCCACTACTAGTAAATGCATATGTACTACCTGATGTACTAGTAGATGCAGAGGCAGGTGCGACAACATCAGATTGGTTCTCAGTAGTGGGTGCTGGTCCAGATGGAGAAATAATGCCCCTTAGATGGGCAACAAGATCATCAAAGCGCTGGTCCAAAGAGGCAACAGATGGAGGCTCTATCTGCTCAGCGACTCGTGCAGATGTAGGAAATCCATGCTTAGAGTAGCATGTGTCTTCAGTATGTCCGGTGCGATGGCAATAGGTACACGTTGGCCGAATACAACCTCTTCTACCATGAGGGCCACGACCACGAGTACGATGGTGACCTCCACGGCTTCTGTTGGCAGCCATGGCTGAAGCAGTCTGATTCGTGGCCGTAGAGGGAACAATGATCCGGCTCAATCTGTGGAAGGCTTCCTCCATAGGAGGAATAGTAGAATCTGCCAAGATCTGAGATCGTGCTGTCTCATACTCAGGATCAAGGGAAACAAGAAAAACTCCTACCATAGTAGCATTCCGGTAGGTCTTCTGTTGCTTCGGTGTGGCTGTCAGGGGCATGAAGCTATACAGCTTCTCGAACATCCCTCGTAGAGATGTGTACAGTAAGTGTAGAGTACGTTCATTCTGCTTGATAGTGAATATGTCATGCTGGAGTTGCTGAATCTTTGTCTCATTCTTCGCTTGAGAATATGTGGCGGCCAGAATATCCCACATATCTTTGGTTGTGGGCTGATGAAGAATATCATTGGCAATCTCGATTGCCAGAGTTCCAGATAGCCATACTTTGGCATATGCATCATCTGCCTCCCACGAGGTATTAACTCCAGTCTTCTCAACATGCTCTTCTTCAGTAAGAATGTGCTTCTTACCGATTGACTTCATCATACTTAATGAATTGCATAGCCCACAGTTCATAGTTCGAACCATTCATCTTCACAATCGGCGCTGGACCTCAAAAGGCGCCTACAGATGGAATATCTGCCTTGCTTTCTGACATACTTATAACCAAAGACTGGAGTAGTAGACTGAGGATAAGATCGTCTACATGGACATAGACATGTTTAGTTGCAGGTGTAGACTTCAAGCAACCAAACCCACTCCTTTGGAGGTGTGCGCGCTAGAAGTACGTGCAGGGCTAGTTCACGGCTTAAGGGCGCGCAAAGACAGGAGGCGTACGCGCAAGACAGGAGGCTAGTGCGCGAGACAGGGGCGCACCGTGCACGCGAGGCAGGCACGCACAATGCACAGGTTGACGCGCGTAAGTCGCGCACAGAACACGCGCAGCAGGCGCGCAAGGGGCGCACGAGAGGGCGCACAACGCATGAAGGTGCGCAGGCGAGCGTACTGGAGATGCGCGAGGGGCGCGTGGAAGGTACGCCTGGAGATGCGCTGGAGATGCGCGTGGAGCGCAGGCGCAGCGGGCGGGAGGCCGAGGTGCACTGCCGGCGGCGCACGGAGAGAGAGAGAGGGAGGGAGGCTCGACGGTGGGGCTAGGGTTAGGGTTTCAAGAACTCCGGTATAGGACCGTTGCTCTGATACCATGTTGGGAAAATAAAAGAACTTGTTTATTCCATCAACCCTAGGCTCTCTTATATAGGAGAGTAGCCTATGGGTAAATTACATAAAGGGTCCAACATGAAAGAAAAAGAACATAGAGGTACATAAGAGAATAATATATGTTTACATAATATACTACTTAAATTCAATTACTTCATTTATTTCATTATTATAGTATTTGAGCACGTGTGATCGAAAGAAGGTTGAGGCGTATTCCTTAAGTAACTGAAAATCAATTCAGATTTATGCCAGGTCGCTCAACTATTGAAGCTATCTACTTGTTGAGAACAATGGAGTTTTGTAGAGCAAAAAAGAATAACCTCCATATGATTTTTATTGATCTGGAGAAGGCTTATGTTTCAATCTTACGGGAGATATTGTGGAGAGTTTTGGAGAAGAGACAAGTACGTGGCCTATACATGAACCTTATGGATATGTATGATGGGGCTTCATCTTGTATAACGATCCAGTCTCGGAAGCCCGACTATTTTAACATCAGCATCGATTTGCATCAAGGTTACGCTTTGAGTCCATTCCTTTTTACTTTGATTATGGACGAGCTGACTAATCACATTCAGGATGCGATACCATGGTGTATGTTATTGGTCGATGATATTGTGTTCATTGATGAGATAAGAGACGGAGTAAATGAGAAGCTAGAGGTTTAGAGACATGTCTTAGAGACTAAAGGATTTCATGTAAGTATAGCTAAGAATGAATAAATGGAGTGCAAAAGAATGCACATTTGATGGAAACAATAGTGAAGAACTAGCGGCGAGATTGGAGATGATAACATTTATAAGAAAGATTCTTTCAGATACATGGGATCTATTTTACAACAGGATGTGGAATTTGATGGAGATGTTACTTATAGAATAAATGCAGGTTGGCTAAAGTGGAGAGGAGCCTCAACTGATCTTTGTGATAAAAAATCTCTTCGAAAGTCGAAGGGAAGTATTTCAAAGTAGAAGTGAGACTTGTTATGCTTTATGGATTAGAATGTTGGCATGCGAACTATATATATGTGCAGAGAATGACACTAGAAAAAAACGAAAATGCTAAGGTGGATGTGTGATACGCGAAAAGATCATATTCAAAAGGATGTGATTAGAAGGAAAGTTGGTGTAGCTTCGATAGATGATAAGATGAGAGAAAACTACTTCAGATGGTCTGCCCATTTTCAAAATAGGTCGGTTGACACACCAGTTAGAAGATGCGAGATCTGGGATGCTGACATGGTTAACAGAGGGCGATGAAGGCCCAAGAAGTATTGGAAAGAGACTATCCGAAGGGATCTTAGTTATTTGGATTAAGCTCAAGAGTGACCCGAAATAGATCTAAATGGAGGCAAAAAATCCATCTAGCAGACCCTACATAATTGTGGGAAAAAGGCTTTGTTGTTGTATGTTAGTATAGAAAATGTACAAATCTATGTAAATATAGAAGGATATATATATATATATAAAGACTTATATTTAAAATAATTAAAAAAAATTCAAAATCGACTAAAGACCAACTAATTGCGATTAGTCGCCTGACTGCCGATTAGTTCTTAATCAATGACTAATCGATCGAGCACCGACTACCAATTTACAACTGTGGCATTAAAGCTTATTATGTCTTCCTTATGTTTCTTTATTTTCACCATGTTTTACCCGAAAGGGCCCTTTTGTATTTGTCATTTTCCCTATGTAAGGAAGATACCGCTTTTACTCTGAATTAAGAAAATATAAAACCTTCCTTTCTAATGAGTCTACATGGGATCAGAGCCCGAAAGTTGGGGACCAAAGAGAGGTATCTCCTTCAAACAGTCTCTCCCCATCGTCACCTTCTTTATTTCTCCCCATCTCGCCTTCTTCCTCAGCAAGAGACATCATCGCCAACTCCCTGCCAATGCTTTATCTCCACCGCTCTTTGTCAGTGCTCCACCTCAAGATCACGTTATCAATGCTCTCTAACACCTCAACATCGGCAAACGACCATCTCTACTAGGCTCTCCAGCCTCTATCTCGCCGTCACCATTTCCACTACTGCTCTACAACGCCTCGTCCTTGTGCAACACACCATCTCCACATCAACACGACTCCACTGACATTGCTCCTCCGTCTCCAATAGTACACCATCACCATCTCCAATGCAACAACTTCGAATCATTCTGAGCATCGGCTTTATCCGGTTGTTATTGATGACTTTATCCATGTCTCCTGGCACTTTTTTATGAAATCCAAAATTAAAGTTGGGATTATTATTAAAGTAATCATAGTTGAAATGAAAAGTGCTTTTAGCTTCATGTTAAATATGTTTTTACAGATGTGCCCTTGATTTTTACAATAGCTTCTTACGACCTTTCTTCAAAGAGCATGTCATTCTTCATGAAACATCTCGTCCCTACACCTCATAATAGAACAGAGTGCCTGAGCGTAAACATCATAATATCCCTTGTACAGTGCCTGAGCGTAAACATCATAATATCCTGGATTTGGCCATAACATTACTTGTACAGAGTAGTGCACCTCTTATATTCTGGGGATGTGGTGCTTAACACACTTATTTTATTAATAGCATGTGCTCCACCATACTGGAAGAATTAGCTCCTTATTCTCTTCTCTTCCCAAATAAGAATCTCTTTCTTGTTCAACCCAAGGCATTCGGATGCACATCATTCGCTTACCTTCATTCTGCATGTCAGGATAAACTTGCTCCTAAGACCATGAAGTATGTTTTTACATGATATTTAAGATCCCATAAGGGTACATGTGTTATGATCATATTCCCCATCGTTTCTATTTGAGTACATGAGTATCTTTTTTTGAATCTATGTCATAGTATTCCACGTCTGGCTCTCCTTTGCTGTCTCCTGAGGTCAAAAAGTTGCTTATCTTTCTACACCCCATGTTTCTAATGGCAATTTCCTCCACCAAATAATTTCAACTTGGTGTACGCTCGCCGTGAGGAAAATCAAGAGAATGAACCCTGATTATCACACCCTCCCCACTCCCAAGGTATGTGATATTGAGAACACTGACAACTTATTGTGTGAGAAATCGGTGCCTATAGATGAGCACTTTGGAGAGGAAGATATTCAACAAGCAAAACTTCATATTGACCTTCCAATTTCTCTATAGCGAGAGAAAAGAATATGCATATTTCATTCAATTCCCAATTATGTCTCCCCGAATCAATTATCTCCAGGCTTTAAGCAATTTGTAGTGGGTTTTTCTGCTATGACAATTCCTCCTACCCATCAGCAAGCAATAGTGATGCTTGAAAGGAAGGAAGCAATGCACGGAGAAATGGATACTTTGTTTTATCATGGTACACAGTCCTAGGTTGATCCATCAAAGGGGGGTATTGTTGTTGGTAGTAGGCGGATGCTTACCACCAAGTACTTCGGCTGATGGATTGATTACACCGTACAAAGACCAACTACTAGCTAAAGGATGCACTCAAACTCATGTTGTGGATTTTATGGAGACTTTCCCACAAGTGACTCCTCCCTCAACTATGTGCCTCCTGATTTAGTAGCTACACACATCTTGGCCACTCTATCAACTTGACATAAAAATGTGACTCTATGGTGATCTTCATGAAGAGGTTTATATGCAATAACTAGTCCGGTTTAAGACCAAGGGGACACATCACAAGGTCTGTCGGATCTATAAAACCATTTATGGTCTAAAAAAATTCCCAAGAACGTGGTTTCAGAAACTGTCAAATATTGTGGCAAGAATTGGCCTAGATCGTTCAAATTCTCTATTTGTCGAGAAGACTGAAAATGTCATCTTTCTATACTATTATATGTTGATGATATTATACATACTGGATATAACATTCATGGTATATTGTAGGAACACGAGAATGAATTGTATTATTGAGAGGCCCTAGGGTTCTCTTATATAGGAGAGAAACCTGTTGGGCATACATATTACAAGATGAATACAAAAGAAATAGATAATATGAAAATAATAAGGAAGATAATGTTATAAAATATGAATAATGCGGAAGCGATTGATAAACAGAGCATAAACAAGAAAAAGCAAACATGGAACAGCATGATTTAACGTGGAACCCTACTCCGTGAGGAGCGGGATGAAACCACAGGAGAAGCAAGGCCCTAAATGTCGGTTTCGGTCACCATTTCGGTATCGACCAAAACAGAATTTCGATGGAATTTCAGTGGAATTTCGATCGAAATTTCGGTCATTTCGGTCATTTTTTGTACTAGGACCCCCATATTTCGGTCATTTCGATCGAATTTCGATTTCGACTGGATATCGATATTGAACAGAAATTCGACAGAATTTCGCTGAAATTTGAGGCTATGGGGAGAAGCCCTCAAAAGGGCATGCTATGCTTTACTTTTTCTCAATGAGTACAGGAGGTCTGGGGCTCCTTATATAGCCTCTCCAGAGCCTCCGAGTCCCACCACTAGACGATGTGGGACTAAACACTGGATGGGGGTAAATGGATCTTCTCCAGGATCCATTTACCCTGATACAACTCATTACGCACCATCAAATACTCCAACACTCCCCCTCAAGCTGGAGCATGCAATGCTCAGCTTGGACAAACAGAAAGATACTCAACTCAACGCTACAGGACACTACGAACAATATCAACCCAACGTGCACATTGCTGCAAACGAGGACATTGCTTCTCATGCCGTGTAGGTGAGGAGGACGAAAGGGCTGGAGTGTGAGTCTGCTGAATCTCCTTGTCGGAGAGCATGCGCTCTGAACTGCGCCTGTCAGAGTCACTGCAACTGGAAATGAGTCTCCTCGTCGGAGTACTCTGGCCCGCCACAATAATGTGGACAACTGCTCCATCTCTGAAAAGGGCCGAACTGAAAAGGATCGTGGCTGTGCAATCCTCGTCGGAGTCCACGGTGGCTGGAGAATGGAGTCTGAAAATAGTCTCCTCGTCGGAGAACTGGGTCTCTCCCATCTGGTTCAGAAAATGGTGCACTACTCTGGTGTACTTATGATACCACATGAAAACCCTTGCCAACATGGCATAGGGAATGGTCCTCTGCTCTGGAGTCCCTATGGATCACATGAAAACTCTGGCCTGACAACAAGAAGAATGATGGGGACCATGAACAAATGATGGCAACATATGCTCATCTGACATCATGCGTGTCTGAAACTGGAGACTCAGAACAATGATCGTCGAGTCTGAAACCGAACTGTAGAGTCTGATCATCTGGTTGGTCTGGAGACTGATATCTGAATATGGAATCTGGATCAAAACTTGTGACTCTACATATACTCCCCCTTTCTCCCATACTTATCGGAAAATGAACATCGACAAAGTTGGGAGAAGACAAGATAGAAGGGGAAAACAAAACATCCTTGCGGCTTTACCAAAAAAATTTTTTAATAGCCGCCATGATGATTTTTTTAACATAAGCCGTTCAACCTTCTTTTTTTATACGACTTTTCATCATTTTTTTTTAATTTGCGTACTTTTTTTTTCAATTCGTACGCGCCTTTTCAAACTCCCTTTTCTCTCTCTCTCTCTCTCTCTTTTGAAGAAAACTGGAATACCTCTCTTTTTTTTCGGACTTCCTTTCTTTTTTTCTCATGTCTGCCCTTCCAGCCCACTGTTGGGCCTTAAATATTTTTTTTAAAATAAAGTCCGCTAGGGTTCCCACGTTGGGAACCCCCGCTTTTTCTTTTTTTTGTTGCAAACTCCTTCATTTTTTTTCCAGCCCACAGTTGGGCTCTAAAGAATACACATCTCCAAAATTTTTTTAACACAGCACAACCCACGTGTTTTATTATTTAATGAAGCACGGGCATGTTAGGGTTCCATCGATTGGAAACCCTTTTCGAAACGCCGCCCCTTGGGTTGCCGCGCCTACTGTTGAAGGGAGTAGGGAGGGGCGCGTGCCGTCGCCGGTTGGAGGGCACCACATGTAGCTCGCCGCCACGCGAGTTCAGATCTGGAGGGCCGCACGCGATGAAACGGTGCCTGGAGAGTGCACGCCAGGGGGGCGACGCCTGGAGATGAGCCGCGCCGATGTGAATCTGAATATCTGTACCATATGCGCTGCCAGATGGAGTCGGGGAAACGCCCTCGAGATCATGGAGGACATCCCAGAGCTGCCTTGAGGTCGTATTCGACTGGAGGAAGGAGGTGCGGAACCCGCCGCCAGCGCAAGTGATCTGGATGCTTCAGGGCGTTCGGCGGCGATGGGGGACGGAAGTCGCCGCTCGCGCCTACGCGCGCGCGCTTGGATTAGGATGCGTCGCTCGGAGAAGCGCCTCCGCCTGGAGGCTCGGCTTTGACTTGGGGTTGCGCAGGAGGGCCGCGACTTGAAGGGCTGCGGCTTGAAGGGAGGGTTTTGAGATGGTTGCCGCCAGTGGATGCGGTCGCTGTGCATCGCGCGGGGCGCCTGTGGACAGAATCATTGCTGGAAGTCGTGGTGCCTGGAGCGCATCCCATGAATGCGCAAGGGACTGGTGGCGCATCGTGGTGCCCTGAGAAGCCGTCGTTCGGGTTACGGAAGAAACCCTTGTTTTTTTTCTTAAAAAAAACTCTGAACAGGAACAAACAATGATCAGGAACGATGGCTGCACAACAGGATATGAACCAGATCTAGGGTTCGAAATATCGTGGAACTGAACCCAAAACAGGAACTTGAAATATACAGAATAATAATCTTTCAACAAGAATAATCGATCTCAGAAAAAATATGAAACCTTGAGAATCGAACCCGCTCTGATACCATGTTATAAAATATGAATAATGCGGAAGCGATTGATAAACAGAGCATAAACAAGAAAAATCAAACATGGAACACCATGATTTAACGTGGAACCCTACTCCGTGAGGAGCGGGATGAAACCACAGGAGAAGCCCTCAAAGGGGCATGCTATGCTTTACTTTTTCTCAATGAGTACAGGAGGTCTGGGGCTCCTTATATAGCCTCTCCAGAGCCTCCGAGTCCCACCACTAGACGATGTGGGACTAAACACTAGATGGGGGTAAATGGATCTTCTCCAGGATCCATTTACCCTAATACAACTCATTACGCACCATCAAATACTCCAACAAATAACTAATATCTCAACACTCCCACTTAATCTGGAGCGTAGATATCGATCAGGCTCAACTTGGAACAACATCTATAATAAGACCCTATATCTAGAGCCTTAGTAAGAACATATGTTGTCCGATCTCCAAAGCTGACATGCGTAGTAGCAATAAGACCGAGCTCTATGTGCTTGGTCATCTCATGGAAGGCAGGGTTGTTTCAATGAAAAGAGCAGCCTGGTTGTCACGTTGGAGGTGCACGGGAAGATGCACCTCTATAGTCAGGCCAGTAAGAACATATCTAGCCCACATCATCTCTGTGCTAGCCTGGACCATGACCTGTACTCAACATTTGATTTGACAACTATGGTTTGCTTCTTTCTTTTCCATGAAACAAGTGAGATCTCTATGAACACAGCGAAGCCTGAAGTAGACTTCCTATCCTTTGGACACCCAGCTTAATATGCATTTGCACATGCTGTAATTGAAAGAGACGTACCTCTGCTGAAAAGAAGTCATATACCTTGTGATGTCTTCATATACCTCAGAATCATATAGATTGCATCCATATGTGCATGTTTGGATTGCTCCATAAAATGGCTCACTTTGCTCACGACAAAGGATGTGTTGGGCATGGTAATAGTCACATATAGGAGTTTGCCAACAAGCTCTCTGCATCTATTGTCAATCTCAGTGTCATCATCATAGATCTTAATGCTTGAATCCATAGGTGTAGTGGTATGTTTGCAATATGCCATACCAATCTTTGAAAGAAAATTTGTAACGTACTTCCTCTGGGTCATCACAAGACCTCGCTAGTTCTCAGCAAACTCCAATCCAAGAAAGTAATGTAAATGACCAAGGACCTTGATCACAAACTGCTGACATAGGAAGTCCTTGACAATCTGAACGCCCTGCTCGTCATTCCAGTAACAATAAAGTCATCCACGAAAATAAGAATGACAACAGTACCTCTCTAGGTCGTATACACTAACAAGGAGTGGTTGGCAGTCGATCGCACAAACCTCTGTTGCTCTATCGAGTCAGAGAGATTACGGAACCATGCTCTTGGACTCTGCTTAAGGCCATAGATAGCCTTGTGTAGCCTGCAAACCTTCTGACACTCCCCCTTAGCAGCAAACCCAGGTGGTTGTCGCATGTAGACCTCATGTAGATCACCATAGAGGAATGCATTCTTCACATCAAGCTGGTAAAGGGGCCAATCTCATGTCATAGCAACAGAAAGAAGAATACGCTCAGTAGAATGTCTGGCAATTGGAGAGAAAGTATCCTGATAGTCCATCCCATATATCTGGGTGAACCCACGTACCACAAGTCTCGCGTTATAGCTATCCACACTTCCATCTCCACGGTGTTTCACAATGAACACCCACTTGTATCCCACAACGAATGCACCAACTGAAGCCGAAATAAGACTCCAAGTACTACGCGAATGTACCGTGACCATCTCCTCCTATATGGCTAACCGCCACTGGCTGTCCTGAAGAGCCTCCTGTATGTCTGTGGTATCTCCACGGCTGACAGTGCCAAGGTAAACCTCCTGAAATCCTTTGTCAGTCTGCTTAAGGAAATCTGTGCTGCAAGAGGATGAGTAGCAAACACACGTCTTCGCTTTCGTAGAGCAATCGACACATAAAGATCATATGCCAAGTCCCGAACCTGTAAGTTCCCCTCTTGAGAGGGCACCTGCTCATCCTGTATCGAATCTTAGCGTACAAACAACTCACTAGTGCCATCAGTAGAAACAATGTGCTCATTACATACCTGAGACATGCTGGATGATGAGGCAAGACAAGTGAACAAGGGAAACATAGCAAGACCTGCGGATAAACACACATGACAAAAATTGGGCCACTATAGGTGGAGCCACAAGAGCATGTATATAAGGAGTAGGTGTAGGTTGTGGTGGTGGTGGAGCAGAAGTAGAGGGAGGTGGTGGTATGACAGTAGTAGGAGGAGGAGGCATGTAGATCTTAGCATCCGATTCAGATGGGGCTAGTTTGTCACTTGTAGGAGAAAAATACATGATAGACTCAAAGAAAACAACTTGGCATTGATAAAGTATTTCTGTTTAAGAAGACCAAAGCAACGATACCCCTTCTTGGTACGAGAGTATGTTTGCTCTCGACATGGATCAAAGCAACGGTACCTCTGTATCAACAATGTTCTAGTCACATCAAGTGATCGGGTTTGCGCTCGATTATACTGTTCTACTGGGATGTATGAGCACAATAATAAAAGATTTGATAACAGATCCAACCTCAGACTTATTCTTCAATAAAAAGACCTAGGAAAGTCAAGAAAAATCGTCGACAGTGACCAAATAAAAATAGTGTCCCCGGTGATTAAGGACACGACTCGAACCCCAAATATCTAAATGAAGGATCTCAAATATCTGAGAACTGCTCCGGCCAAGGTGCCATAATATGGTGAGACTGGTCCAATATGTATAGTAGAAACACTTGCATAAGGAGGTTGTACCAGTCTGTAGAGCCCCCGTTGCTCATGGCCACATCCAATTACCCTGCCCATGAGTATGTCTTGAAACACAAGAGAGGAATGGTAAAAACTGACACGACAATGCAGATCCTTAGTAATATGACTACTGGAAAGTAAATTCATCTAAAAGTTAGGAGCATATAAAACATTCTAAAGGAGCATGGACGACATCAAATTCACTTCCCCCTATCCTGTAATGGGTAAGTCGTCTACATTGGCAATGAAAACCCATCTACTAGGAGGTATGATCCTGTAGGACCTCATTTATGCTCTTTCTCCACATAGATGGTGGGAAGCACCAAAGTCCATAATCCACTCTATCATATCTGCACCACCAAGGTTGCAGAAATTGATAGTCGGTACTTGGTCGGCGAGGTCAGTGATTAAGGATTACTCGACAGTCGGGAGACTAATCGAATTTAGTCAGTTATTAGTCAGTTTTGAAAAATTTTAATTATTTTAAATATATAAATCATTTTCTATACATATATTCTTATATATTTGCATGATATGTACATTTTCTATATTATGATAATGCAACAAAAGAAGTAATTAACTTTAAATATACCATTAAACATATTAGAATAAGTTTGCTTTAAAAAAATAAAAAGTGTATATGTAAAAGTCAGTCGAGTAGTCGGCCGACTAGTCGGTCCGATTAGTCGGGTTGACTGAGTAATGGTCAACAAGGCCTAGTCGAGTTGGCTACCCCTCGACTCGACTAGTCGAACCAACTAGTCGGCCTAGTCGACTAATTTTTACAACAGTGTGTACCACTACTACCAGTAAAAGTGTAAGCGATACCTGAGGAGCTCGAAGAGACTCTGGCTGCGGTATCAGTAGTTGTGATGCCTACAACATGAGTCATGAACTCTCAAATACAAGAGACAACATCATCCATGCGAGGATCGCTTGGGAAGCTAGAGCCTCTGAAGACTCAATTTGTTCTGCAACGCGACCAGAAGCAGGATATCCATGCTTCTGGTAGCAACTATCCTCTGGATGTCCTGGTCGTCGATAGTAGGTGCATGGGCCACGCTGACGTCCACCGCCTCTGCCACGAGGGGTGCGTCCTCTGGATTGGGTCAGCCTTCCTCGGCCACGAGAAGCAACCATCACTGAAGAGGGAGGAGGAGTGGCCATAGAAGGCATGATAATCCCGTTGATATGGCTATAAGACTCCTCCATGGGAGGTATGGTATATCCGATGAAAAGTTGTGTACGTACTGCAACATAATCTGTAACAAGGCCATCCACGAAAACTCCAACCATTGTTGAGTTCCTATATGCCTTCTGCTGCTCCAAAGATGTTGTAATAAGCATATAGATATGAAGCTTCTCGAACATGCCATGGATACAGAGTGAAGAGTAGTACACGTGCAGAGGACGACTATTCTGATTAGCCGGGTATATATCAAACTGTAGCTGAAGAGTCTTGGCCTCATTCTTCGCTTGAGCATAGGTGGATGCCAAAGTGTCCCACATTGCCTTGACGGTGGGCTGATTCAGAGTATCATTGGCTATCTCTTTGGAGAGGGTTCCACATAGCCAAAACACGCATACACATTATCTTGCTTCCAAGAAGCATTGACCCCAGTCTTATCCGTTGGCTTGGATCTGTCAAAATGTGCTCTTTGTTGTTGCATTGAATGGGTGTGAGAAACTGCATGGACCGCAACTAATAGTTGGTCCCATCCATCTTTGTGATGGGAGTCGGGCCCTTGAAGGCACCAGACGAAGAAAATATATCACTCTTGTTCTCTGACATGATGATAAAAAACAACCGAACAACGAAACTCGACTAGGGAGTAGATCGATATGAACGAGTCTACATGATCATATGTAGGATTGGTTATACATGTAGACACATACATCTTGTTGGTGGAAAAAGGTATTCTATTATTCCAAAGAACCCCATGCTCTCTTATATAGAGACAACCCATGGGTAAATTACATAAAATGCAACAAGAAAATAAAAATAGCATAAACGGTACACTGACTGCATAATTATCTCTACACTCCCCCTCAATATGGAGCATAGATATCAATCATGCTCAGCTTGGAAGAAAACTTCTGGAATGGTCCTCTGAGCAATGGCTTGGTGAAGATGCCGGCAGTCTGCTCCCCTGAACTAACATGTGAAGTAGATTTCAGGCTCTTCTGGATCATATCTCTAGAGTACTGGAAGTCTACCTCAATATGTTTTGTTCTTTCATGAAAGGCAAGATTATTGGCAATGAACAATGTGGCTTGATTATCATACTGTAGGTGCATGGGTAGAGATACATCTATATGCAAGTCTTCTAGTACAGCTCGATCCCACATCATCTCCGTACTTGTGATATGGCCCTATATTCAGATTCAGCAGTAGATCTAGCCACAACTGTTTGTTTCTTACTTTTCCAAGAAACCAGAGATCTGCCCATAAAAACTGCAAAACCCGAAGTAGACTTCCGATCCTTAGGGCATCCTGCATAATCCGCATTCGCACATGCCGGGATTGATAAATTCGTTTCCTTTCTAAACAGCAACCCTGTGCCTGGAGACGACTTTAGATACCTTACTATCATATATATGGCATCTATATGTACCTGTCTCGGTTGTTCCATGAACTGGCTCACTCGACTGACTGCAAAGGCAATATCAGGTCGAGTTATAATAATGTAAATAAGCTCACCCACCATTTCTCTATACTTTCTCCTGTTAACTTCCTCTGTATCATCATCATATAATTTCATGTTGGGATCCATAGAGGTACTTGAGGGTTTACACCCAACACTACCCGTCTCGACAAGCATATCTGTAATATATTTCCTTTGGGTCATCACAAGGCCCTGTGGGGATGATGTTGGTGTGACAACTGGGATGTACGTTGGTGGACTCAAAATAGGAGGAATATAGACCTCGTCATTAGATGGGGATGAGGCAATCCTGTCACCTACAGGTGAGAAGTACAAAACAAACTCAAAGAATGTAACATCAACATTAACAAAGTATTTCTTATTTACAGGATCATAGCAACGGTATCCCTTCTAAGTCCGAGAGTAACCCACAAAGACACACTTGACAGCCCTAGGCGGGAGCTTATCAAGTCCAGGAGACAACTGATGAACAAAAGAAACAACACCAAAAACACGAGTAAGTGAGAATAATTCATTGTCTGGAAAAACAACAGAAAGAGGAATTTTCTCACCAAGTACCGAGGACGACTACAATTCACAAGGTAACAAGCCGTAAGGACGGCATCTCCCAAAAAAGAAATAGGTGCACAACTCTGGATAAGCAAGGTTCAAGTAATATCAAGAAGATGATGGTGTTTTCTCTCTGCAACTCCATTTTGTTGAGATGTGTATGCACATGTGGTTTGACGAATAATACCTCTTGTCGAAAAAAATGTGAGAGAGAACGAGTGCAAAATTCCAAAGCATTATCCGTACGTACATATTTTACATGAGAGGAAAAACATTTTGCACTTCATTTATAAGATTTTTGATAACATCCCCTGCTTCAGATTTATTCTTTAATAGAAATACCCACAACAAACGAGAGAAATCATCAACGACTATAAGATAAAACCTATCCCTGGTGATCAGGAACACGATTCGAACCCCAAATATCAACATGAAGTAATTCAAAAGAGGAGCTACTGCTCCGACACTGACGACTACGGAAGCTAGCTCTATGATGCTTTCCCAACTGACAGGCTTCACACTGGAAGAAAGAACTCGAAGAAATCAGAGGCAAGAGATGACACATCTTCTGCAGAGGAAGGTGACCAAAGCGTAAATGCCATGTATATGAAGAGACTGATCCGGATGAACGAGAGAGGACGTCATCATAAAAATTCTGGACCAGACGATAAAGACCATCCTGCTCAGAACCACAACCAATCACCCTACCTGTTAGAATGTCCTGAAGTATAAGAGACGATGGGTCAAATATAACGCGACAGTGCAAATTCTTTGTAATCTTACTAATAGAAAGTAAGTTCATCGAAAAATCGGGGGCATGTAAAACATTCTGTAGATGCATGGAAGGGGACAAAGTAATCTTCCCCTGTCCAATAATGGGTGAATGAGTCCCATCATCTATTACCACTGACCGTCCTGGTGGAATCTCCCTATATGACGTAAGTCTATCTCTGTCGCGACAAAGATGCTGTGTTGCATCAGAGTCCATAATCCAATCTGAGACATCGGAACTATGACATAATGGAAAAGCACAAGCACTACCTGAGGTGCTAGTAGTGGCAGAGGAACTAGCAGACGCTGAAGCAGCAATATCCGAAGAGCCTCCTGGAGAGTGTAGATACGGGAGGCATAATATCTCGCAATCTTGCAACAAGCTCCTCGAACCTCTGATCCGAAGTACATGCCGACGGAGATGCAACATGCTCGGCTACTCGCGCCGAGGCTGGAAATCCATGCTTATAATAACATGTAGCCAATGCATCAAGGTTTGAAAAAACTAAAAACAGAACGGGGCAGTTTCCTTGCAATCGAGGCGAGGCGTAGCCTCGAGGCAGTCACAGCGTAAGCCTCAGTTTACAAGGAAAAAACCTATAAAAACAACAACAAATATATACTAATGAAATTATATATATTCTACCTAATATATTATATAAATTACTATAATATATAATGAAATTACAAAGATAGGAACACCGAAAGAAAAGATATACAAGTGTATAGATTAAATCTGTTAACATTCCCATGAATTCTAACCATCTAACCTAATAAGTTGAAGAACCATCATATGCATCTTCCTGTCTTCCGGTCATACCATATACCAACAAGGCGAGGGTCTCGCTGCGAATTTTTTTATTAAGGATTTTATTTCTATTCGGATATATTGATCTGTTTCAATAGGAGTAGTACATAAACTCCCCTTGAATTATATCTTGTTTAACCTTCTCGGTATATTACATAGCTCATTATTGGAAAACTCCTTAAAAATAAGTGTACGGGTAATTTTTTCTATGACACTTGAGGATTCGTATGTTTAAGGGCATAATTTAAGAGTTTCTTGACATGATTGGACATGTCTAATAGTAAATATGAACATGAAAGCAACCAAATTTAAGCATTCATCTTATATAATTATATCCTAAACAACTACACATTTATAAACATCTACAATTGCTAATAGGATAAATGAATTAACATAAAAATAATTTGAAAAAATGCCTCGGTGAGCGCCTTGCCTCCGCCTCGACCAACTGAGGTGGCCGCCTCTCAGGACCCTGTCGAGGCGGTTGTTCAAAGGCATTTTCTGGTTGGAGTTTTCATGGCTGGTCTTTATAGTATGATACTGCACATACTTAGTTTCTTACTGGAGCTACCATACCTCCCATAGAGGAGGCCTATAGTCGTCTCAGCCAGATCATCATCCCTTCGAAAATCACGTCTTTTCCCTCTTCAGCGATGGCTGCTTCTCGTGGCCAGGGAGCGATCCAGTTCAGAGGACGCACCCCTCACGGAAGAGGCAGTAGATGCCAACGTGTTCCTTGCACTTAATGTCGCAAGCCTGGACATGCAGAGGATATATGCTATCAGAACCATGGATATCCTGTTTCTGGTCGAGAGCAGAGTAAATTGTGTCTTCAAAGACTTCAATACCCAAGTTCGATCCTCGCCTGAATGATATTGTCTCTCGTATTCAAGAGATCATGACTCCTACTGCTGACACCACCACTACAGATACAACAACATCCAGAACCTCTTCGAGCTTCTCAGGTATCACCTATGCTTTTACTGGCAGTAAGAATACATACATGACAGAGTGGATTATGGATTATGGTGCTTCTTACCACTTATTGGAGACATAACGTAGCTAAAGTCGTACATAACTATACCACCTGACAGATGGGTTGTCATTGCGAACGGTGACCACTTACCCCTTACAGGACAGGAGGAGGTGCATTTGACATTGTCCGTATGTCTTAAGAATGTTTTATATGATCCTTCCTTTCAGATGAATTTACTTTCTATTAGTAAGATCACTGAGGATATGCATTGTTGTGCCATCTTTTACCCATCGTCTCTTGTGTTTTAGGTACTCATGGGCATGGTGATCAGATGCGATCGTGAGCAGCAGGGACTCTACAGATTGGTCCAACTTCTCCATACTAGTGTTTCTACTATACCTACTGGACATGTCTCTCCATATCTGTAGCACCTTAGGTTTGGGCATCTTCCTCTGCAGAAGTTATGTCATGTCCTCCCTCAGATTTCTACGAGATCCTCCTTTCAATGTGAGGCATGTTAACTTGGAAAGCATCATCGTTCCTCTTTTACATCCCGTCAGAGTCAGAGCAGTTATCAGTTATTTGAGCTCCTTCATTTAGACATTTGGGGTCCTAGTCGTGTTCCTGATCACCAGGGACATCGTTTTTATCTTGTTGTTGTAGATGATTTTCCTAGACTTTCCTGGGTCTTTTTATTGAAGAATAAATTTGAGGTTGGATCTGTTATCATGTATTTTATTACTAAGATAAAGAATATTTTTTCTACCAATGTCAAATATATTTGTTCTGATAATGCCTTGGAATTCTGCACTTTACAGCTTTCTGACTTCCTTAGATCTCATGGCATTGTTCATCAGACGTCATATGCCTACACTTAACAGGAGAACGATGTTGCCGAGCGCAAACACCGTCACTTACTTGATCTGACCTGATCCTTGATGATACAGAGTCATGCTTTTCATGCTTACTGGGGTGATGTTATCCTTACTGATTGCTATTTGGTGAACCGTATGCCCTCGTCTATGTTATGAGAGAAAATTCCTTTCTCGATTGCGCTTCTCGAGAAGGAACTTTTCTCTCTTACACATCGTGTGTTCGGATTTGTTCCCTTTTGTTCATGATGTCTCTCCAAGGCGTGCCAAGCTCTCTCCTAGAGGTGTCAAGTGCGTTTTTGTTGGCTACTCTCGTACCCAAAAGGGGTATCATTGTTTTGATCCGCTAAGGCGAAAATACTTTGTTAGTGCTGACATTACTTTCTTTGAGTCTGTCACGTATTTTTCTCCTACATGTGATAGAATTTCTTCATCAAACTTTGATGATGAGATATACATGCCACCACCTCCTACAGTCGGTCCTTCACCTTCATCTACTTCTACTCAGCAACCACGACCATCTCCACCTCCATCACCTGCTCTTTTGGTTCAATTTTTTTCCACATGTTTTTACTCGCAGGTCTCGCTCTGTTCCCTCTGCTCACAGGCCTTTTCCATCATCTAGCACGCCTTAGGTATGTAATAAGCATATTGTTTCTACTAATGGCACTACTAAGTTGTCTGTGCAACATGATTCCAGACAGGATGAGCAGGTGCCCTCTCCAGAGGGAAACCTGCAAGCCTCGGTCTTGGCAGATGATCTAGACGTGTTGATTGCTCTGCAAAAGCAGAAACGGGTATGTGCTACTTACCCTCTTGCAGCCCAGGTTTCTTTGAGCAGGTTGTCAAAGGATTTCAGGAAGTTTACTCTGACACTATCAGCCGTGCAGATACCACGAACATATCAGGATGCTCTCAAGGATAGTCAGTGGAGGTTAGCTATGGAAGAGGAGATGGTTGCTACAGTCACGTGGTATGTGTATTCTTGTTTATGCTCATGTTGATACATCTATTGTAGGATGCAAATGGGTATTCCCTGTGAAATATCATGTGGATGGCAATGTAGATCGCTATAAGGCGAGACTTATGGCACGAGGGTTCACCCAGACATATCTGGTGGACTATCACGGATACTTTCTCTCCAATTGCCAAACATTCTACTATGTGTATTATACTTTCTATTGCTGTGATATAAGATTGGCCCCTTTATCAGCTTAATATGAAGAATGTCGTTCTCTATGGTGATCTACAAGGAGAGGTTTATATGCAATAGCCACCTGGGTTTGCTGCAAAGGGGGAGTGTCAGAAGGTTTGCAAGCTACACAAGGCTATTTATGGCCTTAAACAGAGTCCAAGAGCATGGTTATAGAAGCTCTCGAACTTGATAGAGCAGCAGGGGTTGGTGAGATCAATTGTCGATCACTCCTTGTTCGTACAGAGGATCCAGAGAGGTGCTACAATCATTATTGTTTATGTTGATGACATTGTTGTTACAAGGGATGACGAGCAGGGAATTCAGGGTACCAATGACTTCCTATATCAACAGTACATAACCAAGGACCTTGGACATTTACGTTACTTCCTTGGGCTAGAGTTTGCCAGGAACCAACGAGGTCTTGTGATGACCCTGAGGAAGTACGTTATATATCTTCTTTCAGAGACAGGCATGGCATATTGTAGACCTGCCACTACTCCCCTTGACCCGAGCATGAAGCTCTATGATGATGATACTGAGGAGGTCGACAAGATGATGTACAAAAAGGTTGTTGGCAAGCTACTATATGTGACAATTACCATGCCTGACATATCATTTAGCGTGAGCAAAGTGAGTCAGTTTATGGAGCAGCCCAGACAGGCACATATAGATGCATTCCATATGATTCTAAGATACCTAAAGACTTCACCTGATACTGTACTTCTTTTCAGTGGAGGGACATCTCTCAGTTACAGCATGTTCAAATGCAAATTATGTTAGGTGTCCAAAGGATAGAAAATCTACATCAGGCTTTGTTGTATTCATAGGGGATTCTCTTATTTCATAGAAGAGTAAGAAGCAAACTATGGTTTCCAGATCAAGTGCTGAATCATAATACAGGACCATGACACAGGCTAGTACAGAGATGATGTGGGTCAGATCTGTTCTTACTGACCTGACTATAGAGGTGCCTCTTCCCATGCACCTCCAATGTGATAACCAGGTTGTCTTTTTCATTGCCAACAACCTAGCCTTTCATTAGAGGACGAAGCACATAGAGGTGGATTGTTACTACACTCATGACATAATACAGAAGGGTATTATCGCCACTACGCATGTTAGCTCTGGAGGCCAGACATCAGATGTACTTAAAAAGGTCATAACAAGAGGACCTTATCAGGGATGTTGTTCCAAGCTGAGTTTGATTGATATCTACGCTCCAGTTTGAGGGGGTGTTGAGATATTAGTTATCTTTATCATTGTTTTTCTTATTTTCTATTTCTCTTTTCCTATTTATGTAATATGCCCAATGGGTTCCTCTCCTATATAAGAGAACCCTAGGGCCTCTCATAATGCAAGTCATTCATTTCCTCCGCAACATCCATCAGACAAGTCCTTCACTTCTCCCATATCTCCAAGGACCGTATTCAAAGCAAGGATGATTCAGGAGAGCAATGGAATGCCTAACACTTAGAAAATGAATCACTACTAGGTTCTTCTTTCCCCATCTGAGAATTGAGGGCACCTCTACATGACAGGAATCTCTCCTGAGTCCTTGGAAAGTAATGCCTCCTTTTCGACGTAGGAAAGAACCCTTACACAAATAAGGTTGTCTTCTAGCCTCTCGATATCATTGGAGAAGTCTTCCCTTAAAGTATGCGATACCAAGACCTTTGCAGCCTCCATAACCACTTTTCGATCTCTAAAAGAACTGATGAGGACCTACTATAATCAACTGAAGGAAGCTCCCTTAACAACGTCAACAAAGGACTGAGCAGAAGCCACATGGTCGAAGGTTGTTGTCATCATCTGCATTTTATAGACTAACTGTCCAAATGTTCAATCGGGGCTTTGTTTCTGCAACAACTTTTTCCCTTAACAACTTGGTCCCTCAACCACTTCTCGCATGACTATGAGCGATGGTTGGACACTCCATGTATAAGTATCTCAACACTCCTCCTCAAGCTAGAGCATATATGTCTATCATGCTCAGCTTGGAACATCAACCATGGAAAGGACCCCTTGCAAGAGCTTTGGTAAACATGTTTGCAATCTAATCCCCTGAAGCAACATGAGAAGAGGAAATACCCCCCCCCTTTGGATCAAATCATGGGTGTAATAACAATCTACTTCAATGTGCTTTGTTATCTCATGGAATGCTGGATTATTAGCTATGAACAGAGTTGCTTGATTAACACATTTGAGGTGCATAGGAAGAGGCACCTCAATAGTTAGGTCAGTCACGACGGACTTGACCCACATCATTTCCGTGCTCCCTTGGGCCATGGTCCTATATTTTAATTCAATGTTGGATCGAGCAATAACTATTTGTTTCTTACTGTTCCATGGAACCAACGAGCTACAAACAAACAAAGTGAAGTCTGAAGTGGACTTTCTATCCTTGGGGCACCCGGCATAATCCGCATCTGCACATCCAGTAACTGTGAGAGACTTATCTCTATTGAAATGAAGGCAAGCAGCTGGAGAAGACTTCAGATATCTCAAGATCATGCAAATTGCATCCATGTGAGCATGTCTGGGTTGCTCCATAAACTGGTTGACTCTGCTCACATCAAACGATATATCTGGCCGAGTAATAGTAAAAAAAAAAACTTCCCTACTAGCTCTCTATATCGTCTCTTATCCCCCTCATAGTCATCATCATAGAGCCTAGCATTGGGATCCATTGGTGTAGGGGCAGATCTGCATCCTGTCATGCCAGTCTCATATAGGAGATCAGTAGCATACTTCCTTTACGTCATAAGCATACATTGTTGATTTCGTGCAAACTCCAAGGCAAGGAAGTAACGTAGCTTGCCAAGGTTCTTGGTCACAAACTGTCGTTCAAGGAAATCCTTAGCTTCATGAATACCGTGTTTATCACTGCCAGTAACAATGATGTCATCAACATAAACCAGAACAAGAACGGTACCTTTATGTGTTCTCTTAACAAAAAAAAGAATGATATGCAGTAGATCTGAAAAACCCCTTCTATTCAATCAACTCTGAGAGCTTCTGAAATCAAGCCCTCAGACTCTGCTTAAAACCATTGCACTGCATTAAACTCATGAACTGCATGGCCCACAATTCATAGTTTGTTCCATCCATCTCGACGATGGATGCTGGACCTTTGAAGGCGCCCAAGGATGGAACATCAACTTTATTGTCGGACATGATGACAACAATCTCCAAGTCTGGGTCTGCAACAAGTCAGACTTGCATCGGTACTGACATGTGGGAAGATGGTTATGGGTGCAGACTCATACCACAACTTCTTCCATTCTTTAGAGGCTCCTTTTGAGTACCTAGGATGTTTTTAGATGATCACATCACACCCTAGACACCTAAGAATGGGCCCAAACAGAGATGGATAGGAGATGGCTACAGCGGGCAGAGCCAATGGCGATGGATGGCGACGAACATGGCTGGCATTGGGTAGGTCGGGGGGTTGGAGCAATCGGCGAGCTGCGGACAGGGCCGACGACAGGCAGGCCAACGAGCTGGAGCAAGCAGGAGCACCATCAACGGCCTGCTACAAGGTTGCGACTCGCAGTCCTCAAGAACTGGGCGGCGATGGCGCGGGCGTAGGTACGTGTTGGGGTTTTGGTGAGATGGGGCTCTAGGGCATAGGCTCCGATATGGGACCGTCACTCTGATACCATGTGGAAAGTCATGAAATGAAAAGTTGTATTCCCCGTAGCCCTAAAGCTTTCTAATATAGGAAAAAAAGCTCTAGGAAAAATTACATAAAATAGACTGAAAAAATAAAGAAACGTTTTACAAAGCAGCCATGAGACCTTCTATGCTCTATGGATCTGAATGATGGCTTGTGAACCATGGACATGCGCAGAGAATGGTTGTAGCAGAAATGAAAATGCTAAGGTCAATGTGTGGACACACACGTAAAAATCGGATTCGGAATGATACAATCAGAAAGAAAGTTGATGTAGCTCTGATCGAGGATAAGATGCGAGAAAACCGCTTAAGATGGTTTGGTCATTTACAAAGAAGATCAACTGATGCACCAATTAGGAGATGCGAGTGTTGGGATTTTGAGCCGGCTAAGAGAGGGCGAGGACGGACCAAGAAGTGTTGGAAAGAGACTGTACAAAGGGATGTTAGTTTTTTGGATGTAAGCCCGGGATTGACACAAGATAGATCTGAATGGAGGCAAAGAATCCATGTAGCCGACCCTACTTAATTGTGGGAAAAGGCTTTGTTGTTGTTGTGTTGTTGTTGTTGTAGGCTGAAGAAATAAAAAATATAAATAAAGACAAAGAGATATAAGTATCTCAACACTCCACAAGAGAAACAACGAGGCACAATCGAGCTAATCAATGCATAGTAAACAATACTTCTACATCGAAACAAAGCACATGTTAACCATTAGATTTCTGGTGGCTTACCATATGCCAATGATCATCTTCCTCCCACTCAATTTGTTTGGTGGCCCTCACGTTCCTCAAACCATCCCCTTCAGCGATCCTCGAGCAGTAAGTGATTGCTCCCTACTTCTTCTAACGCTCACCTATTTGATAGGTGACACTCTCTTTCCTCTTCCCCTCTACTACGTTGTTTCTCCTTCAAAACCACTAAGGGATAGAGAATCAACAACGAGACCAGTCACACTCCCAACCTTCAACTACATGAGTTGTCCTTAAGAATCACCTCTTGAGCACCCCTAAAAAACCTAGCCTTGTTAAATATGCAGTGCGATGTGAATATTATTTAGGAGAATAAAATTCAATCAAATCCTCAAATAGAATATGATAGGAGAAACAAAGTCGATACACTATACGTACCCGAGGGCTCTCTTATATAGGAGAATAGCCCTGGATTAATTACAAGATAAGTACTCTGAGAAAAAGGAATTAAAATAAGAACACTATACGATATTTTAACTTAACACTCCTCCTCAAGCTGAAGCATATATATCTATCATGCTCAACTTGGATCAACACTTCTGAAACGGACTTCGTGCTAGAGCCTTGGTGAAGATATCTGCGGTAGACACGTGAGATGTAGATATGAGTCCCTTCTGTATCAGATCTCGAGTGTAATGACAGTCCACCTCAATATGCTTCGTTCGCTCATGGAAAGCAGGATTATTTGCAATGAATAATGAGGCTTGATTATCACATAATAGCTACATAGGAAGAGGAACATCTATGGAAAGATCAGTCAACACCGATATAACCCACATCATCTCTGTACTCCCTTGGGCCATGGCTTTGTATTCAGATTCTGCACTTGATATGGCAACTACAATCCGCTTCTTGCTTTTCCATAAGACAAGTGAGTGCCCAACAAACACTACAAACCCTGAAGTAGACTTCATGTCCGTGGGGCATCCTGCATAGTCAGCGTCTGCACACGCTGTTACCTCCAATGAACTATCCCTACTGAATAGGAGTCCTGAACCAGGTGAGTTCTTCAGATATCTCAAGATCATATAGATAGCATCCATAAGAGCCTTTCTGGGATACTCCATGAATTGGCTAACCTTACATACTGCAAACATAATATCTGGCATGATGATAGTCACATACAGGAGTGTCCCCACAAGTTCCCTGTACCTCCTGCTATCAACTTCTTCAGTGTCATTATCATACAATTTCACACTTGGATCCAAAGGAGTCATAGCTGGCTTGCACCCAGTCATACCTGTCTCAGAAAGGAGATCCATGACAAACTTTCTCTGGGTCATCACTAGACCACAACGATTCCTGGCAAACTCTAACCCCAAGAAGTAGCGAAGGGTGTCAAGATCCTTGGTCACAAACTCTTTACCCAGGAACTTCTTGGCTACCTAAATGCCTTGAGCATCATCTCCTGTCACAATAATGTCATCTACATAGACAAGAATGGCAGTCATACCTCGTTGTGTCTTCTGAACAAATAGAAAGTGGTCCGCAGTGGACCTCTTAAATCCATGTTGCTCAATCAATTCTGACAGCTTTTGATACCAAGCTCTAGGACTGTGCTTTAGTCCATATATGGCCTTATGTAGCCTGCATACCTTCTGTGACTCCCCCTCAGCAGTAAACTCAGGTGGTTGCTGCATGTAAACTTCCTCGTGAAGGTCTTCATAGAGAAATGCATTCTTCACATTAAGCTGAAATAACGGCCAATCACGTGAAACAACAACTGCTACTAAAATCCGGAGTGTCGAGTGTCTCGCTACTGGAGAGAACGTGTCTTGATAATCCGCCCCATATGTCTGGGTGAAGCCACAAGCCACCAACCTCGCCTTGTAGCGATCCACACTCCCATCCGCGTTATGCTTAATAGAAAATATCCACTTGCAGCTGATAATCGAAGCACCATGTGGAGGAGGAACAATAGTCCATGTCCCGCGAGATGTTAAGGCCGCCATTTCTTCTTCCACTGCCTGACGCCACCTGTTTTCCTGTAAAGCCTCCATATATGTTCTGGGTATAGTAACCACAGAAAGACCAAAAATAAACTTCTTGTACTCGTCTGAAAGATGATCCAAAGAGACATGTGCCGCAAGTGAGTATTTGACATAATGACGATGTGGCTTCCTCAGCGCAGTAGGAACATCCAAATCGTCCTCCTCAGTGTCCTCTACAGCAGATTCATCCTGTAAAACTCCAGTGCCATCAATAGAAACAGTGTTATCATGACATACCTTAGGCGTGCTGGAAGATGTGGATGGCTGATGAGCAGAAGTGCTAGTAGAAGACCTGCGAGTGTAAACAATGGGCAAAAATTCCGACGCAGGTGGTGGTGGTGGAGGTGGTGGCGGCGGTGGAGGTATATGACGCTCTGGTTCGGCTGATGTGATAGATGGAGGTGGAGGAACAACAATATCGTTTGCATTGTCATTGGATAACCTATCACCTGTAGGAGAAAAATACATGATAGACTCAAAGAAAATGACATCTGCATTCACATAATATCTCCTACGGATCATAACATCTATACCGTTTTTGAGTACGAGAGTACCCAACACACACACACATTTGATAGCTCTTGGAGAGAGCTTATCACGACCAGGGGTACAATTATGCGCAAATGCAACAGACCCAAAGACACGAGGTGTGAGGGAGAATAGGTCCTTCTCGGGAAAGGCAATCAAGAAGGGAACCTTCTCTCCTAGAACTGTCGACGGCATACGATTCACCAAGTAGCATGCAGTGAGAACAGCATCCCCCCAAAAGAATGAGGGACACGACTATGGATCAACAATGTCCGAGTGACATCAAGAAGATGGCGATGTTTGCGTTCCGCCACACCATTTTGTTGCAAAGGGTAACTACAAGAAGTTTGATGAATAATGCCCAGAGAGCTGAGGAAATCGGACAGATGTAATGTCGAAAATTCTAAAGCATTATCCATGCGAATGACTTTGATGTTGGTAGAGAAGATGTTACTAACTTTCAAAATAAATTTTCAAATAATAGCACCATCTTCAGACTTTTGTTTTAACAAGAATACCCAAGATAATCTGGAAAAATCATCAACAACAACCATATAATACCGATGTCCTTGAAGATCAGGGACACGACTCGGACCCCAAATATCAAAGTGAAATAGTTCAAAAGACCGACTACTATGACGACTCGGACGAACTGGAAACGAAGACCTATGGTGTTTCCCAAGCTGTCAGGCTTCACAATCCAATGCGTTACGGGTAGATATCTGCGGCAAGACATGACACATCCTCTGCAGAGGCAGATGGTCAAATCGAAGATGCCAAAGAAATGGAGAAATGGATCCTGAGGGAATAGTAGTGGCATCAGCACATGATGATATAGCAAGCTTATACAAGCCTTTCTGCTCACGGCCACTTCCAATCATCCTGCCAGTCAGTATGTCCTGAAACACAAAAGTAGAGGGGTCAAAGATGGCACAGAAATGTAAATCTTTTGTAAGTTGGCTAATTGATAACAGGTTCATCTGAAAGTCAGGTGCGTGTAAAACATTCTGAAGACTCAAAGAAGATGTCACAGTGATCTCCCCCTGACCAACAATGGGTAATCGGAGCCCATTGGCAATGACCACAGATCGTAATGGTGCAAGTGCTCTGTAGGTAGTAAACTACCGTCTGTCGCCGCACATATGATGGGAGGCTCCAGAATCCATAATCCAATCTGTCAGGTCCAAGCAAGTAGTACTGGTAAGTGCATAAGGAGTACCTGATGAGCTAGAAGACACTCTGGCCGAAGCTGCAGCATCCGTAGAACCTGGATACGAAGACAAGGGTGTAATGATCACCTCACGAAGACGTGAGACAAGATCATCAAAGCGAGCATCTGGAAGAGGTGCAACGGTAGCCTCAGTCTGCTCTACAACCCGTGCAGAGGCTGGATACCCATGCTTGTGAAAGCATGTCTCCTCAGATTGGCCTGGACGGTGGCAGTGAGTAAAAGGGCCACGGTGTCTGCCTCCCCCTCTACCACGAGGTCCATGACCCTGAAAATGTGACACTCCTCCTCTGCCACGAGTGGCAGCCATAGCTGTAGGGATAGGCTGGGCTGTAGATGCTGATGCAGTAGTAATCCTACTCAATCTCTTATATACCTCCTCCATTGGTGGAATGGTCTCGCCAGTCAGAAGTTGAGTACGGGCTGCATCGTACTCAGGATCAAGGGAGGACAGAAATACACTAGTCATCGTAGCATTTCTGTATGCTTGTTGTTGTTCCGTACTGGCAGTGATCGGTATGAAGCTATGCAGCCTCTCAAACATGCCCCGTAGATGAGAGAAATGTGCATGTAATGGCTTCCCATTCTGTTTCGTAGAGAAGATGTCGAACTGTAACTGGAGAATCTTGCTCTCATTCTTAGACTGCCCATATGTCGCGGCCAGGATATCCCGCATAGCCTTTGTTGTGGGTTGGTTCACAATATCATTTGCAATCTCCGTAATCAGCATCCCAGATAGCCAAATACGGGCATACACATCGTCTTGCTTCCATGTCGCATTTGCTCCAGTCTTGTCCTCCGACTCGGATTTTGTCAGAATGTGCTCCTTGTTGTGGCACTGCATAAGGGTGTGGAACTGCATAGACCATAGTTCATAGTTGGTCCCATCCATCTTGATTATAGGGGCTGGGCCTTTGAAGGCATCCGAGGATGTAAACACGTCACCCTTGTTGTCTGACATGATTGATGAAGAGCCTAAGACCGACGGAGATAACCAAAGGCGGTCTACAAAATCATATGAAGGGAAGGTTGTATGTGTAGACTCATACAACCATCCCTAGGCCTTGTTGGAGCGTCGACCCTAGTTCTGTGCCGTCGGGGAGAGGTCGGCTAGACCCGCTGTAGCTGGAAAAACACCTAAGGCCCACCGGAGAGCGACAAGGTGTCGCTGGGTTGGTCGGAGGGACCCGCTGGGGCGGGTACGCCACTGGAAGTAGCGTCGAGAGCCGCGCGAGGCCGGCAGGGGAGGCGGGTACCTCCTGGAAGGCGCGGGACTGCCTGGAGAGGCGGGGTGGCGCATGGGGCCGACACAGGAGCGCTTCGGAGCGGTGCGGAGGACCGCCTGGGAGCGGGGCTGGGACGCCTGGGCGCTGGAGCGGTGCGGAGGGCCGCCTGGAAGCAGGGTTGGGCCGCCTGGGCGCTGGGGCGGCGGGAGAGAAGAGCTGGGGGGCGTGCGGGTCGGGTGGGTTGGAGGCGCGTCAGGGGGGAGGGGGTGGAGGGGCTTAGGGTTAGGGTTTTGGGTGGAGGATACCGAAACCTCGGTCTAGGACCGTTGCTCTGATACCATGATAGGAGAAACAAAGTCGATCCACTATACATATCCGAGGGCTCTCTTATATAGGAGAATAGCCCTGGGTTAATTACAAGATAAGTACTCTAAGAAAAAGGAATTAAAATAAGAAGAACACTATACGATATTTTAACTTAACAGAATATACATGCAAACTGAGGATACTGCAAACTAAAAAGTAGTGGAAGCTAAAATACCTTCGACAAAGTAAATGAAGCTTTCCAGAGAATTCTCCTTAAACTATACTCAAAAGATAAAAGGAAAAGCGTTGTATGGGTTGTGATTTTAATGGTGAGCTCATATGGGAGAAAGGGAGGATCCAAAATAACACTAACCACGAGTAGAAAACAAATGAATGGCTAGAAAAAATTGACTTAAAATATAACCAAGAATTGAAAACAAATGAATTTCTAGACAGATTTGGCTTAAAATTATGTTGGATAAATGTTATGCTTTGATGAGTGCTTTAGGAGAAATTATATAGGCATATGAAATAATATAGAGGCTTCTGACAATAAAAACATAATGATTAGATATTTCAATCTTAATTGGTTAAGGAAGCGTACACGTATAGTGTAAGTGTAGGTATACTGAATAGAAAATCATATTAAATACATAATGATTAGATATTTCAATCTTAATTGGTTAAGGAAGCGTACACGTATAGTGTAAGTGTAGGTATACTGAATAGAAAATCATATTAAATAAAACCAGTGCACATCCTGAAACAACAAACAGCTATAAATGATGTTTACTGTTCACATCTGACGTATTCATGTAAACTCAAGATGGATATGTATGCTTATGGGTATGTATGCTTATGTGTACGTGTACCACTATCAAAGTCGTCCCCGTATCCATGCTAGTAAAAGTGTGCAATGAGGCTCAAGAATCAATGGGTATGATCCTAGTCAGGTGCCTATAATATATGCATGACTTTGAGAAGCTTATTGAACTTTTCTAAGCTTAATACAACAACTAAAAAAGATAAGACGAGGCGTCAAGCTTTCATGTTATTTGAGTCAGAAATCCTATGTATCTTGTTGCATTGAATATCTTTTTAGCTTCTTCTCTCAAGCTTTGCATGAGCTTCTTCTAATCAACATCATTCTACAAAAAATGCAATTACCCTCGCATACAAACATATTCATATTTACACTAAACAGCTATAAACTTTTTAAATATACATATTAATCCTTGTCGCTAAGCCCCATCAAGTGTAACAACATAAAATTCACTGAAATTTGAGGGGTCAAAATGTATATACGATAAAGAGAGGGACACAAGTGCAGCTGCAATATTTTGTAGATGAACATGTCCAAAAATCCCTCGTTAAATTCCCCCTTGATGCTTTGTTGGATGCTTTTACCTTTTATAAATTAATAGGATGAAGTGATAGAGGCCTTATCTAACGGGTGTAAGCCAGGCTCTATTGATGAGACAACCTTAATGGTTGTTAAAGGGAAGAGGCCTATCACCTTAAAATTGGAGTACAAGTTGATGGTAGGCCATGCTTTGTATGGACAGTAGGTTGGAAGGGCCTATGTTTCCTCTTTCTATACCTTTTTAGCTTCTTGCCAGGTATGATATCATTTGCAGAGCTCTCAGCCAACTCCCCTGGAGCAGCATGATCCATATTCAACAAGGATGTCCCATACCGAGCATGGATGTACAAATACGGATGTACAAAGCATGGATAGTTTACAGGATCGTCCCATATCAACAGGTAGGATGTACAAAGCACGGATGTACAAATACACCCACATGCTTATGCTTTATTTAATTTTTCCAAAATCATGGTTCTTCCCTTGCATTGGAAAAAACTTCAAACAAACAGAACTCCGTTGACTTCAAAAAGAGGAAAAGTAAATAAACCTTCTCCGAGAAGAAGCGTATTCCTTTTTCTGGATAATCAGCTTCATAAGTTTCACCTAACAAGGGATTAAATGGTTTACAGGATCGTCCCTCCGTGGATGCATACCCAGAGACTGCAAAAGCAGCTACATTCAGAATTCGCATGAGGTTGTTCCCCTGCAAAAGTTGCACATCAATTTGGGAGAAAATGGAAAGATGTAGAGTTGAAAAATATTCAGAAACCATAATTCCATAGCATATCACCACAAGGGAAGTTAGATGGGCATTCACTAGAATGATATAACAGCTTTCTCTAAGAAGTATTTCAAAACTTTACATTAATCATACTAATACAAACATATTTAACGTAAGTTTGCAAGAAACTAGTATTTGGGAATTTATGGCTAATTCTAACCATAAAAGTTAGATTTTTTGCTTCCGCGGATAAATTTTAATGCATTATGTAGAAAACATTGATTTGGAGAAGGCTTATGATTAAGTTCCACACGAAATCTCGTGGAGAGTTTTGGCTAAGAGACAAGCGTATCTCATGTACATTAACCTTACAAAGGATATGAATGATGGTGCCTCATCTTGTGTAAGGATCTAGTGTGGGAAGACCGACTATTTTGACATCAGCATTGGTATGCATCAAGGTTCGGTTTTGAGTCCTTTTCTTTTTACTTTGACTATGGACAAGTTGACTAGCCACATTCATAATGAGATACCTTGGTGCATGTCGTTTGCTGATGATATTGTATTGGTCAATGAGACTAGAGATGGACTAAATGAGAAGCTAGAGGCTAGGATGTATGCCTCGAAACTAAAGGCTTGCTTATAAGTAGGCCTACGACTGAATATATGGAGTGCACTTTTGATGGGAAAATTAATGAAGGAATCGAGGTTAAAATTGGAAAATATAACACTAAGAAAGATTTTTTAGATACTTGAGATCGATTTGCAACATAATGGGGAAACCGATGGAGATGTTACTCATAGAATAAATGCAGGTTGATTAAAGTGTAAAGGAGCCTCCATTGTTCTATACGAAAAGAAAATTCCTCTGAAAATCAAAGGAACATATTACAAAGCAACTGTAAGAGATGTTATGCTCAATAGATCTCAAATTTGGCCGGTGAACCAAAGACGCGCATAGGATGATAGTAGTAGAAATGAAATTGCTACAATGGACGTATGGTCATACACGAAAAGATTAGATGTAGAATGATGTGATCGAAAGGAAAGTTGGTATAACTCTAATTGAGAATAAGATGAGATAAAACCGCTTACGGTGATTGGACCACTTGCAAAGGAGGTACCTTGATGCACATGTTAGAAGATGCGAGATTCGAGATGTTGAGCTGGCTAAGAGAGGGTGATGAAGAGATCTTAATTACTTGGATCTAAGTTCGAGAGGGACCCAAAATAGATCTGAATAGAGGCAAAAATTCCACGTATTTGACCCTACTTAATGTGGGAGAAGGTATTGTTGTTCGAGTAAGTAGAAAACAACAAAGACAAGTGAATAATAAAATACAAGGATACAAGGAAACCCATTATCTACATAAGGGAAAAATTATGGGAGGAAATAACCTAGCACACATACAACAAAATAACTAGACACTACCCCTCGAGTTGGGCATAGAAATTGATCATTCCCAACTTAATTTTTTTCTCCAAAGCGAGGACATTAACAACTTGTTCTACAGATTTTATGTAGTCAATCATCTCTAAGTGGTAGTCAATCTCAATATGCTTAATTCTATCATGCAAGATAAGATTGCTTAACAAACTTATAGTATTTTGTAATTATCGAATAATTCATAGGTAGTTATATAACTATTCCAATATTAGGGAGTGATATTAACCTGCAATATATATGCTACTCCCATCGCAACACTTCTGTACTCATCTTCTGTTGAACGAATATTATCTTTTGTCCTTATTTATATTTTTCATATTCTCTTTGTCGTCTTAATGTAATTTCTCCCTAGAGCCTTTCTCTTATATAAGAGGGTTCTAGGGTTACTTGAAAGATAACTTTTCATCTTTTCATTTCCACATGGTATCAGAGCGACGGTCCTAGACCGAAGTCTGTGCCCTAGATTCCTAGCCCCACCGAAGACCTCGCCCCCACCGCTCGCGGAGCACACGCCGCCCACTGGGGCCCCCTGCGCCGCCTCCCAGCGCCGCTCGCTAGGCCTCCCAACGCCGTCCACTACGCGGCTGCACCGCTAGGGCCATCTCTGCAGTCCTTTGCACCGCCCGCTGTGATCAAACTACGCCGCCTGTAGGGGCTGCGGTCCCCTGCACCATCTTTTGTGGCCTAACATCATTCGGTTGGGTGCCGAAGGTTCGAACATCATTATCTAAAACACCCTAAGTACCCAAAAGGAGACTTGAAGAGAATGGAAGGGGTTGTGGTATGAGCCTACAACCACAACCATCTTCCCATATGTCCGTGTAGGCACAAGTTTTGTTGGTTACAAGTCCCAGTCTTGGAGATAATTGTCATCATGTCTGACAACAAGGCTGATGTTTCATCCCTGGGTGCCTTCAAAGGTCCAGCACCCATAGTTAAGATGGATTGAACAAACTATGAACTACGGGTCATGCAGTTCATGAGTTCGATGCATTGTAATGGCAATAAGCACATACTTTTGGCAGAAGAGCCAAGTGACAAGACTGGGATAAATGCCTCATGGGAGGTCGATGATGCATATGCTCGTATGTGGCTATCCGAGACCGTGTCATCAGAAATAACTAATGACATTCTGAGTCAGCCCACCGCCAAGTCTATGTAGGACATTCTTGCCGCCACATACTCTTTGGCGAAGAATGAGTCGAAGATATTGCAGCTTCAGCATGATATCTTCACGTCAAAGCAAAATGGCCGACCACTCCATACTCTCTATACCTCTTTAAGAGGTATGTTTGAGATACTTCACGGTTACATTCCCTTGACTGCTACACCAGAGCAGCTCAAGGCATACAGAGACTCTGTTATGATTGGGGTCTTCTTAGCAGCGCTTGATCCTGAGTACGATGCTGCTAGGGCCCAGATTCTTACTGATGCTACAATACCTCTAATGGAGGAGGCATATCGCAGATTGAGCAGGCTCTCCATATCCTCTGGCGTTACTCTACAATCTCAGACATCTTCAGCCATGGCCGCATCTAGAGGAAGAGGGCACTCTACATCATACCGTGGTAAAGGGAGCTCAAACCATGGCAGGGGAGAGGGTGGTCGACCCCGACAGCTGTGCACCTACTGTCACAAATCTGGTCACTCTGAGGAGACATGTTATTCTAAGCATGGATTTCCTCCTCCAGCTCGTGTTGCAGAGCAGACTCAACAGGTTGGGGGTTCCTTACCTATATTTGATCAGAGGTTTGACGAACTTGTGACTAGTCTCAGAGAGATTATACCCACATCAGGATCATCCAGCTCTCCCTCAGGATCTTCAGAGGTAGCTGCATCTGCTGCTGCCTCTACTTCAGGTACAGTATATGCCTTCCCTAGTTGTTACAGGGCATATTTGTCAGAATGGATTATGGACTCAGGGGCATCCCATCACCTTTGTGGTGATAGAAGTTAGTTTACTGTTTTTGGTCCAATACAACCTGGACGATCTGTTGTGATAGCCGATGGTACACATTCCCCTATTACTGGTCAGGGAGAGGTGCAGCTAACTCCTACAATGAGTCTTCAAAATGTTCTTTATGCTCCTGATTTTTCATTGAACTTATTGTCTATTAGTCAAATTACCAAAGACTTACATTGTCGTTCCATTTTTGATCCATACGGGCAGGGTGATTGGTACTGACCGTGAGCAGGGAGGTCTCTACAGACTAGTGCAATCTCCATATGCAGGTGCTTCGTCCATTCGCACTGGTTCTGTGTCTCCCTATATATGGCATCTTCGTTTTGGTCATCTTCCTCTGCAAAAGCTGCCACGTTCTTCCACAGATTTCACCTCGCTCCACCTTTCAATACGAGGCCTGCCAGCTTGGGAAGCATCATAGGTCTACATTTCAGAGTCGTCAGGGTCGAAGTAGTCACGGTCTGTTTGAATTGTTTCACTTTGATGTCTGGGGTCCTAGTCGTATTCCTGATCATCAGGGGCATAGATTTTATCTTGTTGCTGTTGATGAATTTTCACGGTTGTCATGGGTTTTTCTTCTTAAAAACAAGTCGGAAGCTGGGCATGTTATTCAGTCCTTTATTATTGAAATACAGAATATCTTTTCTGCAAAAATCAAGTATGTACGCTTTGACAATGCTTTGGAATTTTGTACTAATCAACTTGACAAATTTCTTGCGTCTCATGGTATTGTGCATCAAACCTCTTGTGCATACACTTCCCAATAGAATAGGGTAGCTGAGAGAAAACACTGCCACTTGCTGGATGTTACAATGACTCTTTTGATTCCGAGTCGTGCTTCTCATTCATACTGGGGAGATGCGGTTCTAACTGCTTGCTATCTAGTTAATCGCATGCCGTCTTCAGTTCTAGGTGAAAAGATTCCGTTCTTGATTGCGTTTCCCGAGACGAATCTTTTCTCTCTTACACCTCGAGTCTTTGGTTCTGTGGCCTTTGTTCACCAGATGTCTCCCGATCTTGATAAGCTCTCTCTGAGAGCTGTCAAATGTGTTTTTGTTGGATACTCTAAGACCCAAAAGGGTTATCGTTGCTTCGACCCGGTTCGACGAAGGTACTATATTAGTGCTGATGTCACCTTTTTTGAATCTATTATGTACTTCTCTCCTACAGGTGACAAGCTTGTTCCTTCTGATGATGGGGATGAGGTTTATATGCCTCTACCTCCGATCTCCACTCTACCACCTTCATCATTACCTCCTACATCTCCACCGACAACTCCGCCTCCTCCACCACCACCGTCCTCTACAGCTTCATTCTTTCCTCAGGTCTACCAGCATCGACCTCGTGCTCATGTGCCATTACCATCGTCCAACATACCCCAGGTATGTTCTGAGCATTTGAGTTCTTCTGATGGCAATGGTGATTTACATGTGCAGCTTGAGGTCCAGGATGTGAGCACTGATGATCTGAATGTTCCTATTGCTTTATGGAAGCAAAGGCGCGCATGCACTATGCATCCTCTTGCCTCTCATGTGTCACAGGATCGCCTTTCTGAGGACTTTTAGAGGTTTGTTATGGGCTTGTCAACGTAGAGATACCACGTTCCTATCAAGATGCACTGAAGAGTAGTCACTGACGCCTAGCTATGGAAGAGGAGATGGCAGCTTTGCAGTCTAGAGGTACGTGGAGTCTTGTGTAGGCTCCTCTTGGAATGTCTGTAGTTGGGAGCAAGTGGGTGTTCACAGTGAAACACCGGGTCGATGGCACTGTTGATAGATATAAGGCAAGGCTGGTTGCTTGTGGGTTCACCCAAACATATCCGGTGGACTATCAGGATACTTTTTGGCCGGTTGCGCATCACTCTACGTTACGTATTCTTATTGCAGTAGCTGTGGTACGTGATTGGCCTCTTTTCCAGTTAGACATAAAGAATGCCTTCTTCTACACAGGAGGAAGTTTACATGCAGCAACCACCAGGATTTGCTGTTGAGGAGGAGTCTACTACGGTGTGCCGACTTCACAAGGCCATATATGGCCTCAAGCAGAGTCCGAGGGCTTGGTTTCAAAAGCTCTCAGAGTTGATTGAACAGAATGGATTTATCAGATCTACTGCAGATCATTCTCTTTTTATTAAGAGAACTCAGAGAGGTACGATTGTTGTCTTGGTCTATGTTGATGATATAGTTGTTACTGGCAGTGATGAACAGGGTATTCAAGTAGCAAAGGATTTCCTTGGACGACAGTTTGTGACCAAGGACCTTGGTAAGCTACGTTACTTTCTTGGCTTGGAGTTTGCCCGCAATCAACATGGTATGGTTATGACTCAAAGGAAGTATGCTACTGATCTTCTGGCAGAGACGAGTATGACAGGATGTAGACCAGCCACTACGCCCATGGATCCCAATGCTAGACTCTATGATGATGACTCCGAGGAGATAGATAAGAGACGATACAGGGAGCTGGTAGGGAAGCTACTATACGTTACTATTACCAGGCCTGACATAGCATTTGCTGTAAGCAGGGTTAGCCAGTTCATGGAGCAACCGAGACAAGTTCATATGGATGCAGTTTGTATGATCCTGAGATACATGAAGTCCTCTCCAGGTGCGGGTTTACTGTTCAGAAGAGATACATCATTATCAGTTACTGGATGTGCAGATGCAGATTATGCTGGGTGTCCCAAGGATAGGAAATCTACATCAGGCTTCACTGTGTTCGTTGGTAGCTCACTTGTCTCATGGAAAAGTAAGAAACAAACATTTGTTGCTAGATTCAGCGCTAAATCAGAATATAGGGACATGGCCCAAGGGAGCACATAAATGATGTGGGTTAAATCCGTTTTGACTGACCTCACTATCGAGGTGCCTCTCCCAATGCATCTACAATGTGATAATCAAGCAGCTCTATTCATAGCTAATAATCCAGCCTTCCATGAGAGAACAAAGCACATCGAAGTTGATTGTCATTATACCCGAGATCTGATACATAAGGGGTTTAATTCTACCTCACATGTTGCTTCGGGAGATCAGATTGCAGACATGTTTACCAAGGCCTTGCAAAGCGTCCTTTCCATCGTTGTTCCAAGCTGAGCATGATAGACATATATGCTCCATCTTGAGGGGGAGTGTTGAACGAATATATATCTTTTGTCCTTATTTATATTTTTCATATTCTCTTTGTCGTCTTAATGTAATTTCTCCCTAGAGCCTTTCTCCTATATAAGAGGGTTCTAGGGTTACTTGAAAGATAACTTTTCATCTTTTCATTTCCACATCTTCAACACTGGACCTTATATACACATATTGCCTTCGGCTCCTACAAAATACATTATTTCCACCTAAATATATGTAATACCTAATTGTGGAGTTTTGAGTATCAATGCATCATGCCCAATCATCATCAACATAATCCTTAATCTCAAGCACCACATCCATGGTGAAGAGTCATTTCCCAAGGATGTTCTTTATGTAACATCCAGGGTGATTAAGAGTATATATGAATTAGCTAGCCATATTGACAATATAGGTGGTGCCAACTGTAGTCAGAGTAAGAACAACCTCCCTGAAAGTTATTAGCAGTAGCCATTAGGATCTTGGTCAAGTCATTTTCCATCATCGATGATCAACTCGTGACCTCGCCCAATAGGAGTAGACGTGGGTTTAAATTCCAACTTCCCAAAATAATATATGACCGGGACAATCCTAAAGTATTTAGATACATCGTCAACAAGCAAGTGAAGGAGAAGAGCAAGTGAAGGAGAAGAGCCTCAAGCTAAGCGGGAACTAGCTAAAAGGGATGGGATAAGCTGAGGCGGGGTAGTACATGTGTTCTTTTTTTACTATGCACACTACAATTAGTTCCTGGCTACCGATGACGTAATGTCTTGATCTCATGGACCAAAATGCCCATTTTGCCAACATGTCAGTGACCCAACAAAATGACGTATCAGTGGCAGCATATCGTCGAAATCAACCTCAAATCAATGCAACAAACAACACAAATATAAAGAACCTCGAGAGAAATTAACCATTTCCCTGACATTTCGATGGCTTGACGAAATCAAAATGTCGATCAATCTCGCTAACATTTGGAGCCATGCTTGACCTAGAATTTAACTCTCCGCTTCTTAGCTCATACGGCTGAAAAAGACTATGATGCGATGTCGAAGCTTTATACTGAAATTGGGCAGTTTCCTCCATGCATATATAGTTTTTGTAGTTTCCTTATAACCTAGTCCTACATACCTACATCTAGGTCGTCACTCGTTTTAAAAAATGGTGAAGCCTTCTCCCACTATAAGTAGGGCTGGCTACATGATTGCTCAAATCCATGTTGAAAGCTTCAAGTATTTTTTACGATGGTATCGACGACCTACCACAAGGAGGGATTTGAACCCCTCGTCTTTTTTTGTTGTAGGCGCCTTGCACTACCATCAGACCATTTAAGTGGGTACGGGTGGTCCCTTATTTTTCGAGAAAAAAATATCTTTCTCTTCGCATCTCTGATTAAGCAAAGAGGTCAACCATGTGAATTAGTCGGAGTCCTCGGTTAGGAAATGACTATTCTTTTTTATGAACTCCCTAAGCAACCCCGTGGGTTTGCCTACTTGACTGACGAAAGCGCCTCAAAATTCCACTACATACACAAGCAAATTTTGATATTATATCTAGAAAGAGTAAGAATGATTTCTATAGTATACAATAATTTGTGTGACACCCGAATATATAATTGAAGGATATATAAATGTGACATTTGAAAGGAAAAGGTTGTTCATCGTGAAGATGCGCACCCAAAAAACTTCACCATTTAATCATAAAATAAAGTAAAGGATAAAAGGCCAAAAAACCTACAAGGAGCTTCATAGTTTATTTAAATAGATCAAAATTATATTTCTTCTGGTAAAGAAGAAAGCTTTAGTTGACCTTGCAATCTTAGCGACCAGAAAAATATTTCAGATGCCCAATGATGTGGCGTGAAAGTGGGAAGTAAGGCCAAAATAGGATCTGTCGTCCATTTATTTTCGTCCAATTTTAGTCGCATATGATGCAATCAGAAAGAAAGTTGGTGTAGCTCCGATCGAGGATAAGATGCGAGAAAACCGCTTAAGATGGTTTGGTCATTTGCAAAGAAGGGCAACTGATGCACCGGTTAGGAGATGCGAGTGGTGGGATGTTGAGCCGGCTAAGAGAGGGCGAGGACAGCCCAAGACGTGTTGGAAAGAGACTATACGAAGGGATCTTAGTTTTTTGGATATAAGTCCGAGATTGACCCAAGATAGATCTGAATGGAGGCGAAGAATCCATGTAGCCGACCCTAGTTAATTGTGGGAAAAGGCTTTGTTGTTGTTGTTGTTGTTGTTGTTTAGTCGCATATGATCTCTAAAGTTGACGTGGTTAATTAAGTTGAGTTTTTTAAAAGTCTAACTAGACTTTCTAAAGATTTATTTTTATCTTTTATCTTATGGAATTCCATCACACTATATAAAGGGGCAATTATACATTATTTAAGGGAGGACTTGAATTATTTTACAATTGGAGTTTCTCCATTCGCTCTCCCTTTTTTCTTCTACCTCTACATGCATCTTTGTGCTTCTCTTCATCTCTAAAAATCACATGCAACAAGTGTGCTTCCTCATTCTTTCCCCCATTCACTCTATTTTCCAAGTACACATGATTTTCAAGTTATGTCAATTAGTATTAGAGCATGGCATCAAAATCGTTCCTACAATTTGACGGCCCTTCAAGGCATGCAGGCAATCTTGTCATACATGGCCAAGAAATCATCTACTCTTTAATTTAACGGTTTAAAACAAACAAGTGAATCTACACCCCCACATCTCAGACCTCCACAACTCTAGACTACTTGTTTACAACTAAGGCGGACATGCGAGGAAACATGTCACATATGGCTCCTCCTCCGTCCAGCTGTCCTTCCTCAATGGAATTAATTCTGGCAAAATCGAACAAATTCCCTTCTAGAAAGTAGAGGGGGAAAGCACAATATCCATACACAACCATACTCAAGGAGGGCTTATAAATAGATTTGATTATTCTGGAAAGCTTCTGATTGGTCACCCTAGATTATGATAATCCACATTGCAAGCAAGGCTTTATTCATCTCATACAACCACAAGACTCCAAGACCCTTCCTTTATAGATCATGTCATTGCATCTCATCTGATCAAAGGAATCCCCAAGTGTTCTCAATACAAGTCCCAAAAGAATTGTTTTATCAAATATTTGAGATGCTTACGAGCACCAAGGGGCAACACGCGGGAAGATAAGAAAAACATAGGAATAGCTGAGAATTGTTTGCACAAGTACCAACCTTCCAACCTTAGAAAGACAACACAAGACGTTGGCCTATCTATCAGCTTCTTTTCAATTTCTCAATCATCGAAAGCCAGTTCATCTACCTCAGATGGCTACATATCAACGGCAATGCAACATAAGTAATAGGTGGACTCCTCAAGGTCCCTAAAATCTCCTCACACACATCCAATTCCTTTGATGCCAAGATGAAAGGTACAAACGTCGATTCGGTCTTGTTAACCCATAATCAAAACAAATCACCAAAAAAGTCAAGTATCGCATGAATGCCTTTGCATTCAAAAAACCCCATTCAATGAAGAGTATAATGTCATCGGCATATTGTAAATCAGGATCGCAATATCATCGTTGTTAAACCCCTTGATGACGTTCTCCACATTTGCCAGCTGTCAACATGACAGATAATGCATCTGCCACCACATCTCAAATAACAAAAGGACTAGCAAACACCCTTGATCCTTTCTCTGGATGGAAGAAGCTCCTTTCACGTCAACCATTTACTAAGACAAAATAATAAGTCGTAGTGTTACACCTTTTCATTAAACAAAACATGTTGCTTCCGGAATTCCCTCTGGACCAAAGAAGACCAAATAAGTTGCCAATCCATGCAATCATAAGCCATTGAAAAGTCAAGTTTTTATAACAGTCTAGCCATCTTTCTCCTTCTCCAATCTGCCACAATCTCTGATGCCATTACCATATTATCAAGCAATTGACAACCTGTAATGAAAGTTGTCTGAAAAGGAGAAACTTCAGAATGGAGCAACGCTCTGAAGCTTGTTCGCCAAAATCTTAGCCAAATGGGACAATTGCATTTGACATGAATATAGGCCTAAAATCTTCAACTCTTTGAGCAATTTCCTTCTTTGGAGGGAGGAAGATCGATGATCAACTCAATCTTTCAGTTCCAAAGTTGTCACTCCAAAACTCCATGAGAAAGGTCATAGCATCCCCTTCCACCAAATCATGAAACTCTATAAGAAAAGATCGGTACTCCATACAGTTTGGAAGATCCATCCATGTTAAGATCGAAGAGACAACACGAATTTCTTCTTCACAAAAATCATTGATGGGCATTATCCAATTGATCATATGAAAGTCTCTATACCACTCTACCCAACCACTGAACAACCATAGCAGGGGACCGTTTGTTGGTGGTCCTATGCCGCCATAGCCTCACCCCCCGTGATATTGCCTTGGATCTATTCCTCCCACCCTAATTACATGGATGAGTTTCCACCTCCTTCCACTAACCATGGCATGGAAAAACTTTGTGTTGGCATCCCACTACTTGAGCCACCTTCGTCGTGATCTTAACCTTCATCATACCACTCTCTTCATGTCTTCTTTGAGGATGATTTTTTGTTGTGTTTTTCTTCTCTACACGCATTTTTCGCATAGATCTCGTTTATCCTCAACACCAACTAGTCGAGTGATATCCTTGGTTGCCTTAGACTGAAGCTCCTCCCGCATTTTGCCAATATAAGTCTTGAAAGCCACAAGGCTTCTTCTCAAGCCATCAATTCGTTGTACTAATCTCTACGTTCTCAACCCCTCCACCAGGAACCATAGAATACTTGGAATCCCGGAAAAATCCTTCTTTTGATGATGTTCATTTAAAATTCATATATTTCAAATCAGTCTCGTTTAAACCAACGAATATAGCTGAAGTTCTAGTCAAAGTAGCCACTAGAAAATTGAAATAACTAGTTATAATAGGCATGAAAAAGCGAGATTCTATATATTTTTTCTACATATGCTGATAAAACACTGACCGCAATAATATATCAAGGGGTTTGAATTTTTCGAGATAGGATCGTAATGTAATACAAAATACCAATTGAATTGTTCTGACTAGCTAATTGAAAGTTCTTAATCAATCTGTCATTATAGACAACACTAACAAAGAGAAAATGAAATAGACAGAAAAAGGCACAAATAGATTTATCCACTGGGACACTGACCGAAATTTGTCATTATTGGATTCTAAATCATAGATTAATTGTGTAACTAGTAATGAGTCTAAATTAGTCAATACCATCTTCTGCAAAGAGAAAGGGTGCCATGCGATCTATTGAAGAAATCAAACCTCCTTCAGGCTTCTTTTTTGCTTCAGAGACTAACTACTTGGATTTGATATGTAAACAATATAGTTAGACGTTATGCCTTTCCATATCATAGAATTTCTTATGGATCTAAGTTATATTCAAAATCTAAGGGAACCGGAGCTCTAGTTATATATAAAACAAACGTAGCATCATGAATATTTATTGTTCCCGTTTTTGTTTGTTCTCTTTCTTTCATCAAATACTAACTATAGAATGTGACTTTTCTCTCAATTTGAGTTCTAGAAGTGTTAACTAGCAGTGTGTCGAATTCTTTGCTACCATGTGGTCCCGTCTTACTCATTCATTCTATTTGTCAAATAGAACACACAATCCACGATAGCTTATAAGCCCGATGACGGAACGTGACCGACTAAGAACACGATTGCATACCACATCTCACACAATCTATCCAGAATGGATGGAATGGAGTCAGCAGACGAAGTTCCAAGTCTGTTCCTCAGTTTCATAGTCATCATCGCTCTGATGGTTGGATTTCCTTTTTCCAGAGGACTTTCAGAACTAGTATCCCTAAACAACCCCTATGTAAGTCGATTTTCACTATTCTTCATTTTTATATATTCACTGCTTTAATCTAAGTTGGGGTGTTTCGGAGATCTTTTCCAAGTTAGGTGGGGGACTCTACGTGAGGGGTAAGGATGCCAGGGAGGGGCAAGGTAGGCGGAATTCCCACAAGCGCACTGGCAAGGGGACTATTATATTAAACTAACGGATCGTCCGACGACTTCATTAATTAATACATCCCAAACTGCTAAATAGTCCTACCAGATAGACTCATCTACAAAGGATGTACCATTTACTACTAAAGCCATTCCCGTACCATTTCTTTGACACTGATCTCGAAAAGATTCAACCGTGCCTTCTTACTACTCTCCCGCTCCAGAGACTACTTTCCCTAGTCGAAGTAGGCTATGGCTGTTGATCAAGCAACAATGCAGAAAAGGGATCCTTAGTCCAAGGTCGGGATGGTAGTTCACTATGGGGTTCAGTCTGATATGTAAGCACAACCATTAATGCGTATGGTAGTAAGAGAATCCATTGTCGACGTTTTCCTTCGGTAAGGGGACCGGTACGACCAAAAAATATGTCGAGAAAGGGCTTGTGTCTCCGGGAGGTCTCAGAAGACGATCATAGCACTTATATCCTTTCTGAGTTCATAAATAATGAAAAGGCATTTGACTGCCTACGGTAAATAGACAACTGAGGCATTAATTAAAGTACTCAAATTATATACAAGATTTTCCTAATTAAATTACATATTACTATCATCTACAAAAGATGAACCTTATGAGGTTGTTGTTGCAATAGAAATGGACCTTCCTGGTCGCAGTTTGAGTTCTACCCTGGGGTCTTTCCAAGCGAAAGAATTCCATCTTCAACCTCCTATGTACTACTTGAATATTTAATAAGAGGGGGGCCTCACTCACAGACGCAGATTGTAGACTCTGATGGTCTTTAGTCTGTTGTTCTTCGTCTGGGGAAGTTATTGACTATCTAGGTAGAAGATCCCCATCTGGTTCACGACCCCATTCCCCCCGCACCCCTTCCGACAGTCCCCACGCTTTCTAGCCTGACACCCTTCTTTGATGATTAATTAAAAGACGTTGACCAGCCAAGAGTTGACGGAATCAAGATTTCAGTGATCCTACTCTGCTTGACGAATCACGCAATGCGCCTACCTCTTCCTGGTGGCAGTGGAGGCCAGAAGCCTTCTATATGGTCTCCTCCTTCACGCACTTCCCTTCACCTCAAGCTTCCATGTCCTACCCTATGTGGCACTGGTGGGGCTTCCCATGCAAGAGGTGGAGTTCATGGCACGTGTAGTGCTGCTGAGGTTGATGGCGGGGGACGTGAGAGAGGACGCATGGAGGGCTCTAAAAGGGTGCAGGGGGAGGGGGTGGTAGTGACGGCGTGGCTGAAGGACATGGTGGGAGCCATCGTGAAGGGGTACTTGGGAGGGAGGTGGAGCTAGTGTGGAGTGACGTGGAGGTGGAAAGCGGCAAGGTGCTCGAGGTCAGGTTGTTGGATATCACGCTAAAGAAGGAGCTTATGGAGGTGTTCTTTTACAGCGAGAGGGTGGTTGTGGGAGCTATGGAGGAGTGACCTAAGAGGCGAGAGGAGCGACGACATGAAGGTGGGGATGGATGGTGGTGTCTCACAAAAAGTCGAGGCGGGGGACAACTCGGGGGGAGAGATAGAGAGATCGAAGGGACTAACGTTGGATGAAGCAAAGATGGAACGGGAAAGGGTCCACGTGGCGTTAGCTGGATGGAAGTGACATGTGATGTAGCAAGCGTTGGGGAGAAAATCCAGCTTTAACTAAGGTATATAGATGTTCTCTCAAATCTGACCATTAATCTTGGGCAGTATATTTCATCCGAATTCAAACAAACATGTGTATGGTCCAGTCAGAATCATGATTAGGGGTGCTTATAGAATGAAATAGCTTTGAATCCACATATATTAAGATTCAATTCATTATAAATTTTTTGAATCCGAACTCGAATCGAATTTCAAGCAAATTCTCTGATCTGGATTCAAATTCAATTCGTTATAAGTTTCTGTAAAGATATTTTTATGTTACAGTATTGTTTCTTCTGTATTTCTATTTCTTTCATCTATATTATGTAATTTATCCTTCAAGAATCTTCCTTATATAAGAGAGAAAGGTAAGAAATATCATGATATATCGGCAACATATCACCGATATATCAGTATAGGTGAGGATGAGTGTATTGATATTACCTCCCCTTTTGATTTCTCGAATTTCGACCATACGGTACCGATATACCGAATATATCAGGGTGTCGGCGATACATAGCCAACATATGGAATCTGACTATAGTGCTTTCCACCCATATCGTTGTTATGATCGAAATTGTGACGATTTCGCCCCTATTTTACCCAAACTCTGTTTCTCACTCCTCTTTAAGGTTCTCCAACGCCCCTTCCTCACTTCTTTGAGAAAAATACTAGATCTTCTCCATTTTTTGTTGAATGAGTGGAATATTTTAGGATTTTGTTCCTATTGGTTAGGTATTGCATATTCTTTAGTTTTTTTGTAAGATTTGAAGTATTTGGTGAGATATAGGGGAAATTAATTTTGAGTTTTTGAGTTTTGTTGTAAAATTAAATTAAGTTGTGAAAGGAGAAACTCAAATATCATGTTCTAGACATAGAAAACAAAATTTTATGGTGCTTTATGTTAATTAAAAATTAGTATTGTATTAATTCCGTAAATTAAACATTAGATTTATACTTTATTTTTGTGTTTTGTGCCTCATGCATGGTTTATCATCTCGAGGATCTCGAGCCAGTACTTCGCAGCCTCGTCATGCCCCTCATGATACCGAATCTAGTGTTGTTTATCCTCGTCCCGAGATACTCATACGTATACATGACATAGGAGAACTACTATGATTTCATTGATTCCACGATGCGCTATGAGAGACAGTCGGGCAAGAGGGGGCATAAAGATCCATCACGGAACTCTTGGTTTTAAACCCTTGTGACCATGTAATATCTTTTATAATATAACATTAATTAACATTTTTCCATTTATTTTTGTGAATTAGATAAATCTTTAGTTGTTGTAAGTCGGTAATTAATTCTTTACTTCCCTAGAACAGTAAAACCTTGTCCAACGCTGAAAGTTATGTATAGAAAGAAACATTGTCTCATTAATCATTTACATTTTTTGAATCAAATGATTCATCTTAATGCCATTCAATGTCTTCAATGAACAAAAACATATGTTCTAAGTGTGGTTAACTTGGTTACTTTGATTTCAATTCCAATGCTTATGAATCTCCAATCAACTTTAACAACGGTATGATCGATATGACCGATATGTACGATATAAGGGTCATAGATTATTGAAATGTGTTACCCAAGTATATATTTATAAGTTATTTAGTATTAAAGAACTCATATGAACTCCATTTCCAATATCTTTAAGTTAGCGATCAATATTAACACTGATATATTCAATAAGATCGATATATGCGATATATGGGGTATAAATGACCAACATAGGTGATATAAGTGTGTATTTATAGGTTATTTATTGTTTTAATAACTTGGACGATCTTAATTTACGAAAAATGGCAAAAAGGAAGTTTTTTAGCCATTTCCAACATTTCCAGTAATATCGTTGATACATCCCAATATATCTTTTTCTGGACGGGCCGATACGATATCGATATTCCGCACCTTGTAAGAGAGCCCTAGGGAGAATTGAATACATAGATTAAACATTTCTTCCAACATGGTATCAGAGCAATGATCCTAAACCGAAGCTCTTATACCCAAAAACCCTAACCCCACCCGCAACCCTCTCCTCTCTCTCCAATGATTGCCATCACTACTCTAGCCGCTCTCCAACGATCACCACTCGTTGCACCTCATAGCCCTCCAATGGCTGCCACTGTCGCATCTCGTCGCTCTTCAGTGGTCGCCGCATGTCGTACATCATAGCCCTCTAGAGATTGTCGCTGCACATCCAACGACTGTCACTACACCCCCTCTCGCCACTACCACTGATCCAACGGTTGTTGCTGCCATAGGGGTTGCTACCTGCAGCTCATTGCCCTCTCCTATGGCTTCAAGAATATGACTGCACGATCATGTTGGCCTGATTTTGGCATCTTTTCGATGATTTCATATTAGTATATCACATGTTAGTGCAAGGTGCATTAAAGGTTGACAAGATTGGTTGCACTTTGAGTCTATACATACAATCACTTCCTTACATGTTTGTGTCGACAAACTTCTTTGATCTACAAGCGTCAGTCTCTGGATCTATCAGCATGCCAGAAAGCAAAGTTTATGTACCGCCACAAACGCTTTTCGAGGTCCAATGCCAATAGTGAAGATGACGGATGAATAATAAACTATGGGTCATGTAGTTCATGAACCTAATGCAATCAACATGGGTAAGAAATGCATGCTTACCGAAGAGGAGCCGGATGACAAGATTGGGGTGAAGGCCTCATGAGAGGCTGACGATGCTTATACTTGCGTGTGGTTCTCTGGCGCACTGATAGTAGAGATCGCCAATGATGTTCTGCATTAACCCACCATCAAGGTGATGTAGGACATTCTCGTTGTCACGTATTCTCAGACGATAAATGAGAAGATCATGCAACTATAACATGCCTCTTCATGGCATGTCTGAAAAGCTTCATAGCTTCATGCCTATTGTAGCCATCCTGAGCAATAGAAGATGTACAGGAACACCACTATTGTTGGCGTGGTTATAGCAGCACTTGATCGGAGTATGACACTGCTTGCTCACAGATACTTACGGATGCCACCATTCCTCCCATGAAGAAGGCATACCGCGGGATTAGCAAGATTGATGTTCCATCATCTGCGTCTATCCAAACCTCATGTACGATGGCTGCATATCACGATAGGGGAGGCACTTCTCAGTTCCACAGTCGTGGTCCTCGTGATAAGGGAGGCAGTATTCGTTAGCATGCACCTATTGCTATTGTTCGGGTCACTCGGAGGATACATGCTATTCCAAGCATGATTTTTCAGCTTTTGTTCGTGCAGCAGAATAGGCTGAGCCTCCTACAGGTTCCATGTCTGACTAGAGATTTGAGATCTTCGTTGCTTGCTTGGGGGAGATTATACCTCCTGCTGGTTCTCATGCATCTTTGACTGCTCAGGGAAGTCATTCAAATGTTGTTGCCTCTACGTCAGCCAGTACCTTAAGTAGTACATATGCTCCTACCAATTGTCATAGTACTGACATGACACAGTGGGTTATGGACTCCAATGCGTCACATCATATATGTGGAGACAGAAGTAAGTTTGTAGTGTACAGACAGTTACCCCCGGGTAGATCAATTATCATAGCTAATGGGACTCACTCTCCAGTTGTAGAATAGGGAGAGATCAATCTGATGCCATCTACGTGTCTACAAAATGTGCTTCATGCCCGTGATTTTTCAATGAACTTATTGTTTGCTAGTCAAATTACTAAGGATCTGCATTGCCACACTATTTTTGACCCATCTTTACTTGTGTTTTCATACGGTTTTACAAGTAGGATGATTGGATGTGGTTATGAGCAGGGCGGCCTCTATCAATTGATCCGCACTCTGTATGATAGTGTCTCGTCTAGTCTCACAGGATCAATCTCCCTGTTTATGTGGCATCTGCGCTTTGATCACCTTCCTCTCTAGAAGAGCCATGTGATCCCTCAAATTTATCCTCTCTCCTCATTCCAGTGCAAGGCTTGTCAATTAGGGAAGCATCATCGGTCTGCCTTCCCACGTCATTAGGGTCGGAGTAGTAACTCTAACTCTCTTTTTAAGTTGATTCATGTAGACATTTGGGGTCCAAGTCGTGTTCCTGATCACCAAGGACGCCGGTTTTATCATGTCGTTGTAGACGATTTTTTTTGTTGTCGTGAGTTTTCTTTTAAAAAAATAAGTCTGAGGTTGGTACTATGATAAAATCTTTTATAAATGAAGTAAAGAATATTTTTTCCTCTATAGTTAAATTTGTTCGAACTGACAACACCTTGGAATTTTGTACTTGTGAGCTTTCGCATTTCTTCTCATCACTTGGCATCATTCATCAAACTTCATGTGCTTATACGTCTCAACAAAATGGTATTGTTGAACGTAAGCACCATCACTTGCTTGATGTGACTCAGACTCTTCTCATTCAGAGTCGTGCTCCATATTCGTTTTGGGGAGATGTGGTTCTTACTGCTTGTTATTTAGTGAATCACATGCCTTCTTCTATATTGGGTGAGAAAATATCATTCTCCTTTGCTTTTCCAGAGAATGATTTGTTCTCACTCCTTGTGTATTTGGTTCTATCGCCTTTGTGCATCACTTGTCGCCTGATCTTGACAAGCTCTCTCCTAGAGCTATCAAATGTGTTTTTATGGGGTATCACGGGGTACAGAAGGGATATAGATGTTATGATCCTCTTCGTAAGAAGTACTACGCCAACACTTATGTCACTTTTTTTACTTATGTCACTTTTTTGTGCATGTGATGTATTATTATCCTACAAGTGACATATTAACTCCATTAGATTATGGAGAAGAGGTCTACTTGCCACCACCTCTTACTACCATAATCACATCAACAGCTCCATCTATTGTCTCACCACCACCAACTCCTCCAGTACCACCACCACCACCTCTTACCAGTACCCTAGCTTCGTTCTTCCCACGATTTATGTTCATAGGCCATCCTCTACTCATGGACCTCCCCAATCGTCCAGCATGTCCTAGGTATTTTTTGAACATATTGTTTCTACTGACGACCCTCGAGATTTGTCTTTGCAGTCAACTACTGCATCGTCTGAGTAGGTGTCTTTACAGGAGGCTGGTATAAACATTGAGAAGATCTCTGATGACCTGGATGTGCATGTTGTAGTTAGAAAACAGAAGCGTACGTGTACATCGTATCCTCTTGCTTCATATGGTTCTTTTGACTGCTTAACTGCGGATTTCATGAAGTTTGCAGTTGGACTTTCAACCGTGGAAATTCCATGGACTTACCAGGAGGATTTGTGAGATAGTCAGTGGCATCTTGTCATGGAAGAGGAGATGGTCGCGTTGCAATCACGTGGCAACTGGAATTTAGTTCCATCTCCTTCAGGAATTTCTATTATCAGTTGCAAGTGGGTGCTCATGGTGAAACACCATGCAGATGGCATCGCTACAAGGCCAAATTGGTTACACATGGGTTCACCCAGACATATGGGGTGGACTATCTGGACACATACTCTTCAGTTGCTCGTCACTCCACTCTTTAGGTTCTTCTTACTATTGTTGTAGTATGTAATTGAAATGTCCGTTCCCGATGATCCAGGATACCTGTTTACACAGCACTCATAGTATCATATTCGCTGTATATCGCATTAGGTTGTCGAAAACTAGGAAAAATTTTGCGCATTCACGAATGACATTCACATTTAACTAACAAGCCACAAAACTACAATATGTCACCAATTATATTGCACAAATTTCCATAACATTTAACATGTAATAACAGAAAATGTATATGAATCTCAAATTTTAGCAGAAGAGAAGGAAAAGCATTCATAATATCCTGAACAAAAACTATAACATGCGTACCTGATAATAGTAACTGCGGAAGCTCAGGTTCAACTCTCCCAATACCACGATGCATGTGTTTTGCCTGCAATCCATGCAATAGGGAGAAAAAGAAAATCAACGAAATGTTGAGCACATCTAATTAATTAAAAATAATAGAAAATTTTGTGGCTTCAAAAGAAAGCAAGCATGGAAGGAAATATCGCGATATATCGCCGATATATCGATATCGACATGGGACTGATATGGGCATCGATATGGCGATATATCCCGATTTCCAGGCATTTTCTTCACAAAGTTTCATCGATATGGGCGATATTTCGGTGATAGATCGTTGAAATATCGTATCGATACGATATCGATACAACCTTCCATGAAATTAAGTGAATAGGGTTTGACAATTAAATTTAGAGCTACTTGTTTTGAAACAGGTTTTCAAGTTGTTTGGTATATGAATCTTCAAACTTACTCATCCTACCTTAATTACCCAATTTAACATTTCTATATATATGTTATATGATTCTAACTAAGTTATTGCCTTTTTATTCATTACAATATACTTTTGATGGATATTGGGAATGTGAATGATAAGTTTATATTGGTGTCTTTAATAAATGCTTATGATGATCGAGGTGATCCAGATTCTTTTTCGATGTTTATGAATTACATGGATGGATCATAGTAAGTGTATATGATGATAGGTCTGGTATTTTGATTCTTTTCTACTTGAATTTCTCAAGCTTAGCAGATAGTCTGTGATCTTGGTCTGGGTAAGACCCCACACTATGACTCTAAGGAAGTAAGGAAGCCTTAGGGTTGGGGTGCCTCCGTAGGCATGCGGTGGAGTAAATGCATCCTAACTAAGTTCCCAACACGTCAACTAGCTATATCTAACAATTGTGGTAGTAGATTGAAATCTGACAAGGATGATTTTCATTAGATGGTCTTTTCTCTCTGTGGGTAACCACTGGCAGAACTGTAACTAGCTCAACTACAACCAACTCAACTGTAATCCATCTCAACTTTAGCCAAACTCATTTATGATTTATTCTAAGCTCAATTGAAACTTCTTCAAAGTCAACTGTAATTGATTCAGATGTAGTCATAGAGGATTCAAGTGTAGCAATTGCCAAGCCTATTGGTCGAACAGTAACCAAACTCAAGCGGTGATGTAGTCTCCTAAGAGACCCTTCCGTCTCACCCTCTAAGTGGAAGAGCGGTCCAATAAAGGGATAGATCTACTCCAAAACTACGTCAGTGAGACGGGTGAGAGAGACTCTTCAAAAAAATCACTTTAGAAAAACTAGCCCAATCGGTATCGGCAAAGGAGCTCGAAAACTAAAACTGAGGGTCCTCCAGCCTAGACACCCTAAAGAACAAGGGTCAACGGAACTGGTCTTTAAAAGAAAACCTATGGATCCCAGAGAGACGTAAAAACTGCGAGCGCTCGTGAAAAACCGAGAAAAAGACTGGGATCCTAGACCCGCGTACTAAACGATAGCTGTCCTAACTGGGCTTCCTATCTCCCGCCCAGTTGAGGGTCACCGCACCCTCGCACAGTCAGGTGTAAGGGTTACAGTGACTGACACTCATTATTTATCAATCATACCGAATCACCAATGCTGACTTGATTCATCATTCTTTCTTAATCCTTTCTATGGTTGACTTGTACAGATCTAGGTCTATTTTCAATAATTTTATCAATAGTGGCAATAACAGATGCAGAGGCGGTGTGGGGATTATGAGGTGGGGATAATCGTAACATGTATGGGGAGTTGCACGGTGGGGGAGAGGTGGTGTAGTGGCGGAGGGAGTTGCAAGGTGGGGAGGGTGGTGGCAAGCACGCGTGGTGGGTGGGGAGGGGGGCTACACTGTGAGGGAGAGGTTGCGTGGCAGCATTGGAAGGATTGTACGGTGGGGTTGGTGGTGGAAAACTAATGAGTTAAAGGTCGTCAGTGAGGTTGGCGGTAGTTGGGAGAAGAGAGAGAAGATGAGTGACGAAATTGGTTTTTAGGGTTATGAGGGGCGGGATAATTGGAGGAAGAATGTGGAGGTAGTAGAGGAATTGGGGAAGTTTGGAATTAGATAACAAAATAATATTAAGTTTAATATATATACGTATCAAGTTATTTATTTATTTAAGTTGTGTATTGTTGATAGCGTATGGATTTTGCAAAATTTACAGTACCTATATGATGTGTGTATAATGGACTTTAAACTATATCATGTGTATGTATGTATGTATGTTTCTAATCGAATTGTTATCGAACGAGTCCAAGTTAATTCAGATTCAATTCGTTTGAAAATCGAACTCACGAATGAAATTCATATTCGATTCATTACTTTGAATCGAACAATTTCTGAATTATAATTCAAGTGAATCCTAGATGGATTAGAATGAATCAATTCAATTAGCAACCCTAATCAAGGTAGGGCCCGAACCACCATCAATGAAAAAAGTTCCAAAAGCTCCACAGAAGCCAAAATTCAGTCTAGCCGAGATTGGGAGGAGTTGCTCCTCCAAGTATACCTCCCATTAGTTGCATCCAAAATCTCTAAAGCAATCTCAACTAGAAGGGAAGAAAATGCCTCTGACATGAGAATTGGACCCCTCTCCTTCAAATGGTCTGAGGTAAAAATCATGGCATTAAATAATCATCAATGAGCCACAAAGAATTTGGAAACATCAATTAAACGATCTGTGAATCCTCCCAAAGATCGTCACAATGAGCTTAGGTGGGGAGGTACACCAAGAGACACCAATCGCATACCTTCTATTGCATGTTCTACGACAATCGAAACTGATCTGGTCCCCAATTTCTTCCCAACATATCAAACTTTTCCTAAGTTCCATGTTAAAATATTCCCCCCTAACACTTCTAACTACACCTAAGGCTCTAAAGTCCGTCAGCTGAGGGCCAGAAACCGACCTCCACAAAACTAGATCCCATCTTTCTATATTTCTTTCTTGTAGGCATACTACGCCAACCCGTGACAAGAAAAGAAGATTTCCAAGCATGCGTCTATTCTCATGCTCGCCCAGGCCCCTAACATTCAATGTGAGCATCTTCATAATCCACTCGGATGGTTCACATGAGCATCTTCAAGTCAACAATTTGGGACTTCCATGCTTGAGTCAATCACTATGACCTCTAAAACAGAGCCAATGTCATGGATTTCTCTTCCATCTCTCTCTAGCAAGAAAATTTCAAGATCGGGTCTTGCTTGACCTTGTGGCATGGAGAAGCCCCAAAGCCAAGTGCTTGTCCTTGCTAGCCCACGCAGCTGCCAGTACCCTCATTGCTCCCCTGAACCCAACTTCCTTTGGCGTCTTAGAATCTCCAGACTTTTTAAATAAAGGCTTATGAATCTCATAAAAAATATATAGTTCGTAATAACGCTCGCAAAGGCTGGCACATCAGCTTCCCCCTAGGAGACACAAAAAAGTAACTGGCAATGAAGCCACAAAGCTTAGCACAGATTCAAGAATAAAAAGGAGAACATTCATGTAGAACAACCAATACCCGAAAAGAGCACCTAAAACCATTATCTGAACCTAAATACTCACTCAGATCTGTATAAACCCATATCCAAACTAAATCCACATGGTCTGATGGCCCCCAACACCTGATCTGATAACACTATGAGATCGAATCTGCAAGCCATCAAACGAAGGGATCCCAATCAAGGTGGCAAAAGTCAGTAGTTAGTAATCAGTCAGTCGGGTCAATGACTAAGGATTAACTGACAGCCGGACGGCTGGTTAGATTTACTTAGACATTAGTCAATTTTGTATTTTTTTCAATATTTTATATCTTAAATTATTTTTTATACATATATTCTTATATATTTACATAGATATATACATTTTATGTTAATATATTTGTTATTTTACTTCTTTTATGGATTCTCTATTCTTTACATCCTCTTTATGAAATTTACCCAACGGATCTCTCCTCTGTATATAAGAGAACCTTAAAGCCTCGTGAATAAACACATCATTTCTTTCTTCCAACATCTTATTTGAGTGACGATCCTAGGCATGGGTTTTAATACCCTACCCGTGCCTTAGACCCCCACTCGCCAGCGCTTCGCGCCTCTGCATGCCACCAAGAGTTGTCAATGCCACCGCTCCAACGTTGTCGTGCCTCCGTGTGATGCCCAACGCAACACCCAAGGCCCCTACACAACACTAACATCACCGCCCAGGGGCCTCCTGCCCCTTTGTGCATGTCGTTGTGCCTCTCCACAAAGTTGTAGCGCCTCTTCGATTGTTGTTGCGAGCTGTAGTGTGCCCTCACACGTCGTCTCGCACCTCTATGCACCTCTATGACCCTTCTCTATGCTGCAAACGGACCCCACAGATGATTCATCTCCTCTCCAATATCGAACTGTAGTCTAAAACGATCTGATTTTGATCGAAAAGGAGATTTCAGACCTATAAATAATCCTTTTTAGCCCTAGCGTGGATTGAGGAGACAAGGTTGGTTGTATATTTCTACACGTACAACAAATCCTCCATATGATCGATGTAGATTCGCTCGGATCAGTCTACTTCCCTAATCGAGTTATATATTCGGCCTTCTTTTTCATCATGTCAGAGAACAAGGGTGACATCTTTTCTTCGTCTGGTACCTTCAAGGGCTCGGCTCCTATCGTAAAGATGGATAGGACCAACTATGAGTTGTAGGCCGTGCAATTTTTTAACCCTATGCAGTACAATAACGAGGAGCACATTCTACTAAAGCCCGATCCAATGGATAAGATTGGAGACAATGCTTCATGGAAGCAAGATGACACGTACGCACGTGTTTGGTTCTCTGGGACCCTCACCGCAGAGATCGCCAACGACATTGTGAACCAACCCATTGCCAAGGCAATGTGGGATATTCTGGCAATCATGTATGCCCAAGCGAAGAACGATACCAAGATTCTTCAACTTCAGTTTGATATATATATACACGATCAATCAGAATGACTGTCCTCTGCATACCTTCTACTCATCGCATCAAGGCATGTTTGAGAAGCTCCACCACTTCATGTCGGTTACATTTCCATGGAGCACGAAATGACATACAGGAACTCTATGAGGTTGGAGTTTTCTAGGCAGCACTGGATCCAGAATAGGAGGTAGCAGAAGTACAACTTCTTACAGGAGCAATCATACCTCCCATGGAGGATGCCTATATTCATCTTGGCTAGTTTCTTATCCCACCCGCTGCCACCATATAGACCTACATAGGGATGGTTGCATCTCACAACAGAGGATGTTCTAGATAGTTCAAGGGTGTGTTCCCTGTGACAGAAGAGGTGGTTGTCAGTGTGGCCCCTGCACCTATTATCGTCATCCAGGCCACTCTGGGACACATGCTATCAGAAGCATGGATACCCTGCATATGCTCGTGTGTTAGAGCAGATTGAGCCTCCAGATACTTCAGCTCCTCAGGAAGATCCTTACCTTGATGATATTGTCTCTCGTCTGAAGGAGATACGGACTCACGTTGTTGGCACCACTACAAGTTCCTCAGATGTCGCAACAGGTGCTAGAGCCTCTTTGAGCTCCTTAGGTCTAACATATGATTCTATCAGTTGTAATAGTGCACTTGCATTGTCGTGCCATTTTTGATCCGTCTGCTCTCGTGTTACAGGACATTCTTGCCCGAGGTATGTTCTGAACATTTGAATTCTACTAATGACAATAGTGATTTGCATGTACAGCGTGAGGTGCAGGATGACCAAGATGATACATCTCCTATGAGTATTAAAGCTCTAGATGTGTCTATTGCTCTACAGAAGCAGAAGTGTGCATGTTATGCATCCTCTTACTTCTTATGTGTCATTGGATCGCCTTTCCGAAGACTATCAAAAGTTCATTCTGGGGTTGTCAACAATGGAGATACCATGTTCTTATCAGGAGGCACTGCAGAGTAGTCAGTGGCATCTAGCTATGGAAGAGGAGATGACCCCTTTACAATTCCGAGGTATGTAGAGTGTTGTGCAGGCTCCTCCAGGTGCGTCTATTGTTGAAAACAAGTGGGTATTCACTGTGAAACACCGTGTTGATGGTACAATTGACAGATATAAGGCCAGGTTGGTTGCTCGTGGGTTCACCCAAACGTATGGGGAGGACTATCAGGATACTTTTTCACCAGTTACACGTCACTCCACGTTGTGGATTCCTATTGCAGTTGATGTGGTACGTGATTGGTCACTTTTCAGTTGGATGTGAAAAATTCTTTCTTGTATCGTGATCTGCGGGAAGAAGTTTACATACATCAACTACAGGGGTTTGTTGCTGAGGGGGAGTCTAGTATGGTGTATCGAATTCACAAGGACATATATGGCCTCAAGAAGAATCTAAGGGCTTGATTTCAGAATCTCTCAAAGTTAATTGAACAAAATGGTTTTCTCAGATCTACTGCATAGCATTCTCTTTTTGTTAAGAGAACTCAGGGAGGTACAGTTGTTGCTCTGGTTTATGTTGATGACATTGTTGTTACTGGTAACGATGAATAGGGTATTCAAGCAGCTAAGGATTTCCTTGGACAATAGTTTGTGACAAAGGATCTTGGCAAGTTACGTTATTTTCTTGGCTTGGAGTTTGCAAGCAGTCAGCAGGGTATGATTATGACGCAAAGGAAGAATGTTACTGATCTTCTGGCTGACACAGGTATGACAGGATGCAGACCTGCTACTATACCAATGGATCTTAAAGCTAGACTCTATGATGATGACTCTGAGATAGATAAGAGACGGTACAGGGAGATGGTAGGAAAGTTTATATATGTTACTATTACCAGGCCTGACATATCATTTGCTGTGAGCAAAGTTAGCCAATTCATGGAGCAACCAAGACAAGTTCATATGAATGCAGTTTGTATGATCTTAAAATATCAGAAATCTTCTCTAGGTGTAGGTCTACTTTTCAAAAGAGACATGTCACTCTCAGTTACTGGATGTGCAGACACCGATTATGTTGGGTGTCCCAAGGACGGGAAGTCCACTTCAGGCTTCACTGTATTTGTTGATAGCTCATTGGTCTCATGGAAGAGTAAGAAACATACTGTAGTTGGTCGATCCAGCACTGAATTAGAATATAGGGCTATGGCCCAAGGGAGCACGGAAATGATATGGGTCAAATCCGTTCTGACTGATCTTTTAATTGAGGCGCATCTTCCAATGCACCTCAAATGTGATAATAAACCAACTCTAATCATAGCTAATAATCCAACCTTCCATGAGAGAACAAAGCACATCGAAGTTGATTGTCATTATACTTCTGACTTTATCAAAAAGGGGTTTATTTCCCCCTCCCATGTTGCTTCAGGAGAATAGATTGAAGACATGTTTACCAAGGCTCTCGTGAGGGATCATTTTCATCGCTGTTCCAAGCTGAGCATGATAGACACATATGCTCCATCTTGAGGGGGAGTGTTGAGAGAATTTTATATCTTTGTCTTTATTTATATTTCTTTATTTTTTCTGTCTTCTCCTACAATTTCTACCTAGAGCCTTTCTCCTATATAAAACGATTCTAGTTGCGTGGAATACAACGTTATTTTCACACCTTTAACACTATGCACGGTAGTACCTATAAATGTAAGAGAATAATCAAGACAATGTGTTCAATTCACCCAGTATGTGTATTAACTCTAGAACCAAGAATATCCATCAGTTATTTGTTGAACACCGTTTCCATGTTAAGGATATTAGAAGGCATATTTTAAAATCTATACAAATTATGTTTTTATATTGTTTTGAAAATGTCCATTTCCTTATTTGACTATGAGAGACCATGGTTATCAACAATGTTTGTTGTAGGAAGTTAGATGTACTTGGTGGTAGTTCCTTCTCTCAAATCATTGGTTGTGGGTTACATAATTCAAAGTTTCGATGCAAAAGTAGCTTGACTATTAGATTAGCATGTAGTTTCCATCTATAGTTCTCATTAAAACCTCTTTCTCATCCATAAACCGATTACGAAACCAGCAATATCTCGATAAAAATGGAATTTATGGAAATGGAATTAATGGTTTCACGCGTACATTCAAATCATTATTTTCCTAATAAATTATTTTGTGTCGCTGCATTTTGTTTTCAAAAATGCATAAGAAAGCACATCGCAAGGAATTTGGATGCAACGACATTAAATTATTCTTAAATTATTGTTTAGAATTGGTGGAAATCGTATGCACTTTTATGTTTAGATATAATAGGTTTGTATCATGAGTTTCTTTTTTATACAAAATCTTTAAAAATCCAGTTTGTTAACATAAATACGCTTTTTGTTTGATCAAAACTTCCTTAAAATCCATCCCTTAAAATAGCAAGGGACGTTACGAGAAGATTTCCATTTGTGCATTACCTTACTAATTTAATAGAAATAGGTTATCTTTTGTATTTAAATATCTCAAGTTTGTAGAATGAGATACTTTTTTTGTACACCAAAATCATGTAAGGATATAATATACTCACATGATATCGCCCTTCCTTTTGGTCCGAAATTTCATTAATAATCCTCCCTTAAAATTAGGAACAGATGGTTAATGCAAATCGAGTTTGTATAATAGACTGATTTTGATCATATCCGTTGAAAGTGAATCTAATAACCAAATGTCTTAGCCTTGCTTAAGGATGGAAGGACCATGTCCCATTGTAAGGCCCCCTATATGTGTATATATATCCTCTAGACTCCTCTATTCCCTATAATAAATGATGCAAACTGCAATTTGGCGTCGCGCGGGAAATAATTTGAACGGTGGGAAAGTATTTGGTAGAAGAAAAGGGAGGGGTTGAGAAGAGTAAATAAAGGGGTTGAGAAGAGAACTCGCCGAGAATACGAGAGGTTGAAGGAGGAGAACCGCGGAGATCGCGTGGAGGGAGAAGAGAGAGAGAGGGATAGAGATAAAAATCTCAACTTTAATTCATACTTAACTGAATAAAAACAATGGGCTACCCTCTCTTTATATAGGAGAGATGGGTTTACAAAATTAGTAAACTAATTTAATTTGACAACCAACTTGCCTAAACTGAGTCTAACTAATTAATTGACCCAATTTTAAATTAAAATCTACGAAATAAACGTTGAGATCACATGTGATCTCGATTATTTAATTAGACAATTATGACAACCTAAAAACGTAAATAAAATTGACTACTAATAAATTAAATAAATATGGCCCTATAATTTGGGATCACGCTGCATCAACTCTCCGCCGCTTTAAAAAAATTCGTCTCCCGACGAATTGCTCGATGTAGGCTTGGAGATCGAATCTGCAGGTTCCGCCGTCTTCTTGAAGAACTAGTGTGGAGCGAACGACGGAGTCCATACGCGGGCGTAGATGCCGCGGTTGTCGTTGTTGAAGAACATGTGCGGCGCGAATGGCGGTGTCTTCTTGATTTTGGCTTCTTCCTTGTGGTGACCGAAGAATTGATGGGGCATGAAAAACATGGCCCTCGGGGCATCCATAGTGAAGTAATAGCACAAAGAAAGGAAAAGAAAGGAAAAGAGGTGTCTAAAAAATGAAGCCATGGGGTCCTTATATAGGGAAAACCCAAGGGCCTAGTCCTATTTGGATAAGGAGGAACCCTTGATTTCCCAATTACAGCCCTCTTTTTTAAATATTTCCGCCGCCAGGGGTGTGGGCGCAACTTTCGCACCCCTTCATTATTCCTTACTCTCTTATCACATTGGACCTTTCTGCAAATAAGTATTTTTGGAAATTTCATTTTGCAATTTTTCCAACTAGTATGCCAATCCCTCAATTTCAGGGATTCATTTCCTGGAGACCACGATAGGGCGCCTTTCGTCCTCAACAAAAGGCAGCGGCGTGGGGGTTCTGCGGGGAGGGTTGGCAAGTGGCTGGCACAGGCGGAGGGGTGCGTTGGTGGGGGTTCGCACAGGTAGCGGCGCCGCAGCAGGGAGGCGGGGTGAGAGCTTTGGGGCGCGGCGGAGGGCAGGACCATTGGGCGCGGCATGGTCGCGGGTTGGCAAGGGGGGGCTGGAGGGGCGAATATCGGGAAAGAAGGAAGGGGAAGGTGCGGATTTGAGAGGGGAAGAGAAGGGATGGGAAGAGGAGGGCGCGGGAGGAAATCGGCGGGGAGGAGAAGGTAAAACGGCGGCGGTAGGGGGGTGGGTTAGGGTTACGGGGAGAGAAAAGGAAATGTCGGGGAGAGAGGGAGGGGGTGGGCCGAGAGGAGGGTGCGGGGCTGTGGTCGGTGGTGGTGCCGTGGGGGGGTATGGGGCTGTCGGAGAGGTTGTCGAGGTGGGGGTGACGGCCGCGCGGGCTGGGGAGGGTAGGGGAATTACCTGGGAAGATTGGGGTTGTGCCAGGATGACCGGAGGGGGCCACGGAAGCGATTCCGATGGCGGAATTGGTTCTGAAAATTGCTGGACAGCGAGCAGTTCTTCTTCCACGGGGCGGGTTTTGTCGTCAAACTTCGCGGCAGCGGCTTCAACGGGTGGCAGCTTCGATGGGGTGTCGCATAGGGCCTCGAAGTTGGCTACAAGGCCTCGAAACTCGGATTGGATCGTGGTTTGCAAGTGATGCAAATCACGTAACATGCGCTCCGTCTCCTTGTCGTAGGCGTCATTGGCTCGCCGCTTTCGTTCGGATGAACGATGGTATCGGTGCGGACACCGGGGCGGATCGTTAGATCGTGAGGACGATCTAAATGCCATGCTCTGATACCAAATGATGCAAACTGGAATTCGGCACGGTGCGGGAAATAGATTTGACGGTGGATTTTCGATGGTAGAAGAAAATAGATGGGTTGAGAAGAAGAAACTGGAAGGGTTGAGAAGAGAAGACACGCCGGATGCGCGAGGTTAGAGAAGAAGAACGCGTAGACCGCGAGGGGAAGAGAAAAGAGACTCGTTAGGAATACGAGGGGTTTGGGAGAAGAAGAACACGTGTAGATCACGCGGGGAGAAGGAGAGAGGGGAGAGGAGAGAGAGAGACAAATCTCTATTTTATCACATCTTGAACTGACTAAAACATTGGACCCTCATCCCTTTATATAGGAGGGATGACATTACAAGAATAGAAAATAATTTAAACCGACAACCAATTATCCTAAACTAACTCTAACTAATTAACCGACTAACTACCAAATTTGAAATTCAAATTAAGACTAATTGAGATCACACGCGATCTCTTTATTTAAAATTACGACAACTTAAAAAACGTAAATAAAATTAACGACCACAATTTAAATAATTAGACTGCCCTACATGTCGAGTCCACGCTGCATCAACTCTCCTCCGCTTTTAAAAAATTCGTCTCCCGACGAATTGCTTGAACCTTGAGGCTTGACATAAGGCACTTCATGAAATTGTGTCGACGAGCGCGTGAACGCGAATCATGAGATATGCAACTCAAATCATATTGCATCTTCCAATGCGCGACGGGATCATCGAATCGTAGGGACGATTCGGTTGCCATGTAGGGCCGCGAATCGTCGAATCTTCCAATGCTCTGATACCAAATGATGCAAACTGCAATTCGGCGTCGCGCGGGAAATAATTTGAACGGTGGGAAAATATTTGGTAGAAGAAAAGGGAGGGGTTGAGAAGAGAAAATAGAGGGGTTGAGAAGAGAACTCGCCGGGAATACGAGAGGTTGAAGGAGGAGAACCGTGGAAATCGCGTGGAGGGAGAAGAGAGAGAGAGGGATAGAAATAAAAATCTCAACTTTAATTCATACTTGACTGAATAAAAACAATGGGCTACCCTCTCTTTATATAGGAGAGATGGGTTTACAAAATTAGTAAACTAATTTAAATTGACAACCAACTTGCCTAAACTGAGTCTAACTAATTAATTGACCCAATTTTAAATTAAAATCTACGAAATAAACATTGAGATCACATGTGATCTCGATTATTTAATTAGACAATTATGACAACCTAAAAACGTAAATAAAATTGACTACTAATAAATTAAATAAACATGGCCCTATAATTTGGGATCACGCTGCATCAATGTCCCATTGTAAGGCCCCCTATATGTGTATATATATCCTCTAGACTCCTCTATTCCCTATAATAAAGAATAGTATCATCTATATACTCAAGAGATGGAATAGAAGGTCACCCTACTTAAATTTCAAACATATCCCATCGATCACAACCTATCTGGGCATTATGGTTAATGATCGATACATATGCCACAATCACAGAAAGTAAAGGTGCAAGGGGACACCCCTATCTGATGCCCTTTTGTAGCTGAAAGAAACCATACTCTTCTCAACCGAAGACAAGGACTAAAGGAGGTCGTCCTGAATCATCTTTTCATCCATTTGATCCAAGCTTTGGGGAAATCTCTCTTGACCAAGGAAGCCTTCTATGATCCTTTAGGGATCTAACTATGGGAGATTCAAAATACTCTTCCCTATTGTAAAAGAATCAATACAATAAATGTGGGCAAGTATTAATTAAAAAAATGAGACATTTACTTTTATGAGTCTTATGTTATTTTACTAGATATTTATGGATGGTGGGATCATATATTAAATTATCTGATTTAAAATTTTAGTTTTGGGTTGTATTAAATCATCAACTATAAAAATTAATCTATATTATCATCATGTTTTTTATTATTGTATTTTTATATTTTAATTAAAATATTACAAACAATATATACCCATATATACCCCTCTATTTATCCACGAAATTATTTTAGACCGCCTGACCGAATGAATATTGCATTTCAAAAACTTGCATATATCTTAAATTTTAATTTGTGCTTATTATTCCAATTTTTATTTGCCCCTCCTCCATCCTTGTGCTAAATTCAAAGGCTTAACTGGTTGCAACCTGATACATCGTCATTAGACTCCTATTGCCACACCTTCGAAGGACAGAGAGGGAATAATTGGGAAAATTGTGTGGGTATGATTTCGGTCTGAATCCTCTTCCAGTGATTTAGTTTTGTGGTTGCAAAGGAATTATGTAGGTCGTATATTGAGAATACAATACAATTTTTTTAGTAAAAAATACAATACAAATTATGGCCTTCTTATTGGAGTTCATAAAAGGGAGAGATATGTTGTGATATTTATATCTCTTTATCGTTACTTTGTAATTTTCTATTTCTTTCGTCTCTTTATGTAATTTTCCTTTAGAGCTTTTCTCCTGTATAAGAGAGCTCTAAGGATACAGTGAATACAACTTTTCATTTTCACAATTTTCCACAAGGTATCAGAGCGACGATCCTAGACAAAGCCTGTGCCCTAGAGCCTCGCCCCACCAAAAACCCTAGTCCATACATGCCTTACTCGTGCAGCATGCGCCGCCCGCGCAGCCCGTGCCATTCGTATCGCATATCCGGCCCGAGCCACCATCTCCCGGGTACCGCCACCGATCTCGAGGATTACGGATAGCTGCCTAGTAGCGCTCAACTACGATTGTTGTCTCTCGGCCGTTGTTGCCGATCTCGAGGGTTGCGAGTCTGCCATTGCGCCATCGACGGTTGCTCCTGTCCGCCATCTCCAGCTAGGCTCGTTCTTAGGTTTCTAGGGTGTGATGTAATCATCTAAAATATCTTAGTTACCCAAAGGAACCTCCAAAGAATGGAAGAGGTTGTGGTATGAGTATACTCACAACCATCTTCCCATATGTCAGTTTAGACACAGGTCTTTCTCGTTGCAGACCCAACCTTGGAGATAGTTGTCATGTCAAACAACAAAGCGAATGTTCCATCCCTGGGTGCATTCAAAGGTTCAACATTCATCGTGAAGATGGATGGAACGAACTATGAACTGTGGGCCATGCAGTTCATGAGCCTAATGCAATATAATGACAAGAAGCATATCCTCACACAGGAGGAGCTTGGTGGCAAGACTGTGGTAAACGCCTCATGGGAGGCAGACGACGCTTATGCACATGTGTGGCTTTCTGGGATGGTGTCCATGGAAATAGCCAATGATATACTGAGTCAGCCCACGACGAAGGCTATGTGGGACATACTCGTTGCTACATACTCTCCGGAGAAGAACGAGTTGAAGATTCTGCAACTTCAGCATGACATCTTCACGACGAAGCAGAATGATCGTTCTCTCCATACCCTTTACACTTCTCTGAGCGGTCTGTTTGAAAAGTTGCATGGTTACATTCCCTTGACTGTCACACCAGAGCAGCTCAAGGCATATAGGGATTTCGTGATGACCAGAGTGTTTCTAACAGCAATCGACTCCGAGTATGATACTGCTAGAGCACATATTCTTATTGTGGTCACCATGCCTCCAATGGAGGAGGCATATCATAGATTGAGCAGGCTCTCCATACCTTCTGGTGGTACTTAGTTGCCTCAGACATCTTCAGCCATGGCAACATCTCGTGGTAGGGGGAGCTCTACACAGTATCGTGGATGAGGTGGTCATAGCAGGGGGAGGGGATAGTCAGACACCTTGTCATCTTTGTACCTATTGCCATAAGCCAGGTCACTCTGAGGAAACATGGGTTTCTAACTTCAGCACGTGTGGCAGAATAGATCCAGCAGGTTGGTAGTTCTTCACTTGCATCTGATCAGAGATTTGATGAACTAGTAGCACGGCTCAGGGAGATTATGCATGCTCCTGGGTCAACTAGCTGTCCGTCAGGATCATCATAGGTAGCAGCCTCAACATCTGCGTCCACATCAAGTATAGCATATGCTTTTACTAGTTGTTAGTACAGGGAAGATTTTTCAGAATCGATTATGTAATCAGGAGCTTCCCATCATCTATATGGTGACAGAGGACAGTTTAGTACTTATAGCCCAACTCAATCAGGTAGATCAATTGTTAGCATATGGGACACACTCTCCCATTACTGGTCAGGGGGAGGTGCAGTTAGCTCCTGCATTACGGCTTCAGAACGCTCTCTACGCTCCTGAATTTTCTACGAATTTATTATCCATTAGTCAAATCACCAAGGATTTACATTGTTGTACCATATTTGACCCTTCTGCTCTTGTGTTTCAAGACATTCTTACAGGGAGGGTGACTGGATCTGGCCGTGAGCAAGGATGCCTCTACAGACTGGTGCAATCAGCTTATATTAGTGCCTCTTCTCTTCACACCGAATATGTTTCTCCCTATGTGTGGCATGTCGGTTTGATCATCTTCCTCTACAAAAATTGTGTCACGTTCTTCCTCAGATCTCCCCTTTCTCTACTTTTAGTACGAGGTCTGCCAGCTTGGGAAGCATCGTCAGTCCACATTCCAGAGTCGTCAGGATCGAAGTAGTCATAGTCTTTTTGAGTTGATTCATTTTGATATTTAGGGTCCTAGTCATGTCCCATATCATCAGGGACATAGGTTTTATCTTGTTGCAATCAATGGGTTCTCTAGATTGTCTTGGGTATTTCTTCTTAAGAACAAGTCTGATGATGGTCAAGTTATTCAATCCTTTATTAATGAAATAAGAAATGTATTTTCTGCAAATGTCAACTTCATACGATCTAATATTACACTTGAATTCTACAGTACTCAACTTTCTCAGTTTCTTAGATCCTATGATATTGTGCATTAGACATCTTGTGCGTATACTTCTCAGCAGAATGGGTGGTTGCGCAAATACACTGCCATCTTTTAGATGTTACCGAGACTCTTTTGATCCAGATCCGTGCTCCTCATTCGTACGGGGGGGATGCGGTTCTCACTACGTGTTACCTGGTAAATCGTATGCCCTTATCAGTTCTGGAGGAGAAGATCTTGTTCTCGAGTGTGTTTCCCGAAACGAAACTTTTCTCTCTCACTCCTCGTGTTTTTGGATCGGTTGCTTTTGTTCATCAGATGTCTCTAGGTCATGACAAGCTCTCTCCTAGAGCTATTAAGTGTGTTTGTTTGTTGGGTATCACAAGACCCAAGAGGGATATTGTTGCTTTGACCCTGTTTGACGGAGGTAGTATGTTAATACATATGTCACCTTCTTTGAGTCCATTATGTATTTCTCTCCTACAGGTAACAAGCTCGTTCCTTCAAAGAGTGCAGAAGAGGTATATATGTCTCTACCTCCGGTTTCACCTGCTCCAGGCGACACTACACCACCACCACCACCCTCTCCTCCACCGTCACCTCCACCACAACCTCCTCCACCCATGGAAGGCCGTATCCCGATATATCGGCGATATATCGGTATCGACAGGTCACCGATATATCGCCGATATGTCCGATATCGGGTATCGACAGGCAAAAAAGGCGAGTTGAATCCCGATGTCGGCGATATGGCGTCGGCGATATATCGGTATCGACATGGTACCGATATCGATACCGATATCGATATGCCCTTCCATGCCTCCACCTCCTGATATGTTGCTTTGACCCTGTTTGACGGAGGTAGTATGTTAATGCATATGTCACCTTCTTTGAGTCCATTATGTATTTCTCTCCTACAGGTAACAAGCTCGTTCCTTCAAAGAGTGCAGAAGAGGTATATATGCCTCTACCTCCGGTTTCACCTGCTCTAGGCGACACTACACCACCACCACCACCCTCTCCTCCACCGTCATCTCCACCACAACCTACTCCACCTCCTGACATGTCTACTTTCTTTTTGTAGGTTTACTAGTGCCATCCCCGTGCTCATGTGCCTCCTCCATCATCCAACATGCCCAAGGTATGTTCTGAGCGTTTTAGTTCTAATAGCACTGGTGATTTGAGTGTGCAACTTGAGGTGCATGATGTCATACTGAGGATACTGCGGACTTGGATGTGCCTATTGCTCTACAGAGGAAGAGACGTGCATGCACTATGCATCTTCTTGCTTCTCATATTTCCTTGGCACGACTATCTGAGGATTTTCAAAGGTTTATTGTTGGATTGTCAACTGTGGAAATACCACGGTCCTATCAGGAAGCATTTTTTTTAAATCCAGAAGCAAGGGGGATACACTCGACGGTGCATGCCCCAAAAATTTATTCAACATAAACAGGGGAAAGAGGAAAAAGAAACAATCACACTACAGAACCATTACAACGCCCAATCCCCCACCAGGTGTTTAGCAAAAAACCCCACATTCTCCTTATAGAACCTTTGGCCCGAGAATAGCAACTCATTCCTTCCCCGCCATATCGCCCACAGCACGACCACCGGATACAACATCTCCATCACCGGCCTCCCCTTATTAGCCTGAAGCGAAGACCTGAACGACTGGAGGTCATTAGTGCAGCACCATTCCAAGCCAACCCCCTGCCACACCTCAATCACCTTGGGGCATAAAAAGAAGAGATGCTCCACGGATTCAATCGCCGCATTGCAAAGTAGGCATCTGTCATATATGATACCTAAAAGCCTGGCACAACGGTCTCTCGTCATCAACCTATGCCTCCGTAGCAGCCACAAGAAGAAGTCAACCCGCTCTGGAAGCTTGAGAGCCCACAGAAAGGCACAATCCCGTATAATACCCTCCGACTGCGACGACGGTGGCCGGGAGATAGCCCCAAAGGCCTTCTTGACCGTGAACGGGGTCTCCCACCAGCACCAGTGATTGCGCCCCACTGTAGGGTGCCCAACCTCCCTCACAACCTCGAGTAAAGCCAAGAATTCCTCCAATCTCTGATCAGAGAAGTTCGCGGAAAACCTTGGGCACCAATTCCCATCCATCCAGCAGGCCGCAACCGAACACGATTTATCATCAGCCAAAGCAAATAATCGTGGGAAGCGAGAGCAAAGGGCTCCCCCTCCCGCCCAATCCTCCGTCCAGAAGGAGGACTCCCCCCCCCCACCAAGGACCGGTCTGAACAGCGCGATATTCTTCCAAAACACCTCCACAACCCCCCTCCAAAACATGGTGGGGAGGCAACACGAGAGATCTGCGAAGGCAAGCCTCCCCCCACATCATATATCCTCCGCACCACATTGCAGCATAGATCCTCCCCCGGCCTCCAAATCCTCCACGCCCACTTAAGGAGCAAGGCATCATTCATTTGCGCGATCGACTTGATACCCAGCCCCCCCTAATCCTTCCCGTAGGTAATATCTTCCCACCCAACCAAGTGGATCCCCTTCGACCCCCCCCCCGCTTCCCCCACAAGAAGGCGCGCATACGCTTCTCCAGCCGAGACTTGATTCCCTCGGGCATCCTATCAGGAAGCATTGCAGAGTAGTCTGTGGCATCTGGAGATGGAGGAGGAGATGGCAACTTTACAGTCTCGTGGTACGTGGAGTGTAGTACCAGCTCCTCCAGGAGCATCTGTTGTTGACAATAAATGGGTATTTACAGTGAAACACCAACAGATGGTTCTGTGGACAGATATAAGGCCAAATTGGTTGCTCGTGGATTCACCCCAAACTTATGGGATAGATTATCATGACACCTTTTCTCCAGTTGTGTGTCATTCTATACTGCGGATTCTTATTATTTTTGATGTGGTAAAGGACTGGCCGCTTTTCCAATTAGATGTCAAGAATGCCTTCTTGTATGGAGATCTGCAAGAGAAAGTTTATATGCAGCAACCACCAAGGTTTACTGCTGAGGGGGAATCCAGTATGGTGTGTAAACCCCACAAGGCCATATATGGCCTTAAGCAAAGTCCAAGGGCTTGGTTCCAGAAGCTCTCGAAGTTGATTGAAGTTTGAACAACAGAGATTCGTCAGATCGACTGCAGATCACTCTCTTTTTGTTAAGAGAACCCAAAGAAGTAATGCTTCTATTTGGGGCTATGTTGATGATATTATTGTTACAGTCAGTGATGACCAAAGAATTCATGCAACTAACGATTTCCTTGGACAACAGTTTGTGACCAAGGACCTTGGCAAGCTGCGTTATTTTCTTGGCCTAGAATTTGCAAGAAATCTGCATATGTCATTGATCTTCTATCTGAGATGGGCATGACAAGATGTAGACATGCTACTGCTCCAATGGACCTCAATGCTAGGCTCTATGATGATGAATCCACGGAGGTGGATAAGATACAGTACAGAGAGCCGATAGGGAAGCTGTTGTACGTCACTATTACCAGACATGATATATCATTTGCTATCAGCAGGGTCAACCACTTTATGGAGCAGGCTAGCAGCCTAGGCATGCTCACATGGATGTAGTCAACATGATCTAGAGGTATCTAAAGTCTTCTCCAAGTGCCTCATGAGGGATACGTCTCCTCACAGTTTCTGAATGTATAGACGCAGATTATGTTGGATGTCCCAAGGACAGGAAGTCTACTTCAGGCTTCACTGTGTTTGTGGGCAGCTCGCTAGTATTATGGAAGAGTAAGAAACAGACAGTTGTAGCTAGATCTAGCGTTGAATCATAGTATAGGTCCTTGGTCCAAGGGAGCAAAGAAATTATGTAGGTCATGTCCGTTCTGACTGACCTAACTATTGAGGTGCCTCCTCCTACGCACCTCAAATGTGATAATCAAGCTGCTTTATTCATAGCTAATAATCCAACCTTCCATAAACGAACACAGTACATTGAGGTTGATTGCTATTGCACTCGTGATTTAATCTAGAAAGGGTTTATATTCACTTATCATGTTGATTCAGGGGATCAGATTGCTGACATGTTTACCAAAGCCCTTACAAAGAGCCCTTTCCACCGTTGTTCCAAGTTAAGCATGATATATATATATGCTCCAGCTTGAGGGGGATGTTGAGATATTTATATCTCTTTATCTTTACAATGTAATTTTCTATTTCTTTCGTATCTTTATATAATTTTCCCTTAGAGGTTTTCTCTTATATAAGAGAGCTCTAGGGCTATGGTGGATGTGCGATGAAACCACATGATCCAAGAACGGTTCTCGGATCGTTTCATCTATAACCACAACAAGTATAAAGGAATACCTCTTGAAGTGTGGTTGATCAATTCTCTAAGAGAAGAGACCTCCCGTTTCAAGTCCGATCGTCGGAGAGATTGCTTGCGAGCGCGGGGATGAACCGCGTAGTCCCTCGCAATCCAACAAGATGATCCAAGCATGGTTGCTCCTGATCTCGTCGTACGAGATCGAACGTCTCCTTCGTGAGCGTAGTACTTCAAGAAGACGGAGAACCGACTTTCCACAAGATATAACACCAATCCTCTTGCATTGATTTGATTTTGTGGTTGTAGAGAATGATGTAGGCCGTACATTGAGAATACAATCCAATTATGGCCTTCTTACCGGAGTTTATCAGAGGGAGAGATATGCCACCAATCTGTGTAACTTATTTGATTTTATACGATATTTGGATGATCATTAACTTCCAATGGTCACTAAAAAACCAATAGCACTTTCTATATACTTAAAACCCACTATAATGTGTCTTGTAATTTAGAAAAGGTAGCAGTGTTAGAAAATAGAAAATATGAAAGCTAAACGATAAACAGAACAAAAATTAGGAAGATAAATATGAAAACACAAAGGATTTTTTACGTGGAACCCTACTCCCTAAGGAGAGGGATGAAACCACGGGAGAAACATCAAAGGGGCGGATATTGCATTCCTTTTTCTCATCTGACTACAGGGATGTGGGGCTCTATATATAGCACTCACGAAGTCTCCATATCTCCAAACTGGTAGATGTGGGGACTAAATTCTGGATGGGGTAAATGGATCCTGGATGTATCCATTTATCCATGGAAGGCCATATCGGCGATATATCGCCAATATATCGATATCGAGACGAGACCGATATGGGTATCAATATGGCGATATTTCCTCCTTTTCAGGCATTTCCTTCACAAAAGAGCGTTGATAATATTGAATCAACACGATATCGAAATCGATATGGCCTTCCGTACATTTATCCATCGACATTATAAAAGGCGCACAACCAAATAATCCAATACTCCCCCTCAAGCTGGAGCATACAATGCTCAGCTTGGACAAACCAGAAAGAAACTCAACTCACACTACATGACACTACAGACAATATCAACTCAACGCGCACAACTGTCAGCTGTTGTTGAGGGCGTTGCTTCTCATGCCATGTAGGTGAGGAGGACGAACGAGCTGGAGTGTAAGTCAATTGAATCTCCTCATCGGAGAGCATGTGCTCTATACTGCGCCTGTCAAAGACACTGCAATTGAAATGAGTCTCCTTGTCGGAGTACTCTGGCCCGCCACAATAATGTGGACAACTGCTCCATCTCTGAAAAGGGCCAAATTGAAAAAGGCGGTGGAAGTGAAATCCTCATCGGAGTCCACGGTCGCTAAAGAATGGAGTCTGAAAAGTCTCCTCGTTGGAGAACTGGGTCCCTCCCATCTGGCACAGAGAATGGTACTCTACTTTGGAGTCCCTATGAAACCACATGAAAACCCTTGCCCACATGGCATAGGGAGTGGTCCTCTCGTATGGAGTCCATATGACTCATATGAAAACTCTGGTCGATAAAACAAGAAGATGATACGGACCACACAAAAGATAGCATACATGTGAACAACTGAAAGAAGACCGCATACATGTGTGCGTCTGAAAAAGAAAACTCGGAAATATCTGACGTCAAGTCTGAGTAACTGTTGAATTGTAGAGTCTGGACAACTGAATGGGCATCGGGACTGTTATCTGAAATATGTCTCTGAACCGGTACTGGAATCTGAATCGTCAGAGAACTCCACACATACTCCCTCTTTCTCTCATACTTGTCGGAAAACATGGATGTCGACTAAGTTGGGAGAAGACAAAGAAATTGGAAGAAATAAAACACGAAACTTGCGGGCTTTTTGTTAATATTATATTTTTTTAATAGCCGCCATGATTATTTTTAACATAAGCCGTTCATTTTTTTCGATTTTTCAAATTATTTTCATTTTTTTGAAATATTTTTTAAACCGTTAACATTTTTATGGTTTGCCCTTTTTTTTAATACTTGCGTACAACTTTTTTTATGCATGTGCCTTTTTCTCGAAACAAATGCCTCCTCCTTCCCCCATCCTTTTTTTACTAAATATATCGTCCCCAAAAGGGCCCAATATTATGCACTGGACCCGACTAATAATTTTTTAAAAAAAAAATAACAGCCAAAAGAAGTGGGGGCATTAAAGGGCTATCACCCCCCCCCCAATTTCCACGCATCTTAGGGTTCCCGATTGGAAATTATTTTTTTAAATGAGCGCTGCCCCCCTTTAGGGTTCCCCATTGTGGGAACCATCCAATCAAATAAGTTGTCGCCCCCTTTTGGGGGTTTCTTTTTTTTTTTTGAGGCTCAAAGAAAGGGGGGAAGCACTCGTTGGTGCTCGCCCCATTTATGTATTAACTAAAAACTGGAAAGGCGAGATATACTTACAATGGGAAGAAGGGAGAGAAAGACGCAGAAGGAAATTAGTATACAAGAGAGGAATTCGGCAAACAGCCTAGGGGTTTCTTGCTCTACAGCCTGGGGCGACCATGGGGAATGGGGGATCGAAAATGGCGCGCGAGGTCTCGCGCGAGGAGGGTGCACGGCGCGTCGCTGAACTGGAGGAGGAGAGGAGCTCGGGGCGCACGAGGGAGGAAGAGGATAGAGCACCGCCAGCAATGCTTCTTGCTAAAGCCATGGAGGAGCGGGACTCGTCGCCTCCTAATGTGGACATGTGTTGTTGGCGTGATATCGAAGACGCGTGAAGAAGCCCCAAACCTGGGAGTTAGCGCCACCTGGAATAGAGACGATACTTCTTCCTCGGAAACGTGCAAAGACATGGAGGGTTGCGCGAGAGGCAGGTGCCTCCTAGAGCGATCGCTCCTGCTAGGCCTGGAGGCGCTGCACGTTTGTGGAGGTTGATATTGGAGCCTCGGCAGACTGGAAATGTGCTAGAGAAGTCGCTGCCAGGAGGTGCGCCGCAACCTGGATGCCTGGACGTTGGTGTGGATCCACGCTGACAAAAAAAGAGGAAGATGCGCGAGTACCTCCTGGAGAACTGGAGCTTCCAGGAACCGATGAAGGAGGAGCCCTGAGGGTTCCGCCTGGAAGGGCCGCTCTCGCTTTTTCTTTTTTTTATGTCATAGCCTGGTTGTGCGGCCTGGAGATGGGTTGGATGCTACAACTTGGTTAGACGCCTAGATAGGCGCGACAAGGTTCTCCAAGGGCGAGGTTCCTAGGGCTGGATTGAATATCAGATTTGCAGGCATCTCACCGCCTGGAACTGGAGATGAGGTGCGACTTGATGCTTGTTGGGTCTCGGCCAAAAGAGAATCTGGGTTACCATGCTTTTGCGATGCACAACTATGATTAGGGTTTCATCAGAAACCCTAGATGATGAATACATAATCATCAAGAACATAACTATTACAATCGAACCTCGAATAGACAAAAAACATAAAACTCCTCGAGAACCGACCCGCTCTGATACCATGTTGGAAAATAGATAATGTGGAAGCGAATGATAAACATAGCATGAACTAGAAAGATAAATATGAAGAATACAAAGGATTTTTTACGTGGAACCCTACTCCCTAAGGAGCAGGATGAAACCATGGGAGAAGCCCTCAAAGGGGTGGATATTGCATTCCTTTTTCTCATCTGACAACAGGGGCGTGGGGCTCTATATATAACACCCACGAAGTCTCCACATCTCCAACTGGTAGATATGGGACTAAACTCTGGATGGAGTAGATGGATCCTGGAGGTATCCATTTACCCATCTACATTATAAAAGGCGCACAACCAAATACTCAAACAAGCAGAAAACAAAAATTCCCACTGCAAAATTATAACAAATTATTGTACAATTTCGGGAGGTTTAGGTGTTTTCTGAAACACCTAAATGACCACGATCATTCTTACTAGTGCATAGAAAATAATAAAACTAATATATTGCACTTTTACAAAAACTATGCATGGCCACCACAAATGGGTAGAAACAGTATTATCAGGAGAATATACCATATTAGTACAGTTTTTGGGTGAGAGCCATATCGCTGGTTGCTCTTTTTCCTTCTAAAAAATATAGATTTTTTCTCTGAGATGAGAATAAACAATATTATACAGGCATAACAACTACATTGAAGCAAACTAGGCCAGTTACAAAATTCTGCAGATTCAATCATGACAAATTTATGTTCAGCAGAAAAAACTATAGGTCTATGATGCTCAAAAGAGAGCAATGATTTCAATGTATCATCAATATTCGGTGTCTTATTGCATCAAATAAAGAAAGGCCAATTTCTTTTTCTTTTTTTAGGTCGAAGAGAAACCAATTTCCCCACAAGTATTGCCCTTTCAATCTACAGCTGGCAAGGAACATTATTAATTCTTCAGTAGTATGTAGCAAGCAATGCAATTTAAAATATTAAAAGAAAGCATGCACTATCAAATTTTGTTAGCCTTCAGGGGTCAATTACAAGCCCAAATACATTATCCTATAATGCAGCAAAGGATCAGCAAAAAAATCATTGCAACTGCATGACAAACACACAGCTGATAGACAGTAATAATGGGCTTACCATCTTCCCATATTCATAAGCTTTATCTAGGAGGGATGAATATTCCAGGTCCTCAAAACACCTTTGGAGGGAAGAAAGCGGTTCATTGAAGTACACAGGAAGACATACATGTGTGAGATCCTTCCCAACGTTATCTTTGATCATTGACCATAAACTAACCCCCTTTTCCTTCTCAATAGGATCGGGAAGTTTTTTTCTTCTATCTGCATGAGGAAGAATAAAACGTCCAGCTTCAATTTCAGTATGCGACATTTTCAGCCCATACGTGCCTATTTGAAGATTATTGTTTCTATCTGTGTCCCCTATTGCAGAAACACGGTCAACACTGATATTATCAAAAGAGTCCTGCGCATCAAAGTAGCACAGCTCTTCTTCTTCAGAAAGTTCATCAAGCTCTTGCCTTTCAGCATCCTCAGATGATTCAGTTGTGCTATATTCTGGATATTAACCAACAGAAAATTCATGTATGAGTACATATGCAAACCAACAAGAAATATGCATGCAGATGTTGTATGCCGAAACTAGGTGGTCCTGGCAACGTGTTGGGATGTACAAAACATAATGGTGCAAAGTGCAACACTTGCTGGGTTGAGTGAAATTTCATCAACCAAGTGTTCTTTAGATTTAAAAACCAAAAATTAACTGGCATTTTCCCATTTTGAATCAACTTGGCCTAATTTTTTTTGCTTAATTTTATTTGATGTTTTATTATGTACTTGAAATCTTCCGACGCTGTAGAAACAACCAATAACTTTCATGTAGCAGATAAGAATGTCTTGATTGTTAAATGCTCAATGTTATTAGTTTTTCAACATAATGAAGTGACAAGTACTGCACAATTTAGATGATAGGGAGGACAAACAGCCATAACAATACCACTATATTTTCCACGTCCAAAACTAGAGAAGCCACTGTTTACCAACAGCTGTTCATGATGGGTTCCGGCAGTATCTGGATCAACTCCAGCATCCTGCATTAGATATCGTATTAAAAATATCTCAAAACAGACTATGAGTGTTATCATGTAAAAATGAGATGCAAGAAATACACAATATAATATATCTGTATGGAAGAGGGTTTACGAGATTATCACCGAATAAGCATCTTTCCCATATTGAGCACTACTTTCTTTATAAGGGTGTACACCCAAACTTTATGTACACACAAGCTCTTATTTAATTAACAGTATTTGCAAGTACAAAAACACAAAATAGCCCAAGGATAGACAACCACATTCTGTATATAGAAAAGCTCATCAGGAAACACCACTGCATTTCTCAACAGATAAAGGCCACGCAACCAACAAAGGCTTAGTCCAATCCCAATGCAACCTAAACACCACCCTACCAAAAAGCTACAGCAACTCTCCAAGCAAAATGTTTTTACCCAATCAGTTTCATATTCCTCTCCTTGGCAAACTGACACAAGAATAACAGATGCCCTTGGTCTTCGAATTCCACCTGGCAAACTGGCACAAGACATTGTCCGAATAGACTTGCCTTGTGGACTTTCGTCATTATTTTTACCTTGTGCATCAGTAAGAAAAACTTTAACCCTCGCTAGAGTCCTGATGAGTTTCCACAACTGATTACAGTCATGAAAAAGGTCTCTATCTCCAAAAAGCACATCAATAAGAATCAAGTGTACAACTGCAAAGAAATCAATGTCACCAAGCATATTTCCCTCAAAAAGTGGAAAGACAGAATCATATCTCTTGTTGAGACATCCATCAAGGTGGACCGTCCTAAATGCCCTTGAGCAGTTGACAGGGCAAGTCCCCACCATCCCCCAAATTCTCATGAGCAACTTTAACAGAAGCAACCTATTCGTCCCCTTAAGCATTTACAACACCCAACCCCCATCAATCATTGGATGCAAAATGGTGCTCCGGTCCACACGCCCCTACTCTCTTGCTCAAAGCACAAACAGAAAAAGTGCATCATGGCATCTAACCTCCGTTGCACCCCCAAGGGCACCTTAATTATAAGTAGAGCATAGAAAATAGAGATTGCAGATTTCACTGACTTCAAAGCACAAGCCTCCCAACGTGCGAGAGGCACCTCGCCTTCCACCTTGTCAGCCTTCGCTTCATCTTTTCTAGAACTGTACCCCCAATTAAATGGTAGCCTCAGATAAGAAAGTGAGTGATTTGTGTCAAGCACCCACTAAACGACCACATTCAACAACCTTGACATTGATCATTCCAAAAGAAACTTATGCGGACTTGTCTCTACTAGTCCTTAGGCGAGAAAGCTCACCAACACTCTTAACCATGGTAAAGATGCCCATAATCACCTCTGAATCACCCTCGATGAAGAAGAGGCCATGTATACTGCAGAATCAGAATAGACAACCCATGAAACCCCATTTTACCGGCCACTTACAATAGAATAATCCACAATGACAAGCAAAAGATTGCAAGTGATACAATGAGTGACGATGCCAGAGGACACCTCTGCCTAACATCCTACTATATTGAGATTGAAAGAATCCTCTTCTAGACAGTTATTCGCTAGAATTGTATACGACGTCATAGTCACACACATCTTCATCCATGTGATTCATAAGTACATAAAATCTCTCTAGTACAAAGAGCACCAAAGGAATCTCCAATCCACACTAATGTAAGACTCGGAGAAGTCTACCTTCCAAAGAAAACAATGCATTCCACTTTTCCTCCAATCTACACCATCTGAGAGTCATTACCGCCCTATCCAATATCTACATACCAAGGTGTTCAGGGCTAACGAGCATTGCCACCAACTCTCTATGTCATTAGCCAAAACCTTTGTTTACAAGGCATTTAGCACCATATATGTTTAATTATTGAAGCTATTAGTTTAAATATGCCATGTTTAAACCCTTAATAGGTATATTAGTTATTTTGTAAATATTAATTAAATGCTGCAACTAAAGATAGTAACTTAGGAATAAGTTGTTAGAGTTGGTCATCTAAAGAAACCAAAACTTTTTCTATTCATGTCATTCTTAACGCAGCCACGGTCGATCTCTAAGTCCAAGTAAATGAGGATTGTGTTAGGTAATCGACAGCCATCGAGAAATAGTCGGAGACAAATTCTTAAATAGAGTACTCAATGAGAACATTATTTAGGAATTTGTTTTATGAGTTATGACAAATTCTACCAGTGATGTGTTGCATTGCTCAAATGTAATGAGAAATTAGCAAGGGTTGTTACATAGCTGCCAGGATATTGTTAAGATAAATATATCTTTATGTCTTTTTATGTAATTTTATTTTCTCTAGGTACTTATCATGTAATTAACCCATGGGCTACTCTCCTATATAAGAGAGCCCTCGGGTACGCCCAATGCATCTGATTCATTTTCTCTCCTAGCATGGTATCGGAGCAACGATCCTAGATCGGGGTCCCAGTATCCCACCCAAAACCCTAACCCAACACCCACACGCCCCCTGCCACCGCCAGTTGTAGCCACAGAGGCTCGCGCCGCCGCCCTTGCATGCGACCCCATCAGGCGCCCCAGCCCCCCCCCCAGCGGTGCCAGCCCTAGCGGTACCAGCGGCTTTCCCCCAGTCGCCCCAGCGGCCCCGCTATTCCCTTGAGCGGCTACACAGCCCCCCCCCCTCCCCCCCCCCCCCGGGTTCGACTCCAGCGTCCCCTAGGCTGTACACGAGCGGATGCTTGCACGAGGATTAGGGATGGTTGTATGAGTCTACACATGCAACCTATCACTCATATGTTTCTGTAGACCGCCTTTTTCTTCTTCCTCCGTTGGTCTGTGGTTCTTTTTCAATCATGTCAGAGAACAAAGGTGATGTTTTCACATCTTCGAGTGCCTTCAAAGTCCTGGCCCCTATCGTGAAGATGGACGGGACCAACTATGAACTATGGTCCATGCAATTTAGAACCCTGATGCAGTGCCATAATAAGGAGCACATCCTGACAGACTCTGAGCCGAAAGACAAGACTGGAGCGAATGCGACATGGAAGCAAGATGATGCTTATGCTCGTATATGGCTCTCTGGGACCCTGACTACAGGGATCGTGAATGATATTGTGAATCAACCAACTGCAAAAGCCATGTGGGACATACTGGCTGCTACATATGGGCAGTCGAAGAATGAAAGCAAGATACTTCAGTTGCAATTCGATATTTTCTCCACCAAATAGAATGGGAGACCACTTCATGCCCATTTCTCTCATTTGTAGGGCATGTTTGAGAGATTGCATAGCTTCTTGCCAATCACAACCAGTACGGAACAACAACAGGCATATAGAAATGCCACGATGACGGGAGTTTTTCTGTCCTCCCTTGACCTTGAGTATGATGCAGCACAGCACGTACTCAACTTCTGACTGGCGAGACCATCCCACCTATGGAGGAGGTCTATAAGCGATTGAGAAGAATTACAAATGCGTCGGCGTCTACAGCACAACCTACTCCTTCTGCTACGGTTGCTACTCGAGGCAGAGGAGGATCGTCCCATTTTCGGGGGTCGTGGACCTCGTGGTCGAGGGGGAGGCAAACATCGTGGTCCTTGTACTCATTGTCACCGTCCAGACCATTCTGAGGAAACATGCTTTCACAAGCATGGTTTTCATGCCTCTGCACGTATTGCTGAACAGACTGATGCTCCATCTGCGCCTATCCCAGATACTCGATTTGACGATATTGTCTTCAGTCTTCGGGAGATGATGACTACTCTGCGCCTCAGTCTCTGGGTTCCACAGAGGCTGCCGCTTCTACCAGAGCGTTCTCTAGCACATCAGGTACTCATTATGCACTTACCAGTACTGCTTGCACAGACTTGACAGATTGGATTATGTACTCCGGGGCTTCCCATCATATGTGTGGCAATAGAATGAAGTTTACTACCTACAGAGCACTTACACCTGGCAGATCTGTTGTCATTGCCAATGCGGTTCGATTACCCATTGTTGGTTAGGGGGAGATTACCCTAACACCTTTAAGTCTTCAGAATGTCTTATATGCTCCTGACTTTCAAATGAACATGTTGTCCATTAGTCAGCTTACAAAATCAGGGAGAAGGTTTTAGAAGACTTATCTAGGGATTATAACGAAAGTGCAAATGAGATGTGGGAGGCGGCAGCATCTTGTATCCGAAGGGTAACCAAAAAGATGCTAGACGAGTTAAATGGAGGAGCTCCAGGCCAAAAGGAAGCTTGGTGGTGGAGTGGAGGGGTGCAAGAGAAGCTCAAAATTAAAAGAGCATGCTTTAAAGCTATGTCTAAGGATAGAACAGATGAAATTGTCACAAACTACAAAATAGCAAAGAAGGAAAGAAGGTTGTAAGCAAAGCTAAGTCAAAAGCTTATTAAGTTTTGTACAAAATCTCGACCCTAAGGAGGGCCATAAGGATATATTCAGGTTGGCGAGAGAAAGAAAGACCAAAAGCCTTTCTCAAGTGATATGCATTAAGGATGAGGAAGGTCGCGTGCTTGTTACTCAGAGGATATAGAGACTAGATGGAAGCAGTACTTCCATAAGCTTTTCATTAGGGGAAAGAAATAGAAAGATCACTTTGGGAGATCTAGCTAGTAGTGAAAGTTACTTGAATCGTGCAAGCTATAGATGAATACAAAGTAAAGGAGGCTTTGAAGGAAATGAGACATGGGAAAGTGTATGAACTTATGGCATTCCTAAGAAGTTTGAAGAGTTTTCGGTGAGCGTGGTTTGACTTGGCTTACAAGTTAATTCAATGTTATTTGGCGAAGCAAGAAAATACCTGAAGATTGGAGGAGGAAGCATTGTGGTACCTCTTTATAAGAACAAAGGAGACATTCAAAATTGTTCAAATTATAGAGATATCAAGCTGATGAGTCACACTATGAAAATTTGAGAACGTGTGAGTGAAGAAGGTTGAGACGGATTCATGCTAGGTCGTTCAATTATTGAAGCCATCCACTTGTTGGGAAGAACAATGGAGATTTATAGAGATAAAAGGAAGAATCTCCATATGATTTTTATTGATTTGGAGAAGGCTTATGATTCTGTCCCATGAGAGATAATGTGGAGAGTTTTGGAGAAGACACAAGTACTTGTCCTATACTTTAACCTTATAAAAGATAGTATGATAGGGCTTCATATTGTATAAAGATACAGTCTAGGAAGACTGACCATTTTGACATCAGCGTTGCTCTGCATCAAGGTTCAGCTTTGAGTCTACTCCTTTATACTTTGATTATGGATGCGTTGACAAGTCACATTCAGGACAAGATACCTTGGTGTATCTTGTTCGCTGATGATATTGTGTTGATTGATGAGACTAGAGGAGTAAATGAAAAGCTTGAGGTCTGGAGACATGCATTGGAGACTAAAGGATGTCGTATAAGTAGGACCATGACTGAATATGTGGAGTGCACTTTTATAAGAAGCAATGATGAAGATATAGGGGTGAAGATTGGTGTGATAACATTCAGAAGAGATATTCTTTTAGATACTTGGGATCTATTTTGCAACATGATGGGGAAATTGATGGAGATGTTACTAATAGAATAAATGCAGGTTGGTTAAAATGGAGAGGAGCCTATACTGTAGAGATAGAAATTATTATATGCTATGTACATGTTCGTTATTTTTATGTTCTCTCTGGACTACTATGTATTTTACCCTTAAGGTCTCTCCCTATATAAGAGAGCCTAGGGTTCCCTTGAATAATAGAACACAGACTTTTCCCAACATGGTATCAGAGCCCAAGACCTAGGGCTGCCCACCCGCTGCCCACCCCCACCCGCCGCCCACCCCCACCTCCTCGTCTCTCTCCGCCGCCGCCGCCACCTCATCGAGCCTCCCCCCCCCCCTGCCGCTTCTCTCGGCCCCTCCCCCCCCTCGCTTCTCTCGCCGCTGACCCTAGTTTCCTCCGCCATCCCCCAGCGTCGTCGGCCCCCATCGCCGTCGGCTCCCATTCCGCCGGTCTCTAGCCCCGGCGTGTTCTAGCCCGTCGCCTTTGTTTTGCTCTAGCGACACCGCTAGGGCGGTTCTTCCTGATGCCTTGAGCCTAGCCGTCTCTTCCTCAAGGTGTATGGATTTGGGTGCGTAACGTCTACATACGCACTCGAATCCTATGCAGTTTGTGAAGACTTCTGTCACTTTGTCTACAAACCCTAGTTCTTCTCCAGCGGTAATATGTCAGAATCGAATGTTGATATGCCCTCCATAGACGCATTCAAAGGTCCTGCGCCAATAGTGAAGATGGACGGGTCGAACTATGAGCTCTGGGCGATGCAGTTCATGAGTCTCATGAAGTCGAACGGTAAGAAGCACATTCTTACCGAGGATGAGCCAGCAGAGAAGACAAGGATATATGCCTCGTGGGAGGCTGATGACTCGTATGCAAAGGTCTGGGTTGTCAGGTACATTGTCGATGGAGATTGCCAATGACGTCCTCCATTAGCCCACTGCCAAGGCGATGTGGGATATTCTGGCTGCTACATATTCCTAGGTGCGAAATGAGACTAAGATGTTACAGATTCAGCATGATATATTCACGATTAAGCAGAACGGCAGACCTCTTCACTCCTTGTACACATTACTGAGGGGGATGTTTGAGAAGCTATACAGTACTATTCCACTCACTGCGACTCCTGAACAGCAGAAGACATTTCGGAATGCCACCATGGTGGGCGTTCCACTTGCGGCCCTAGATCCTGAATATGACGCCGCTCGTTCTCAGATTTTGGCCGATGCAGTTATTCCTCCAGTGGAGGATGTTTACAGGAGACTCAGTCGCATATCAGTTTCTTCCAGCTCATCTACTCCACCCCCATCGGCGATGGCAGTATCGCGTGGGAGAGGTGGTCAGTCTTCTGGCCGTGGACGTGGACCCCAGGGTAGGGGTGGTCGCTTTTAGTCAGCCGTGTTCATACTGTCACCGCACATGCCACTCGGAGGAGACATGCTACTCTAAGCATGGGTTCCCAGCATCAGCACATGTAACAGAGCACTCTCGGCAACAATTAGCATCTATTGCAGACAATCGTTTCGAGGAACTTATGGCACGTCTACGTGATATTATGCCACAATCATCTGGTGATTCTTCTGGTCGACCTTCAGATGTTGCTGCTACAGCATCTGCCAGTTCCTCTGCTGCTACTAGTACCTCAGGTAGAGCTACTGCATTTACATCTTCTCATGATATCTCTGATTGGATTATAGATTCGGGTGCCACACATCATCTCTGCCGAGATCGAGATAGACTTGAGTCCTACAGGGACATTCCTCAAGGTCGTTCAGTGCATGTCGCAGATGGTACTCATTCCCCCTGGTTGAACACGGGGAGGTCTTCCTATCTTCCACTATGCATCTACAAAATGTCCTACATACTCCTGAGTTATCGATGAATCTGTTGTCTATTAGTCAGATTACGAAGGATTTTCACTGTCGTGCTATATTTGACCCGTCTTCTCTTATTTTTCAGTGTGACAATCAAGCAGGGTGAATTGGTTATGGCTCTGAGCAGAATGGTCTATATCGGCTGGTCCGGAATTCTTATGCTGGCATCTCCTCTCATTCCGCCGACCAGTTTCTCCGTACATCTGGCATCTCCGTTTGGGTCATCTCCTGCTCCAGAAAATACGACATCTTCTGCCTCAGATCTCTCCCGGTTCTTCCTTTCGCTGTGAAGCGTGTCAGTTGGGAAAAGCATCATCGGTCGAGCTTTCCTAGTCGTCAGAGTCGGAGCAGTAACTCCCCGTTCGAGTTGTTTCATATAGATATATGGGGTCCAAGTCGTGTACCCGATCATCAGGGACACATATTTTATCTAGTTGTAGTGGATGATTTTTCTCGTGTATCTTGGGTCTTCCTTTTAAAGAATAAATCTGAAGCAGGCGATGTGATTAAGAATTTGATTAATGAAGTGCAAAATGTGTTTTCTTCTACTGTCAAATATGTTCGTACAGATAATGCTCTAGAATTCTGCATACGATCCCTCTCTCAGTTTCTTTCGTCAAAGGGCATTATTCACCAAACCACTTCTGTTTACATATCTCAGCAGAATGGTGTGGCAGAAAGAAAGCATCGCCACCTTCTTGACATTACTCGAACCCTACTGATTCAGAGTTGTGCTCCTATTTCTTTCTGGGGGGATGCTGTTCTTACCGCTTGCTACCTGCTAAATCGTATGCCATCTTCTGTTCTTGGTGAGAAAATTCCTCTCTCTATCATTTTTCCTGACAAGGAATTATTCTCACTTACTCCTCGTGTCTTTGGTACTGTGGCATTTGTTCATCTTCTGACTCCTGATGAGATGTATGCCTTACAGTCTCGTGGCACATGGACCTTGGTTATTGCTCCTCCTGATGCATCTATTGTGAGCTGTAAGTGGGTATTCACAGTTAAATACTATGCTGATGGCAGTCTAGATCGGTACAAAGCACGGTTGGTCGCGCGAGGTTTTACACAAACCTATGGTGTGGACTATATGGCCACATTTTCTCCAGTGGCTCGTCATTCTACCCTTTGCATTCTCTTATCAGTGGTTGTGGTACATGACTGGAGTATATCTCAACTAGATGTCAAGAATGCCTTCTTGTATGGAGATCTGCAGGAGGAAGTCTACATGCAGCAGCCACCAAGGTTTACTGCTGAGGGGGAGAAGCATATGGTGTGTAGACTTCACAAGGCAATTTATGGCCTCAAACAGAGTCCAAGAGCGTGGTTCCAGAAGCTTTCCAATCTGATTGAACAACAGGGATTCAAGAGGTCAAATGCAGACCACTCGTTGTTTGTTCAGAAGTCATCGGCAGGTACGGTTGTTATCATGGTCTATGTTGATGATATTCTGGTTACAGGAGATGATATTCAGGGCATAGAAAGGGCGAAAGCATTCCTACGCCATCAGTTCGCCACGAAGGATCTTGGAACCCTAAGATACTTTCTGGGGTTGGAATTTGCCAGGAATGCACAGGGTTTGGTGATGACCCAAAAGAAGTACATTACAGATTTCTTGACTGAAACAGGCATGGCTGGATGCAAACCATCAAGTATTCCCATGGATCCAAGCATGAAGTTGTATGATGATGACACTGCTGAAGTGAACAAGAGGAGATATAGAGAAATGGTGGGTAAGCTCCTTTATATTACCATAACTCGACCCGATATTACTTTTGCAGTAAGTAGGGTGAGTCAGTTTATGGAGCAGCCAAGACAAGTTCATATGGATGCTATATACATGATACTGAGGTATCTGAAGTCTTCTCCAGGTTCAGGGTTGCTGTTTCGAAAGGGCACAGATTTGTCTATCTCAGCATGTGCAGATGCCGATTATGCAGGATGCCCTAAGGATAGAAAATCAACCTCAGGATTTGCAGTTTTTGTTGGAAGCTCTCTGATTTCTTGGAAAAGCAAGAAACAAACTGTTGTGGCAAGGTCCAGTGCTGAATCCGAATATAGGACCATGGTGCAAGCAAGCACGGAGATGATGTGGGTTCGATCTGTACTAGAGGATCTACATGTAGTCGTACCTCAACCCATACAGCTTCACTGTGACAATCAGGCAGCCTTGTTCATTGCCAACAATCCAGCTTTTCATGAAAGAACCAAGCATATTGAAGTTGACTACCACTACACTAGAGACTTGATCCAGAGAGGATTGATATCTACAACTCACATGAGCTCAGGGATCAGACTGCTGATGTACTCACGAAGCCGTTGCTCAGAGGACCTTTTCAGAGATGTTCTTCCAAGCTGAGCATGATAGACATCTATGCTCCACCTTGAGGGGGACTGTAGAGATAGAAATTATTATATGCTATGTACCTGTTCGTTATTTTTATGTTCTCTCTAGACTACTATGTATTTTACCTTTAAGATCTCTCCCTATATAAGAGAGCCTAGGGTTCCCTTGAATAAGAGAACACAGACTTTTCCCACCATATACTGTTCTCTGTGATGAGAAAATTCCTTTGAAAATCAAAGCAAAGTTTTACAAAGCAGTCATGAGACTTGCTATGTTCTATGTTACTGAATGTTGGCCTGTGAACCATAGGCATGTGCAGAGAATGACGGTAGCAAAAACGAAATGCTAAGGTGGACGTATGGACACACACGTAAAAATCAGAATTGTAATGATGCAATCAAAAGGAAGTTTGGTGTAGCTCTGATCGAGGATAAGATGCGTGAAAATCACTTAAGGTGGTTTGGCCATATGCAAAGGAGATCAAGTGGTGCACGAATGAGGAGATGCAAGTTTTGGGATATTGAATCGTCTAAGAGAGGGTGAGGAAGGCCCAAGAAGTGTTGGAATGAGATTCTGCGAAGGGATCATAGTTTTTGGATCTAAGCCCGAGAATGACCCAAGATAGATCTGAATGGAGGTAAACAATCAATGTAGCCGACCCAAGATAGATCTTAGTGTGGGAAAAGGCTTTATTGTTGTTTATAAATGTGACAAAATGAGCGATATGCAAAAGCTATGAGAATGTACATAAATTACACAAGGGCTCCTTTTTTTTTGAAAGTCCAGGTTAGGGGGTAGTACTCAGCGGTACCCTCCCCATCAAAATTTATTCCAAACAAAAAACAAAAGTCAAAGCTTTACAAAAACAATACAGTAATTAACCCTCCCTTTACAAAAGCATTACAGCACCCAGTCCTCAACCAGCCTATTTGCGAAGATAATGACATTTTCCTTATAAAATCTTTGTCCGGAGAAAAGTAAATCATTTCTGCCACGCCATATCGCCCAAAGGAAAGCCATGGGCAGCAAACGATCCTTCCTCGGTCTTCCCCTACTCATGTAGAGCGAATTCCAGAACGCCTGGAACCCCTCAAAGCAGCACCAAGTAATCCCCGTATCCAGCCAAGCCTTAGAAACCACAGGGCAAGCAAAGAAAAGGTGATCCACAGTTTCGATGGCATTGTCACAGATTACGCATTTGTTCGCAATGATACCAAGAAGTTTGACGCACCGGTCGCGCGTCATGAGTCTCTTCTGCCTCAGGAGCCAAAGGAAAATCCCCACTCTTTCCGGAAGACCTACAGCCCAGATGGCAGCACAATCTCTGATCAAGGACTCCGAGTTTGCCGGTGGCGGTCTAGAGATTGCACCGTAAGCCCCCTTCACCGAGAAAGGCCCAGCTCGCCAGCACCAATGGTCTCTGCCCCCTCTTGGGGCTTCGACATTCTTCACGGCCTCAAGGAGCTCAAGGAAATCATCAAATCTTCTGTCTGAAAAATTGGCGGAGAAGGTAGGGCACCAAGAACCATCAGCCCAGCAATTTGCTACCGAGCACAACCTATCATTCGCCAGGGCAAAAAGACGAGGAAAGCGAGAACACAAGGCTCCCGCCCCCGACCAATCGTCCTCCCAAAAAGCAAAGTCATTTCCGCCCCCCAGAACCGGCTTGAACAGTGATAAATTCTTCAAAAAAGATCTCATAACGCCCCTCCAGAAAGGCGTAATCGCAACGCTACAGATTTGCTGCGACCGCGGCACCCCCTTCACACCATAAATCTCGCGGATCGTCGGACAGACAAGATCATCTCCCGGGCCCCAAACTCTGCTAGCCCATTTAAGCAAGAGCGCCTCATTCATTTGCTCCAAAGATCTGACCCCCAGACCCTCCAAAACCTTCGTACGTTGGATATCCTCCCGGCTCACCAAGTGGATCCCCCCTCACCCAGTAGTCTCGTTGCCCCATAAAAAGCCGCACATCTTTTTCTCCAGCCTCGCGCGGATCCACTTCGGGATCTTGCGAGAAGCAAGGAAATAAATAGGGATGGCAGACAGAACGGCCTTGAGTAGAACCAGCCTACCTCCTTTCGACAAGATAGAAGCCTTCCAGCCCGCCAACTTCGATTCCACCTTCTCCACCACTCTCAGCCAATCACGTAGCCGCGCCCTCCCCAGCGTCAGAGGCATCCCCAAGTAGTCAATTGGTAGGGCATCACGCGCAGACACCAAGGCCGCTGTCAAACCTTCCACCATACTCACCGTCGCACCAAAGGGGACAAAAAAGAGATTTGTTGTCATTCTTGCATAAGCCCGACAGCTCAGAGAAAACATCAAGCGTCGTCGCCATGCCGATAGCCTCCTCGACCTCCCCTCAATGAGAAAGAGAGTGTCGTCCGCATACTGGATAATAGGAATTCGCAGTTCGCCCCTAGAGTAGCCACGAGATAGGCCATGATGAACCACCCCCTCCGCCATATCCGCCATGACGTCCGCCGCAAGAATGAAAAGCATAGGTGCAAAGGGGCACCCCTGGCGTACACCTTTGCGAGGTTGGATCCAACCCCCCTCCGGTCTGCCATTGATAAGCACCGAAAAAGACGCCGTGGAGATGCAGCGCCTCATCCACGAAATCCACGCATCAGGGAAGCGCAATCTCCTCAAAACCGACCATAAGAATCTCCAATCAAGGCTATCGAAAGCCTTGGCAAAGTCCACCTTCCACAAGATTCCGCTCGTTCCCCTTCTCCGCCAATCAGCAATGATTTCAGATGCAAGAGTTGTACAATCCGAGATCTGACGACCCGGAATGAAAGCGGATTGGCTCGGAGAAACCAATCCGCCAAGGACGTTAACCAGCCTAGAAGCAAGGACCTTTGCTACAATGAGATAGAGGGCATTTGAAATAGCAATTGGGCGATAGTCCCCGATCGAGCTCGGCGCCAAGCCCTTGGGGATCAGCACAAGCAGCGCCCTGTTAATACGGTCAAATCCCAGGTTCCCATGGCAGAATTCTATCATCACCTCAAGCACCTCGGGTCCAACAAGGTCCCAAAAGTCTCTATAAAAAGAAACCGGAAAGCCATCAGGGCCAAGTACGGCGTCCAAGTTAAGATCCCAGACAGCATCCATAATCTCCTCAAGGGTGACATCACGGACAAGAATATCCGAGGCGGGGGGCTCCACGAGCCTGGAGCTGCGGCCCAACCATCTCCATCTCCGTGTAATCTTAGAAGCAAGCTTGTCCCTGAAATGATTTGCGATCGCGATGCCCATATCCCTGTTACCCTCACTTGTGACCCCATCAATATTGATGGAACAAAGAGCATTGGATCTGCGTCTACCACTAGCGATACGATGGAAATAAGCGGTATTTGCATCCCCCTCTTTAAGCCAAGAGGTCCTCGATCGCTGACGCCACTCCGTCACCCATTTCTTGTCCTCAGTAGCAACAATTCTCTGCGCCGCCAAACGCTCCTCTTGTTCGAGAGTGGTAAGACCTCTCTCGTCCTCCAGGGCGTCAAGCACCCGAACAACCTCCTCCGCACTCTTTCTGGCCGCACATCTAGCAGCCCTCGTTTCCCTTTTGAACACCGCCAGCCTGCCCCGCAGAGAGGAAAGTTTCTGGGAAAATCTATTAGCAGCCGATCCAGTAGGCGTCGTTCCCAACCAGTGTGAAGTCACAACCTCCCTGAAGCCCATCCTATAAGCCAGCATCTACACAAGGGCTCCTGAATCAATGTCTAAATCCCAAGCGATCATATCACAAATTTAATATCAAATTAACGACACTTTTAAGCTCCAATTTCAAGTTAAAGTCCAATGCACATGAAATTCCAAGTCCCCTAATACTTAATCCACATAAGTCATCAAATTAGATATTATTCACAACAAATCAGAGATCTAAATCCATAAATGAGTTCTACATGAATCGGGGATTCCAATGCCTATTTATTTGTAATTTTTGGCTCAATGTGCAATTAAATACAATTAAAACAATGTGTTTCAATTGGAAACTTCTCTGAATTACAAATAGATATCAAGATGTCCCACAACAGAAAATTAAGCAGATAGTCATGTAGAGAATAAAAATTTCTTTCAAACAAGACCAATTTCAAGGAAAATGGAGTTCAGGTGCTCAAGATATTCACAAATACAACCAAAGGCCTAATTGCAGTCAAAAACTTAATTGAAAAATAATTAAAAAATGCACGGTCAGGGGTTTATTTGCAAATAGCATAACCCGGAGGGGGGTCATGTGCAATTTAGACTTAAATGGTCCCTTCTCGACATTAAATGGAAGACGGAAAGGCATGGGCACAATTTACCCAGGCTCTACACATGAGGCATGCGTGGTTGGACCGGAGTGCAAATGAAGAGGCTCTGGGGCAGGCGATGCAATCCATGGGCTTCTTGCACGTGAGGGGAAGGCTCGCGAGAATCTTAGGTCTGAAGGTGGAGGCGCGGCTCCATATGGAAAGGCGGGGTATCTCAGGCGCTCTAATCCTGTTGGTGCAGAAGGGATGGCTCGAAGTTGATCAGCACCGTTAGATCAAAATGATTTGACAGCCGAGATCAAGCTTGGGACGATTGATGTTGATGGCTCCTCTGAAGGAGATCATACGGTCAGGGATGAAACTCCGAGGAGCCGTTAGATCGAGCTTAAACCTCGATCCAACGATACTTGTACTTCCTTCCTCCTCCATAGTGGATGGTCTCCGCGCGAAGCTCCAGTAATCCCCCTCAAGCCCTTATGTGGGTCCTATTGCTAGGATGATGGTCCAGAGGCTCGAGGGGATCCTAACGAAGATGGGTGTGATGTTGCAAGGCTCCTACGGTAGCCGAAGAGAGGTGGCGATGTGTGCTCGTCGGGGGTGAAGGAAGAGATCGGAGGGTTGTTGTGAACTCCGATTAATGAAGCTTGAGGTACCTGCAGTTCTTACGCAAACCAAAAGAGGGCGAGAAGGTATGGAATGAGGCCCCATGAAGTGGTCGAAGCGGGGGGCGATGAGCTCCATGTATGTGCAAGACCTGAAGGTGGAGCAAGGCAGAGCAGGATCTGGAGAAGGGAAGGATGGCCTATGAGGGTCAGGATAAGGTATGGGAGTTGTAGTGAAGGTAATGGAGTGGTATGGAGGTGTTGTGTAGAAGGCGGAGGCGATGGACCTAGTAGGTCTCTTCCTGTGTAAGGAGGAGATATGGCCGGAGACAGAGGAGGTGCAACGGAGTAAGAAGGTAATCACTGGTGAGTACGCAAAGATTGTGATATATGTGGAAAGGTGGGGGAGTGGTCGGGCTAACCGGAAAGTGTATATTAAGTACAAAATTAAATACGAGAAATCCCCAAGGGGGTGAGATTAGGGGCTACCTAGAGAAGCTAAGGAAGAAAAAGACGAAGTGGATGCCTATGTTGGAACTCAGAGGAAACTCCTGGTAGTCGCTCGAGGTGGACAGTTGGGCTATCGAGCTTGGGAAACACCAAAGGAGCGTGTTGTAGTAGCATAGGGTGTCTGCCGGATCTCACCAGAGAAGGTGTTGTCACTCAACCCTAGCTCATCTCTATGTCACAGGAAGGAAAGTGGTGGATCAACCTGGGAACAGAGGTGATGGTTGAAGTTTTATGTATTTGGTGGATCAACCTGGGAACAGAGGTGATGGTTGGAGTTTTATGCATCATAATTGAATTTCCCAACACGTCCATTAGCCTCTCTAACAATTGTGGTAGTACATCTTAGTCTAATAAGGATGATTTTCATAATATGGTTTTTCTCTTTGCCAGGACCTCCTAGCGAAACAGTAACTAGCTCAACAGAAACCAAGCTCAACTACAACCAACTCAACTGTAACCAAGCTCCACAAGAACAGTAAACAAAAACTCAAGTGGTGAGGAAGCCTCCTAAGAGACCCTTCTGTCTCGCCCATCTAGTGGAAGTACGGTCCAATGGAGGGCTAGGTCTACTCCAAAACTACGCCCCTGAGACAGGGAGGAGAGACTTTGCAGAACAAGTCACTCCAGAAAAACCGGTCCGTCAGGTACGGGTAAACGAGCGTGAAAAACTAAACTGAAGGCCCTCCAGCCTAAGCACCCTAAAGAACACAGGGTTACCGGAATTGGTCTAAAAGAAAATCCTATACCTTAACCTCATAAAAGATATGTATGATAGGGCTTCATCTTGTATAAAGATACAACCTAGGAAGATTGACCATTTTGACATCAACGTTGCTCTATATCAAGGTTCAGCTTTGAGTCCATTCCTTTTTACTTTGATTATGGATGTGTTGACAAGTCACATTCAGGACGAGATAAGTTGGTGTATGTTATTCGCCGATGATATTGTGTTGATTGATGAGACTAGAGGAGTAAATAAAACTTGAGTCCACTCCAAGCTTGCAAAAGTCGGCCGACTAGTCGAGTCGGGGGGGGGGGGGGGGGGGGGGGGGGGTAGCCGACTCGACTAGGTCTAGTCGGCCCATAGTCGGTCCACCCGACTAGTCGACCGACTAATCGGCCGACTTTTACAACAACCTTTTTATTTTTTTTTTGTTTTTCACTTTTTTTAAAGCAAACATATTCTAATATGCTTAATGTTATATTTAAAGTCAATTACTTCTTTTGTTTCATCATGATGTCATATAAATTGTACAAATATATGTATATACATACGAATATATGTACAAAAAACTGATTTATATATTTAAAATAATTAAAAATTCAAAACCGACTAATGACCGACTAATTCCGACTAGTCGTCCGACTGCCGACTAATCCTTAGTAGGTGACCCCGCCGACTGAATACCGACTACCGCTTTCTGCAACCTTGGTCCACTCCTTTTACTTTAATTATGGATGTGTTTCTTTATTTCTCACATTATGGATTACTTTAATTTCAAATTGCCACGTGATCTATTGATCCAAGAAACACCGTGAATTGCACGTGATTTATTGATCCAAGAACGTCAATGTCATTTTCCACTATCTATGAAATGATATTAAATACATAGAAGTCAACAGCAGACTCAATGTGCTTAAAAAACCCTTCACCCATAAAATCAAACAATAAAAGGATGGGACAATCGAAAAGAACATTGAATATCAATGTGCAATTGCTTCGAACGAACAAACATCTACCGATAACCAACATGATCACTCGTTGATAAGTATATGCATTGGAAGGATGAGTTTTAGAACGGAGGACGTTGTTGTGCAACAAATCTGATCAACTTTTGGCTTTATAGATATAACCATATAGGAGGAAATCAAAAATATCATTCTATGCATTTCTCAAGCAAATTTTATATGCATAGACAAAAAAAGGATGACGCTTTAATAAGGCAACACAAAAATAAATAATTTCAATGGTTCTGTAAAAGATGGTAGATCTTCAAGTGGATGCAAAATATCCTAATTCGGAAGATACTTCTAAGTTGTAACGCATATCTCATTTTTTTATAAATTTTGAGAGGCACTAAATTGTTGCATGATCGGTTGTTTCCCAATACCATCTCTGTTTGTGTCATGATGCACATGCAAAAATCTGAGATGTCTCATCCTCAAATGTCTAGTTGTTAGAGGAGAATATTTGGGAGAATACGACAATCTAAGCACCTTTTAATTCCAAAAAAAAGACAAATAATCTCATATATCCTAGATCTTGGACATTTGAGAGTAGAGGTCACCAACCCATAAGAATATTACTATGAATCTCTCCAACAAGTAAACAAGTAGTGACGGGAAAATACACAACGAACAAGACAAAGAGCTAAAGATAGGCCAAAACAAGCAGAAGGTGATGCATTTGACCAAAAATCTTCAATCTAACAGTCGAACTTATGGTAAACAAAAGTGACAAGCTAGATTTTCTGTTAAATCAAGGAGAATAAACTTTGTTTGATAGAAACTGGATTTAAGAAAAGAATATGCATGGAGCAATAAAGGGGGATGATTATACGTTTGATCACCAAGAATTGGAGATCAAATGCATGCACTTTGTGGCTGAAATGAAAGTTCCAACAGCTTCTTGAGCACCTCCAACTGCTGTGAATGGCTTCAACATGTAGCAGCCTCCAGCTGCTTGCCTGGACAGTAGTTGCATGGCTATTGGAGTAGTTGCAGCAGGGTTTCCAGTACTTGGAACTTGCTCCAGCAGGAGGGGTCTTCAACAGCAGCAGTAGCTGCTGCTTTATGGGCAACAGCAGAGCTGTTGGATGCTCCAACAGTTGGAAGAGAGCAGCCCTTCGGCTGGAATTTGAAGGAGGAAATTTGGGGGAAAAGTTAGAAGGCTTTGGGGATATAAATAAGAAGAGGAAGGCCATAAGATGATGACACGTGAAGATAGGAAAAAGCCAAATGGAGGGACTTGTGTTAAGACAACAGTAGCTGCTGCTGTCTATTTAAAAAAATGAATTAAATTTTTTTAAATTTTCTCTATCTCTTAATTAGAATATTGAAGTCACCCACTTTCGCATCTCGAGTGTCGGATTTTGATGTACAATATCTCGTTTTAACCGTCTCTGAATGACGATCCAAATGATGATGATATTCATATATTTCGGATCGAAGATGAATTATCGAAATTTCCGAGAAATGATCTTGGTTTGCGACTAAATTTTATGGTTCTAAATTATCAAACAACCTCCGATCGATGAACGATTGATTTCATTGGTCTTATTTTGTCAAATCGGATTTTTTAGTGGTTTCGATTTGTCTTGCAGTTTGGATTTTGCGTCACAGCTTTTTCTAATGGCACACATTACAATACAATCAACTTTTGGTCGATTGTGATCGAACGAAATTTGATCCTTGATCAATGAATCGATATGAGTTTATTCAATATTAATTAAATATTAAATATACTTTTTATTGGTATATGAACCCTAGTCGAGTCAGGTTCGAGTTATTCGGATCCAGATTCACGGTTTGAGAAAATGGAACCATTGCACGAGATGGAATGTGTAGGAGGAATCTAGGGTTCCAAGAGAGAAATCCTTGTTGCCATTTGCTAAAGAAGATGGAACCTACTGTGCCAGAACTCAAACAAACTTAAAGAACCTGTTGTTCATTACAGTAGCATATCTTTATATAAAAAATATGAACGACCCAATGTGAATCTTCCAGATTACGTAAACAAATAAAAAATATATTAAAGATGAATCTCAAAATCGACTTGGCCTAATACCATATAGAAAAATGAAATGCGGAAGCGAATCGAAGCAAGAACAAGATAAAAGGAACACTTTGATTTTACATGCAACCCTACTTCATGAGGAGCGAGATGAAACTATGGGAGAATCGCCTCAAATGGTTGATATTATATTCATTTTTCCCAGTGGATACATAGGGTGTAGGGATCTTTATATAACACCACCAAGGCACCAAACTCCCACCATCACACGATGTGGGACTAAACACATGAGCCACCAATGATATCCTTCAACACTTATGAATAAGTATGCTACGTATAAGGATTGTGGACGCACGTGGGGATGTTAGGAACTTAGCTAGGATGCAAGTACTTCAAATGCATGCCTACGGAGATACTCCAACCCTAAAGTATTAAGAGTTGTAGAATCATAGTGTGAGACACGATATGGGTTAAGACTGTAGAGTGTCGACTTACGACGATAATAAAAAGAGCTAATGAAACAAATGGAGTGTTCGGAACTTAGTTAGGATGCACGTAACTCAACGCATGCCGACGGAGGCACACCAACCCTACGGTACCAGGTACCTTAGAATCATAGCATGAGATCTGAAAATGGGTCAATGGTGATGATTATCCATAAAGCTAAAGTTTGATAACTAAATAAACACACCGTAAGAGGTTAAGTGTCAACGTCCTAGAGAACCAACTGATTGAGCTATGCAGTACCCTGATAAGGGGTGGTTTGACTTCAAGAACTAAGTTTGAATCATATGGATAAATATTGGTAATTAACAGGACATGCGATTATATAATATTACGATGATATGAGGTAGATTGAAATGATTATGAGATTTGGAATCGATTTTTAGTATCCCGAGGAAAATAAATGAAATTGTAACTTCTCTTGACTACTTGCGATTTAGATTAATATGATCAATATGTAGGATCGTATATCTTGACTTGTGTCTATGCCATGGACTTTTGCTAATGGGTAGTGGATTTGGGTGGTTCCATGACGGTTCTCGTGTGGGTTGTTATAGTTTAGCATCACATATCGGAGTTTGCCTGGGTGAGAGGATATGTATATATCAGTTAAGGCAAGACTAATAGAAATGTCCCATCTGGCAGTTGTCCTTTGAGATGAGAATGTCAAATAAACAAAATTAAAGTTATAGATTTAGATTGTTCGGGTGAGAGGATATGTCTATATCGGTTGACTACTTGCGATTTAGATTAATATGATCAATATGTAGGATCGTATACCTTGACTTGTGTCTATGCCATGGACTTTAGTCGGTGGGTAGTGGATTTGGGTGGTTCCACGATGGTTCTCGTGTGGGTTGTTATGGTTTAGCCCCACATATCAGAGTTTGCCTGGGTGAGAGGATATGTCTATATCAGTTAAGGCAAGAGAAATAGAAACGTCCCATTTGACAGTTGTCCTTTGAGATGAGAATATCAAATAAACAAAATTAAAGTTATAGTTCACTTTATGTACGTTACATGTATTATGCTTATAAGAGTAAGCATACCCGAGAGTCTGGTGCAGCTCCCGTGGTCCTAGTGAGTCCTAAATGGAGTGCTAGTTTTAGTTATGTGGGTATGTCGGTGTATTCCTTGACTCTATCGATTGAGCGTAGTGCTACTGGTACAGTTGGTTGGTCTGCGTCCATATCACAACACTCGTCGAAGTGGTGTACTTTATCATAAGGGTGTATCGGGTGCGGTCCTGTTTGGTTGAGTGTACATATTCTTGGGTATTTCCCTTATGGTAGGTAAGCCGGGAAAATGTTTTGAGGTGTTGAGGTTTGATTTGCTTGAGCCAGTTGCTCCAGTGCACAACGTGATTGTTAAGGTTTTGTATAAGTATAGGAACTCAACGATTCAGGATGACCATTTCCTTGTATTGATCTCTTATGTATGTGTTGAGGATCTCACGAACCCATATTTCTCTATCAGATCCGAGAGCTTATGGAACCATACTCTTGGACTCTGCTTAAGGCCATAGATTGTCTTGTGAAGCTTGCAAACTTTCTGACACTCCCTCTTAGCGACGAACTCAGGTGGTTGTTGCATATAGAGCTCCTCTTGTAGGCCATCATGGATATAAGTACTATACACATCTAGCTGATATAGGGGCCAATCACGTGTCACTGCAACAGAAAGAAGAATAGGCAGTGTAGAATGCATAGCCACGGGAGAGAAAGTATCATGATAGTCCACCTCATATGTCTAGGTGAACTCATGTGCCACAAGTCTCGTCTTGTAGCGATCCATGCTGCCATCTGCTTGATGCTTCACTGTAAACACACACTTGCATCCAATAACGGATGCTCTTGTATGGGTTACAACAATGTTGCACGTATCACATAACTGTAGCGCAGCCATCTCCTCATCCATAGCAAGACATCACTGACTATCTTGTAGTGCCTCCTGATATGTCAATGGTATATCTACAACTGAAAGTCCCACGACAAATCCTTAGAAGTCCTCTGAAAGTTGACCCAAGGAAACATAAGGTGCAAGAGGATACATAGCACAAGTATGTCTTTGCTTCCGCCGAGTAATAGGCACATCAAGATCACTCATCTCCTCCTGAACTTGTAAACTACCTTCCTGAGAGGGCATCTTCTCATCGTGTACATAATATTGTTGCATAAACAAATCACGAGTGACATTAGTAGAAACAATGTGCTCATTACAAACCTACAGCGTGCTGGATGATAGGGGTTGCCCATGAGCATGGGGAACAATATGAGGCCTGCGAGTAAACATCGTAAAAACTAAGTCAAGGTACTGGGTGGTGGTTAGGGGGCAGCCACAGGAGGTGTATGTATTGGAGGTAGTGGTGGAGGTGGTGGAGGCAGAGTAGGTACTGGAGGTGGTGTAGTTGTAGGAGGAGGCATGAAAACCTCTCTTCACCTAAGTCTGACGGAGTCAATTTGTCACATGTGGGAGAGACATATAATAGACTCAAAGAAGGTGACATCAACACTGACAAAGTACTAGGTACGAGAGTAGCCTAGACACACTTGACAGCTCTAGGGGAGAGTTTGTCATGACCGGACGTCAGGTTATGTAACATCTGGATCTGCACAAACCCGAACCCGACCTGATTAGGGTTCGTATAACTCAACAAAGTTATTAATCAACATTAAATAACATAAATCGATCAATTGATCGTGAATCAAAAGTCGTCGGGCAAAATCGACCAAAAATCGATCGCATCGTAATGCGTGCCCGAAAAAGCTGCGATGCAAATTCGAAAACGCAAAATAAACCGAGACCACCTAAAAATCTGAGTCGACGAAATAAGACCAACAAAATCGACCGTTCGTCGATCGGAGGTCGTTTGATATTTTAAAATCATAAAATTTAATAATCAATCAAGACTGTATCCCGTAAATTTTGAGGATTCATCTTCAATCCGAAATATATGAATATTATACTCATTTTGATCATCATTCAGAGACGATCGAAACAAGCTATTGTGCACCAAAATCCGACACTCAAGGAGCATATACGGTCAACTTTGATTTTTTAAATATAAGAGAGTTATTGTTTAAAAAAATAAATAAAAATAAAAATTTTATGTTGTACACACAGCAAGACAGCAGACTACACAAGCCAGTAACACTTGGCTTCCTATTTCTTCCCTCCACTTGGCCTTTTCTCATTTCCATTTGTTTTTTTTATTTACACATGTCATCATATGATGCAGCGTGAAACCAGAATATAGGGCTGCATATTTAATTAATATTATATGTTAATTTTATTTACGTTTATTTACGTCGTCGTATTTTTAATTAAATAAACGAGATCGCATGTGATCTCAATTAGTTGGTTAGAGATTTGAATTCTAAATTTGGTCGGTTAATTAGTTAGAGTCTATTTAGGATAATTAGTTGTCAATTTGAATTTGATTTCTATTTTTGTAATCTCATCCCTCCTATATAAAGGGATGGGGGTCCATTGGTTTTAGTCAGTTCAGGTTAATGAAAAATTCAGATCTTTATCTCTATCTCTCTCTTTCTCCCCCGCGTGGTCTACACGTGTTCTTCTCTCAACCCCTCGTATTCCCGACGAGTTTCTTCTTCTCAACCCCTCTTTTATTCTTCCACCGAAATTCCACCGTCCAAAAATTTATTTTATAGCTGTGCAAAAACCCGATCCGCATCATTTGGTATCAGAGCATGGCCTACAAATCGTCCTCACGATCTGACTATCCGTACCGACATTCGCATCGGCATGCATCAAGGGACTATCGTTCGTCCGAGCGAAAACGGCGAGCCATCGACGCCCACAACGAGAAGATGAGGAGCATGCTACTTGAGATACAAGCCAACTTCCATTCCATGTTTCGAGATCTTAGGGCTGACTTCGCATCCCTGCGCGCCAAATCAACGGTTCCAACGACATCCATCACCGGGGCCGAAGCTGAAGACGAAAATCTAGCCGTCAACGACGAACCGGCCGCTATTCAGACCATTTCGGAAGAAAACAACGACGAAACGAGGGCTGTCCATGTACTTTCAGACTTGGAAAACCCTCTAAACCCGATCTTCGACCCATCCGCAACCTTCTTGCGAACCTCCGCTGCATCCCCCGCCCCTCCGGCGACCCCCCTAGCCTCGCCGGACCCCCCCACCATCCCCATACCGCCTGCGGCTCACCCCCTGCCGCCCCCACCTGCCGCAACCCCCGCCCCTCCTCCGATAAACCCAACAACCCCTCCCACGCCCATGGCCCTTCCCCTGCACGTTGTATCCTCCCAGCCACAATCCCCAACCCCTTCCGCCACCCCCCAGGCACCCATCCTTTCCCTTGTCATCCTCCACCCCGCGATCTCCCCTCGTCCCCAGCGGACCCAGCAACAACGTCGGTCCCCATACCGCCATCCTCCTTCCCCTCGCCGGTCCCAACCCCGCGATCGCTCCCCCCCCCCCCCCGCGCGCCAACCCACGCGCCCCCGCCTCCACATCACCGCTACCTCGTCTCGCCGCAGACCATCGCAGGCCCGCACCCTCCCGCGCGCGAGCCCCAGCGCCTCCGCCTTCCCCCAGACACCACCACCTTCCTCGGCGCCGCCCCAAGTCTCCCTCGCCGCAGCGATGTAGTCGCTCCCGGTCTCCTGACCCAGACCCCCGCCGCCGCCTCTTATCATGGAGGCGTGAAACCCTAACGAGGGTTGAAGAGCTCCCTCCCGCCGAATCCCCTCAAATGAGGGAAGGGATATTTTGGATAAGTTACAACAGAGTTCCCCCTGACAAGAGTTTTTACGGAAAGGACCAAGTGCAGGATAAACCATGTTATGTAGGCATTGTAGTTGATGGGGTACGAAAATTGCCATTACACCCTCGACTGCAGAAATATTTAAAAAAGAGGGCTGAAAAGAAGAAATCTGGGGACCCTCCTTATCCAAATAGGACTAGGACCTTGGGCTTCCCCTATTTAAGGACCCCATGGCTTCATCCATTGGACACATCTCCTCCTCTCCTCTCCTTGTGTCATTGCTTTACTATGGATTCTCCAGGGGCCATGTTGTTCATGCCTCATCAATTCTTCAATCATCACAATGAGGAGACAACATTCAAGAAGACGTCGCCGTTCGCACCACACATGTTCTTCCACCACGAAGGCCGCGTCACCCACGCCCGCATGTGGATCCCGCCATTCGCTCCGCACCAATTCTTCCAGAGAATGACTGAGGACGCGGATCCAACCTCCAAACCTGCAGATCCCGCAATTCGTCGGGAGACGAATTCTTAAAAGCGGAGGAGAGTTGATGCAGCGTGAAACGAGAATACAGGGTTGCATATTTAATTAATGTTATATGTTAATTTTATTTACGTTTATTTACGTCGTCGTATTTTTAATTAAATAAACGAGATTGCCTATGATCTCAATTAGTTGGTTAGAGATTTGACTTCTAAATTTGGTAGGTTAATTAGTTAGAGTCTATTTAGGATAATTAGTTGTCAATTTGAATTTGATTTCTATTTTTGTAATCTCATCCCTCCTATATAAAGGGATGGGGGTCCATTGGTTTTAGTCAGTTCAGGTTAATGAAAAATTGAGATCTTTATCTCTATCTCTCTCTTTCTCCCCCGCGTGGTCTACACGTGTTCTTCTTCTCTCAACCCCTCATATTCCCGACGAGTTTCTTCTTCTCAACCCCTCTTTTATTCTTCCACCGAAATTCCACCGTCCAAAAATTTATTTTATCGCTGTGCAAAAACCCGATCCGCATCATCATACCAAGCCCCACTTCCCTTGTATATAACATCACACCCTCCCATCTTTCTCCCTATTTCTCTCAAACTTCTCAGCCGTAGAGTCCCCATTCTTCCTATATTTCTGCTGGAATTTGGAGCTATAGCCTCTCTCTCCATTTTCTCCAACCATAGGAGGCACCTCCTCCACATTGCTGCAGTTCCAGCTCCTGTGTTGATCAAGGCAGCCCAGTAAGCTACAGTCCAGCAACTCTAGAAGCTGCTGCAGGCTGCTCCTCCTTTCCTATTGAAGTTGAGAGCCTCTTCCAAGCAGCTAGGGTTGCTCTTCAAGCAGCTCTCTTGTAGCCATTTGCTGCATGTATGGTACTTCTCCAACATTTGGAGCAAATCCAAGGTACAATCTTCCCCTCGTCTTGCTACAATCCATGTTTTTGCACAAATATCTTTTGATCTCATATTCACATTGTTTAATGGATTTATGAAAATGCATGATTTGGCTGATGTAAATGTCCTATTTTCAAATTTAGTTATCCATTTAGTGGTTAGACCTAAAGGGAAATTATTACTCCAGTAATTAGGACCACAAATATATATAATAGAAATCCCATGTTTCATTCAAGAACATGAGATTAATGAAATTAAATTGTTGGTCCTGTTTCTATTTTTCATACCATAGTCAAAAAATTGGTGTCAAATTCCTAATGAATAAGTAGCCCTCATCTTTTAATAATTATCATGAGCAATATGTAAATCATTCAAAGTTGTCCATCTCTGCAGACATTGATTAGCTATATTCCATGATGCTCATTTTAAAGGATACACATTAACGTGATGTTGTGAATAAACATTTAGCAAATGACATCGGATTTAAGTGGAATTGAGCGAAATAGAACATCAATCTGAGTGAAATAGAATATCAATCCGTAAGGTTGGATTTTTGGAATGAGATTGACAAAGAACAGATTAACGATAACTCTGATGTAACAAAGAGGATCTACTCTCCAAGATCTGACTCTTGCGTTCTGTGTATGCTGAACCTTTATTTAATACAATAACAATGATGTCCATGCAATGATGGCATATATTAAGCCCTCAACTTTGCACATACTCTTGTTATGATTACGCCACACATATGGGAAGAAATGCTCAACATCAACACCCAAAAAAAGGGTTCATCTCAGCTCCTTTTAACTTATCTTGATTACTCTAATAAACTACTTCCACAATCGAATTCATTTGGTTGAGTGTTTCTTAGAATCCAAACAACCACCCTACACTTCTCAATAACCATAGAAGAATTTGTTATGCCTATAAAAAAATCATTATAGTCGACTCCGCCACCTATCCTTCTTGCGAAGATAAGTGTCATCTTATTATTGATTTTTTTTATAAGTACGGGATTTTTGCACATTCAAAGGAGTGCAATTTAGTTTTTTTTTAAAGTATATCTACATGGTAAATGAGGTGTAAAGTCCCTCGCTTTGGCTCAAAACTTCGTCGCGCCAGTTAAATTAGCCTTGATAATTTTTTTATATGATTTAGACTCAATTATAAGTTATATTGTTGTCGTCTGAAAAATTTTTAAAAATCAATTGTTAAATAATAGATCTCCACTTATTGCAGAACCGTATTTGTCCACATCCACTTACTAGTTGTTATCAATATGCATTCTTTCTATGGTAGTATATATGATCATACAACAAGGGACTTATAAAAAAATCGACCAATAATCGTACCACGAAATTACGAGTTAAATAAGAAAAGTAGAAATTCTAAATCATTATTGATTGAGTTCTTGACAAAAGACCTAGATCTGTACAATCATCCACAACAGAGATCGAGAAAGATTGAGGAATCAGGTCAACAATAGTAATTCAGTGAAGACTGATAAATAACGATTGACAGTAATGGTGACCCTTACACCTGACTGTGTGAGGGTGCGGTGACCCTCAACTGGGCGGGAGACAGGAAGCCCAGTTAGGGCAGCGGCCGCTTAGTGCGTGGGTCTAAGATCCCAGTCTTTTTCTCAATTTTTCGCGAGCACTCACAGTTTTTACGCCTCTCTGGGATCCACAGGTTTTCTTTTAAAGACCAGTTCCGCTAACCCTTGTTCTTTAGGGTGCCTAGGCTGGAGGACCCTCGATTTTAGTTTTTCGAGCTCGTTTGCTCGTACCGATCGGGCCGGTTTTTCTTTTAAAGAGACTTTTCCGGAGAGTCTCTCCCCATCTCAGTGATGTAGTTTTAGAGTAGACCTATCCTTCTATTGGACCGTAATTCCACTTAGAGGGCGAGACGGAAGAGCCTTTTTGTAGGATACCTCACTGCTTGAGTTTTGTTTACTTTTCGCCAGCAGACTTGGCGATGCTACATCCGAATCATCCATGTATACATCTGAATCCTCTATGGCTACATCTGAATTAGTTACAATTTAATTTGGAGTTACATTTGAGATTGGTCACAAATGAGTTTGGCTAAAGTTGAGATGAATTACAGTTGAGTTGGTTATAGTTGAGCGTAGTTTCCATTAAGCTAGTTATTGTTCCGCCAGTATTTCCTGACGAAGAGAAAAGATCAATTTATGAAAATCATCCTTATCAGACTACGAGCTACTACCACAATTGTTTGAATTAGCTAGTGGACGTGTTGGGAACTTAGTTAGGATGCATTTTACTCCACCGCATGCCTACAGAGGCACCCAACCCTAAGGCTTTCTTACTGCCTTAGAGTCATAGTGTGAGGTCCTACCTAGACCAAGACCACAGACTATCCACTAAGCTTGAGAAATTCAAAATGAAAAGAATCAAAATACCATACCCATCATATACACTTAATATGATCAATCTACATGATTCATAAACATCATTATAAACATTTAATAAAAAATATGACTAGGTAAGAGACCCCCCATCCATATTATTAAAGATCTATCAAACATGAATTAAAAACAATGTGATGGTTAAAAATAGATCATATAATCTATATATAAAAGTGTTAGAGTTGGGTAATTGGAATAGGATGGGTAAGTCAGAAGTTTCGTCTTTATAGAACTTGAAAACCTGTTTCAATGCAAGTAGTTCTAAATTTTAAAAATTGTCAAGTCCTATTTACTTGCTTTCTTTTGGAGCCACAAAATTTTCTGTTATTTCTAATTAATAAGTTGTGCTCAACATTTGTTGATGTTCTTTTCTCCCTATTCCATGGATTGCAGGCAAAATACCTGCACTAGTGTATTGGGAGAGTTGAACATCAGCTTTTGCAGTTACTATTATCAGGTACGCATGCTATCGTTTGTTCAAGATATTATATGCTTTTATTTCTCTTCTGATAAAATTGGGATACATGTATATAATGCAATTTCTGTTGTTACATGTTAACTGCTATGGAAATTTATGCAATATAATTGTGACATACTGTAGTTCTGTGGCTTATTAGTTAATTTGTGAATGTCATTCGTAAATGCAAAAAAAATCCCCTAATTTTCAGTACTCTAATGTGAGCGAACATGATACTACGGGTGATATGTAAACGGGTATTGCAGATCCGCGAAAGCGGGCCTCTCAGGTTAAGGGAGAACAAATTCTTCTCGGGAAATGTGATCAAGAAAGGAACATTTTCTCCTAAAACAGAAGATGGCATGTGATTTATCAAGTAGCAAGCGGTGAGGATCGCATCATCTAAGAAAGAGTGAGAGGGACGACTATGGATCAAAAGGGTCTGAGTCACATCAAGTAAATGATGGTGTTTGCGTTCGACAACATCGTTTTGTTGGGATGTGTAGGAACACGAGGTCTAGCGTACAATGCCAAGAGATTTGAGGAACTCAGATAGTTGTAACGTGCAAAACTCTAAGGTATTGTTAGAGTATAAAAACTTGACAATAGCAGAGAAGATGTTCTTTATTTCAATAATAAATGATTTAATAATAAATCCAACAGACTTGTTTTTTAACAAAAAAACCAAGAAAGTTTCGAATAGTCATCCACAGCAACAAGATAAAAACGGTGTCCCCGATGATCAGGAACACGACTGGGATGCCAAATATCTAAGTAAACAAGCTCAAATAACTGAAAACTGATATGACTCTGACGATCAAGAAAAAAAGAGTCATGATGCTTCCCAAGCTGGCAAGCCTCGAACTGAAAGGAAGATAACAAGGTAATCTGTGGGAGACATGACACAATTTCTGCAAAGGAAGGTAGCCAAACAGAAGATGGCACAAGTATGGTGGGACTGGTCCATTGGGAATCGTTAAGGTGCCAGCATGGGGAGGCTAGACCCATCTACAAAGGTCTCGCTACTCACAACCACATCCAATTACCTTGCTGATGAGTATGTCCTAAAGTAGAAGAGGGGTAAAAAATAGCACGACAATGCATATCCTTCATAATCTGACTAATAGAAAGCAAATTTATCTGAAAGTCGGGAGCATATAAAATATTTTGCAGGCGCATACATGGCATCAAATGCACCTCCCCATGTTCTGTGATGGGTAAGTAAACCCTGGTCACAATGATGACCCATTTACCAGGGGGTATTAGTCAGTAGAAACTAAACTATGCTCTGTCTCTACACAGATGGTGAGAAGCACCATAATCCATGATCCAATCTATCATATCTGCCTTGCTACAACTGCTACAAGCATGAACTATAGCTGAGGAGATTGAAAAGGCTCTAGTAATGAGTACAACAACTAGTGAACCTATAGACCCCGTTCGGGTGGTGGGGTACCCTTAACCCATTCCTTCTCTCTCCTATGTGGGTCCCACTTTTCTCTTTTTTAATACATTAAATAAACTATTCTCTTTTATCAATTCCATCAAAAAATAATATATTATACCATCATATCATATAAAAATTATAAACTACTCCACTTCTACTCACTTTTCCAAACTTCAATACAATCACATCACAATAACTACTCACTTTTCCAAATTTCAATACAATCATATCACAACAAACCCACAACAAATCCATCCCCAGTTTAACCCTCTATCTAAACACCAAAAAAACAAAAATGGGTTACCCTCTACCTATTTAACCTATCCTAACCCGTGTACCAAACACATTCATAGTGGTGCCGGCAGCAGGAGTCATTATCTCCCCCAGACAGAAGACAAGATCATCAAGGTATGGATTTGTCCGAGGAGCAGAATTGTCTTAATGCTCAATCTGCTCAACCACACTAGCAGATGCGAGATATACGTGTTTCTAATAGCATGCATCCTCGGAGTAAACTGGATGACGACAGTAGATGCAAGGGCTACGCTAACATCCACCTCCTCTACCGCGTAGGTCATACCCTCTGAACTATGTGAAGACTCTCCTGCCACGAGAAATACTCATCGTTGAGGAGATCTGTGTGATGGCAGCGGGTGGGATGAGAAGCATGCTGAGATGATTGTAGGCCTCCTCCATGAGGTATGATCGCACATGTAAGAAGTTATGCATGTGCTACCTCATATTCAGGATCCAAGGCAACCAAGAAAACTCCAACCATCGTGGAGTTCATGCAGGTCTTCTGTTGCCTCATGGTGTATGAAGTTGTAAAGCTTCTCAAACATGCCTCGAAGCGAAGAATAGAAGATATGTACAGGACGGTTATTATGCTTGGTCGCGTATATATCAAACTTGAGTTGAAGAATCGTATCCCCGTTCTTCACCTGGGCATACGTAGCTGCCAAAATATCCCGCAATGCCTTGACGGTGGGATGGTTCACAATGTCGTTGACAATCTCTGTGATGAGAGTCCCAGATGTTATAAAATATGAAGAATGCGGAAGCGGTTGATAAACAGAGCATAAGAAGAAAAAGATAAACATGGAACACCATGATTTTACGTGGAACCCTACTCCGTGAGGAGCGGGATGAAACCACGAGAGAAGCCCTCAAAGGGGCATATGCTTCATTGCTTTTTCTCAATGGATACAGGAGGTCTGGGGCTCCTTATATAGCCTTCCCAGAGCCTCCACGTCCCACCACTGGTCCATGTGGGACTAAACAATGGATGGGGTAAATGGATTTTCTCCAGGATCCATTTACCCTGCTACAACTCAATGGACACACAACCAAATACTCTAACTCCCCCTCAGGCTGGAGCATGCAATGCTCAGCTTTGGACAAACAGAAAGAAACTCAACTCAACACTACACTACAGACAATATCAACCCAACGCGCACATTGCTGCAGTCGAGGACGTTGCTTCTTATGACGTGCAGGTGAGGAGGATGAACGGGCTAGAGTGTGAGTCTTCTGAATCTCCTCGTAGGAGAGCATGTGCTCTGAACTGCGCCTGTCAGAGTCACTGCAACTGAAATGAGTCTTCTCGTCGGAGTACTCTGGCCCGCCACAATAATGTGGACAACTGCTCCATCTCTGAAAAGAGTCGAACTGAAAAAGGGCCGTGACTGTGCAATCCTCGTCGGAATCCACGATCGCTGGAGAATGGAGTCTGAAAATAGTCTCCTCGTCGGAGAACTGGATCTCTCCCATCTTGCTCAGAGAATGGTGTATTGCTCTGGTACCTATGGTACCACATGAAAACCCTTGCCAACATGGCATAGGGAATGGTCCTCTACTCTGGAGTCCCTATGGCTCACATGAAAACTCTGGCCTACAAAACAAGAATAATGATGGGGACTACGAACAGTTGATGGCATCTATGTGCTCATCTGAAAATGACCGCATCCATGTGCGTGTCTGAAAAAGAGTCTCTTTGGAGAACTCGAAAATGGGCCTCAACATGGAGTGCCTCGATCTTGGACTCTGACCAATCTGTCGAGTCTGAACATCTATGCATCAAACTGGGACTCGGAATCTGAACGTCGAGTCTGAAATTGCGCATGGAAAAATCTTCATCTGAAAATCGTGTAGAGTCTGAAAATCTGGACAATCTGGAGACTGGCATCTGATATCTCTGAAATCTGGAGAAGACCTGTGACTCTACACCATACTTCCCCTTTCTCCCATACTTGTCGGAAAACAGACAAATCAACAAAGTTGGGAGAAGACAACATAAATATGGGGGTAAACAAGACATGAAACTTGCGGCTTTTCATAATCAGATTTTTTTAATTGCACCCTTCTTTTCCTCCTCTCATTTTTTTTCAAAACCAGGCAGCCCACGTGGCTTTACAACAACCTCTTTAAAAAAAAGGGGGTGCCTAGGGTTCCCATCGTGGAAACCCTTTCATATCGCCAATGCCCCCGCAGGGGCTTACGTATGTCGCCGCCTCCGCTAGGTGGGCACCTCGCGTGCTTGGGAGATGGGTGTTCGCGCCTGGAGGGTGTTCGCCTGCTGGAGATGGAAGCCGCCAAGGAGAGCCGTCGCGCGAGAGATCTGGTGCGACACCGCTACGTAAGGGAAGCGTGCCGCCTCGAGATCGCCTCCGCGCCGCCTGCGCGAGACGAGAGAGAGAAGGGTTGCGCCGATATGCGCTACCGCATAGAAAGGAGAGCTCCGCCGCAGGAGCACCTGGAGAAGAGACGCGACGCCGACTGGGTCCTTCGCACGAGGAAGGAGATGGGCCCTGGGTGCTCGTGCGCGATGCGTGGAGGATCTGGAGAGGCGCGCGTGCGTTGGATCGCCAGTGCGAGGGAAGATGCCTGGATGCGCCGCCACGCGCCAGGGGGCACGCAGGGTGCGCCATGGGACTCGCCAGGGTCGATTCTCGAGGAGTTTGTCTCTTAGGCCTGGGGGGGTGCGCCATCGCCTGGAATATGGCCTGGGGCACGCCTTGCGACTGAAGGATTCTGCCTGGGGTGTTCCATTTCCTGGAATATGGCCTGGGACGACGCAACTCACATCTTCATAACTAGGGTTTCAATCAAACCCTAGAAACTTGGACAACAAAACTGAACAGGAATGATAATCTTCTAACATAATCGACTCTCGAATCTCGGACATATTGAAAAAACTAACATAAATCTTCATGAGTGAAGCCGCGAGAATCGAAACCGCTCTGATACCATGTTATAAAATATGAAGAATGCGGAAGCGATTGATAAACAGAGCATAAGAAGAAAAAGATAAACATGGAACACCATGATTTTACGTGGAACCCTACTCTGTGAGGAGCGGGATGAAACCACAGGAGAAGCCCTCAAAGGGGCATAAGCTTCATTGCTTTTTCTCAATGGATACAGGAGGTCTGGAGCTCCTTATATAGCTTTCCTAGAGCCTCCAAGTCCCACCACTGGTCCATGTGGGACTAAACACTGGATGGGGTAAATGGATCTTCTCCAGGATCCATTTACCCTGTTACAACTCAATGGGCGTACAACCAAATACTCTAACACCAGAGAACCAAACACGCGCATACGCACCACCTTATTTCCACAAAGCATTATCCCCAGTCTTACTCGTCAACTCAAACATTGTCAGAATGTGCTCCTTATTATTACACTACAAAAGGGTCAAAAAATGCATGGACCGTGACTCGCAGTTGGCCCATCCATCTTCACGGTGGGAGATGGGCCCTTCAAGGCACTGGATGAAGAGAAGATGCCATGATTGTTTTCTGACATGATAAAAAAGAAGGTCAAAATGAACTCGGTTGGGGAGTAGATCGCTCCGAGCAAGTCTACATGATCATGTAGAGGACGATTTTATGTATAAACTCATACAACCATCCTCGTCAATCCCCGAGTCATGCTAGGGACTGAAAACATGATCTTTAGGTCTGAAATCACGATTTTCGATCAAAATAAGACTGCACAACAACTATGGGCAGTGTCGGAGGGGATTTAGGATATTATCGGCAATGATAGGAGGGACCTAGAGGCAACCCAGTAGCCGCCTTGAAGGCCCTTGAGGGTCTGGCAGTGCAAGAAAAGGTCCCTGGGGGGCCTGGCGACACCGCACAGGGGTCCTAAGGGGCGGTGCAGCAATGAGCCACAGAATTGGTTGGCGATGATGCAGCAACCAACAGCGATGCTGTTAGGGCCCTCGAAGGTGTCCCGAATGGCAGCAACTTATTGGTGTTGTGCATGGTGGAGGGGCGGCATGTGGGGTTAGGGTACGAGGTACGAGAATTCCGATATAGGACCGTCTGTGAAGATGAAAGAATGAATTGCTAGTTCATGAGACCATAGGATTCTCGTATATACATAAAGAAGATAAAAAGAATAGAGAATACATAAAAGAAACAAAAAATAACAAATATCTCAACATAGTTTAATGACACACTTTTCTCATATAAGGGAATAAACAAGATGCAAACAAGTACCTCCACCTGTCCAAGCAAGCTCAGATGTCCTGAATAAAACTTCTTTATCTGTGAAAACTGTGATAGCATAATCTGCTCACAGTCATTGATAAGTGTCTCATTGAGGCCCTCTTCCAATAGACGGCTTCTAAGCTTTTCAGTTGAAAAAGAAATTTCATTAAATACTGAAGCCAGCTCACTCACTGATCTCAGAGGGTATGCACTCCTTGTAGATGTTAGCGCCGCAATCCATAAAGTGCGATCTTCCCTTGAGTCTGTCTTCAAATAGAGAGTTTTCTTAAAAGAAAATATATAGAATCTCCTCTCATCAGACATACTCTCACGAAAAGATGATATCTGCAAGAAGGATATAAAGTTCACAAAGGGTCTCAAAATCAAGACAAATAATTCTAAATTAGTGGAACAGGTAAATGAAGAAAATAGAAATGCAGCAGAAATTGTGTGTGTGTGTGTATGCAGAGTCCAGCTGTAAATTAACAAAAAGATAGTCATAAAAATATACCCACCACAAAAACACCATTCAAATTATTTCAAAAATCAAAACCAAGCCTATCCTAATATCACAAGAGATTGACTGCATGGAATCTTTTTTTAGTAACTACAAGGATTCTTTGTTGCCACTCCAAGCTGCCTTCAGCTGCAACGACATTAACTCCAAATTTCCATCTCCCACTGGAACCAAAGCTAACACCAAATGAAACCACCATACAATTGAGTCCAAATCGAACCGCGAAAGCATCAACTACCCTAGAAACATTTTTTTATGCAAAGAGGGGGAAGCATGCATATGTACTCGCCCCTATCAATTTCCTCGAAAATTAAAGTAATTACAATAACCAAGACTCGGGAAGAATCCTAACATAATGACCACATTTTCTTTATACAGAAGTTTTGCATGAAAAATAACACCATTCATGCAATCCATACGACCGAACGAGCAGAAATAGGCCTAAGCAGATCCGGGAGTGATATGAACTTGGCCTCCACCATAGAGTCTCAAAACTTCTCTGCGCACAAGGTCCACCGACAAGAAAGCCAGGGTCACCCACACATCACAGTTAGTAAAAAAGCAACGATTCATCTCCTCTTGACAGGAACCATAGAAAGAACAATCCCCATTTGAGCCTGGAAAAAACCTCAATCACCATTTCATCAAAATCCACCTATGTCGCAGCAACCATTAGAAAAAAATCTTCAAGGGAATCTTTCGTTGCCAAATAAAAGTTCAGTTACGGAAGAGATCTCGAGAATCAAGCACGGCCAATAGCAAGAGAGTCATGCATGTCCATCTTATCGTGAATTCACCGTTCCTTACACCCAGTGATCCAGACCCTTGACAAGGCCAATGATTGGGTTGAAATGCCTCCATTACACTGCTCAAAAAAAGCCAAGCATTAAGTAGGGACTACGTTCCATCCACACATGCTTCCAAAATGACAATATTTCAAAAAGAAGCCAGCGCTAGAAAATGGGAAAATTGGTCTCACAAAAGAACCATATTGATCAAGTTGTAAAGCCAGAATGAGAAGGAGCAGCCATCTTCCAAGATTGAGCATAGATAAACCGGGAACCCCAGAAAGACGGAGCACATACCCTTCTAGAAGGCAGACAAAAGGAGGTGGCCCGCTGGCTAATAGAGTGGTGCATGAAGATGCCGTAAATTCCGCAAATAAGCTGCAAACAAGATACTCTTACTTTCGCGATCATAGCCACACACTTCCTCAAAAGGGCACGGTTCATGGTATCAAGTCTCATAACAACACATCCTCAGTCATCAAAGGGAAGAGAAGCAGTGTGCTAACACACCAGGGGCATACCAGAAGAATATCAAGTCAACCCAGAAAAAATGCTTTATGATCGCCTCAAGGCGGTTCTGAACATCCACCATAAGGAACCTCATGGAGATATAGAAGTTCAAAATAACGACAAGGATCTACTCGAGAAGGTTCATGCACCTCTTGAAAAGAAAACTGGCTATTTGGCCAATATTCAGCCAAATACCTGAATATTCGCGTCGAATATTTAGGAATATTCGAGTTGGACCGAATGGCAATATTCTATTTGGTCACCTCATAGAATAAGAATATTCGGCCGAATATTCGGTCTATTCAGTCGAATATTACAATAGTGACCAGATTGGAAAGGCACCAAAAGGTGTACCAAGCCCAACTCTCTCATCCGCTGAGACCCCAAAGGGAACAAAGATCGATTTGGATCGGTTTTAAAAATTAGAGAGCTCCCCAAAAATGTCAAGAATTGTAGATATGTACTTACTAGTTCTAATGTTCTATATATTCAGTGGTAAGGTAATTCAAGACCCTCAATCTATTAACAGCACCTTGACCACAATAAGGTACACCACATTAGTTAAAGCAATGGAACTAAATACTATCCCCCCCAATCGGAGACATCTTTCTTAAGGAGAATGACCAAAAAGGCTCGGTTGATTTTCTCAAATCAAAAATCGCCCACAACAAACTCATGTATAATCTCTAGGAAGTAATTACATACCACATCAACAAATCAAGAAAAAGGAACGAGAGGCCATCAGGCCCACGTACCTCCTCAGCATTCAACTCCAGCATAGTTATCCTCGCTTCGTCCCCCTCAAATTGTCTCGTTAACTCCGTGTTATGAACATTAGTCAGGGTAGAAGCACTTGCGCCTAACCATTGCCAACCATCGAGCAGCTCTACAATCACACAACAAAAGTACTCAACAATTGTTGACCCTACTTCTTGATGCCCTTCAACCCGATTGCCTTCCACCACCAGCGAATGAATAAGTTTATGACACGATCCAACACTTGCCATGGCATGAAAACCTTAGGTGCTCACATCACCCTTTTAAATATGTTGTTGTATAGGTCTCTCTTATTGTTTAGTAGTCGAATTCACATCCTCCTCTAAGATGACCTCATGTTATTTGGATCGTCTCCTCGAGCTCCCTGTGATTGATACCATGAGCATCTCTAGAAAGCTTAGTCTGCAATAACTACAACTTGCGGAATAGTCACATGGTTGTTGAGCCATCACAAAGGAAGGACCTTCATCGATCTACAACCATTTCCTTAAAAGTAAATCCCAAGAATCCAAGACTTCTCGAACCGAAAGGAGAGATGCAGTCCCCCTCCCCAAAATTCTAAACTATCGGTGTGTGATCATATCGAAAGTAGCGAAGATATTGAACAACAGTCAGAGGGAAGGAGGTCGCTCTGCCGAGCAAAGGAAGTAGTCAAGAAGGAATCTAGAGCCCAAGTTCTGCCAAGTGAAACTACTATCCCCAGCATCAAAAACTTTCAATTGCAAATCTCAAGCCAGCTCGGCAAACTCTCCGGATTTTGGATCCACTCCACCTCTACCTAGTGGGGGCGGAAGAAAGGAGAGTGACAATGGAAAGTGGGCTCTGGCCAATCACATATCATTCCTCAACTCCATATGAGACGTCACGATCGTTGCCTTGTACACACAAGATACAACCAAAATTGAAATATCCAATATAGTTTTGTTGAAAGGAAGAAAGGGTGTGGCCTCGAGATGAGAACCGCGGCAGCAAATCTAATGTAGTTTACTTTTGAACACCATTGAGATTACATGGGAGTTAGGGTTTTAAAAACCGAACCGAACTGGTCGATTGAACCGGTTAAACCAAGAACCGGATGAAAAACGGTCCAACTATCAGGTTTTTATTCATAAAATAAAAACCAGTCAAAACCCGGTTGGACTGCTTAAACCCGGTTGAACAATCAATTTTTGACAAAAAATAATTTCCAATAAATTAACAAAATACAAACTTTTTCACAAATATTCATAATCTAATCTCATTCTAACACATAGTATAGTACCCATTTATCTCTTCTCCTTAACATGTGTCAATGATTCATTATCGCTTGCTCCATCATGCCATATGAGCATTGCCTTTCTCTTCTCACATTGTGTATGAGGTTATCCACTTATAACGATAACAAGTGAAGAAGACGTTACAGTCGTACTATGAGAAACAATAAATTAATAACACTTGTCGTTAATTGGACTTTAAATCATTTTAAAACTATTAATTTTTTGCATCACATATATGTATTTATATAAATTTTACGAAATATAATTATTATGCCCTTTTGAGTTTTTAAAGAACAGTATACCCCTGACTTTTAAGAAATTTCATTTGTGCTCCTATATTTTCTTTAAAAATTCACGATATCATCCTTATGTTGGTATAAAATGGGAGCACAAGTGTGCCAATAAAAGGAAACAACTATTGATTTTGTAAAAATATAGGGGACACATGCAATTGTATTAAAAATAGAGGTATAAGTGTTATTGGAAAAAACTTGGAAGGAGAATAGTAAACAAATCCTCGAAAGATATCATGTCGCATTTTTTCATTTTTATTAATATGATATACTAGTTTAACTCGGTTCTGCCGGTTGAACCATACAAACCAAACCAATAATACAACGGTTCGGTCTTTTCCTATTTTTTGAACTGTTGACGTCATCATCGGTTCGACCAATTGGTCCCATTGGTCTAACCATAAGAACCAAAAACTGATACATGCTCGGTTTGATGTTGTTTGGTTTTTAAAACCTTGTATGGGACTATAACCTTGATCATAAGACTCAAAAAGATCACCACTCTCCACAATCAAAGTATCTTCAACTCTTCTAAATGCATTCGACCACCCACTGAACTTGGTCTTATGCAGCAACACCACCTCAATTCAATGCTCCCAAGCAGGGTCACCATAGACATTTTCACGAGGTTGCCAAGACCATGTACATTCCATGTAATAACTTTTATTAAAAGCGTAGTTTTTCCTGGTGGTGCCCATCACATCTGCATCTCCATCTACACCCGTGATAATTGCTACCCCATTCGCATCTCCGTGAAATTGGGAACAACATCAAGATTTGGAATGAACCTCCAACGGCTCAATTGACTCGATTGTCCCTTGATATTTTCACTTCCACTATGAATTTAGAAACCAAATGATCCCTTTTAACCTAAATAACCCGAACCAAATTAAGTATTTTACGAGACTAAAAATGAAATGATGTCAGCTATATGGATCCCTCTCTTTTAAAATAGCTAACATATCATACCAAAGGATGTTCCAAGAAAGCTGGAAAATTCACGATCATCTCCTTCCACCTATTCTTTGTTCTTACCCAACCCCTCTTGACCAAAGCATCTATCACCTTTCTCAAGATGCCAAAGCCACATTTTGTAGGTAAATGCCAAAGACACCTTATTATCACATTTCTGGTGCTGGAGACACACCAATAATGCCATTGTGAATTCAATTTATAGTTCACCTTTAGCATTTATTTTCTCGGTAGATATCCTCTGCATAATTTTGTTGTCTTCCGGAAGCTCATTTGGCAACATAAACTAGCTATTAAGAGATTCTCAAGATATATAACAAGAATTAGGTTCTCCAAATTGATCCCAAAAAAACCCTCCATTTGAATAAAAGCTAAGCATATCCAATCTCAATACTAATGGATTATTTCTCCCTCTAAACACTCAAGTCACAGACTTATGAGACATTTGCTACAAACCAACCCCTTCCAACGTGAAAAGCTGCAGTGGTTTGCAAGCAGCATAAGCAAATTAGCAGTGCATGCGCTTACAGGCAGTTGACATATTCCCAATAGCTTCAACCATTTTACTTCCGTGAGAGAAGGGAAAGTTATGCAGCAAGTGACCACCACCGTCTTCCAGTCAAGGTCGTTGGCATCAGAGGGGGCCCGTTGCAACAAGGTTGCACATTATAGGCGCACGTTCGCTCACCAGCCCTATTGCAGCACCACTAGGAAGTTGAATGCACGAGATCTTCAGCAAATGACAGTTAAAATTCGCAAATCCAACGACGCGACATGTAAACCCGATCCGCATTCGATATGCTATTAGATTTTTGCCGGAGTTAAAAAAAGGATCGAGAACCCCTTTACCTCCTCCCCTATCTTCCACGCGAAATCCGATCCGTTTGCAGCCTGCCCCACGTTGTAACCAGCGGCGTGCAAACAGACGGGAAGACAAAAACCCGAAATACTCCAAAAGACAACAACGCCCTAATTTGAGCCAGAAGGGCGGCCCCTCGCTAAGCAAAACAATGCCAAAAACCCAGCCTTCCCAAGCTCCTCTAACCGGCACCAACCTCCAGTTTCCAAACGACCTCCCTTCCCTCGAATTTTCCCAAGAAAAAAGGTTGTAGAGCACCTCTAGCAAATCGAAGGACCCTTTTTTCCGAGGGAACGCCACCGATGACAAAGAAAGCCCCATTATTAGACTCTAAGGGGCACCGAACGCGATGAAAATTAAGATTCCCCCCCAATGTAAAGCACAGATGCCAAAACGAATCGAGAAGAGCCCCTCACCTTGAGGTGCACAACACCTGCATGCTTCATCGGCCTCCGGCGACCGCAGCCGTCGATAGGCTGCAGCCTGGCTGTGGACGGGTCCCCGATGATCCGCGTCTCCTCGTCGCCGCTCGGAAAGGGTGCCTTGGAGTAGGAGAGAACGCCGTTGCGGAGGCGAAACCACCGGCATCTCCATCCCTTGCTGTAATTAGTCCACTTTTGGAGCACGCCCGCAACGGCGGTGGCAGCGGCCTCCTGCCCGGCGGGGGTCTCCTCCGGCGGCGGGGAGAGGTCGGTGGCGGCGCCGGAGCAGTCAATGGATATGCAGCAGAGGGGGTGGATCTCCCTCATCGTTCCTTCAAGGAGATGGGAGCTTCGCCGTGGTCGTCATTGGAGATGGGGAATGGAGGGGGACGAGGGAAGGTTGGATGCGGGTGAGAATAAATGGTGCGGTGTCGCCGGGAGCGGGAACGGCGTTATTCCGTTACGGGAGTTGAGGGAGGTTTGTCCGTGGCATCGCCCACCCCCACCCTCTTGAACAGCTCATTTGCTGTAATGTACACCATCGATTTCAAATAGGAGTATTTTCTTTTGCAAAAGAGAATAGTATACCTCTCTTTTCAATACCACAAGTTTATAATGACATGTTTCCAAAGAAATGGGTATTATTGTAATATAATTAACATTCACGATATAATTTGTATTTAAGGTATATACTGATCACTTTTACCTATTGTCTGAAAATGATTAATCACCTCGGAAGTTCATGATCTATCACTATTACCTTGAACCTTCTAGATGATTAAGTATCAATCACCTTGAATTTTAATCTACCACTTTTTGAATTCAAATTCTAACGATCACCCGATGTTCAAAAATGATTGATCACTTGAAGGTTTTTATCGATCGTTATTGACTGATCAACCTAGTTGTAATAATCGACTATATTGCTCACATTTTTTCTTTCAAGAGGTATTATTTCCGTATATTATTCCGGTGGCTTTAAGATATTTTCACGTCCCTTGAGCATTATAAAGCATTCTCAGACCCTTTGAAGAGGGAACATTTCAACATAAGTTCAATCCTTCATTTCTACACTAATATTTTTTCTGTCTATCTCTCTCTCTCACTCACTCACTACTCTTTGACGATATTATTCATATCCATTTTATTAGATTTTATTGAGTATTTATACATCTTGAGAGCATCGTGTATTCCTCTATAATAATCAACGCTCTCATAGCCTAATCTTTTCTCCGTGTGGAGACCCACTCGACCCATCTTCTCAAGAGCAACAAAACTCGAGTAGTAATGTTCAACTGACCTTGTCCCTTCCTTTGATTGAAACAGGAATAGGGTCAGAGCTTAGCGTACAACTACTCTCTTATGTTAGCTTTGCCCTAATGATAACCGTCTTTGACCAAGCGGGTAAAAAGTGTTAGTGTAGAAACTGCTAAGGAGAGAGACAGATGATTCAACAAAATTCAACACCGAGATAAATTTGATATTGTTCACTATTTATTTATCCAAGTAAGTATGCATGGGTCGAACACAATGAGGCAGAAAATCGTGCTAAAAATCTTCAAGTTAAAAACAATGTTTTTGTGATATTTTTATTTTTCTTTTATTTTCATCTCTGGTGACAAAACTCTTTGTATTTTTATTCTTTTTATTTAAATTTTATTTTTCATTTTTTATTTATTTTTCAAAGAGGATAATTTTCAATCAAATTATCTACAATACAGTAGACGAAATAATATGGAATATAGGTGATACTATAGAATAGATAAATGACTCGAGCAACAGGCTCAAAAAACAAATTCAAAAAGAAAACAAAATGTGTCAAAGATAGAGAGAGAAAATTAAAACAAGAAGTGCGGAGAAATACTCGAAATTCGAAGCAGAATAAAATGCAAAAAATACAGTGATGATATGATAATCTGTAGATGTCCACAATGTCCATAATAGTCCAAAAGTCAATGTAGGAGTATATAGAAAAATACAAACAAAAGATAAAGGTCTTCTTGCAATTAAGTCCCTGGTCGGGGATCAAATTGTAAGAAAACTGTTGGAATCCTTGCGACCTAAGTGCAATTCTGGAAAAGACTGGAGGCAGGCATGAATTCTAGAGATATTCAAGGGTTTCTTTGATATTTTCACACCATTTCGCAACTCACGGTCAAGATCAGAAGCGTCGTGCAATCGTGGACATTCCTTGCTGCCACGTGGTGCAAGGTTGTGCCTCATCTATTCTTGAGTGGATCTTCCCTAAACTAGTAGAGACAGCATGCTTAATCGATTCGAGCTTCTCCGCAGCTTTCTGAACGAAGGTGGGGTCGAAAAGGAAGCTCTTCCTTTTAAGCACACCCACTGCGTGGTAGAGTCGAGGAAGATGCAGCTCTCAAGCTGTGGTGACTCGAAGTGAAGGAGGCTCTTAGGTTTGAAACTGTGAAATACAGGGCGAGAAGATCTGATTCAATTTGTTGCTTGAGCTGCTCGTATGTGCGAATTACTCCATATGATCTCAGTGACTAGCTTTAGCATTTAAGCTTCTACAAAATAATTGAATTGGCTCAATTCCAAGGAATTGACCTGAAGGATGATTCTTGTAGTTCAAGGACCTCCAGGAGGTTAAGAAATAAATGATGAAGTTGAGTGAATTTGGATGATTTTGGGTCAAATTAGATCGTGAAATCAACTATAGATGAGGGATAATGATTAGGGTATCTAAATGTGTAATCAATTACGCTAATCACGGACGAAAATCGAAGAATAAAATGAAGGAATTCACCTATGGCTAGAGGAAGTAAGATCCTCCTAGTCGTCGCTCTACTGGCCGGCAAAGTTCCTGGAGCTCGGCACGACGGCGTTGGACATGATTCAAGGCTTGAAGACTTGGAACCGCTCCATCCGAGTACCCTCTTCCACGTGGAGTCGACGTCGAGTGTTGTTACCACCGTGGATGGTCGGGGCGATGTGAGGAAGATGGAGGTCCGGCCAGTTTGTTCTGATTATAGGAAAGTTAGTTGTAAGGGTTGACATTTAGATCAATTTATAGGTGAAATCAACTTCATTAATTAGATAATATTATTTTATGAACTTTATTATGAGCATAGTGAAATTAGAGTTCATATGAAGAAGTTATGATGTTCGGAAGTTGAAAATTGATAATTTGAAAGTTTAATTTCTTGACAAATACAAGTTAGGATTTTTTTATTTATATATATATATATAGAAATTAATAGGAGAAGAGTTTGGTGAAAAATATTTATAATGAATTAACTAAAAATCATTGAAGCTTTGATAATTATTGGATAGATAATGAACAATGTGTAGAGTGCATAATTAATTCTTTTTTATGTTTTCTTCCTTATCTCCTCCTACTTATTTGTTGATCGACCAATCCGTGCCAACTTGCTCTCAAGGGTTAGGTTATATAAATATATCCTTCAGCTATATTTATATTTTATTAGTCATATTGTACATATATGCATATTTACAGTCTGCCTTCTTTTATTTTCTTTCTTTTTATTTTTTATATATATACATTTTTTATGCATAAAAATGTATTTTTATTTATGAATGATTTTTTGATAAGAATGGAAATTAATGAATATTTACAATGCATTTGTTAAGGATTTTAAGATAAAAATTGACATAAGTGTTAATGAATCATGGATTCATCACCTACCCAACCTGTTACCTTAATCACTTACACTTATCAAAGCACAAGAGTAGGGCCGAGACTTGATACATGACTCATGTAGTGTTGTGCACATCTCCCCTACTAATCATCTTAACCCGACATCTTTAGGTTACCACTGCTTGCTGAATAGGTCATAAACGTGTGTAAAACTACCACATGACCTTAGAAGTCCCCCTCGAGTTAAACCTACTTAGGACTTTTTGAGATTTCAGTCATCCATGATTACTACTTGCTCCACAAGCTCTATACAACTCGTTGGGAAATTCTCTTTTGTAGACGACTCCTCTATTGGTGATGTGTACATAACCTTGATTATGATATATCACTAGTTTTGATATTGATATATATTATTATAGTTATTATCATATGAATCTGCATAGAATATTATGTGTGGTTGGATATTCAAAAAGGTATATTTTTTCTGTACTCTCTTGATAACAACTTTGTAGGTTGACTTTTTCTTTGATTCGAGTTTGTTAGTTCCCTTAGTGTATGAACAAAGAAGGTCAATAGCTTTGGTGTTTTACCCAAGCTCGACAGTTTCCTCTGTGTTTGATCCAAGAAGGAGTAAGGATTTGGTGTTAATCCGATCTCGATGTTACTTAGTGTTCGTGATCTAAAGGAGGAGAATTTGGTGTTTGATTCAAAGTAGGAAGTACAGCATTTGTAATGCAAGGTTGTAAGAATTTTGGAGTTTGATCCAAAGGCTTGTAAAACTTTTAGATATCATTTGCAAAAAACTAACAGTGGAAAGTTGATAGGCATGGCTGATCGAGAATCATGAGTCGATGAGTTATGTCATGTTTTTCACCCAATTGGGTTTACATGTAAAAATGCCCATGCAAGTGGTTGATTATTTTGTTTGATTTCCCTATTTGTGATTGTTATTGCTTATTATTTGCATTTGATTACATGTATAACTAACATTACCCATCCCTCCCCACCTCTCTGGTCTCCAGTAGTTTGATCCTATAAGTATCCACAAAAATTGCATATTGTAACATTATTGTGCTTAAACTTTTTATTTTTATGATTCTAAAAATAAAAAAACAAGAGAATGATGAGGAAACTATCCTAGAATCATGTGGAAATCTCAAATCATATGATGAATTATGATGAGAAGTCCATTTGGAAAGGATTCATATAATTCTTAGTTTGTGAGGATCATCCCTCTACATAGAAATCTCTCTTAATTGAGAATCTGACTAGAAGGAGAAATGGCAGTAAATACGATGCTGACTTGAGGATTGGAAGGTATTGGTATCCTGGCGTTACTATTCAATAAAACTGAGTCAATCCAAAATAAAAAGGAATGGAATTCATGGCAAAGGATGAAAAATGTTAGAGTAATAGATATTTTAGGACGTATTAGTGATAAACTTAGGTTTCATTCACCTAAGAACAAAAAAATGAGCAAAATTTTTTAACAGATACATTCACCATGATTTCATCATTTTTATAATCATATATATTTTACAATATGTACTTTATCACCTAAAATAACTAAAAATATGCAAAAGAAAAAGACAAATATAAATAAAGAAGAGGAGAAAATGCATGAATATTGGTGAATGCAAAATATCCAAGAAAGGAAGAGGAGAAGGACTTTCAAGGTGTAGAACAGACCCTCGCCATGCCTCGATCGACTAAACTATAAATAGGAAAAATAAGGAAACGCAAAAAAAGACAAAACAAAAAGACAAAATACAATTCTAAAGTTTATCCACAAATTTCACAAAATAATATTTTTTTCTTTAAAAGTTTAATGATTTAAATAATTGGTAATTAATGCAGTAGTATATAATAAATAAGTCAAAAATTATACCTTACACATTTTGGCAATGAAATCAAATCCTACTTCTCAATATGCATGCATTCTACACATTTTATCTAGAGCATGCGAACCCAAATGGACCAAGGCCACCTTTAAATTTCATGAAATTAAATTTCTAAATCTTAAAAATACTTCTAAGTTGATACATGCTCATTTATGAAAAGGAGATTTTGGGATCCATTGTGCCATTGCATACATAGATTGTACAATTTTTACATGATGTGTATATATGTATTTTTATCTAGTTTTGGTTTTATTAATTCTTATATATATACACACACACACAAACACACACATATTATTTCCTCTTATAAATGTAAAATAAAAGTAATAATCATAAAAATAAAAAGATAAAAGGGATATGAGCATCCATTGCATCCTAAAATCCCAAAAACATATGCATACCTTCCTCTTATTGTATATTATCTAGTAAAATATAAAACTATAATTTAAGAAAAAGAAACAAAGAAAAAAATATAAAATTTTAAAACACTGGTCAAATATAGATATAACGCTCTTCTTGTTTTCGTAACTCTTAATTTGCAAAACTTTCTCCTATAACATTGTATATCTTGAAATAATGATTAAAGTTTATGTTTCACACTTTTTAATTTGAGGTTATTTGTCATTTCTTTTTCAAATTAGAAGAATTTTTTAATTTTTTATTTTTTGATGCTGACATGTGTCATTCGCTCAGCGGATCATCTTCAACCTTGGTTTACGTATCCAACGCCTCTGCCCCATGCCTAATCCCATCTTTCACCACATTTTTGGATGCTCTAGAAACATGTGATGACCCTCTGACCATCGATCGATCACCCATTCTCCCACTTACCATGCCATACCAACACCTCGATTTCTCCTTGTTGTTTGACCTCACAAATACCTCTCCCAAACATCATTGCAACTCATCTCCTCTTTATGAAACCCTAACCCTAGAACCCTTTAACGAGGTCCTCTAGCATGACACCTGATGAATTGATGATTCATTAACTTTATCACTTCATTTCATCTTAAAGTCCTTAATAAATACATGTAAATATGCATTAATATTATATTCTTGTAAAAACACTCTTAGCGAATAGTAATGCAATCTTATGCATCCAAAATAAAAAAATAAAAAAATAATAAAAACAAAGAAAGAAATTATGGAAGACTGTAAGTATATATAAATGCGTACAATTGACATATAAAACTGAGTAAATATAGATATATTTATGAACTAACCTCAGAAACCTAATTAGCATGGATTGATTGACCAACCACAAAGTCAAGAGAGATAAATAAGAAAATCCAGAAATAACTAACCATGACACCTAAATATCACTTATTTATTGTATGTACAATCTTCAATTAATTGTATATATATCACATGTGTAATTTTTTCCAACAAACTCTAGACAAATTTTAGATAATAAATATAACTATCCACAAAAAATCTATACAAATAACCGAGATTAAACACGTGAAGAAACATCAAACTCTAATCGTCAATATTTCAACTTTACATATCCATAGTTATTTATAAAAAACTCTGAATATTGACCCAACATACTTTCAAACTTATAAAGTCAAAAGTATTTTATAAAAAATAAAAAGATATTGTTGTTAAATATGTAAGTTTTGGCTTTTGATCCCAGTCAATCAATTGTCTTATATATACAAACTTTTGTATGGAATTTATTTGAGCTTCAATTAACTTAATTCTTTTTTGTAACTTGGATATGAAAACTCTAAAAAACAAACATATTTCTAAAGTTATATATTATAAATACACCAAGCTTTCAAGTTGTCAATCTCGCAACTTCAACTTCTTCATATAGTCTTTGAAACTCTTGATCTCAACTTTAAAATTCAAGAAAAAAATTTCACTATTTAACGAATGTAGTTTCATCCATATTTTAGTTAGTTTGCAAAAAGAAAGTTCTTAGACTCAAATACAACTAGATTTCTAACTGAATTATTTATTATGGATTATAAGTATATCATATCACATATTTTGCAATTTTCGAAAATTTTATTAAGATTTTTATATACAAAAAATAAAATTAAAAAATAAAAGTAACCCAAAATAAATTTAAATAAATAAATAAATCTTTATTTGTTGGTATTTTTACCTATGTGATACCTATTGTTTTATTTCACTACCTAACTTAATATTCAATAAAATACATAAAAATGCATTCATATTTATTAAATTATCCATGAAATTATTAAAATTATAAATTATCACATTATTTAAAAAATATGCAAAAATAAAATTAAAATATATTATTATTGAACGGGATATTTCCAGGGTTTAGTTAATTAATATCTAAATTGTGGTTGCAACCCCAAAAATTCTGATTTCAAGAAAAATATTTATTAATCTATACAACTCAAGCCAACAAACTAAATAAAAGGATGTAAGCACAATAATTATGAGGCCTATTTATTCACATGTATAGCATACACGGCCGAACTTAGGGAGGCTACAAAATCCCGAGGGTTATTAAATCAATGAAAATCAATGAAATGCATCAAAGAATCTCAAGCAAACTAAACAAGGTTTTTGTGAATATTTTTGTCTTTTCAGAAATTTATGACTTTTTAGTTTTTTATTTTAATTTTATTTTCTGATTTTTTATGAATGTTAGATTTTAAAAATATTTTTTATTTTTGAAAACAAAAGAAAGTAAAAAACAAATAAAAATAAATAAGAAATAAAGAGTAAGAATGTATTTTTTTATTTTTAGAGCATAACAAAAAACATAGAAAATTGAAATGAAATTGTTTTAGCGATTCTGACATTTTTCTAATGTTTTTTATAATTTTTTTCTAGAATTTTCCGATTTTTTAAGGATTTAAAATAATTGAAAAACATGACAAACGATAAACAGAAACAATATGATTTTTTTGTATTTTTAAAAATAGAAAATTGTAGTAAAAAATAATGACTTATGCACGAACAGAAGGTAAATTTTTCTAATTTCCAAAAAGTTATTTTGTGATTTTTTTGGAATTTTCTATGATTTAAAACAATTTTTTATGCTTTTGAATGTTTTCCTATTTTTTGGTTTTTATGAGGAAAATCAATGTGAAAATGGTACATAAGTTAAATCAAGGGAAAAAATAAACAAGATTTTGTAATTTTCAAGAGTTTTTTATATTTTTTTATTGATTTTTAAATGAAATAGGGAATTTTTAGTTGTTTTGAATTTTTAAAAATAAGAAAAATGAAAATTGTAAAATAAAAATTAATGATGCAAATGCTACATAACATGAATCATTATAAATTTTATGGTTTTTCTGTAATTGTTTGTTATTTTTTAATTCATTTTAATCATGCAAAATAAATGTAGATGTACAGGGATATGGATGCAAGAAAAAGTATTTTATGGACTACATGATGAATAAATAAAGAAATTAGTGGGCAAATGTGCAACTTGTCCAAAAAATGCATGCGGAGGCACGTGAGTCACGCTGGATTGGACATACTTGCAATAAATTTAATTCCAGGGGACAAATAATAACAACAAAATAAATAGACTTTATTGCAATTTTCATAAGAAAACACATGATGTGCACATGCTCTATTCAAATTGGACTCAAAAGCAATTAAAATAAATGATAAGGTTGACAATGCAAATATTCAATTAACTACATCCAGATACGTGTCCTATTAGGACTTATTTGCAAAATAAAAACATGACAAGGGATGGAGTGCAAAATTACAGCAAAATTACCCTTAATACACGTGGAAGCTTGGACGAGTATGGTGGCTTTGGATGTTGATCAGACGGTTGATATGACGGTGCTCGTAAATGGTCACGATCTGAACTGGGAGATATGATCCACAGATGAAATTTGGGGGCGATTGTGTGGCTTGGATTCCATCTGGTAGAGCTTGTTCTTGATCATGCGACTGAGAAGACCTCTAGAATAACACAGTTGAAGGCTACCTCTGGTGAGCTTCTATTGAGGAAATCTTACTCGTCCCTCGCCATAATCTATCTCAAAGTTGTGCTACAACTTCCTGCGGTGCTCCTATTTCTTCTTGGTGGTTCAACGATGGTCAGAGAATGCTGAGGCAAAATATGGAGATCAAAACATTTGAAGCTCCACATGGACCTCAAGATTGTGCTACGCACTCTCAAGTACGCTCCTAAGACCTGCATTGAAATGCGGACGCTCAGAGGAACTTCGACGATAGAAATATGTGGAGACTGGAAACCTATGGCAAACGATGATAGGATGGAGGTTGAACTCCATATCTGTGAAGATATGAAGGGGGTCAGATGTGAAAAGAGTTGGGGAAGTCGAGGTGAAGGTGATGGTCGAGTCAGATGTTTGTGAAAATGGTCTGAGCTCCTCCCATCTTGCGGATCGGAGGGAGATGATGAAAAATCTAATATAACTAAATAAAGAATCAAACATAAGATTTAAAGCTAAGATTAGAAGGTATTAAACCTAAGGCTACCTACGGTAAAGAAATGGGAGAAGATCGCGTTGATCTGTTACGGCGGGCAGAGAGGCAAAACTATGCTGGCAAAGGTCCAGCGAGTGAATGGATCGTGTCTTTAGCCGTTGTCGCATGCTCCTAATTGTAGGGAACTATAACTGTCACCTCAAGCTCACTCCAGAACTCGATATCGGGGAGAAATTGGGCCAAAACGTATCAAAAGGCTGCAAGGGACGATCCATGCCAGGTGATGAATCCCAAAATCGCCCTATGTTAATAGTGTCGCGTTGTTGTTGTCGGGCAATCAGGATTAATAAAAAATTAACCACATGAATCGATGAATCAATGAATTAATGTCCATTTTATGTATTTTTAACCTAGGCAAGCCCTAGGGACAACTCAAGGAGGAAAAAGAATAACGTCAGATCAAGTTAGACAAATTAGCTCATGGTTTTCCGAGCAGATTTTTTATATTTTTTATGCAATAAAAAAGGCTAATGTAAATAATGCATATGAATTAGGTTATTAAGAAAACAAGCAACTTAACAAAATTTATTTTAATGTGAAATTAATCCAAATTAGTCAAGTTATATTTTTCATGGAAATCTAATCCAATGATGAATGAAAAATGTATTTTTTGGAATTTTTGGTTTAAAATTCAACATTGAAAAATGCACACTTTTACGGGTTTTTATACAATCTTGGGGAGATTTCTAGATCACTGAATCTCAAAGTATGAATTGTATAGATCTTCTATAGGGAATGACCGTCGAGCAACAGACACTGGTCGACGCCTCATGTGGTGGTTTACACCACAGTCTTATGTTGATTCACTTTGGATTACCTTTGGAGACTTTCTGACATCTTGTTGACTTCCCAGTCTTCACGAGATTATTTAGTCGGGACAACACACGAGGGAGATGCAAAGCCAGTCATATGTGATATACTTCATGAAGATTTAGATATCATAGACCAGCCAAAGGACATGGATACCGATGCCACACAAATGATGGATGAGGAGACAATCACTGAGGCTTGGATACCAGCCCTTCCAATATTCCCAGATATAGAGCATGAGTTCATGTTGTTTCAGATGTTCCAGCCCAGTTTCCATGTCAGGACTTATGATTTCATTCCTCGGAGGCACTTTCTCATATTCCTATGCATGTTTTGGACCATTTCAATAGTTAGAGTGAGATGCAGGATACCTTTTGATTTGTCAGAATTGCTAGTCCCACATGCGAGCCTTTCGTCCTCCTGCGTGATGAGATTGATATAATTTCTGAGGACCATATGATTGTCAGCATTGCCCCAGCTCATATCCCTTCACTCTAGCAGGTCAATGATCTCTTTGATCTTGACCTGGATTTCTTCGAGTATGATATGGTGAGGAGGCAGACTCCTTTAGCTTTGGGAATTGCAAGTGTGGAAACATTCACAGTCACAATAAGGAGTCACTGTGTCTCAACCTAGTCTAGTGGCGTTGATTTCTAATGACGGAATGTTGTAGGTTGCAATAAAGCTTCAAAAGAGGGATACTCTACTGGCTCAAGTAGAAAAACTCCTTATGTACATGCTACACAATTGTATATATGTTTAAAAAAAGAAGTCGAAAATCTACCAAAAAAATTAGACGGGCAAAAGTAAATAAATAAAAATTCTCGTCGGAGAAAAATATATGAATAAGTAAGGAATATATTTTAGAGTCTCATACCAAGGAAGCCTGCAGCTGGAGACTTGGCTACACTGGTCAAGCTCCAAGGATATGTGACTACACTTGTCACAATCCATTCTCTTCTCTACCTCTTCTTCTTGAGCTGGTTGCACTTGAACTTAGAAGAGAATACCCTACTCCTTGAGGGAAGAGTAGCTAGACCGGGGAATTAGGGTTACCTTGTTAAAGGAGGTTGTTTCTTTGCTATTTCTAAAGTGGTGAGCTATACTTCACTTACAAATTACAAGGAAAGATCATAGTCATAAGAGTTTGTCTATGTAGACATGTTCAGACTAGACTGTTGAGGCGATCCTAAACATAGAATTGTGGAACTTGAGGGTTGTTGAGTCTTAAATCCTATTCCCAATAAGGTTACGCCAAACTAATAATCTAAAGGTCTGATTGAGCTCCACACTTTGATTCTATGAAGAAAAGTTTAAAGTCAATATTGTTCTAAGTTCTTTCCTTTTTGTTTTCTTATTTTTATTTTGACTTATTATTCAAATAGGTGTTTGCAAATGAACTAGCAAAGGTAAAGTAAAGTGGAATGATGAATCCATGATTCAACATCTTTATTCTTTTATTTTAGCTTAAAATCCTTAGAAAAATACCTGTAAATAACAACTAATCCCAATAAATTAACAATCTGACACTGTAATATTGTATATTTATCACTTATTTACATCAAAATAAAAGAATAAAGAAGAAAAGAAAAAAAAGAACAAGAGAACGTTGTATATATATAATAGATGCATTCTGACCCAAACTCCAAGACTAGGCCAAGCATTGGGATCATCGACAAGAAATAAAATAAGGTGAGATAGGGTCCATAACTTATAAAAATCAAGGAAACCATTTTTCACTTGTACATATTCTTCATTATTTATCTTGTATATATCTTGTACTATTTTATTTATCAATAAAATATCCTCAAATTAAATTATTCCCCTAACAAAACTTATATATAAAAATGTATTGTAAATAATAAAAATAATTACAAAAATGAATAATTTATAGAATAAAAGATACAATACTCAGAAAAAGTTGAAAGATTAATACCTTCTCCATATGAGCTCAAAATGAACTAAACTCATTTTCATTGTATTACAAATAAAATAATCTTTAAAATTAAGGCGGTTTCATAATTTTTGGAGTTAAGTTGTGAAAGTCGACTTTTGGGGGTTATGTGTATAATTACATTTATTTAAACATGTATATATTTTATATTATTTGTTTTTATGTATTTTATTTTAATATTATATATATTGTATTTTATTTATATAAAATATAAATTAAAATAACAAAAATCTAAAAATAATCAAAAATAAAATATTGTATTTACCACACAGGTATAATGTACCTATTCAGTATATACTCCTATTTATTTGTACCATTAAATTAACTTTAAAATAAAATAAAATTTATTTAAAATATTTAAATTATTCTTCAATTAAATAAATTACTAAAGTATGTGATTATTTGTAAAAATAGTCTATTAAAAATTGGGTTGTTATAAGTGTATTTTATAACTATTAGTAACGGTTTTTATTTATTTTGTCTTCTTTAATAATTTATTTAATTCATAAAAAATAGTTTATTAAATTATTAATATTATTTATTTTTTAATTTAACATCGTTTTCTAATTTATTTTAATTTATATTTATTTATTTTTGTTAGTTTGTCTTATTCTTATTTTTTCTTATTCGTCGAGCCTTCGCATTGGCCCATGTCAGATTCGTTGACTTAGGTCAACTAGTCCCCCTCCTCTTCTCGAATAGGTGGATCTAGATCTGCCTTCTTCATAGGATTTTCCCGGCCAAATCTGACCTTCGCTTACCCTGATTTCGATGCCAACTCAAATAAGTGGATCTGAGATCTACGCTCGAGTATCCAAGCACGCAGATCTACCTCAGTTTGCATGCTTTACTCCTTCGAATATTCACCAACACCCTCCTATAAATCCTCTTGGAGCTCTGCATTTTAGGCATCTTTGGGCACTTTCATCTTCCTCCAAAGAACTCTGATGATTCATGGGTGACAATCAACCATTGTTATAGTGAGGACAAGTTGATCATGCCTATGATACGGCAACATCTCCGTCATGCTCCACCATAAGGTGAGCTTAGTATCTGGCCTCGTCGTCCCATTGAAGCAATGACCCCCGAAGGTTCCTGATCTCCAGCCCAAGCATGCAGTTTGCTTTAGGTTCGATCATATCCTTAGGTTATCTTCAAATTTTGCTTGATTTTCATCGTGGTAGCATCCGGGGTGTACTCCTCCTCCGTTCACTTGATCTGAGATTCTCATCATGACTAATTTGCCCCGATTCGACCGATCTTCACCTCACTTGACCCAAATTCGATTCTACATCCTCTAACCATGTTTGGATCATCTCATATCTCAAATCTGAGCTTGTTGATTTTGAATCCTCAGCATACACCAAAACCTAAATCATCCCATTCATTCTCTTCATTTTTGTCTTTACAATAACCCTTAGGTTGAGGACTTAGTTTTCGAACCTTGATCCTAAACATGCAGGTCATTTGGAGTCATCAGGAGCATAGATCGGAGACATCTTGATTGTCATCAACACATTGTAGAATTTCAGCCCAATGAGATCTGGTCTTGGATAACACTTCAGGATGACGTGGACTCGTCTCAAGAAGCGAGTGAGACCATCAGATCTGAGATCTGGTCAATATTTACTGAGATCGGTCCAATATAAGTTCAACTGGCGTGGTCTGCAAGCGTGTTCTTCCAAACCCTCTTAGGAACGTTTGAGTAAGAGGAAAAGGCCCAGATTCGATCACAACCGTTTCTACACGCCCTAATATCATCCATCAGATCAGATCTAGGAGGCTCAATCTGGATCGCACACTGCTTCTCGCCTCCACATGATCAACACATGTTCATTGGTATAATTACGCATCTTCACGTGCAGATCTTTTTGTTTCACTTTAATCTTAGTTTGTACATAACAGTTCATAATATTTGCATCTGCATCCTTGATGTTTTCATGAATTGCATTTGGGTCCTTTAGATCTGTATTCATGTAGCTTGGCACATGTTTTCTATGGTGTTCTTGCATTATTGTCCTAGAAACATTCTCTAGTTAATAAAATTGAAACAAGTTTTGATTATTTGCTTCTGTAACCCTGTGGCTCTGTGCACATGATTCTTCACGTGTCTATTTAGGATTTTTGCGCAATTAGTCTTGTATTTTATTATCTTGTTAATAAAAAGTTCTAAAACTTTAAATAATTGCAATTTGGTCCAGTATTTGCAAATTATTTTGTGTGCCTTGTTTTGATTGAAATAAATATCATAATTGCTCTAAAAATTCCTAAAAATTAGTGTAGGTTCTTGTTTTTTGCTTTATCATCTATAATTTTTTGTTGCAAATTAAAATATTTTCTTATTTTTAATAATTCAGAAACCCATTGAAAACTCCATGTTTGCTTTATAAAAATCATAAAAATTTGAAAATGATTTAAAAATTCTACTAAAAATTAAAAAGCTAAAAAATTCATAAAAGTCAAGGTAATTTGCTTAGATTCATTACTTGCCTTCGATTTTAATAACTCCCATTTAATAACAATTACCTCCTTGTGTTCGACCATGTAAGCTATACCATGTTAATAAAAAGCGAATCCATCTTTTATTTTCTTTAGTTGGATTAAAATAAAAAATTATTTGATTAAATTGGTTTTTCTTTGATTACTATGACACTTGTGATTTAATAAGTAATACCTTGAGAAACCAGTTTCATCTCTTTCCCTAAGAGCACAATCAACGGTCGGATAATTTTTGAAAAATCCTTGATAAATTTCCGATAAAATCCGACATGCCCTAAAAAAGACTACACTTGCTTTACGTTGGTTGGTTGCTTGAGTTTCTTGATCACATCCATTGTGGCAGAGTCAACCTCTATTCCCTTCTTGGAGATGACGTATCCCATCACGATACCCTCCTTTACCATGAAATGATTTTCCTCCTAAGAGAGCACCGGATTCACTTCCCTGCATTTCTCAAAGACTTGGTCCAGGTACATGAGACAATCATTAAATGAGTTACCATAGACATAAAAGTCATCAATAAATTCTTGCAGGAAATCTCCAACCATTTTGACAAAAAACTACAATCATGCACCGCTAAAAAGTACCGAGGGCATTACATCGATCGAAAGGCATGCGCTTGAAAGCTTAAGTACCGAAGGGACAAGTGAATGTTGTCCTTTTCTGATCTTCATAGGCGATAGCTACTTGATTGTAACCCAAGCATCTGTCTAAAAAGTAAAAGTATTCTCTTCTCACTGGTTGTCCCAAAATCTGATCAATAAAGACAGTGGTAAGTTCTTCGTCATGGCATTCAAGCGCCTGTAATCCACACAAGGATGCCACGACGTGGGTACATACACGTATCTTGTTCTCCTTTCCCTCCTCGTCGGTGATGATATGGAGTCTTGACTTCTTCGGGAATACGTGTAAGAATCTACCTACTTGGAGTCCGAGATGGGATAAATGAACATTGTTCCACAATATTTCTTTATCTCAGTCTTAATCACTTCTCGTAAATTTGGATTCTTCCTATGCTGGAATCCACAATAGGGTTTAGCATTGTCCTCAAGACATATAAGGATCTATTCTCTGTTCAGGTGGAAATATATGAATAAGGAGAATAAGCTAGAATAAGGGCAGGTAATGTGGAATAAAGATAGAAATAAGGGTGGAATATGGTGAAATAATGGAAGGATGAGAATAATCGTACTCTTGAAAACCACGTCGAGCGGAGCATTGACCTCTTATTCCAGTATTTATTCTCCAAACGAAAAAGAGCTTAAAGAATAAACAAAACTAGTTGAAGACAATGATGATTATACCAACCTTCTAAGGAATAAACAAAATTATTGTGAAATAAAAGTACTTTTGAGCTCTCAATTACTCTATTTCGTTTCTTTGAAATTTTATTTCCAATTGTTAAATATTCTTCTCATTTCATCAGGAAGCGTGGTATATACACTACTGGTGACTAAAACTCGGCATATGATGTCTGCTAATGAGGAATTAAGCTCGATCAGTCCAAAGGTGATATTCTAATAGAATAAGGATTAAGATGGCCACCACGTGTACTTGATGTCACATCCAGAGAATAGATGGAAGGAATGAGACGTTAAACCGAATATCGAGAGACGAGACGGCTGAAAGTGGAGTTGCTATTGTTGAGCTGCAGCTTTCGATGATATATCCATAAATAAGGATTAAGATGGTTACCACGGACAGAGACATGCCTCATGTCACATCTAGAGGACAGATAGGTTGAGAAAAACGTTAAACAGAACTTCCAAAGATGAGTGAGGCATAGTTGAAGTCCGAAGGAAGGAAGATTAAGATGGTTACCACGAACAGAGACATGCCTCATATTACACTTCCTAAGACGAGAGAGGCATAGTTCAAGTCCGAAGGAAGGAAGGAAGATTGGGTATCGTTGAGCCGCGCCTCTCCATCGATTACGATACACAATAATTCGAAGATTACCGTTCCCGGGAGATGAAGAGAAGGGGCGGGGGGTCTGGCCTTGCGTGTCTACGTCCGAGGAATCCTGCTACATCTACCCATCCAATATCGAGCAGGAGAACGTCTGTGTCCACGTGGTCTGCTCGTGGATTCAATTAGGGGGCATGGGGAGGGTATCCGACCCATTCAATCGTAATCCATCCCGACCCATCATTATCGGATCAACGGGTCGACCCGACCCATTTCAATGGGTATCCGGTTCCAACAGATACCCAAATTATTTGAACGGATAGCGGGTACCCGGGGGTACCCATGGGTCACTACAAATATACACATCAAAAACTACACCTCTTATATATTCATTCTTCCAAACAATATAGCAGACACATTTGATCTCCCCATACTTCACACACAACATCCACAACAAAAACTATACCTCTTGCTCATATGCATATATGCATTAGAATTATTTAGAGCTTAAACTGTATAGTTATTCCCTTCTCATGAACCTTGTCCTGTTCATGCTCCGACCAAGGCAATCGTGACTCCGATCCTGAACTACACAGAGATAACAAAGGGAGATGGAGTACTCGCTCGACTTAGGCACCTCGGAGTAGCATTTTTCGCGGTGTTCGTCGCTGAGGATCTGCGGGAACCGACAATCCACGATACAGAAGGATTTTCTCCCCTGCAACAAAGGGTTCAAATTCCAATTTCAGAAATACCAAAGCTGAAACATCAGCATAGCTGCTAATTGGATTTGATTTGTGGGTTCTGCGAACCGATCATTCTACGTGGAACTTAAATCTAATGACAAGATGACCAACCGTGAGAAATAAAGTATATACACATGAATCAGAGGGTATTTCCCCATGAGATCGGATTAGAAAATGTATGTTCTTACTAAGGAAAAATAAGTCTCCTGCAAGGAAATAAATAAATCAACATCCCCTTACTTAACCAAGCCACATCCATGCCATTTGGTACCATTTCCATCTTTGATGCTATCAACAACTTAAGTGGAATATCTCCGAAATCAAAGCTACTGATTCCTCTCTCTTTTTTCTTTCTTTCAAGTTCACAACATGATTTCTAAATCACGTACATCTCTTTTTTTCTTTCTTCCAAGTTCACAGTTTAATTTCCGAATCACATACAATTGATATTTTAATCTCATAGCAGCAAAAGTTAAAAAATAAATATGAAGGAACTGGCAAATGGCCAATGATTGAAATTACTGGTACATGAAGATATCGATCCCATGTAGGCTCTTCCCATGATAATATAGCAAGGAAGAGAAGAATAAGAGAGGGCGAAGGAGGAAAATCTTATTGTATCAAGAAAACTGCGACGGATGGTGAGACACAGGGGGGAGGGCTGTAGCTGCGTCGACGATTGAGGCCACTTCGACGGCAAGGCAAAGAGCTATGGTGAGCAGCAAGGCATGGAAGCCTCGAAGGTAGCTGCATCAGACGGGTCAAGCGGCATGGAGCAACCTAAAATCGTGAAGGAACACGGGCGTGCGGGGTAAGGTTCAACAAGTGCCGGTTATCCAACCGGGTACCCGGTTCTTCCCACTGGAATTCCACTGGGTCACTCTAATTTGATGGGTCGAGTACCCAACCAGGATATTTTATGATGGGTACCTATGAAATTAGGGTCAAATTAACGGGTGAGAATGGGTACCCGTTTGACCCTATATGTTGAACAACCCTAGATTCAACACCTCCATCCTTGTATTTTTTGGGATTATATTGTTGTAAGGGTCATATATTTTTTTATTATAATATTTTTAATGACATTCAAATAAAAAATTATTATAAAAATGTATTATAGTTATTAAAAAAAGTAAATATAACATATATCAATATCACATCACATCTCATTTATCATTCCAACCTTCTTTAACTATCTTAATCATCCAAACAACTACTATTTATAGGATGTTATTTCAACCCGACCTAGTTACCAAATATACCTATATATATCTTCATAGTCGATCCATCCTTTCCTACGTGACTGAACACGGATCTTCTCTAAGTTTTTGTATATCACATGTTTTTGATGTTGAACCCTTTTTCTTCTAGATGTATAAATTTAGACGCAATGGGGTTCATATACGTTAAAAAACATGAGCGTGATTAATTAGATCTACGAGATCTAAGGATCATGAGCAATATTTGTATTAAGAATTCTAAAAGGAGTGAGCTCATCATCCTAATAACATTAAGTTGTTAGAGTCTTTTAGGAATAATACTATTAATCTTTTACTTGGACCTATAAAAAAGAGTGTATGTGGTGTCATTAGGGATGAAAATGAATAGTGCCTTATTCATCATCTTATTTTGTATATATCTTGACATTCGTATTTGTATTTATTTTAAATATGATGCGGATATGAATATCACTTTAACATTAGTAAGTATTCATATTTGTATTCGTATATCCTTTTTAATATATAAATATAGTTGAAGATTTATTTATAATTATGTGTAACAAAATTTTGTTGATCTTGTTCACTATTGTTGATATAATTGTTATTAAATAATTATATTTACTATATATGTTTATGTGTAAACGATCGTATAATTAAATTAACCTATTAAGTATTTCAATTATTATTCATACTAATTCATATTCACTTTTAAAGATATTGTAATACGACTTTTCCATTCATCAACATTCACATTCGCATTCGTATTCATATTTTAAAATGAATGAGGATATGATCATACATGCATTTTTATTCGTATTTGACTATTTTCATCAGGGTGAACACGGATTACATAAAGTCCACAATCTCATCTAATCCGATGTCACTGGATAAGATTGGTTTGGTTTTATCATTTCAATCGATCTAATTAGATTGAAAATTTTCAAATCTGTTGAAGTGTGGATTGTATCAGATCATAGCAAAAATCTGATCTAATCCATCACGTTAAATCATTAAGACACACACACATATAAATATATACACACATATACATACACATACATACATATGTATTATATATAATATCTATGTGCACCCATTTTGAATTCCTTATAAGCACATAATTAATGTCATTTATTTTATTTTTCCCATATCAATCTTGGACACAAATCCTATTGTCACCACACTTAATCCTTCCTATAAAATTTACCATCTTATTAAAAATGAGATCGGAGTTTGTCTCCGGTCTCGTTGGATAAGGAGAGATTCAAGCGGTCGTGACTCTTAATGTGATCAAGATGTTCTCAATGATAATATATCCCATGATTCCCTTACGAGGCTCTTTCTTTGTTGTTGTTAGTGGCTCAAGTACGTTTTTCTTGATTTACTCTCTTCTTTTCAGGTTGTCTCCTCACGGATTTTTGCTCCACCTCTCTCATGCTTTTCTTCGAAAATGGGCCAAAAAGCTCGCTACACTGCTATGGTGTGAGAAATGCAACTTAATAAATATTTTCTAGAAAACCAACCTTTAATGTCAAATTCCTAGAAGCAGAGAGTGACCAAGGTGGGTCTGAAGGGATGTTAAACCTCATACATCACAAAAACGTAAAATAAACGAATCAAATTTGTAGAATATGGTGTTCATTATATGAGCACCAATGCAATCATATAAAAAAATGATTGAAATCGTGGAATCACGTGGTAGAGGGAATACTTTCCAAACTGTTTCATAGGATTACAAGAGTGTAGAAGGATACTTTTTGAAGCTTGAGTCTACAAAACAAAAAACCTACCGAGTTAAGTTTTATCCAATGGATGTTTCTCTTGCAGGAAAGATGACGAGTCGTGTTGCTTCCAACAAACTTGAGAGATTTTCTCCATCAAGTTGTCCATGCAAAAAGAGATCAAGATTGATCTCGACAACCTGATTTCATCACAAAAAATCAAGTCCTTGTGCATGTACGTAATGCACGAAGAAGGTAGATCCTCTTGTAATTGGTTGAGCCAATGAAGTGGAACAAGGACATGCTCTTTGATGGATTGCTAGGGTTTGGTAGAGAATTGGGGGGGGGGGGGGGAGGTGAGGGAGGTAGGTTCAAGAGAAAAAAATAATGAGAACATATCTAAATTCTTTTCTACTAATTTCCTTAAGACTTTAAGGTGGAAATTCTTTTACCTTGATTGAATCAATTAATTTAGAAAAGAAGTCATAGCCCTTTTATAGAGATTTAGATGACCATGATGGAGTCTTTCGCATGGACATCTAAGATGGGGAGAGAGAGTCCTCTTCTTTCCACTTTATCTCTTCCAATATGGAATTTCCAATTCGAATAGAAACAAGACTAGAATTTGAGTTATTGATTCAAATAAAGGAGATAGCAGGGAAAATAATTTTCTCATATTATTCTCTCTCCACGAGACTACGATGAGAATTGCATTTAGTTTCTCATCTCAATCAATTCAATTTCTCCCAACTAATATATTATGGAACTATTTATTTAAATCAACAATTAATTTCCACCAATCTCTATGAGATAATTATAATAATCACCTAAGAAAATTGTATTTTATTCATTACTCCAAAATAAAATGTAAACTAATTTTAGTAATACTTACAATGATGCCCGGCACTCTCCATGTGAATGCAAAACTAAATTTATAAATATTACACTACCTGAAGCAAATCAAGAATATCCACACCTAAACAAAAATTCTATTTGCGATGAAGTCAATTTAATTTGGCTAGATAGATGTTATTTAAATGCGTCTTTGAATCTCCTAAGATTTTTACAATTGTGAATCTTATGAGATCAGATGTGTATCTTAAGATATGATAGAGATCAAGCAATAAATGACCTAAGATCTGTCTATTTTGCGTAGTGCCTGAACCTAAATTGCCACTTAATTTGAGAATCACTCTCAACACACCCACATGATAAATATAATTAATGGAATTTTTTACATGCGCGAAATCTCAATAGAGAACCGATGTAAAGGGAATTAATTACAATACAACTAATTAACAAATTAGAAAAATACTAGAGCAATACAAACTTCTTTAATCAATCTAAAAAATCTTCTGAATCCAATTGCTTCTCTTTCTCTTCAGTAGAAGCTCCGAGCTCCTTGCCTTCATGGTCCTTCGGATCTCTTTGGGTCCGCGATCCTCCCCACAAAATAATTAAATGGTCAGATATTTCACAAAAAGAGATATTAGCTTAATTAAGAGTCTAATCCACAACAAGGTAACAAACAAACATAAATAATTACAACAAACAGACTTAACCCAAATAAACCTAAAAATCACTAAAATAAATAGTTTAACCTAAATGAAGCACACAATGTATTGAGTCTCCGGCGATGACGCCATCTGACGAATCGCTAAATGGATGATTTAATATGAATCTATTATAGCATGGGCACTTAGCAAACCATACAGAACCGAGAGAAAGATCTCTGTGAAGAGTTTCTTGGCTTTAATTTATACCTAGGAAGTACAGAGTCGAAAATACGGACATCTATATAGAGACAAATAAAAAATAATGGAAATAATTTCTTTTTATTTTCTTTTCTCAATTTGTGGATGTTTATTTTATATTCTTATGTTAAATAAATAATGTACAATATCAAATTATTTTTATTTTATTTTTAATGAGAAATAAATACATAAAATAATACCACAATAATACGTTACATAATATAGTATAATTAGATTTTTTTTATATACAACACACAAATGAGTAAGGAAGGTTAATTGTTAATGAATCTTGGATATTTTCTTAAGCAAGGGACATAATAATAATATTGCAGATAAATCTGAGATTTATCATCCGTTAACACCCCAATCGCCCAACGACCTCCTTCCTATCGTGTTATCCAAGTTTCTTCTCCCATATGAAAATCTGACAGGGTGCGTCGCACCAAGACTTTCTTCCTCTGGTGACCTTTTCCCTTTATAAGGACACCCGTACACCTCTTGAAGATAGATCTACCATAAACTACTTTTTTTCCAGTGAGCTCCTTCCTACTCGTTCCTAATAAGAACATGTCTTCCTAAGGGAGTTGTAGCAAGGATCAAGAGTTCTAGCGAGATCACACTGACGATCTTCAAACCACTGTGTACAACCTCCATGCCACCAACACATTGCAGGTCATAACCCCTGGAGCTCCTTTGAGCTACATCGCAGGCACCACCTCCATTTTTCACTTTCGGGTTGGTTAGAGCTTTCTTCTATTCTCCTATCGATTCCTTCAATATCTCTTCAATTCTGCTTCTCCTCCAATTCCATTCTCAAATCGACACCAAAAATCTCAAAAAATACCTCGATAATCTGTTTCCATTCAAATTCACTCTACTTCTCCGCACATCTCTCATAAGCTAATCAACTCCGATGACACGCATCGGAGATTTGATCCCGTTCCTTCACCTCATCATGAGTCAATCCATCTATTCCCCTCTGTAATTAACGATCGGCTAAGGATCGAAGTCCTCGATCCAATTATTATTCATCTGCAGAATTTGGAAAGTGATAAAAGTATATCGTTAGGAAGAGATTAAAAATCTAGAGCCACAAAGAGGAATCTGAGCCTCTAATTGCAGCAATTGAAAATCGCTGCTTGGAGTGATAGAATCCGAGCATTCAACCGAGCATCGGGAGCTAGAGGCAAGACACCGCCGATCGAGCTCCTGCCCTTGCATATTACCTGGAGCACACCACATCACCATCGTAGCATCGCCTCGAACCACCTATGGTCGCACGAAGCCATATCCAGATCCATGGCATGCAATAAAGCATCGACATCAACGAATCCAACACCAAAAGCATCTAATTTGCATAAATGGAGAAATTCGATCGAGATTCGGTCAAAGGTTAATCAGATCCATAGCCTAACATCATAGTCATCGATTGAAGCGTGATCAACAACTATGATTCTAGATTGAAGTAGTGTCGCTCGAAGTACCGCTGCCTCCAGATCATGAAAAAGGGGAGAACAGAGTTCAATTTCAGATTTGATACACACCGTCCGATCTAAGTCCCATGCGAAGCATAGTCAAGTGATCAAAACAAACATGCAATAATATGATCTTTACTGATAAGAGGGATTACAACGCCACACATCTACTACAGAACCAGCGCGCTGCCCCGCCGTTCAACTTTGCATGTGAAAAACACACACATGGCACATTTTTCTGGGTAATTTGCATCAAGACTTCGAGTTTATCACGAACTCTAAACACGTCAAGCAGTGTACCAGAACACGTGCACACACACATGCTTATCAGGGTGTTTTTCAGATTTTGCCCCACGCCTTTTCTTATTTTCGCGCGCCCCAATAATTTCTAGAAAATTATGCTTCATGCCCTATATACATTATATCATATATTATAGTACCATATACATATTAAATAAAATACAAAATATAAAAATAAAATATAAATACTTATGAATACCTATATTACACTAAGTCAATATTAAATCATTTTAGAAAATTTAAAAATATTTTCTATGTTTAATAAATCATTAAAATACCAAAAAATAGAACAAACAATAAAACTATATAAAAATAGAAAAAACAATCTAAAGAATCTATAAAAATTACATACAATATATTTTACTATACTTTACATATAAACAAGAAATAAAATAAAAATTAATAATAAAATCAATAAAAAATAAAAAAACACAAAAATTAAAAAATCACAACTAATTCATTTAAAATCAAAAAAATACATACAATACTGTATTAAAAAGATATTTTTTTCTACTTCATAGTAAAAATATTATAAAATATTTTCTGACTGTTCATTTTTTTAATTTAAAAAAATTACATATTTTCAATAAAAATATTGTTTTTCATTTTAAAAATATTTCAAAATCCATAAAAACTAGACAAACCACTCAAAAATATACAAAAATAGAAATAAAATTCAAAATATAAAAATCAAATGAAAAATATAAAGCCCAATACCTATATTTCGAAATTGGGGTTCAACTAATGAGTTATGTGCCTTTTATTACAAAATGTTATTGCCATGTGTTCTTTAACTTTGTTCCACTGAGCTAAAGTGTTCATTAATCCCAAGTGTAGTCATTAATGGTGCAGTTTCTGATTCATCTGATTTTAGATAGGTTTTCTCTTCCAATTTGATTTTAGTTTAGATGTACAATTTTGAATAGTGTCCATGTTTTATGCAGATTTGATTGGAATTTGGAGTGAGTGTTTAGATCCGAATCAATGTGTTCATTAATCTCAGAAGTGGTCAGTGAGATTGTGGATATGATTTTGATTTGTGGGTGCTTTTCCTTTAATGAGGATGTTGAAGTAATGGTCTTTTTGGTTATAGGTAAAAAAACGGTATTGGTTTGAATGGCAACACGAATAAGTTGTGTTTGATTAAGATGATTGGTGAAGAAATAAGAGATACGATAAGAGAAGACTTCTAAAATGGGGTTTTTACACTTGTGCTCCTTCGAGGTTCTTTTCATTATAGTTAGGGTTTAGGGTTTAAGGTTTTTTTTGCAATAACACTTGTGCCCCTATATTCTTACAAAGTTCAATATACTGCTCTTTTGCTAAGGTAAAATAAGGGCATAAGTGTAATAACAGATGGGAAATGCTACAAACTTTGTATGAATACAAGGGGCACAAGTGTTATTGCAAAAAGATAGATGTCTAATTGTAACTGCAGGATCTCGGAAGAGCACAAGTGTAAAAAAGTCCTGAAAAAAGGCATAAATATGGAACCTCATCCATCGCCACTTATCATCTTCAGTACTATGGTCTATGTTATCTTATTAAGTTTCCTTGTTCAGTATTTCCATGCATCTTGAGTTGAGTTGTGGTTCTGTTTATTATTGAGTTGAGCATGTTATGATGTAGAATTTGAACTTCATCTTGTATATTCACCGCTGTAATATGTATGATCTTATTGAATACGAAATTATAATTGAATGCGACAAATTAAAGTGCATAAATGTGATTAATGTATAAGTCAGTTAAATTGGACCGACCTATACTATTTACAACTAACAACTTTGTATAACTTAGAAACCTTATTCCATACCCATCGTGTGCCAACTGAACCAAGAATAGAACTACCCTTATTCCTGTCCTTCTAGTCAAATAAGAATAGTTATTTTTTCCGGCTTATTTATAACTCTTATAATTTCTGAAGCCAACACACCCTTAAAAATTTACTTCATGTCACATCGAGAGATTAGATGGAAGGAGACATTAAACAGAATTCCGTGAGATAAGACCGCCGAAAGTAGAATCGATATTATTGAGCTGCACCTTTCCATTATATAGTCCGATATAATATATATCAGTAAAAAAGTATTAATATATTTGCCACGGGCACAACCATGCCTCTTGTCACATCCAGAGGATAGATAGGTTGAAGAAAACGTTAAACGAGATCTTTAGAGATGAGAGAGAAATAGATGAAGTTATGGGTGTGATGAATCTCTGATTAATCATCATTATACTCTATTTTTATCCTTGGAGCATAATCACCTTCATTCAAATATTAATCAATTCCACATCATTAACAATAAAGCCTCTTCTTTTAAATAACTCTATTTATTGTATCAATATTAACACTTTATTTTCCTTATTTTATTTCTTCTTAAAAGTTCTAAAAAATTTAGATAATTATTGTATATATTTATTTTAGATTTAAAAAGAAATTAAAATTACAAAAAACCAAAATTTATTAAAAGAAGTGTGTTTATCCGTTAAAAATACTTCCAAAAAATTTGTTATATGTTTTTTTATCTCTTTTGACTTTTTATTCAACATGAAACTTGTAGATTTCATCAAGATCTACAACTTTCATGTTTAACTTTTTCTAATTCAGTATCCTTTTATTTCTTTTCTAATTATTCTTATTTTTTTGAATAATCTAGACGAGTCACGTGGCACTCTTTGGAGCCGCCACGTAGCCCATCTATCTTAGTGCCACCCGTCTCTCTCCATCGACGTCTGATCTCCTTCTATAGAACTTCATCTAAGCCACCCATGTCCCCTTAACCCTCTACCCTTGGATCCATAGCCTTAATCTCAATCGCATGCTTCCGCCTTAACCAGTATCATTGGATGGCTTGGCATCCAATGACTCCTTTTCCTCCATGTTGCCTCTCATATTACCAGTCGCAAGATCCTCCCCGTTGTCCATCACAACCGTTCCCTCATGCCTCACTTCCTGCCAATGGATCGGATCCTCTGGTATGATCCAAACTATTCCCTTGCACCTTCTTCTTGACCGTTGGATTGCAAGATCGAATGGCCAAAACTCCATCTTCCACCTTCCACCCTCTCTGCCTAGCTGTTTCATGTTATCCCATCTCCCCCTTCCTATTATGACTCCATTATTCTGCCACCTCATCCCAATACAATGCCTCCCCGATGAAGCCAAGCATCCCCCTCCTTTGTGGGGTCATTACCCTATCAAGACTTATCTCTAAGGCCATTGTAAACTGTTATGAATCTCAACCATTCATCACCTGAAACCATTCGCCACCACATATAAAGCCTCCTCAGTGATCACTGGCCCTCTACCTAGGTGTTGACCCTTGGATGCCCCGATCGAGGCCGCCACTTAGAACTGAGGCACAATGACCCTCATCGTACGACGACCTTGAGCACCTACGATGCTCAGCACATGCCTACACTCTGCCACTTGATCTGATAGTCTCGCATCTCGTCTTTTTTCTCTATTTCTCTCTTTATTTTTTCGACGCACACAACAAATACCACCACCTTTACCTTACCATCCTCTAAGACTCACCACATCACTTGCACTGTCACGACATACTTCGATAATCATCTCCTTCCTTTATAACCTCGTTCCTCTCCATCCCATATACTCTTTATCTCGTTGAAGATGACACCCTGGTTATCCACCCCTCTATCCGAACAAGGCCTCCATTCCACTCCACTCACATGCACAGAACATGCTTAGGATATTGTATAACTACATGTCCATCTCCTTAAATGCTCGGAGTTCATGCTCTAGCTTCGATATCCTCTATCGCCTCTGACGACCCGACCTCGTCGTGACTTCTCCGCCACTGTAGCCACCCCATAGCACACTGATACCTTCGCTGGTGTTCCCTAAAGCTTCCCCAACCTCTCACTAATGAGCAGCACCTCAATGGAGCTTGGGAAAAATTGTGGTTTTTGATACATCATTTTTTCATCTCTTATACTACAATTATTGATTTTTAAAGAGGTGAAAATAATGATGTATCAAATGGTGCCATTTCCAGGGACACAACTTACCCTTATTTGTTTATTGAATTTTATTATATTATTTTGATGTGATTATTTTCAAAAATTCAGTTCTTCACATTATATTTTTTTTGCATCATTTGTTGATCAATTTTATTGATGATTTTATGACATTTTTATTTTGTGGCAGGAATCATGGAGACTGAGGACACTGGAGAACCATTGAGGTATGGAATCGAGAGCTCCCACTGCAAGGAGCCATAAAAGAAACTCAGGATAAAACAAGGAATTCAATCAACATTCTATCACGCATTTTGTCTTGTGTGTGTGTATATATATATGTAATCAATGTATTTCCAATGACCTTTGTTTGAGGGTTTCCTATGGAGCATAAACTTGAACCTTGCATGTGGTGTGTGAAGTTCACCCCTAACCTGGGTGATGATTCACTTCAGTGTCAACGACAAGGCACATGGCTCTCCGAGCTCTTTAATTTTCTTGTCATTAGTGCTTGCCTCATAGATTAGGACACACGTAATTCACAAGATGCACATATACATCGATCAACTTAGTCAAAATTAAATTAAATTCTTCCCGCTAATAGTATCAAGTTTAGGGTGTGGTTTCTTCGACTTGCATGCAAATAACGTAAAATTTTAAATATAGTCTTGCACGTGCATGGATATTGTTGGAGGCACTGTAAGTTCTCTCTCAAGTATGCATCATGGATGTCATGAATGCATTGGTTCTCGATCTTCATCCTAATTTATCACTTATGATATTAAAGGAAATTGGGAATGGCCAATTAGATGATGATTGTTTGAATTGAATTCACATTAATTACATTGATAACCTAAGCATAAAATTTAGATTGTAATGCAAGTTAATGAAATAAAATGAATAAAAATCACTCTTGGTTTATGGGAGATAAACCCTTATCATTGTACGCTGGATGTTTGAATGTTGGGAGGTGAGGATGCATCCCTAGGATAGTGCCCACTGTAACCTTCAAACTTGCGTAATGGATTTCAATTTTGGATGATCACCAATAAAATGGACACAATAACTGACCAACCTTTTTATCTGTGTGTTGGTGAATTAACGATTTTCTTGCTTGCTTGGTTGAGCCTAATTATGTTTTAATCCAACCCTCTCATAACCCTAGATGATCTACACCCACCATCCCACCCTTTCATCTTTGTAAATCCACCCCTTTTTAGCCCTACTAATCATTGGTTCCCCATACTTAATTCCACATCCTTAGGTTACTCTTTAGCCTAAGTACAAGGGGAGCCTTGTATAGTCACTGATTATTCACCACATGTCTCTCCATCCTCAATGCATATACAATATTTAAGCTACTCTCAGCCTAAGTACAGTGGGACCCGAGTCGTTCATTCTTACTTCTTCTTCTTCTTATACTGGGTCATTTTGACCTAAGTATATGGGGAACATCCAGGTTAGTTCTGATATATCACCTTGCATTTAACCTAAGCTATGCCTTCATATCAATTTTGTGCTTTAAGGACATATCAAAAGTTAAGTATAGTGGGGTATACTGTATATATATTGTATATATATACTTTACCCATAGCTCATATGTTAAAATTTTTTGATACTTTTCGGGCTAGGGTATAAGTATTTGTGAACTGATTTTTGTGAAATATTTGTAAACGCTTTGAAAATTTTTTCTAATTGTGTGAAACTATTTTGAAAAAAAATTGACAATGGTTTGGAAAATGGGGATTCGACTTGTTTGAAAAATCATTTGAAAATTGTTTTAAAAATCTTTGTTACTATGTGACATGGTTTGGAAAATGTTTTCAAAATTCTTTTCAAAAATATGGGACTAACTTCTTGTTAAAAATTCCATAAAAATCTGAAAAATTAAAATCTTTTCTTGATAAACGATTCTGACTACTGAGTTTAAAAATGAGTAGTCATTTCTCAATGAGGGAACTACGGTTTCCCTTAACAAAGTGGGTGGTAAAAAGACAATGCGAATGACTCTGTCTTGAAGTAGCACGAGTAGTCATCTAACGGTCTATACTTATACCAATAGTGGTTTGAAATGGATGCAACTATTCATATGAGCTAGGGCCAACCAGTATTTATCTTTAGATTTAAAATATCCCATAAGAATAGCAAAAATCACCACAAAAATTCACTAACCTTGGAGTTGGTGTATTCCCAACACTTCACTATCACTCAAGGCTAAAGGATTTAAGAACAATTGGTTTTTGAGATCCTGAGAGTCTGAGTTAACCAACCTTAGTAATTATGATTTGAAACTTAACAATCGACACTTCCCTAGTTTGAAAGTACTATATTACACTCTTCATCTCTACCTTCTAAAGAATATGATCAACATATCATTTCCATAATAACATGATTGATGAGATCTACCTTCTAAAGAACTATATTACATTCTAAAGACCCAATTTAATGATGCTCGAGGATGGGATAATGTCAATGAAGTCTTCATGAAATCTAATTTTCAGCAAAACCCTAGCTAGGATGTGAACGAATTCTCATGCTATAATTTAATATTTACCTATGTACCAAGATGTGATGAAACTAAATAATTATTGATCATTGTACGCCAACTCTTAGTAAAAACAATGGAGATAGACAAAAAGAAAATAAAAGAAAGAAATGTTTAAAGGAAACCTCTCTCAATTCAAAGTCAAGTATCAAAGAGCCTACACCAAAGGCGATCACTCCCAACCATTTCAAAGTGTCCACTTGGACCAAAGCTACTAGGGCCAAGGAATCGGTCTAGCATCCAAAAAGGGTTTGCATCGTATAGTGATACAAGTTTGGGTGTCAAAGTTATCTTAGATACTTAAAAGAGACAAACACTGGTGTACTCTTGGGAAAACAAGTGTAGAAGACTCTGAGCTCTCTTGACGGACACATTGATCAACAAACAAAAATATACACGCGTTGAGTAAAAAGGCACTCGAGGGGATCCTCGTTCCAATGTGAGGGAGAGAAGAAAAATACACAATCCTACAGACTCCATCATTTGTACTTCCATCTACACTTTCAAGCCTGATGAAGTAATGAGACGATGGATTGAATGCAAGAAAAGACTTTCTCTAGTGTTAAGTATTAGGTCTAGAGGAGAGTCTCCTGGATCGGAACCTTGGGTGACATCTCGACTCGACTCTCGTGAATGCAGTTCACTAAATGTAATATCCTTATATTATATGTACAAATAGAGAGTCTGATAATTAGAGAAGTTGGATTCCTTTTGACTAGAGCATGGTTGAGCCCGGAATTTTAGGATCGCTCAAATTAAGGTTCTTCGATGAACTGAGCCTTGAAAATTTACTTGTACTGTCAGGAATTAATCCGCCTCCTTCATTCATTAGATGCTCGAGGATGAGCATAGTTTAAGTATAGTAGTGTGATGAATCTTTGATTAGTCATCAATATACTCTCGTTTTATTCTTGGAGCATATCCACCTTCATTCAAAACTTCATTAATTCCACATCATTAATAACAAAACATCTTCTTGTAAATAATCCTATTTATTGTATAAATATTAACCATTTATTTTTTTATTTTATTTCTTATCAAAAATTCCAAATATATATATATATTAATGTATGTATATATTGTCTTCAAAAAGAAATTAAAATAACAAAAAACTCAAACCTATTAAAAAGAAGTGTTTTTATCCATTAAAAGTACTTCCAAAAATTTTGCAATGTGTTTTTGATCTCTTTTGACTTTTTATTCAACATGAAACTTGTAGATCTCATCAAGATATACAACTTTCATGTTTTAACTTTTTTCTAATTCAACCTCCTTTTATTTCTTTTCTAATTTCTTCTTGTTTTCCTTTTTTTTAATAATCTAGATGAGTCACGTGGTTCTCTCTGGAGCCGCCACACGACCCATCTATCCTTGCGCCACACGTCTCTCTCCATCACTGTCTGATATCTTTCTACAGAGCTTCATCTGAGCCACCATCTCCCTTTAACCCTCTAACCTTGGATCCATCCTCTAGCCTTAATCTCAGTCACATGCTTCCGCCTTAACCAGGGCCTTTGGATGGCTTAGCATCCAACAACTCCTTTTCCTCCGTATCGCCTCTCTTCTTCCCAGCTGCAGGATCCCCCCCCTTCTCCATCACAACCATTCCCTCATGCCTCAGTGCCCACAATTGGACCAGATCCATTGATATGATCCAACATGTTCCCTTGCACCTTCTTCCTGACCGTTGGATCGCAAGATCCAACGGTTATAACTCCATATTCCACCTTCCGCCTTCTCTGCTCAACCATTTCACCTCTCTAACCTTGCCCCCCTTCCTATTCTAACTCCATTATCCTACCACCTCATCCCAATCCAACTCCTCCTCGATGAAGCCCAAACACCCCCTCCTTTGTGGGTCCATTACCTAGTCAAGACCTATCTCTAAGGACACTTTCGACTGTTACAAATCTCACCCATTCATCACTTGAAACCATCCACCACCACCTATAAAGACTTCTCTTCCTCGCTTCATCGTCATCCACCATTCATGTTTCGAGCACTAGCTATCCCCCTCCTCCGGTGACAGAGGGAGAGGGAATTGATCAATGATCACGGGCCCACTACCTAGGTTTCGACCCTCTACCACCCCAACTGAATAATAGAGGCTCCACCACCGCTGAGCACTAAGGCATGATCGCCCTCATTGTGCGACGAACCTGAGCACCTCCGATGCTCAGCACAGGCCTCCGCTCAATCACTTAATCTAGTAGTCTCGTATCTCACCTTTTTCTCTATTTTTCTAATTATTTTTTCGATGCAAACAACACCTACCACCTTCACCTTATCATCCTCTGAGCTTCACCACATCACTGCACCTTCGCGACATACTCCGATCACCCTCTCCCTTCTCCATAACCTCGTTCATCTCCATCCAATCTCATCTTCGGCTTGTCAACGATGAAACCCAGGTCCTCCATCCTTCCTCCCAAACATGACCTCCATTCCACTCCCCTCACATGCACAAAACATGCTTCGGCTATTATCTAAGAACCGTAGATCCATCTCCTTCAATGGTCGGTGTTCACGCTCTAGCTTCTATCTCCTTCGCTACTCCAACGACCTGACCTTGATGCACCTTCTCTGCCACCATAACTGTGTTGATATGCGAGCCCGCGACGAGCCATTATACAATAAATGTTATTGCGAATATCATTCCCTGATATGAAATGAAGAATAAATAATTTGCATAATAGGTCCCTTAGTACAATTAGGGTTATGTACCATGGCCATCTTAATAATCATACAACTATTGATTCAACTATTGAATCATAGAGGCTGGTGCTTGGATGAATATCTAAAGGGCTAGATTGAGGACTCATCAAGCACCGTCAAATGATTGTTAAGAGATGATCTCCAACCTGAGTAGGAGATGGTAATCCTTTCTCAGTTAGGCTGATATTTGACCGACCTCTTGATGCAGGTCCTCTACATAGGAATAGAGATTCCGAGGTATTAGATTAGTTAGGTCAAAGAGTTGACTTAACGAGATCGAGATAAGCAAAGTCCTATATCATATGCTGTCATGATATAGGCACACATCCTCTGACCGGAGATAGATGTGTTACTATATGTCTAAGTATGTACATTTGGCAAACCAATAGGTTGATGACCTAACCAAGGTCTATACACCGGCGCACTGGTGTGCATGTATGGGCATATGAGTAATACGATCTCTCAAAGGGATCATACATGTTCATTACTGAACCGGAAGACATGAGCTCACTCATGAGATATTGGGAAAAATCAAATTCCATGCATGGTTGTCTCGCTTTGGAAGCTTGACTGAATTTGTAGGTTTGATATGTACTTTTGGAAAGTACATGATCAAGACCTAGATATGATATATGCTTTTGAAAAGTATATGATCGATACCGACTCTCAATGATCGAATGAGAAACTTACTGATAAAACCATGAAGTAGACAATATAAAGTTGATCCAATACCTTGGGTTTATTCTGAGTCTTCCAGTATGCAGGATGCACAGGTATTGGGAATACCTGAGGGTGATGTGATCATAAATGATTGTATAACCATGACGCTTCCATTCCTAGAGAGTGATGAAACGGGTCTGGATTTTAGTGACTCCTTCCAGTAGAGAAGTGATCTAATCTTGGTCCAAATGTTGGATATTGATCTGAATGTGATTCAGTTGCAATGAGAAGATTAGATTTGCGGTCTTGATTTAATCAAGCATCTGTAGGAGGACCGCGATCTGGATTTGAGATATGATCTCAATATCCAAGTCACTATACATGGACCAATAAAATCGCCCTATCCTTATCTCCAAGTATCCGCGGAGAAAGCGCATTATCCTTGAAAGAGTTCAGGATAATTTCATTGTTGATATGTATATCCAAGCATTGAGAAAATTGATAATTAAATGTGATTTAATTATCATGAATAATATGAATTTGATTCATATTATAAGGAGAGTTATCTAAGATAATTAAATGTGATTTAATTATCAAAGATATGAATAATGTGAATGAGATTCATATTATTTGAGAACAAGAGAATAGAGATCCAAGATGATTAAATGTGATTTAATTATCATGGATATGAATAATGTGTATAGCAATATCCATATTACTCATATATGTTATAAATGTGATTTATAATATATAAGAGAGAGCTATTTGTAATTTACATTTGTTAATTAAATGTTAATGTGAATTGGATTCACATTGGACATTGAATTGAAAATGTAATTTACATTTTATTTTGGGTTGTGAATATGATTCACAAATTTTTCAATGGCAAGATTGCAATGTCTACAAAATAATTGTGAATTATTTTTTGTAGAATAATTTGCAACAAAAATTATTGCATAATATTGAAGATTACAATATAGAGATGAGAGACACCTTCCATATATATGGAGTGGACGGCCACCACTCCTATTAGGAATGTGTGGCCATCCCCTCCTTCCATCATGGAAGGAGGCACTCTCTCTCCTATGATCTCCAAGAGAACTTGATTTAATTTAGTGATTGAATTATATTGATTTATATTTAATCTAAATTAAATTAATTGTTGTTGGTTTTTACTAACACAAATCTTAGCCATTAAAAGAAACACAATCAATGAGAACCATTGGATTTGTGTCGTCCATGGATTGAGATCCATGGATCCCAAAATATTATAAAAGGAGAGGCACCCCTTTGCTCTTCTTTACACATAAGAGAACATAAGTCTCTCTCTCTACACGTCAGCCCTCTCTCTTCCTCTCTCATGGCCGTCCACCATGGATGCCCTAGAGGGAGTCTCCATCGCCGCAGCATCGTCGTTATGCTGCTCGATCGTTTGCTCTTGGATCTCCGTCTCCTTCGATGTGCCTCGCTCGTGAAGAAGACGTCGTATCTCGTGTGACGAGATCAGGAGATCCGCCACTTGGATCATCAACATGGATTGCGAGAAGCACGCGATTCAACCCCGCGCTCGTAAGCGTCTCCTCCGTCGGATCGGACTTGAGATAGGAGGTCTCTTCGTTTAGAGACTCGATCGCAACCACGCTTCAAGAGGTAATCCTATTACTTGTTTGTGGTTTATATGAAACGATCCGATAAGTGTTCTTGGATCATGTGGTTTCGTCGCATGAAAAAAATTTAATTTCCGCTGCATAGAACAACTAGTCCGACTAGTCATTCTTCATCGTATTCGATACGATGCTCACGCTTCCGTGATGCGCTTGAGGATCTAACCATATCCTTCAAACTTCCCATAGCACTGGTGAGACCATTGTTGATGTTCACCTCGAGCTTCCCCTGACCTCTCATTAACGAGCAGCACCTCGGTGGAGCTCGAGGGAGGTCGTCGGAGCCAAGGTTCCTAGCCACCACCCACGACAAAGGAAGGTTGAGTAGATGCCCTTGGATCTTGATCGAAGGGTATTTGCATCAACAAATCCCTAGCCGTGTAATCCTCAGATGGAGGAGTATCCACAATCGTTAGATCCAATCACACGAGTCTCCCAGCCTCAGGTGGACCCACTCCACTACAACACACCATGCACAACTTCAGTATCCCAAGCATGCAACAGAACCTTCGTCCGCATCCGAGCCTAGCTCGTGTACATGCATGTTGCATGCGGGCTGGGCAATTTGTAGCTATGTCCTTCGATCTTCTGGAGTTTGCAAGAAGGTCCTTCCAAGTGCATGTGCATTGCACATGCATTCCTGGAAAATTTGCATGAGTGCCCCATTAAGTTTTCTTAATTACACTTATGCCCCTACGAAGGGCCTAATTGCATAATTATCTCATTTTATTTCGCATATTTTTACTGCATTTATGCCTTGAATTAAAACAAACATATCTTGAACATAAGAACTTCGATTTGGTTGATTTCAATTTCATTTTTTTGCTCTTTTCATTTTCTTTATAATGGCAAGCTTATTTATTTGATTTGACACCTTATTATTTATGCAAAATTTTAGGTGTTCATTGTCTCATTTATTTATCATTTAAATGTCATTATTGAATCTTTGTTCAGTTTGATGATCAATTTGATGATGAAATCAAATCACCTTTTATTTGCTCAGTTTGTGAATTATTTTAGAGCATATTATCCTATGCTTGCATATTATTACACGTACATCTCATTTAATTGCATAAAATCAAAAAAAGTGTATGCATCGTCTCCGTGCCATTTTGTTTGCATTGTATATTTGTGCATTCTATGTTGTGCATTGTGTTTGCATAACGAGACCTATATCAATGACTCTAATCACTCAACCTTAGTCAATAATTTTTGATTGATAGATGAGGAGGCGTGTGTCCATGTATTTGACTTTGGTATACTTACTATTTAAAAATTCTCCACAACATTCAAAGATTGCAATTTTTGATAGATCATTTTTTTTCATCTCCTATACTACAATTATTGATTTTTAAAGAGGTGAAAATAACGATTCATCAGGAGGACGTTGGAAAGTAGAGTAGGTATCGATAGGTTTTTGCACCTTTCCATGAATAATTAGAAGGTGGCTGTTCCCTGGAGATGGAGGAGAAGAAGCACAATGAGAGTTGGTGGGGGCCTGGTCATGAATAATTAGAAGATCGCTGTTCCCTGGAGATGGAGAAGAAGCACAAAGGGAGTTGGTAGGGGTCTGGTCATGAATAATTAGAAGATCGCTGTTACCTCTGGAGATGGAGGAGAAGCACAAAGGGAGTTGGTGGGGGTCTGGTCTATACGTGGAACATTGATGAGGAGGACATCTGTGTATCCACGTGATGCTGCTCTCGGCTTCAGCATCAGCATGGCCCCTCGTCCTCGCCTGCTATCTGGACATGCAGCACATTCCAAAGTCGTCGCAGTCATTATGTCTTCGATGATATATCGATTTCTATGTCTTCATAGTGGATCTATCTTTCCAACGCGACTGGACATGCACATCTACAAGTGTTTCGAGCATCACATCTTCCAATAGGTAGGATCACGGAGTGTGCATAAATTAGAAGGGGGTACAACTACACTGACTACCTCTATAATATTAATAGCTTCACGAACACAGTACAGTATCAGTTTCCTCCCATTTTTTAGTAGCCGATCGATGACCGCAGATTTGTAGATGGTCAGAGCCGTCTTTTCTGAACTCCTCGATATCTCGATATCCTGATGTTTCGACCTCTCATCATAGAGAGCTATTTATATAAGATTATGTATGTCAATTACCTATGTTGCATTGGAAGTTTGTTGCCAGGAGTCTGAAGTTTGTCGGAAAATGGTAGATATCAGATAGCAGTTTTATAAAAGCGCTTTTGTATACTTTAGTAAACGTAGGCTAATGGTTAAAAGACGTATACTTAATCCAAACATATAGTTTTAAAAAATATGCGCATCTATTTTCGACGTAATCTTTGTGATTGGATTTGGGCCGATATTCTTCCCTAAATTGAGAAAGGATCTCGGCCTGGCCCATAACTCGGAAGTCATGCAACAACTCAGTACTCTCATCCTGTGTAACCACAATCCAAGATTGTATAACCCTAAATTGTGATTTGTTGAGATTGATTGTTATAATCAATCAAAGATTGTATTCACAATCCATATGTGTTATTTGATTTTTCTACCTTGAGGTCATGAGAGAGAACCGAACACCATGGTCTTGTGTGTCAGTATACTTTACATGCATTTATGGTGGTTTATTGTGCATCTATTCATATCCCAACAACATTACACAAATTTCGCAAATTAAGTAAGGAAGCTTCTCCTCTGCAGTTGGTAACAATGCTTGTCAATTTAGGATAACTAAAAAATGTATGGGTTGGTGGGAGTTTGAAAGCTGCTATGAAACGAAGTTGTCACAAGTTTTGCCGTCAAACATGAAGTATGCCTTTCGTGTTGGTGAGCCTAATATGTACCTGGTCATTATCAATTCCCATTTGACCAAAGATCAAGAATCTCATCTGCTTGATGTTCTTGAAAGAAACCGCAAGGCGATAAGCTGGAAAATCACATTTCTCTATGGGATTGACCCATCACTCTCCTCGCATCACATTTACCTTGAAGAAGATAGAAAGCCTCCAGAGAATTCTAACACGGATTGAATCCTAATCTCCAAGAGGTTGTGACGCAATAAATTATGAAATGGTGTGATGCAAGATTTATATATCCCATCTCTGATTCCCTACATGTGATGTCGAAGAAATCTGGATCACCATTGTAACTAATGACAAGGGAGAGGAGATTCCGACCAGAGTACCAACTTCATGTTATGTCGGTGTGGACTACTATTTTACTACCAAGAAGGACCATTTTTCACTTCCCTTCATCGACTAGATAGTCAAAAGACTAGACACGGAGGAATATTTCTACTTCTTGGTCTATTACTCTTGTTACAAACAAGTCACCATGGCATCTAAGGGCTAAGTAAAAACTACCTTCGCCTATCCGTTTGGGACTTATGCCTTCAGAAGAATACTCTTTGGATTGTGTAATGAACCAGCTACATTCCAAAGGTGCATGCTGACAATATTCGATGATATGGTTGGTAGTTTCCTTGAGGTGTTCATGGACAATTTCTCATTCAATCGGGATAGTTTAAGCAATATCTCAGATATCTAGTCAAGTTCTGAATAGGTGTTGTGAAGTCAATCTTGTGCTTATGTGGGAAAAGAGTCACTTTATGATGACCGAAGGAATTGTATTGGGTGTCATCTCTAAGCATGACATGGAGGGTGACCCAGCTTAGTTTGATGTAATTTCATAACTTGAGCCACCAACTAATTTGAAGCGAGTCCAGTAATTTCTAGGGTATGCAGGATTTAATAGAAGATTCATTAAATACTTCAATAAAGATTGCCTGACTGTTGATTGAGCTTCTTGGAAAGGAGACCGATTTTGTCATTGATGACAAGGTTCTCAAGTCCTTCAATCTGTTGAAGTACCTTATCACACATGCTCGTATCTCACAACTATTTAATTGGTCTCTTCCTTTTGAGATCATGATGGTCACCTCTGATTACGCAATAGGTGTTGTTTTTGGGAAAAGATGGGATGTACTTATATTTTATATTCATTACACTAGGAAAACACTTGATGAGGCCCAGAAAAACTACACTGTCATGGAGAAAGAGCTACTAGCCATAGTTTTTGCACATGATAAGTTCATATCACACTTACTAGGATCCAAGATTATAGTCCACACAGATCATTCTACCATATAATACCTACAAAGTAAGAAGGATGCCAAGCCTTGTCTGATTCGATGAATTCTTCTACTCTAGAAATTTGATTTAGAAAATTGATACAAGCTTGGATTCAAGAACATGGTGGCAAACCATCTTTCTAGAATAGTTGAAATTGAGACTCCTAAGCAGAATACAATTCCGATCACAGAGACCTTTCTAGATGAGGCAATTTTGTTTGTTGCCCCACCCCCATTGTATGTTAATATAATGAATTACCTTGTCTCCAAGAAGACTCCACCTTATTGGAAAACGCTCAAAGTTTATAAATTATTGTCAGATATACATTTCTACTAGTGAATCCTTATCTCTTCCATGAGGGAGCATATTGCATCTAGAGGAGGTGTATACCTCATGAGAAAATAACATGTGTACTAGAATATTGTCATGAACTTAAAGCTGGTGGACACCATTCTGGAAATAGAATGACAACTAAAGTGTTTCAATATGACCTATGGTAGCCAACACTCTTTAAGGATGTATCCGAATATGTAAAAGGATGCACTGACTATCAGAGAATGTGAGGCACAATCATCTCGAGAGACACGATGCCTTTAAAATACATTCAAGTCTCAGACGTCTTTAACGCATGAGGCATTTACTTCATGTTCCCATTCCCTAACAACAAAGGTTTCAAGTACTTCCTATTGGATATTGATTATATGAGACATTGGTGGAGGATATCCCCACTCAAGCCGCAAACAAGCGAACTGTCAGATGATTCCTCAAAGACAACATAATTTCGCAATTCGAGATACTGAAAATCCTGATATGACATGGGGGAAACCACTTCGTAAACAAAGAAGTTAAGAAAGTGATTAAAGAGTACGGCTTCGACCATCAGGTCTCCACATCGTACCACCCACAATCTAATGACTTGGCTGAATGTTCGAACATGGAGATAAAGACAATTCTACTAAAGATTGTGCGACCTAATAGGAAGAAGAACTGGTCATGGCTGCTTGACTCAATTTATTAGGCTTATCGTACTGTGTACTCCTCTAGGCATGTCTCTCTACCACCTTGTCTATGGAAAGACACATCATATTTCCTTGGAACTAATTCATAGATATTTATGGGCACTCAACATGTATAACATGGATTCTGAAAAAGCCAAAAAGAACAGATAAGTTGATCTGAACTGCCTGCTTGAAATCAGAGATTATGCATACAATAACAACGACATGTACAAGAAGAAAGTCAAGAAATGACATGATAAACATATCCATAAATGACTTTCGATCTTGGATTGAAGGTTTGATTTTTAGATGCCAAGTTGAGAATATTTCCAAGCAAGCTGAAGAGATGTGAATAGGGCCATTCTTAGTAAGAACTGTGAGTGATAACATATCCTATTGATATCTCAATTATCACCTGACACACAACCGTGTGTGGTACCTAAAACATGACACATTCATGTCTGTCGTAGACTCAATTCAAGTGTTGTTTCATGAAGAGATCCTAGAAACAAAGAGATCAAATACTTAATCTCAAAAATCAGATAAAATTTTATCTTCTTGTTTTCTTCTTTTCCTCCTCATATCTGAATCTTTCGATGCACTCGTCTCTTTCGTCACTATTATATTTAGGATATGCTTCATCCTAAGCATAGAGGGCATGAGTAATATGAGTGGTTCATTCTTTGATCCCTCGTCTGTCTCCTCGATTCTTGAGTACTCTGTCTACACTCGCGGATATTTCACCATAAGTATAGGGGGAGACATGCCAAGATAGTTTCGTACATTTTACCCTCATCCCTCTCTACATGTTACATACAACTAGTTAAACTTAGGATTAATTGATCCTAAGTATAGGGGATGGTTAACTTTTCATTCTTTATTTATTCCTTGTAGTATAGACTTTCCTATAGTCAGCATGAGTTATGAATTCCTTTCTTTCTTTGATCGCTATGGAGACATAGCTCAACCAAAGTATAGGGGGTCTTACATACGTTGTGTATACTTCAGCCATAACTCATATTTTGTATTTTTGGATAATATGCTTAAAAATACTATATGGATAAGGGTATACAATCAATTAGTTATAAAGAAAACACTATTAAATATAAAATTATTTCTAATTCTTTGTATATACTGATCAATAAATCTGATTTAAAAATATTTTGCAAAATAATTTGAAAATTGGTTGGAAAATATCTTGACAAGTCTTTTGAAACCGTTTGGAAAACTTTTGTGAAATATTTCAAACCTTTGTAAAAATATTTTCAAATACTTGCAAAAATATTTTTCATTTGTTTGAATAAAATTTTCTAAAATTCAACTTGCAAATGATTTGGAAAATGATTGCAAAAATACTTTGAAAATCTATACATATGGTTTGAAAAATCATTGCAAATTGATTTTCTAAATTTTTAAATATTTACAAAATTGTTTATAAAATTTATTTTCAAAACAAAAAGGTTTTAAAATTGTTTGTTAAAATTATTTCAAATTTATTTTGAGAACCTTATACATAATTCTTTGCATGCCTTGTATATAAAAACCTATGAATAACAACTAACTTAACATGTACAAATTCCTCGTGTAAATCCTACAACCAATTCTTGTAAATATTGATGCACTCCTATGTAAATATTTGTACATATTTCTTTCACTAACCATTATTCAAAAATCACTAAATTTGCAAAATATTTTCAAAAATTGCATAAACATTTTTAAATCATTTTTAAAAAAATCTATAAAAATTCAACATCAAAAAATTACCTCACAAAAGTATTTTCTTTTTATTGCATTGCATTTACATTTTTCAGATTGATAATGACAATTGAACTAATCTAAATAAAGTCTGAAGATTTAAGCTTGGCCGGACCTTAATTCACTTAATCACATGAACCTTATAGGAACTAGAATTGAGGCGCTTCAAGTCAGCTAGATTTAATTCTTTGAGACCACAAGACTAGGTTCAAATGTCATCCTGATTGCATAAGTAGAATATTTTAAAACACATGCATGACTCTTGTCGAAAATGTCTGAACTGGGACACATGCACCTTACACTTGCTCAACTCAATTGAAGTGGTAGAGGGTCGGATTTGTCGACATGAGGGAGAAGTGATTGGAAATATAAAAAGTCACAGTCTATAGCCATTGTACCCTAACCAGATTCAGTAGAGACGAGGCCTAAGGACATAAGGTTGTGGGTTGCAATAATGCTTCAAAAGAGGAATAGTCTACTAGCTCAAGAGGGAAAAGTCCTTTTGAAAATGTTGTTGTAAATATTATTAAAAAATACAAAATAAAAAACATCAAAAAATATAGATGGGAAAAATTCAAAGAAAACTCAATTCCCATCGTAGTATGTATGTATATATGAAATTAGTAAGCTTGTGCTTCAAAGACAAAGATTCATGTGAGCCTGTAGCTCGATGACTTGGCTACACTGGTCAAGCATCCTAGGATAGGTATCTATACTAGTTACCATCCATTCTCTCCTAAACATCCTCTTCTTGAATTGTTGCACTTGAACTTAGAAGGGAATACCCTGAGTTGCTGGAATGGGGAATTAGGGTCACCATGTTGGAGAAGACTATCTCTTTATTGCTTCAGTCGAGAGGAGTTACATACCACCAACACTATAAAAGGTAGACTCATAGTCATAAGGGTCTGCTTATGACATAGACTTGTTTTGACCTTGCTTTTGAGGAGACTTGGGTAGAGTTTTGTGGTTCTTAGAGGTTGTCGAGTTTCAATCCGCTTCTAATAAGGTTCTGACTAAACCTAAAATCTAAAGATCTGACTGAGCTCCAAACTTTAATTTTTGAAGATAAATTTAAGAGTTAAAATCAATCCAACTTATTTCGTTTTCTTTTCTTTATTTTCTTTTCTACACTTATAAGCATAATTGTTTGCTAGGGAATATCAAAGGCAAGTATAGGAGGGTGATGAATCTCCATTTCATCACATATATTCCTCCGTTTAGCCTTAAATTCCTAGCTAAATTCATGTATATTGCATTAATTTGATCAAAAAACATTTATCCATTGACATTTAAATATTGTATAAAATATTATATTTAATGCCAAAATAGAAAAATAAAGAAAAGAAAAGGAAAAGAATAAAGTGTCAAAGATACTAAATGAAGCTAGACCCCGATACCAAGTCATCATGATGACTTGGTCCAAAAGGAATAAAGTATGGGAAAATAGGGAAAATCAACTGTACAATTAATACAACTAAAACCCTAATTTTTATTCTTCAATAATTGTATGTTTGGGACCTATTTTATTCTTTATTATTTACACCTACAACCAATAAACTTTAAACATAAAAATTGTGTTAGACATGCGAGCCACGACAAGCCATTATGAATAAATTTTACTGTAATTCATTCACTGATCTAAAATGAAGAATAACTAATTTTCATAATAGGTCCCTTAGTACAATTAGGGTTATGTACCATATCCATTTTAATGATCATATAGTTGTTGATTCAAATTTTGAATCGTAGATGCTAGTTCTTGGATGATATCTGAAGAGTTAGATTGAAGATTCATCACGCACCATCAAGTGAATGTTAAGAGAGGATTTCTAGCCTGAGAGGAAGATGGAAATTCTTCTCTATAGATTGATATCTAACTGACCTATTGATACATATCCTCTACATAGGAATAAAGATTCAGAGTATAAGTTAGGTCAAATAGTTGACTTAACGAGATCAAGATAACCATGACCTATATCATATACGATACAGTCACAATATAGGCACACATCCTATAACTGGAGACATATGTGTTAGTATATGTTTGAGTATGTACATTTGGTATACCGACAGGTTGATGATCTAATAAAGGTCTCTACACCAACAAGTAGTGTGTATATAAGGGCATATGAGTAATACGACCACTCAAAGGGATCATACAGGTTTGTTACTAAATCGGAAGACATGATCTCACTCATGAGATATTGGGTTCCATAAACGGTCGTCTTGCTTTAAAAGTTTGACTGAATTTGTAGGTTTTATATATGCTTTAGGAAAGTATATAATCAATAGCTAGGTATGATATATGCCTTTGGAAAGTATATGATCGATACCAACTTACAATGATCGAATGAGAAACTCAATGATAAAATCCTAAAAAAGATAGTCTAAATAAGATCTAAAACTTTGGGTTTATTCTAAGTCTTCTTATATGCAGGATGTACGAGTATTAGGAATACTCAAGGGTAATGTGATCAATTAACGATTTTATAATCATGACATGTCTATTCCAAGGGAGTGATGAAATAGGATTGGATTTTAGCGATTCTTTTCAGTCAAGAAGTAATCTAATCTTAGTCCAAATATTGAACATTGATCTGGATGTGATTCAGATGCAATGAGAAGATTATATTTAGGGCCTTGATTTAATTAATAATCTATGAGAGGTCTCCGAGATCTAGATTTGTGATGTGATCTCAATATACAAGTCACTATATGTGGAATGTAGAATCTCCTTGTCCTTATCTCCAAGTATCTGAGGAGAAAACACACCATTCTTGTTAGTATTCAGGAATAATTAGATTGATGAAATATCTGACCATTGGGAAATCGATAACTAAATGAGATTTAAGTATCATTAGTAATGTGGATTTGATTTATATTATTTAAATTCATGAGAATTATGATCTAATATAATTAAATGTGATTTAATTATCATGGATATGAATATTATGGATAGTACTATCTATATTAATCATATTTATTATTAATGTGATTTATAATATATAAGATAGGGATATTCGTAAATAACATTTACAATTTAAATGTTGATGTGAATTGAATTTACATTGAAAAATTAATTGAAGATGTAATTTATAATTTATTTTGGAGTAAATTACAAGGAGGTCCCCAAACTTTACACCTCATAACAATGTGGTCCCCAAACTCTCAATTGTATCGATTTAGTCCCCAAAGTACTCCATTGGTATCAATGTGATCCCCTTCCGGATGTTCACCGTTAAATACACCTAATAACGTTGACAAACAATATGAATGGACCAAAATACCCTTCTTCAAAATCCCTTCTGGTTTGCCCTAATCCCAAGAAAACACTCCCCTTCCAATGCAAATCCCCTTCCTGCTCCTAACATACGAGTAGAACCCATCCAGATTCGGTTCTTCTCCTCTCGCCCCCGTCTCTGGCCCTCCCCTTCCTCTTTTCAAACCACAAACGAAGCCCTTCCTCCTCCCCCACACACTCTTCTCCTCCCATCCTCTTTTAGTCACACTAAATGGAACCCCTGCCTCTTGATATCCCCGTCTAGGCCCTTCCTCTGCAGCAGCTCCTCCACGATCTAGACAGAATCATGCCATGAAACTGAATCTGTAGCGAATATAAAATATAAACAGAATCATGAACTTAATATTAATTCCAAAATAAAAAATCCACACCATCACTCAAGCAAACACAAGTTGAATACATATCCATAAAGCATAAAGTATCTAGAATCAAATCAATGTAAAGCCCAACAAAGCATAGAATTTGCTGGTTCAAAGTGCATTCACACATGTGAGTTGTCTTAATTACAAAAAATATAAGCATTAAGCCTGTAGCTCCAAAAAATGGAAAAAATCCAGTTACAATCAGACATTTAACTTAGACAGTCCCTTCAAAGTAAAATGTGATCGACTCCACGTAAATCTCATCGAATTTGCTGCTGCAAAAATCCAACCATATCCTGCAATAAGAAGAGCATTGCAATAAGAAGAGTACCTAGAACTACACTTATAACAAAAAAACAAGATATGCAAATGGGTATGAATGGAGGAATGTAAGGGGCACCTGCTTTGATGGTGATTCCTCGACGAGAAGCTCGAACCCGAACTTCGAACGTAGGGCTTTCACAGTCCAGATCGGGAAGGAGCTGCTGGAGAGGAAGGGGATAGATTGGGATATCAAGAGGTGGAGGTTCCATTTCGGGTGATGAAATGAGGAAGGGGAGGAGAGAAGCGTGTGTGGGGGGGGGGGGGGGGGAAGGGGCTTCGTTTGTGGCTTGAAAAAGGAGGAAGGGGAGGGCCAGAGACGGGGAGGGGGGGGGGGGGGGAGGAGAAGCACCGAATCTAGATGGGTTCTACTCGTGTGTTGAGAGGAGGAACAGGAATTGCATTGGAAGGGGAGTGCTTTTCTTGGGATTAGGGAAAACCGGAAGGGATTCCAAAGAAGGGTATTTTGGTATATTCACTTTGTTTGTCAAAGTTGGTAGGTGTATTTAACGGTGGACATCCGGAAAGGGATCACATTGGTACCAATGGAGTACTTTGGGGACTAAATCGATACAATTGAGAGTTTGGGGACCACATTGTTACGACGTTTAAAGTTTGGGGACCTCCTTTTAATTTACTCTTTATTTTGGGTATGTCAATATGATTCACAAATTTCTAATGATATGATTGAAATCTAATAGATAAAATTTGGATTTAATTTTGTGAAATAATATAAAATAAAAGTTATTGTATATAATGAATGTTTATATGAGATATTAGATCTCATATAAAAGGGAGAAGGAGTGCACCTTCCATTTAAGGAGAGTGGACGTCCACCTTGATTTAGGACTCAAGGTAATTGTCCCCCTTAATTGGAAGGAGCATTGAATCCTTCCTAATCCTTCATGGAAAATTGATTTGATTGAATTTATTTATATTTATGATTTATTCAATATATATTAAATTAAATTAAATTAATTGTTGGTGTATTTTAGAACAAAATCATGGCTGCTGAAAGAAACACAAATCAATACCTACCATTGGATTCGTGTTGTCCATGGATTGAGATCCATGTACTCCCAAAATATTATAAAAGAAAAAGCAACCCTCAACTTCTTTTACAACATAGAATTCAAAAACTCTCTCTCTCTCTCTCTCTCTTTCTCATCATAATACGCTCTCCCTCTTTCTCTCTAAGTGGCTGTCCACTTTGTGACCCACAGAGGATCATCGTCATCGCTACGGCGTCATGCTGCTTCTTCAACCGCTCATGGACCTTTGTCCTCCTCAATGCTTCTACTACGTGAAGAAGACCTCAAATTTGTGTGACGAAATCAGAAGATCCATTTCTTGGATCAACATCTTGGATTGCTAGAAGGATGCATCTTACCAACACAAGCATCTCCTCTACGGGGTCGAAACTGAGACATGTTGTCTCTTCTTTAGAGGCTTCTATTGTAACCATTCTTCAAGAGGTTTTCCTTATATCTTCTATGTGATTAAGATGAAATTATTCGAGAAGTGATCTAAGATCATGTGGTTGAAGGATATGGAAATATCCTTAAGTACATCATGGAAGCGTGACGATTGCATCATATGCTATCGGGAGCGGCTAGTCACACTCATTGCTCAAGGGAGCAGAATTTAAAAAATTTTAATCCGATGAAACCACATGATCCAAGAACACTTCTTAGATCATTTCACCTGAACTATAAACAAGTGTTAGGTTTACCTCTTGAAGCGTGGGTGCAATCGAGTCTCTAAACGAAGAGACCTCCTGTCTCAAGTCCATTCCGATGGAGGAGACGCGTACGAGCACATTGATAAAATGCGTATACCTCACAATCCATGCTGATGATCCAAGCGACGAATCTCATGATCTCTTCATATGAGATCCAACGTCTTCTTCATGAGTGAGGCACACCGAAGGAGACAAACATCTACAAGCAAACAATCTGGGCAGCATAGCAGCGATGCTGTGATGATGGCGAGTCTCTCTATGGCTCCATGGTGGATGACCAATAAGAGAGAGAGAGAGAGAGAGAGAGACTTGGAGTGTAGAGAAAGAGAGAGGTAGAGAGCATTAGTTGTTGTATTTTTAATATCAAGGGTTGCCTCATCTTATATAATATTTTGGGAGTCCATGGATCTCAATCCATGTACAATACAAAATCAATGGATGAGATTGATGTATGTTTCTTTCAATGGCCATGATTTTGTTGTGAAAATACAACAATATTTAATTTAATATATATAGAATAATAAATATAAAATAATTTCAAATTAAATCAATTATCATTGGAGATAACTGGGAAGGAGATTAAACATCCTACATAATAAGGGGGAACAACTACCAGATCCAATTAGACTTGGTGGTCGTCCACTACCTTTTATCAGTGTATGGAAATCATCTTCCAATTCATGAGATTACATTATCTCATGAAAATCTCTGATATTTAAAAAGACATTTGTTGTAATTATCTCACAATGATAATTCATAATTATCTTATGAACATTGCAATCATGACATGGAAATTTGTGAATCACATTCACAACCTAAAATAAAATGTAAATTATATTTTCAATTAATTATCCAATGTGTATCCAATTCACATCAATAATAAATCAACAAATATAAATTAAAATAGACTCTCTCTAATATGTTATAAATCACATTTATAATATAAATATAATATATATATATATATATGAATAATTTGGATAGTGCTTTCTACATTATTCATATCCATGATAATTAAATTACAAATCATCTTGGATCTCTATTCCCATGTGCTCAAATAATATGAACTGCATTTACATTATTCACATCTTTGATAATAAATCACATTTAATCATCTTAGGTAACTCTCCTTATAATATGAATCAAATTCATATTATTCAGGATAATTAAATCACTTTTAATTATCAATGTTCTCAATGCTCGGATACATATATCAACCGTTAAATTATCCTTGAACTCTTCAAGTATAATGCGCCTTCACCGCAGATACTTGGAGATAAGGACATAACGATTGTACGTTCCACATATAGTGACTTGGATCTTGAGATCGTATCTTAAATCTAGATCTTGCGGGACTCCCATAGACGTTTGATTAAATCAAAACCGTAAATCTATTATTTTCATTGTATCTGAATCACATTTAGATCACTGTCCAACATTTGGAATAAGATTATATTACTTCTCTACTGAGAGGAGTCAATAAATCTAGACATTTTTCATTACTCCCTCGGAATGGAAGCTTCATGATTATACAATCGTTTATAATCACATCACCCTCATGTATTCCTAATACCCGCACACCCTGCATACTAGAATACCTAGAATAAATACAAAGTTTTAGATCTTATTTAGTCTGTCACCTTTAGGGGTTTATCATTAAGTTTCTCATTTGATCATTGAGAGTCAGTATCGATCATATACTTTCCAAAAGAATATATCATACATAGATATTTATCATATACTTTCCAAAAGTATATATCACACCTACAAATTCAGTAAAGCATCCAAAGCGAGAAGATCATGTACAGAATTTGATTCCCAATATCTCATGAATGCGCTCATGTCTTCCGATCCAATAAATTAACCTGTATGGTCCCTTTGAGATATCGTATTACTCATATGCCCTTGTATGCACCACAACGTGTCGGTGTATAGACCTTGATTAGGCCCGTAAACCTATTGGTCTGTCAAATGTACATACTCAAGCATATGGTAACACATTTGTCTCCGGTCAAAGGATGCATGCCTATATCGTGATAGCATGAGACATAGGACTTTGGTTATCTCGATCTCGTTAAGTCAACTATTGACCTAACTAATCTGACACCTCCGAATCTTTATTCCTAAGTAGAGGACTTGCATCAAGAGGTCGGTCAGATATCATCCAAAAGAGAAAGGATTTCCATCTCCTACTTAGGTTGGAGATCATCTCTTAGTAATCATTTGACTTTCCTTGATGCATCCTTAATCTAACTCTTTATATATTCATCTAAGCACTAGACTTTATGATTCAACAATAGCATCAACAGTTGTATGATCATTAAAATGACTATGGTACATAACCCTAATTGTACTATGGTACCTATTATGCAAATTAGTTATTTTTCATTTTTGATCAGAGAATGATATTTGAAATAATATTTATTGCATAATGGCTCGTTGTGTGCTCACATGTCCATCAATCTCTCACTAGTCCAAAGAGCCATAAATGGGATAATCTTTAGACCCACACTCATGTGACAATTATAGACTACTTCGAAAAATAGATAGGTAAGTTGATCTGTCACTTTGTTCTCGAGAGACTATGCCAAGTCCTTTTACAGCACTTGCATATCTCCTAGTAGTAGTGCTTGCATCCAATGCGAATGTTGCATCTTATGCAACCAATACTCAATCTTGTTGAAGTAGTTACAATGTCTTTGACACGACAATTCAATAATCATTATAACTAGTATGTAATTTCTATTATCCTAATAAGAATACCCTTGTTCCCGGAGATCTCTATCTCCTAAGACCGAGATCCAGTCTTAAGTCTTATAAAACATCTGTACTTAAGATCTTTTACATCACTATCTATAAAATCTTAAGTTCTTGAAGATAAGATTTTGAGATCACTATCTCAAAAATCTTTGCATCTTGTAAGATAATATTATTACTGCAACTAAGTGTTTTATATCCATAGTAGGATTGGTAACATTTTATTTCTTCCACTGCATGGCAGTCATCTGACTTTTTATACACATGTAGTATACAAAGAGCTTCCCGTTTCTAATGCACTAGAGCATGCAGCTTAGGCATTCACATCCTCAACTCTTTGAGGTGTTATCCCTTTAGATAGGTTAGTACCATATCTTAAGGGAAAGAAGACTTTCTTGTAATTTTTCTGAAAATGAGACATGTCCAAGTGTACCACTAATGTGACGGTCCCAATACCCTTATGTCATTGCTTTTGAACAACTTTGGAACTAAGATCTAAGAGATATCCTTGAGATTGTAACTCAAGGTATGGAACAACCAAACTATAAAACACTTAATATTATCCTAATATAATACCAAATGATTATGATATCATCTACATTTAGCATGATGAATACTATTGCACCCCCACTAAGCTTCACATGATTCATCAATATTCTATCTGAAATCATAACCTTTATAATTTCATAAAATCTGATGTTCCAACTATGAGAAGCTTATTCGAGTCTGTAGATGGATTTATTCAGCTTGAACACCTTGCTTTTCTAAACTAAGAAGCCCTGGGGCTACTTCACTATTGCTAATATTGTCCTTGTATAAAACTTTGTAACCTTGATTTAAAGAAGGAGAACAACCTTTAATGACAGGAAGAATGGTAGAGATCGAGACAACTAGAGCTTAGGCATGACATTATTATTGGAGTTGACTGTATGTATTTTTTTCAAATCTATAATAAAATATCATAATCAAGTATTGTAAATCAAGATTCTCCAGTATCAATAGTTAGAATTTAAATGTTGATTTAATTTTACCTTTTTTTATCTTGATTATTATTTAAATTGTAGTATTCCATCTTTCATTCTAATTGAAGAATATCAAATGAAATAAATGTTAGAACATATATTTATCACTTATTTTATATTGATCGTAAATTTTATTAATTATTTGTAAAATATTATCGATAATGTAAAATACATTAATTCTTTTGTAAAATATCAAATGCAATATATATTATTTAAATTGTAGTTTCCACCTTTTTGTAAAATGTATACCGATTCTGTAAAATACGTTAATTCATTGTAATATTAAATCATACATTGTAAATGTGAGGAACTTGAAAAGTTAAAATGTAGGTTATTTACTCAGAAAATATAACTTCTTCTTTTGTTTTGATACAACAACATTCTTAGTAGAAATATAATTTATCATAAAGAAATGTAAAATATATTATTTTTTTGTAAAATAACAAAGAATTACACATAATATAAGTCATTAATTAACACATTTAATCTATCAATTCATATTTTTTTGTAAAAATGAATCATGAGTTTGTAAAATAAGTTTTTTCTTTGTAATATAGAGTATACATTGTAAAATTTCAAAACTTAGAAAATTTTAAACTTGTTTAGGAGCTAGATTTCCAACGAAACTTGTTTAGAAGTTCGTATCTACGTAAAAAATATGTTATTGTAAATAATCAATCATATCCATTACACATTTAGTTATTTGTAAATTAAGTTGTATTATTTAGAAAAAAACCCACCATTTTAGGAATATTTTTCCACATATACATCTATTAATTAGCACATGATCAATCCAATATTTTTGGAAACACATCTACACAAAAAATAAAAATTCTCGTTAGATTCGGTGGCTATGTTTTTTGTAATTTATAACACGTATATGTAAAATATAAAAATAGTTTGTAAATTGATAGCAACTATTTCAAAATACGAACCTTTATTCCATCTGTTATTTTTGGAAAATTCTATACATCTCTCAGCATATACCTAAATATATAATGATCAATGACGTGTATTTTTCTAAATTAGAACCAATTTAATCCACCCCAAAATTAGGACTGCTAGTTGATATGAAAATCACTTAGTAGTTTCAATCTCAATCGTAAACTCATCATCCTACGGCCTAAGATGATACCTTTCCATAATCAAGGAAATGTGCCACCATAATTCAAGTGTTCCCTATATGTGTGTGTGTGTGTGTGTGTGTGTGTGTGTGTGTGGCTATATATAGTAAAATGGGGCAGCTCCTTGGGAGGAGCCAACGGCCTGCTCCCACCCCCAATTTCTGCCTTTTTTATTTTTTGATATATATATATATATTCATCAATGTATCCCTCTAAAATTTCATTAAAATTTCGTCGGAAACTGAGACTCTTATGCCTTTCCTCCAGAACAAGTCGATTACAACAATTCTAAGACTGTTAAAATTACATGTTCTACATGAAGGGTATATGAGTCTTTGTTTCTGACGAAATTCTAATGGAATGTTAGAGGGATATAGTTATGAATATACATATTTTTATTTTCCAAAAAAATAAAAAAATGTGCGAAAAATGGGGGTGGGTGCAACCCCATTTTACTTATTATATATATAGGGGGCCTTTCAAATGAGGTGGTGGCTTTTCTGAAATTGTAAAGGTTACTGTGAATTTAGTAAAAACATTGTAACCGTTGTGTAAAAGTATAACTGCACATTGTAGAAAAATGAATTTTGTAAAATATAGCATCCAACATTTAACATTTCAATCCAATATAATAATATTTTCATAATTTTATTTCACTATACATATTGTGTTAATATTCATTGTTACATGTATGAAACAAGAAATTTTAAAATATATTGGAAAGATGCCTAAATTGAGGGTGCTCACCGTATATTTGGTGAGATCCCGCCTCATTTGAAGTTTCTCCTATATATATGTGTGATAAATGGGGTTGCTCCCTGGGAGTAGCCAAGGGGCTGCTCCTACCCCCATTTTCTCCAAATTTTTTTTATTTTTTTGGAAAATAAAATTTTTTATATTCATCATCATATCCCTCCAACATTCTATTAAAATCTCATCAGAAACAGAGACTCCTACGGCCTCCATCCAAACATGGTCGATTTAAAAAATCCTGCGACCTTTAAAAAAAATGACGTCTGGTTGGAGGGCTTAGGAGTCTCTGTTTCTGACGAATTTTTAATAGAATGTTAGAGGGATATAGTGATGAATATACCAATTTTTATTTTCCAAAAAAATAAAAAAATGGGGGAAAAATAGGCGTGGGAGTAGCCTCGTTGGCTACTCCCAGGGAGCATACTCCCTTTTCCCTATATATATATGGGTCAAATTGGGATGCCCCCTGTGGGAGCTAACTTGGCTCCCCCTCGCCCCATTTCGTCTGATTTTTTTTATTTTTTTTGAAAATTTCTTCCGTGAAATTTCATCACTATATCCTATATTATGTCATTAAAATTTCGTGTGAAACAGAGACTCCTACGTCCTCCATCCAGACAGTCATTTTTTAATGGTAACAGAATTATTAAAAACGACCCCGCTGGATGGAGGCATAAGAGTCTCTGTTTCGCATGAAATTTTAATAATATATCAATATATTGATGAAAATCCACAGAAGAAAATTAAAAAAAATAAAAAACCCGAGCGAAATGGAGCGGGGGGGAGCCAAGTTAGCTCTCCCCATGGGAGCAGCCCCATTTTACCCTACACACACACACACACACACACACACACACACACACACACACAAAAATGGGGCTGCCCCCGTGATGAATCTACGTTTCATCATCTTTATTCTATCATTTTGGCCTTAAAAACCCTAGTAAATGCGTGTAAATAGGCTTAATATAGGCATTTTAGCATTCATGCATATGTGTGTATATATTGTATAAATTGCGCCAAAATTATAGAATAAAGAAAAGAAAAGAAAAAGAATAAAATATTGTAAATATTTTATGACCCGAAACCCCGAGACCTAGGCATCTTGATGAATAGGTCGACAAGGAATAAAGTAGGGGGAGATAAGGGCCAAAACACAGATAAAATACCTATACATTTTATTCATTCTTTATTCATTTTGGGACCTATTTTTGGTTCCACTTTTTATACATCAAATAAAGAAACTTTGTATATGAAAGTTGTAGATAAATTAATAAAGAAAAATACAAAATTGATTTCACAGAAAAATAATGTACAGATAAAAAGTTATGGTCTGAATAAAAATCCAGAATGCCAACTTCCCAGACCCGTATCTCACAAATAAAAACTCCAAATGCAGCGTACTCACCTTTAATTGTATATAGAAGAAAATAATCTAATTAATGGTGGTGGTTTCGCATTTGGCGGAGCTACGGTTTGAAAGTTGACTTTTGGACCCTCATTGTATACTTGTACATATTAAAATATTCAATTTATTAATTATTTATTATTCTTATAATTTTATATTTTTATAATGTTGTAAATAATACTTATAATAATTATGTGCATTAAAATTAGAATAAAAGCCTAAATAAAATACAAAATAAAAATACTTATATAATAGAATACATAGATACATTACTTATACACATACCTATACATTATACATTTATATTTTATTTCAGATACAAAACATATCAGAAAATTAAAATAAAATTATATTTGTGTATATAAAAGTATTTTATAATTTTAGAAAATAAAAACCAAAATAAAATAAATTAAATAATACCTAAATAAAAATAAAATACTCAAATACATAGATATAGATACCTATAGGGGTATAAATGCAAACTTGTAAAAATATACTCCATAAAAATAAATAAAAATCATAATAAAATAATTTATAAAATAACAAACATTTTTTATTTTATAATCATAAATTAATAAAATCATTTACTATTTTTTAATTAATTTCTAAATCTTTTTTCCAGAGGGTTTTTCTGGTTGGTCCACGTGGACCAACCAGAGGGCTCGGATAGTTGACTCTGGTCAACTGTCTGACCTTCTCTCTGCTGTTGTCAGACTGACTTTTCTCTCGTTTTTGACGATTTTTGGAGATCGCTCCTTTCATCGAATGGGGTCGAACTCTTCACGAGATTTGTAGTCCTATCATCCAGCTACCACGCCATATCTTTTTCTTGGGCCGAGCATCATCACAGCGCCCGTGACGCCTCCTCGAAAGTCGCTCCTCGCCCATGTTTCAAAAACCGTCCAGCCACCTCCATTTCCCTTTGAACCCATTTTGACCGACCTAACCCCTCTCTTTGGCGAAGCTCTGGACTGGAGAGGTGACAGCTCTCCTCCAGCTCCCTCCCGAGGGCTCCGGCGACGTCATTTGGTCATTCCACCCATCTCCGGCCACGCGGCCGTGAGGTACCCTTCCTCTTGGCTTTTGAAGCCCATTGAGGTAGTTTTATTTGTTTCTCCTTGTTCTCAATCCCTCTGTAGGCTGTAAGTTTCATTTCTCTCTTTTTATTCGCATTTATCGCGCCTCGATTATTCACATCACCCATCGCCGGAGTTCACTCCGGCAAGCCACCCACCTTCCATTATCAACCCGCCGCCATCTTTCTTCCGCACTCTGCCAACAAACGCCCAGTCGCTCTGCCCTCGTTTCTTCCATATATCTGTGCAGGTGCAGCGTCTGGGAAGGGGGGCATCTGCGCCCCGATTTCACCCCCGAAGTATCCCCTGGTGTCCGTGCGCACCCAGGGATCAATGAAGACCTCCCAGAGCTTTTGACGCCCTCCGAGCTGCGGACCACTTGCAGGAGAAGTTTCCCATCTTTTGCAGCGTCGGAGGTGCATTGGCGTGGTCGGGGGGGGGGGGGGGGCGATCAACGTTCATCCGGCCGAAGTTCTTCGTGTTCTTCCAGCTCCATCACCGGCCGTCGGATGATCTGTGTTCTTCCAGAATACCGCAGTACCGTTGGATCCCCGCGTGCGTAAACCGTCCGATCTTCATCGGGATTCAATCGCAACCCTTCATCTGCGAAGGGGTAGCCGTCAACGAGGTCGTGACACGTGGATAAGTAAGTATCGTGAGACGTCCGATCTGTGCGTTTGGGTGGGACTTTTGCAGCATAGCCCACCCATTTTTGTTAATTAAATATTAGTTTTCATCTTTCAACTGCAGCTTATATTGTTTTTGTACCATTTACGAAGAGGACCCTGTGCTTTGCGCATTTATAATCTCGTCCCTGCCAGCGAGGTGCACGCGCATTGGCACGTGCGCTCAGCTATTTTGCTTTCGAGACCCATTGTTTTCTTGTAATTCTAAACAAGTCTTAAATATTGCTGTGAAGTGTAAAACTTTTGGGGTAATTTCGTTTTTAGCCCCCGGATTTTGCAGAAACTACATCTTGGTCTCCGGCTGTCACATGTTCCATCACGTGTCCTCTGGTGTTTTTGCAGGAAGGGGCTTGCGCCTTTGCATATTTATCTTTAGTCTTTGAAAGCCAGTGATTAGTAATATATTTTGTGAACATATTGCACGCAGGCCCTCAAATTTCTTGAGTATTACAAAAATGCCCCTGCGAATGTGTGGTTTCTTGTTGTTTCTTGTATTTTATTCATGCATCTATAAAACCCCAAAAAATCCTCAAAAATCAGATTAAGCTCCTGTTGCATAGTAGTTCATCATCATATTTTTATTTTTCGTAATTATTGCATTTTATTATTTATTAAAAATCAAAAATAGTCATTTTCATCACTGTTTGCATTAGAAAATCACTAAAAAATATAAAAACACTCCAGAAAAATTCCAAAAAAATATATTTTGTGTCTTTTAGTTTGTTTTAACTCCCAGCCAAAAATCATAAAAAAATATAAAATCAAACTCCAAAAAATTGCAAAACTCCAAAAACCTTCACAAAAATTTATAAAATTCATAAAAAATCCAAAAATAGTGTTTTCTTTTCCTGAATTTTCTTTGTTTGATTATCTTTATGTGAAAATTAATTTGGAGAATTTTTGTTACTGATTTCTATTTTATTTCTCCATTTTAGTTTCAGCCTTGTATTTTATTCACTGCTTTCTTTATTTTGATAATTAAAAATACCAAAAACATTCTCAAAATTACCCAAAAATCACAAAAACAGTAAAAAAGTATAAAAAGACCAAAAAGACTCTATTTCATTATTTTTTAGTATTTTTATCCCTTTTTATAAATACTCTAGCTTGTCTTTATTACATTGCTTTTATTTTCCAACATTGAAAAAGAAAATATAAAAAAATATAAAATACAAAAAGAAAATATAAAATCAGTAAATTAAAAATCAAAATACAAAATTATAAAATTAAAAATTAAAAATATAAAATTAAAAACCCACAAAAAAATAGCTTAATAGGCATTTGATCACATACACACATTTTTGGTACCTTAGTACCCCGTTCTACCTGTCTGCTCCCTGTGTTCGACCTCTACAATACTTGCACTATACACATCTTTGTTGTAGAGTTATAATAAATTTTAACTCCGCACATTTACTTTCATTGCTTGATTTATCTGTTGTGGGTTAATTGTTGTTTTAATCCGGATTTTCGAGCGGTCACCGCATCGACTGTTGATCCGCCTTGTGGATCAATACGACCGCTTGACTTTTCGGGTTAAACAAATGGCGCCGTTGCCGGGGAGCAACAGCGCGTAGTTCGGGTTTTTGCTCGTGTTTGTGATTTATTGCCTATTCTTGCCTTATTCATTTGCTCGTTTATTTGATATAATCGTCTTACTTGTCTAATCACCCTCTCTTGTTGACTTTGTGCGAGGAACCGCGGATCGAGGGAGGCGCTCTACCCTAGGCGCCTACGCACCCACGTGAAGTCGGCGTCAGCTTGCCGACCTAGCATCAAAGGAGGCTTGGAGGACTTGAGAAGACAAGCACATTTTTGAGCAATTTTTGTGCATTATTTGTGTAATTTCAGTGAGAGAGAGAGACTCTATTGTGTAATAATACAGGTACTCGGACTCTTGGACTTTCGGGCCCAATTTCCAAGTGTTTGTACACTTGGGGGCTCATCGCGGTTTTTACGGTTTTCACCGCCTTTTTCTTATTTTGTTTTCCGATTTTGTTTTCCTTATTTTGTGTGATTGAGCCCCTAGTTTTAGGATTGCTTGCGATAGCTTAAGGCCAAACACCTAATATATCTTGCATGTACCTATAGCCGCGTTTGGACTTAGTCAAATTTAAACAGTCGTGTCATTATCTTTTAACCCGTGTGCCGTGAGCGAGCCCCATCAAGCGCTACTCCTGAACTCGAGTGTGTCGAGAAGAGGAGGGGTGAGCCAAGACCGGACTCTTAGGTTAAAGATAAGTGGCCGACTTGTGGTTCTTCACGATAATAGCAATTTCTGAAACTTAGGGCGATTTCATCGGCTTTGCATTTGCATATAGATAGGTTTCAATTCTGCTGAGCATCCTTGCATGTAGAGTGCTGGAGGCAAGGTGAGCATTTCTCTTTAGCATCCATCATTGATTTGACGCTTGCATTGCTTTTCCGACTCTACCTCTGATTTTGCCAACCTAGGATCTTAAAGGAATTGACTCCTCGTTAGGTTCGTGCATTTCTCACTAAAAATCCAAAAAAAAGTGATAACCAATAAAATTGGGACTGTTAACATTACTTGACCCTAAAACCGATCAAAAAGAAAATCTTGTATTGGGGCGAGTAATCCCCTCATTGTCTTCGTTTTACATTGCTCGCGCACACACTAAGGATTAGTGCCCAAATCCCATTGAGCCCCTAAGTGATTGTGCAACTTGTGGACTTCTCACCTAACTCTAAAACAGACAAGATAAAAAGACCGCATTTGTGGTCTTCATCGAGTTGAGTAGGTGAATTGAGGGTTTGTATTATTTTCATTCTTGCTTGTGATTGTTTTGTGTGTGTCCTAGATCATCGCTGCGCACTTGCGCCTTCTTCTCTACTCTCTTGACTTGACCGTCGTGCTCTCCCGATTATTTTCTTTTGTTTTCGAGATGGACCCCTGGAGCGTATTTTATCCGGATTTTGCGGATCATTCGCTCACTCCAGCTGGTCCACCTCCTTTTTTCCAGGAGGACTTTGCTCCTGATTTTTGTACATATCCGACCAACCCACTATTTCAGGATCCGGACTTTGACCTTCACCAGTCATTTCCACCACCATCACCTACACATTTCGACAACCCGCTCTTCCATGAGTATCCTGATCCGGAATGTGATTTCTGTCCACACCCACCGCCCACATTCGACTCACCCGATCCTGAGATTTTGGAGTCACCTTTCATGATATCCACACTTGAGACCTTGAACCAAATGATGGAGCATATGAATTCGAGGATTGCCGATCTTACTAGTTTAAATAAGAACCAGAATATCGCTCCAGGCTTTGAGGATGAGGATTCATTTGAGGATTACCATGAGAGATTGCAATCGCCAAAAATACAAAAAAATGAGAAAAACTTAAAAACACAAAAAGATTTCGGGAGACACACGATCGAGTCGGATTTTGAGGAGAGAGTCCACTTGCCAGAACCCTTGACCACACATGCACTCACATCCTGTCCCACCTTCGACCCCGAGGATACCGCTGTACAGACTGCTCTTGGCATGCCTCGTGTATATGATGATTCCGACTTCCTCCCTGGTATGGAGGAGGTCCAAAAATTCAAAAAAATGCTGACTGAACCCGAAGTGGTGGCCACCATACATGAGATTATCCGTGCCCCACTTCAGCAGGCCATGACCGATTTATCTGCTCCTCTTCCCAAGAAGAGAAAGCGGAGGAGCAGATCTGAGCGTCATATCTTGACCATGGCCACTGCCCATGCCATCACACACCGTCCCATTCCTCGGAAGAAGAACACTGCCACACCTTTCATTAGTTGCACCATCTCTGACCACACATGTGATCGCACTCTCCTAGACGGCGGTGCTTTGATTAGCATCATACCCTTCTCGCTGGTACAGTCTCTTCACTTAGGGCCTCTCAAGAAGACCAAGATGATCGTACAGTTTGCTGATGGATCAATAAAGAGGCCGAAGGGTATCCTTGAAAACGCCGTCATATCGATTCAGGGCACGAGCCACAATGTTGATTTTGTCGTGTTGCCCATGGAGAACTCCACAGGGGAGCATTCTCCAATCATCCTGGGACGACCATTCCTTACCTCTGCGAGGGTCGTTATCGACTATGGATCAGGAGAGATTCGCTTCCGCCCTGCTGACGAGGGCGTAGCAGTGATCACCGCACCCACTGCCGACCAGAGACCTGCACCTGATGTGACCACACCTATCTTGGCTGACCTCGAGGACCATGACCTTGATGATACTATCAGAGAATTTTGTTGTCTATTGGATTCCACTGAGACCCGAGAATTCCTCTCGGTTGAGGAAAACTTGGAAAGCATGGACCTCGACGTTCCTTCTTCTGGGACTTGGCGTTGTGTTGATGACATCCGCGGGATCTACACGATTGATACCATTGAGCGGAGGGCAGATATAGAGACTATACAGGACGGACATGCTTTGACTACTTCCACTGATGAGTCCGCTCCTGTCCATGAAGATACTGATGAGACTAAGGCCGAATTTGATTTTGTTGCTTTTCTTCAGAGATTCGGGCCTTTTGATGAGAAAGATGATCCGGTTGAGATTATAGAGGACGAACAGAGTTCGACTACTTCCACCGATGAGTTCGTGCCTTTTGGTTTTGACCTGGATGACTCCTCGCAGGACGACTCCGAGTACACTACTTCCGATGATGATGAGTTCGTCCCATTCCACTTTGATATCAGCGAGACTCCCAAGGCCGGACCTAGCCGTACTTCTTCCACTACTCCGTCTGTGCCTTCACACCCTAGGGCCCCTGAGGACTTACACCCCGTCGACCCTGATCGGATTCCGTCCACTGTGGACCCCGATGTCGACCTGCATCACACCAGATCCATTCCTCAGCGGTCTCGCAAGAAGGTTCGCTTTCTACCTTCTTGACCCTCTGTACATCCATCCTGTTGTACATTCGTGTTGTGTACCTCCGTCTCTCTTCCGTATTGCTCGTCCACCCATTCTTGTGTTTGCCTAGCTTAGGACGTACTTTGTCCTAAGTATAGGGGGGTGGACGAGCCGAGTGTTCTTTCATCGTTCTGTGTCATCGCTCCTGTCGTTGCCTATACTTAGGGCTTCTTTCACCCTAAGTATAGGGGGAGTGATGCGTACATCCTCACGATCTCTTCTTCCATCTTCATGTCTTTTCTTCTTTTCTTCTTTTCCTTGTCTATCTTCTTCATCTATCAAAAAGGTGTCGCCCTTGTAGACAGTTTTCCATACTTAGGACGTACTTTGTCCTAAGTATAGGGGGGTGTGCACCCCGAGTTTCTCCATTCTTTTCGATCCTCTCCATTGTCTCCTCTTCTTGTCTATACTTAGGGATATCTTACCCTAAGTATAGGGGGAGACAACCTGAGTACGATCTGTTCATTCCCACCCTTGACCCTCCCTGCTTTGTGTACAGTCTGCTATACTTAGGATTATTTGATCCTAAGTATAGGGGGGACGGTCAACTTCTCATTGATTCATTCATTTATTCTTTAGACTTGCCTATACTTAGTACGAGTTATGTCTTCTCTTTTCTCTCCGATCTATGAGGACATAGCTCAAGCTAAGTATAGGGGGGTCGTATATACTACGTATATACTTTAGCCATAACTCGTACTTTCGTATTTTCTTAATAAATATGGCTAAAAATTCTTTAAAATTCATTAAAAATCCTTAATAAAAAGATGTGATTATTCCTCAAATTCTTTTTGTATTTACTGATTAATAAATCAGGTGAAAATGTTTTTTTTGCAAAATGTTTGAAAAATAGTTTGAAAATCTTTGTGAACATATATTGAAAACTATTTTGAAAATATTTTGTTTCATGTTTTCAACCTTTGTAAAAATGTGTGGTTTGTAAAATTTATTTTCTTTGTGTGAAATAAAAATGTTTGAAAAATGATTTGCAAATGGTTTGAAAAATGGTTGCAAAAATGATTTGAAAAACCTATATATACTGTTTTGAAAGCCTTTGCAAAATGATTTTCAAATGTGTGTAAAATGTTTGTAAAAATTATTTTGGACTATAGTTTTCAAAAATTGTGTGTAAAATTATTTTCAAATAAGTTTGAGGAATATACACATTACACCAAAATCCACTGTATATATATATATGTATAAAATTTATCACGTACCCTTGTAAATTCTTAAAATCCACTTCTTGTAAAAATAAGAAGCACTCCCGTGTACATATTTTAACCTATTTTTCAGCCAAAATCTTTTTGTTTTCAAAATTCCCAAAAACATTTGCAAAATTAAAATCCAAAAACATTTGAAAAATCTTTTTGAAAAATACAAAAAAAATGCATCTGCATCTGCATCATCATCATCTTTTCAAAAAATCCATAAAAAGTTCAAAATCTTGAAAATTGCATCACAAAAATATTTTCTGCATTGCATTGCATAGCATTAGCATTTTTCGGATTGAGTTTGATAGTTGAACAAGTCTAAGTAAAATCCGGAGATTGGAGCTTGATTGGACCTTAAAATCTACCTAATAACAGGAACCTTATAGGAACTGGGTTTGAGGTACTTCAGGTCTAGTTGACTTAATTCTTTGAGGATCACGGGACTTGGTTCAATGGATTCTTGACTGCCTAAGTAGAGTATTTCGGAGCACACACACGACTCTTGTTGATAATGACCTAACTTGGACACCTGCACCTTTCACAGAGCTCTCCACGGATGAGGTGGTGAGGAGGCAGTTTCCTTTGGCTTGGGGTAGCATATGAGGGTAGTACTTCTAGGCGGAACCTCTCTTCTTCTTCTAGTGAAGGAAGTGCACCTCAACTTGGTCTAGTGGTGATGAAGGCTAAAGACAGGAGCCGCGGGTTGCAATAAAGCTTCAAAAGAGGGATAGTCTACTGGCTCAAGAGGAAAATTTCTTGTATATATGCTGCACCATGTAGATATGTTGTACAGATGCAATTGAAAAAAAAAAAAAGAAAAAAAAAAGAAGAAAAAAAAACTCCAAAAAAGTGGTGGGTCGGATTGAAAATTTAATAACCCCACCGGAGTGTATATAGTCCAATAAAGCAAAAGCTTATGGTATCCATGTTACATCTCATGAAGCTTGCAGCGGGAGACTTGGCTACACTGGCTGAGCTTCCAAAAGTCTATACTTCTTCCCCCTCTTCTTGAGCCGGTTGCACTTGAACTTAGAAGGGAATACCCCGCTTCTCGAGGAAAGAGTTGCTAGACCAAGGCATTAGAGTTACCAGGTTGGGGGAGGTCGTTTCTTTGTCACTTCTGAGGTGGGGAGCTACATATCACTTACACTGTACGAGTCAGAGTCATAGTCGTAAGAGTTTGCGTATGAATTGAGATATCTCTGACCTGGCTATTGAGGAGACTTGAGCAGAGTTTTGGGTTTCTCAAGGGCTGTTGGATTTCAAACACGGTTCTCACTAAGGTTCCGCCCGCACTAAAATTCCAAAGGTCCGACTTAAGCTCCAAACTTTGATTTTGCAAGGACAAGTTTGATAATTGAATAAAATCCAATTTCTTCTTTTTCTTTTCTTTCTTTTCTTTTTGCACTTATTGCATAAGTGTTTGCTAGGGACTAGCAAAGGCAAGTATAGGGGGATGATGAATCTACGTTTCATCATCTTTATTCTATCATTTTGGCCTTAAAAACCCTAGTAAATGCGTGTAAATAGGCTTAATATAGGCATTTTAGCATTCATGCATATGTGTGTATATATTGTATAAATTGCGCCAAAATTATAGAATAAAGAAAAGAAAAGAAAAAGAATAAAATATTGTAAATATTTTATGACCCGAAACCCCGAGACCTAGGCATCTTGATGAATAGGTCGACAAGGAATAAAGTAGGGGGAGATAAGGGCCAAAACACAGATAAAATACCTATACATTTTATTCATTCTTTATTCATTTTGGGACCTATTTTTGGTTCCACTTTTTATACATCAAATAAAGAAACTTTGTATATGAAAGTTGTAGATAAATTAATAAAGAAAAATACAAAATTGATTTCACAGAAAAATAATGTACAGATAAAAAGTTATGGTCTGAATAAAAATCCAGAATGCCAACTTCCCAGACCCGTATCTCACAAATAAAAACTCCAAATGCAGCGTACTCACCTTTAATTGTATATAGAAGAAAATAATCTAATTAATGGTGGTGGTTTCGCATTTGGCGGAGCTACGGTTTGAAAGTTGACTTTTGGACCCTCATTGTATACTTGTACATATTAAAATATTCAATTTATTAATTATTTATTATTCTTATAATTTTATATTTTTATAATGTTGTAAATAATACTTATAATAATTATGTGCATTAAAATTAGAATAAAAGCCTAAATAAAATACAAAATAAAAATACTTATATAATAGAATACATAGATACATTACTTATACACATACCTATACATTATACATTTATATTTTATTTCAGATACAAAACATATCAGAAAATTAAAATAAAATTATATTTGTGTATATAAAAGTATTTTATAATTTTAGAAAATAAAAACCAAAATAAAATAAATTAAATAATACCTAAATAAAAATAAAATACTCAAATACATAGATATAGATACCTATAGGGGTATAAATGCAAACTTGTAAAAATATACTCCATAAAAATAAATAAAAATCATAATAAAATAATTTATAAAATAACAAACATTTTTTATTTTATAATCATAAATTAATAAAATCATTTACTATTTTTTAATTAATTTCTAAATCTTTTTTCCAGAGGGTTTTTCTGGTTGGTCCACGTGGACCAACCAGAGGGCTCGGATAGTTGACTCTGGTCAACTGTCTGACCTTCTCTCTGCTGTTGTCAGACTGACTTTTCTCTCGTTTTTGACGATTTTTGGAGATCGCTCCTTTCATCGAATGGGGTCGAACTCTTCACGAGATTTGTAGTCCTATCATCCAGCTACCACGCCATATCTTTTTCTTGGGCCGAGCATCATCACAGCGCCCGTGACGCCTCCTCGAAAGTCGCTCCTCGCCCATGTTTCAAAAACCGTCCAGCCACCTCCATTTCCCTTTGAACCCATTTTGACCGACCTAACCCCTCTCTTTGGCGAAGCTCTGGACTGGAGAGGTGACAGCTCTCCTCCAGCTCCCTCCCGAGGGCTCCGGCGACGTCATTTGGTCATTCCACCCATCTCCGGCCACGCGGCCGTGAGGTACCCTTCCTCTTGGCTTTTGAAGCCCATTGAGGTAGTTTTCTTTGTTTCTCCTTGTTCTCAATCCCTCTGTAGGCTGTAAGTTTCATTTCTCTCTTTTTATTCGCATTTATCGCGCCTCGATTATTCACATCACCCATCGCCGGAGTTCACTCCGGCAAGCCACCCACCTTCCATTATCAACCCGCCGCCATCTTTCTTCCGCACTCTGCCAACAAACGCCCAGTCGCTCTGCCCTCGTTTCTTCCATATATCTGTGCAGGTGCAGCGTCTGGGAAGGGGGGCATCTGCGCCCCGATTTCACCCCCGAAGTATCCCCTGGTGTCCGTGCGCACCCAGGGATCAATGAAGACCTCCCAGAGCTTTTGACGCCCTCCGAGCTGCGGACCACTTGCAGGAGAAGTTTCCCATCTTTTGCAGCGTCGGAGGTGCATTGGCATGGTCGGGGGGGGGGGGGCGATCAACGTTCATCCGGCCGAAGTTCTTCGTGTTCTTCCAGCTCCATCACCGGCCGTCGGATGATCTGTGTTCTTCCAGAATACCGCAGTACCGTTGGATCCCCGCGTGCGTAAACCGTCCGATCTTCATCGGGATTCAATCGCAACCCTTCATCTGCGAAGGGGTAGCCGTCAACGAGGTCGTGACACGTGGATAAGTAAGTATCGTGAGACGTCCGATCTGTGCGTTTGGGTGGGACTTTTGCAGCATAGCCCACCCATTTTTGTTAATTAAATATTAGTTTTCATCTTTCAACTGCAGCTTATATTGTTTTTGTACCATTTACGAAGAGGACCCTGTGCTTTGCGCATTTATAATCTCGTCCCTACCAGCGAGGTGCACGTGCATTGGCACGTGCGCTCAGCTATTTTGCTTTCGAGACCCATTGTTTTCTTGTAATTCTAAACAAGTCTTAAATATTGCTGTGAAGTGTAAAACTTTTGGGGTAATTTCGTTTTTAGCCCCCGGATTTTGCAGAAACTACATCTTGGTCTCCGGCTGTCACATGTTCCATCACGTGTCCTCTGGTGTTTTTGCAGGAAGGGGCTTGCGCCTTTGCATATTTATCTTTAGTCTTTGAAAGCCAGTGATTAGTAATATATTTTGTGAACATATTGCACGCAGGCCCTCAAATTTCTTGAGTATTACAAAAATGCCCCTGCGAATGTGTGGTTTCTTGTTGTTTCTTGTATTTTATTCATGCATCTATAAAACCCCAAAAAATCCTCAAAAATCAGATTAAGCTCCTGTTGCATAGTAGTTCATCATCATATTTTTATTTTTCGTAATTATTGCATTTTATTATTTATTAAAAATCAAAAATAGTCATTTTCATCACTGTTTGCATTAGAAAATCACTAAAAAATATAAAAACACTCCAGAAAAATTCCAAAAAAATATATTTTGTGTCTTTTAGTTTGTTTTAACTCCCAGCCAAAAATCATAAAAAAATATAAAATCAAACTCCAAAAAATTGCAAAACTCCAAAAACCTTCACAAAAATTTATAAAATTCATAAAAAATCCAAAAATAGTGTTTTCTTTTCCTGAATTTTCTTTGTTTGATTATCTTTATGTGAAAATTAATTTGGAGAATTTTTGTTACTGATTTCTATTTTATTTCTCCATTTTAGTTTCAGCCTTGTATTTTATTCACTGCTTTCTTTATTTTGATAATTAAAAATACCAAAAACATTCTCAAAATTACCCAAAAATCACAAAAACAGTAAAAAAGTATAAAAAGACCAAAAAGACTCTATTTCATTATTTTTGAGTATTTTTATCCCTTTTTATAAATACTCTAGCTTGTCTTTATTACATTGCTTTTATTTTCCAACATTGAAAAAGAAAATATAAAAAAATATAAAATACAAAAAGAAAATATAAAATCAGTAAATTAAAAATCAAAATACAAAATTATAAAATTAAAAATTAAAAATATAAAATTAAAAACCCACAAAAAAAATAGCTTAATAGGCATTTGATCACATACACACATTTTTGGTACCTTAGTACCCCGTTCTACCTGTCTGCTCCCTGTGTTCGACCTCTACAATACTTGCACTATACACATCTTTGTTGTAGAGTTATAATAAATTTTAACTCCGCACATTTACTTTCATTGCTTGATTTATCTGTTGTGGGTTAATTGTTGTTTTAATCCGGATTTTCGAGCGGTCACCGCATCGACTGTTGATCCGCCTTGTGGATCAATACGACCGCTTGACTTTTCGGGTTAAACACCCCGCCCCATTTTTCGACGTTTTTTTATTTTTTTTGAAAAATAAAACCATGTATATTCATCCATATATCCCTCCTACATGCCATTCGAATTTCGTCAGAAACAGAGACTCCTACGGCCTCCATCTCGATGGTATCGATTTAAAAAAATCCTGTTACCGTTAAAAAATTACTGTCCGGATGGAGGCCGTAGGAGTCTCTGTTTCTGACGAAATTTGAATGGTATATAGGAGGGATATAGGGATGAATGTAAATGGTGTTATTTTTCAAAAAAATAAAAAAATTTGCCCAAATAAGGCGGGGGCAGCCACATATATATCCCTCCTATATATATATATAGGGTTTGATGTGGCTGCCCCTTGCGGGCAGCCATGTTGGCTGCCCCGCCCTTGTTTTTTCCGAATTTTTTTTATTTTTTTGAAAAATTTCACCATGTATATTCACCCCTATATCCCTCCTACATGTCATTCAAATTTCGTTAGAAACATAGACTCGTACGACCTCCATCCAGACATTCATTTTTTAACGGTAACAGGATTTTTTAAATCGACGCCATCTCGATGGAGGCCGTACGAGTCTCTGTTTCTGACGAAATTTGAATGACATATAGGAGGGATATAGGGATGAATATACATGGTGGAATTTTTCAAAAAAATAAAAAAAATGTGGAAAAAATAAGGGCGGGGCAGCCAACATTGGCTGCCCGCAAGGGGCAGCCCCATTTTTTCCATATATATATATATATATATATTCATCCATATACCCCTCCTACATGCCATTCGAATTTCGTCAGAAACAGAGACTCCTACGGCCTCCATCTCGATGGTATCGATTTAAAAAAATCCTGTTACCGTTAAAAAATTACTGTCCGGATGGAGGCCGTAGGAGTCTCTGTTTCTGACGAAATTCGAATGGTATATAGGAGGGATATAGGGATGAATGTAAATGGTGTTATTTTTCATAAAAAATAAAAATTTTTGCCCAAATAAGGCGGGGGCAGCCACATATGACCCTATATATATATATATAAATATATATATATATATATATATGGGGGCATGGAGCCTGCACCCTGGGGTGTAGGAAACTCCCTACACCTACCCCCATTTTCCGACTATTTTTTTATTTTTTTGGATTAAAAGTTGGGGGGATTAACTTAATATATTAAGGGGAATATGTGTTTCAAGTTTCATGCAAAACAAACATTCCTAACACGTTCATCTAGATAGGGTCGATTTCAAAAATTCTAAGACCGTTAAAATTTGGTAGTCTTGATGGAGATGATAGAAATCTCGAATTAAGTTGAATTTGGAATGACAATATGGTGATACATAGTGATCTAAATCCCCTAAGGTTTCATTTCAAAAAAATCAAAAAATAATGAGAAATTAGGCCTGAGGTAGGCTCCTTTTTCCCTATATATATATAGAGAGAGAGAGGATCTTTCAAATGTGGTGGGAGCTTTTCTGAAATTGTAAAGGCCACTGTGAATTTAGTAAAAACTCCGTAACGGTTTTGTAAAAGTATAAACTGCACAATGTAAAAAAAATAGATTTTGTAAAATATAGCATCCAAATTTAAATTATCATTTCCATCCAATATAATAATATTTTCATAATTTTTTCACTATACATGTTGTGTTAATATTTATTTTAATATATATGAAACAAGAAATTGTAAAATATATTGGAAAGATGCCTAGCCTCATTTGAAGTTTCTCCTATATATATACCCTCTCAAATGAGGTGGGGTCTCACAAATATTTTGGTGTGAGCCATCGAGTAGATTCGTCAGATGGTTGCATCACAAAGCTTATCCAAAAGGGCATTTTCGTCACATCGATTTCATTAAATTCAAGTTTCATTTATTGGTATCAAATTACCATTCTAAGCTTTTCTTGATTAATTTCCGATTTTGTTCCAAACGATCTGACTTCAACCATAGCTTCGTAAAGTACAACGAGTTTTTGTAAAATACATTTTACTCTTTGTAATTTCATTAATGATTTTATTTTATTACTGTATTTTTATTTTATAAGTGGTTATATCCGTTTTGTAAATGGGTACATTCATTTTATAACTCCAGCGAGTTTTTGTAAGAGTATTTTTCCTCTTTGTAAACTTCAACTTTTTTGTAATTGTGTATGTTTGTTTTGTAAAAACTCCATGAATCTTTGTAACTGTATTTTACTCCTTAGTAAAATTCATGCAGATCTCTGAAAAATAAAAAAAAATACGAGATTTGTGAAAAAGTGAATCAAAGTGTAAATATGAATGTCATATATGTAAAATAATTAACTCAGAATGTAAATCAGTGTCATCGCCCTTCATTTGATTTCTCCTGCTTGTGGTATCTAGCTTGGCACCACCGTCTCCACGCATCACCTTCATCGCCATGCATCACCAGCCCTCCATGCTCACCATCGTCGTCTCCGAGCACCTCCTCCCTCTCCACGCATTGATTGTCGCCACACCCTCCCACTGCTCGCATTGAAGCCTTCATGTGCAGCATCCTCCACGAACAAGCCCTCATGCCCTTCCATGGACTGTGACCATCATCACCACGTACCGTCGTTGTCGTCGTCATCGCACGACATCATAACCTCCTGGCACATGCATCGCCTCCACGCGCGACCGCCTCTAATGCCTACATGAGAATATGTTGGCAACGAATCGCGAGAAAGCGGGGGGGGGGGGGGGAGTGAATCATCCTCAATCAATAGAGAGAGAATGGAAAAATAACTACTCTCCACAAAAATAGGATCTAAGGTTGTCACATTCTATTTTTAGAATGTGACAATGACGAAAATGGGGTTTTCATTAATTAAATATTAGCATGAAACGTGATTTAATCTCAACTGTGTGATTAAGATCTAAAAGCCCTTATTAATGACTCACCACAAAAGTGGCGATACACCATCTCATTTGAAGTTTCTCCTATATATATATATATATAGAGAGAGAGAGAGAGAGAGAGGGGGGGGGGGGCTTCCAATGAAGTGCACCTTTCCTAGATGCTTGGAAAGCCCATCACAAAATCCATTAGATCTCGATCTAATGGTTATTCATCCAAAAGGGTATTTTAGTCCATACATTTTTGTTTCGAATTTGAATTTCATTTTGAATTTGATATTTAATTAATCCTTTTATTTTTCCATTTTTAGCGCATCTGATTTGGTATTTTTTGTTGACTTTTAGTTAATGAAGTTTCGCCAACGTGCTAGCATTTTCGCACAATGCAGAATAATAGAGCTCTTTGTAAAATTCCCATTGATATTGTAGAACTGTATCCTGCATTGTAAAATAAAATCATAGTTAGTAATAGTTATATTATTGTAATTATAATTTTGATAATATTGTTGTAAAAGTTCATGCACGTTTTGTAAAATCTATATGAAGATTGTAAATCCATACCCATAATTATGCGTGTTCTTCATAAATATGCGTGGTACTTCTCGTTCGCGATCTGAAATTGTTAAAAATTTATAATATTAATGATAAATGTAAAAAGCAACATGATATTGTAAAAATAATATGAGATTGTAAGAAACAATATGAAATTGTAAAGAAACAATATGAGATTTGTAAAAAAATGATTTGATATTGTAAAAAACGATCTGAGATTGTAAGAAAGGATCTGAGATTGTAACAAATGATCTATGATTGTAAAAACTGGGCGTACCCTCCTCCACCTGCACCTCCCTCCATCATTCTGCTCCACGACCTACCTCCTCCATGTATGTCCTCCACTGCTCACAACCCATTAGGGCAAGGAAGAGCTTGTTGATGGTGGGGATGCCATCGTGGTTGGTGTCACAGTGTCAAAATCCCGGTATCGATTTCGACCGATCCTGTGCGGCGTTAGCTAACCCGTAGCTAACCAGCCTTCCCGAGTAGAACGGTCACGGACGCGCTCCAACTCTTCTCGTACCCCTGCTTGCTAGCGCACCGACGCTTTCAACACAAACACGAGCACGAACTCCGGATCGCTCAAGAACACTCTCAAGAACACACTCAAGAACGCTCAAGAACTCAACCAAGCAATCACACGAGCAGGGGCACAAAGCTCTTCTCTTTATTAGAAGGGGAACTCTCTCAGGAGTGGGTGGACACTCTACACTTTCTCTCGTGTAGACTTGTGTACTCTTTACACTTGTGTGTTTACAAATGAGCCACCACCTCTCCTTATATACAAGACTCAAGGCAACCCAAGGGACACTCATTATTACATCTACAATAATGATACATAAAGACACAAGAGACCCTTCGAGTTTTTCGGCAACCCTTCGAGTTTTTCGGCAACCCTTCGCGTTCCTCAGCAACTCTTCGTCTGCTTGTCTCTTCGACTCCCTTGTTGACCTTTCGTCTTCCTGCACGGTTGACGCCCAATCAACCGCCCAGTCATCAGCACACTCGCGCTCCAACGCTTGCTGATGCAGCTTTGCCATAATTCACCAAGTGCCACCGAACACTTGGTCTTGTGCCAAAGGGAACCCGCGGCCTCCAGACCCTCGTGCGGTAAACCCTTCCATAGTGTTCTCCTGCTAAGGGGAAGTCCTCCAGAACTTCACTATCGTGGCCTCCAGACCACTCTCGTACGTGTACGACCGAGTATGCTCGACAATGCTCGTACTCAGCACCTGCAACGCTCCATGCCTCCTTGGACCGCCACGCATCAATACCGATACCGTGCGCCTTCGTGTGGACGCCTCTGTGACCATACTGCATTGCTCCTCAATGCGTACTGCTTCACTACGTACCGCCCTTCTGCGCTCGCGTATGTACGACTACGTGCATCCACTGTCATGTCTTGCACTGCTGTCTGTACTCGCTGTGCTCGCAATGCTACAAGTTTCACGACACTCTGCTACCGAGCCAGTGTCCTGTGTGACGCTTCTCCATCACGTACAGTAGAGCCTCCGGACTCTCGTGGATAACCTCCCTGATATCCACGCATTTTCGGACTCCTCCTGAAGTCCAGCTTCATTGATCATTCTCGAGCATCCAGCTACCGTGTCTGCACGATCATTCTCGATCACGGAATTTGGGGGTGTGACAGTTGGCATCGAAAATGTCGAAGACGCGATGAAGGTGAACACACCACATGTGCTACCACCATCTCCTCCACCGTCGTTGTGCTCTACCACATTTGGCACCATCAACTCCACCATCGTCGTGCTCCATCCCGTGCGCCACCACCAACGTCGCCACCATCGTGCTCCATGTGGAACTCATGCCACCGTCGTTTGTCGTGGGAGGGGAAAACCCTAGCATTGGTTTGTCAACAAAGGGACCAAGAACAGAATGTGGTTTGTTACATTCTATTTTTAGAGTACGACTAAATGACTAAAATATATTTTGATATTAAATAAATTAAGATAAAAAAGATATTAATCGGATCCGCTGGATTAATTGCGGATGGCTAATATGGCGGGCTTTTCATGCACCCACGAAAGGTGCACCTTATTGGATATATTTCCTATATATATGCGTGCTTTTCATAAATATGCATGGTACTTCTCGTTCAAGATCTGAAATTATTAAAATTTTATAATATTAATGATAAATGTAAAAAGCAACATGATATTGTAAAAATAATATGAGATTGTAAGAAACAATCTGAAATTGTAAAGAAACAATATGAGATTTGTAAAAAAATGATTTGATATTGTAAAAAATGATATGAGATTGTAAGAAAGGATCTGAGATTGTAACAAATGATCTATGATTGTAAAAACTGGGCATACCCTCCTCCACCTGCACCTCCCTCCGTCATTCTGCTCCACGACCTACCTCCTCCATGTATGTCCTCCACTGCTCACAACCCATTAGGGCGAGGAAGAGCTTGTTGATGGTGGGGACGCCATCGTGGTTGGCATCGAAAATGTTGAAGACACGATGAAGGAGAACACACCACGTGTACTACCACCACCTCCTCCACCGTCATCGTGCTCCGCCACATGCGACACCATCAACTCTGTCATCATCGTGCTCCACCCCGTGCGCCACCACCAACGCCGCCGCCGTCATGCTCCACGTGGAACTCATGCCACCGTCGTTTGTTATGGGAGGGGAAAACCTTAGCATTGATTTGTCAACAAAGGGACCAAGAATAGAATGTGGGTTGTCACATTCTATTTTTAGAGTATGCCTAAATGAGTAAAATGGATTTTGACATTAAATAAATTAAGATAAAAAATACATTAATCAGATTCGTTGGATTAAATGCGGATGGCTAAGATTGCAGGCTTTTCATGCACCCACGAAAGGTGCACCTTATTGGATATATTTCCTATATATATGCGTGTTTTTTCATAAATATGCACGGTACTTCTCGTTCAAGATCTGAAATTGTTAAAAATTTATAATAAAAATAATAATATGTATAAATGTAAAAAGCAACATGATTTTGTAAAAATAATATGAGATTGTAAGAAACAATCTGAATTTGTAAAGAAACAATATGAGATTCTTAAAAAATGATTTGATATTGTAAAAAACGATCTGAGATTGTAAGAAAGGATGTGAGATTGTAACAAATGATCTTTGATTGTAAAAACTGGACGTACCCTCCTCCGCCTGCACCTCCCTCCATCATTCTGCTCCATGACCTACCTCCTCCATGTATGTCCTCTACTGCTCACAACCCATTAGGTTGAGGAAGAGCTTGTTGATGGTGGGGACACCATCGTGTGGCATCGAAAATGTAGAAGACGCGATGAAGGAGAACACACCACGTGTGCTACCACCATCTCCTCCACCGTCGTCGTGCTCCGCCACATACGACACCATCAACTCCGCCATCGTCGTGCTCCACCCCGTACGCACCACCAACGTCGTTGCCATCGTGGTCCACGTGGAACTCATGCCACCGTCATTTGTTGCGGGAGGGGAAAACCCTAGCATTGGTTTGTCATCAAAGGGACCAAGAATAGAATGTGGTTTGTCACATTCTATTTTTAGAGTATGACTAAATGACTAAAATAGATTTTAACATTAAATAAATTAAGATAAAAAAGAATTAATCGGATCTGTTGGATTAATTGCGGATGGCTAAGATGGCAGGCTTTTCATGCACCCACGAAAGGTACACCTTATTGGATATATTTCCTATATATATACATATACATACATACATATATACATACATATATATATAGGGACCCTTTCAAATGAGGTGGGGTCTCATCAATATTTTGGTGAGCCAACGATCAGATTCGTCAGATCTCGATCTGATGGTTGCATCAAAAAACTCATCCAAAATGGCATTTTCGTCATCTTAATTTCAATAAATTTGAGTTTCATTTATTAGATTTAAATTACCACTCTAAACTTTTTCGGATTTGGTATATTCAATAATGTCTTTATTGATTAATTTTCAATTTTGCTCAAAAATGATTTGCATTCAACCGTAGCTTTGTAAAGTCCAACGAGTTTTTGTGAAATATATAATCCTTTTTGTAATCTAATTTATAATTTCATTTTTCACTGTATTTTTGTTTTGTATATGTGTATTTTCTTTTTGTAAATGGATCCATTCATTTTGTATATGTGTATTTTCATTTTGTAAATGATTATATTCATTTTGTAAACTCCAACGAGTTTTTGTCAGAGTAATTTTTCTTTTTAAAAACTTCCGCCATTTTGTAAATATGTATATTCATTTTGTAAAATACGTGTAAGCCTTTGTAACTGTATCTCACTCAATTGTAAAATTCACGTAGAGCCTGCAAAATAAGAAAACAAACATCAAGATTTGTAAAAAATACGAATCAAAATGTAAATATGAATGTCATATATGTAAAATAACTATATCACAATGTAAATCCATGCCTCGCCTCCCAATAGGGGAGGGGTACCGTCGTCGTTGTCTTCAACAATCAAAAGGGAGGCGGCGGGCGGAGATCTCGGCAGTGCTGGCCGCCTGTGGCAATGAGGCGCGAGGTGGTCGGAGAGGGGCACCGCACAAAGAGGGCTGCGCCATTGGAGTTGCGCGGGGGCGGTCGACGCTTCGGAGTCGGCAACGAGGCACTGCATTGGAGGTCGCGTAGGCGGAGCGCGACCTTACGGAGAGTGGGGCTGAGGGCGGACGGTAGGGGTGCGAGCGGAAGGCTACCGCCTCACGCGAAGAGGACGACACGCGGGGCTGTGGCTCCGCCCGGAAGTCGGTGCGTGGAGGTTGCTGCAAATCACGAGAGAGGGAGGGAGTGTTGTCGTCAATCAATAAAGAGAGAGAGAATGGAAATAACATAATGACTTACCATAAAAATATGATCTATGGTTGTCACATTCTATATTTAGAATGTGACAATGACGAAAATGGATTTTCAGCCATTAAATTAATTTAATTAATGTATCATTAAATCCAACCATGAGATTCAAAATAGAAGGATGAGATTGAGGGCCCACCACACCTCGTCTCATTTGAAGTTTCTCCTATATATATATATATATATATATAGGCCTTATCCAGAGAGCACAGGGCCCATTTGAGTTTTGGTGAGCACCAAACGTGGGCGCGCCACGTGTATTTCTATTTGAATGGTTGCCTATTTCGAAGGAGCACGGTTTTGGAAGGATATTAATTAGTTAGAGCCTTTTATATTTCCAGTTATATCGAGTCCTTAAAAAAAGGAAGACGGTTTTGGAAAGATAAATGCAAATCATTAATTTCGTACCGAAGAAATAATCATTGTCTATTTGATCAGTAATGCGTATATTATACTCAAGTAATTATGTGTTGCGAAATCAGTAATACTGAAACCGTTGTCAGTATTTTACATCTGTAATATTACATTGTAAAGAGATCAGTAATTCATTCATATTACTCAAGTAATACATATTCAGTTATCAAGTAATTAATGTTTTGAGATCAGTAATTAAGTATGTAAACTACTAATGTCCATACAATGATTACTGATTACGTATATCTATTTTACTGAACTCATTATGATTGTTACTAATGTTATAGTTACTAAATGCAGTGTTACTGACGCACCTCTTATTTACTTGTATAATCTTTTAAATTACTTATAATGCATATGAAAATTACCGATCAGTTGTTATGGTTTTACTAATGTCATAACAACTACTTACTTGCCCAGTGTGTATATATAACTGAATTTTGAACCATATAATAAAATGAAGTAAATTACTGACCATTGTTTGGGTATTACTAATCTCGCAACAACCATTTAATGGACTATTGTATATGTATTACTGATTACATTTCTTTGTTTGTTGTTACTTGATTTTATATCATTCTTATGGAATCTGATTTGAAGACAACACTCTAAATATAATTGATTCAGTAAGAATGATAGAAGGACAAGTAACACTTAACAAAATGCCTGTAACATAGGCAAATGACATCAGTAACTTGGTATAAATAAATATGTAAATAACTTTTACGTTTGTCTCAGTAACTTTCACGTTTGTCTCAGTAACTTTCACGTGTGTCTCAGTAAAAATACACATATGTCTCCTGATTCAAATCCAATTGCATGTCATTCCTCGTCGTTTCTTCTGATATGATGCTCTCATGATCCAATGTTTCATTTTTTATTTTTTTCATCCACGAATGATGTTGCGAATTGTAAAACATCAGAGGTATTCGGGCATCTGATATACCTGAAATAAAAATGAATTAGTAAACTAGTAGTTGGAAATTGTAAGAACTAAAGAGGGAGCAGTAACAATTATGAAGGCAGTAGTAAAATTAAAATATCATCTCAGTAAACAATGTAAATACATTAGTAACTCAGTATATTTTTAAAAGAATGCATGAAAAGTAACAATTGTGTTGGCGATAGTAATATAAAATATCTTATAAGTAAATTAAGTAAATACATTAGTAATTCAGTATAAAAGATTTAGTAAGAATGGCAAACTGACAAGTAATACGCAGTATTTTCTTAAGATACATAAGTAGCTAGTGAATAAAAATGAATCAGTAAGAATAATATATAGAAAAGTAATTCATGCCATATTGTCAGTAACTTTGACAAATACCTTAAGTAATTTAATATCATTTTTTTAATAATCTGACTCGGTAACATAATGTGATATAAGTAATTTTTCGTGATTCAAAAGTAAATAAATTAAACATGATCCTTCTGAAGTAGTGTTTTCATGATTGAAATCTCCTTCTCAGATGATATTCTGACGATCCAATTCCAACCAAGAATCAACATTCACCATTGCTTCTAAGATATCGTGATTCAAATACAATCGCAAATAATCAATCACGTTAAAAACTGAAATCAAAAACTCGAAAAAAGATGAGATTCTACCAATAACGTGAAATAAACGTTTAATCTTCAAAAACGAAACCTTACATTGGACAAATCGATCGTCTCAGTTTACAAGATCAATCTCCTCACGCTGTAAATCGCCAGATCAATCCATTCCCTTGTCGTTGCAATACAATATGTTTCTTTAAGTGCGTGCTATTTTTAGACTTCCTTATAATTTCCAATTTAGTTTTCTTCCCATTATGATTACGGTTCCTACTATTTAGGGATTGAAAATATCTCCTTAAAAAAGGCAATACACGTGTAAAACAACGATGGTTGGATTAAGATCAAAGGGCTGAAAAGAGGGGCTCACCGAAACTCAAATGGGCCCTGTGCTCATTGGATAAATTTCCTATATATATATATATATAGGGAGCTGGGATCCTACACCGAGGGGTGTGGTAATTACCTACACCCTGCCTTTTTTCTCATCAATTTTAGATTTTTTGAAGGAAACCTTAGGAGAGATTTTATTAATATATTGAGGGGAATATGTGTTTCAAGTTTTATGGAAAACAAACATTCCTAGCACATTCATCTCGAATGGGTCAATTTCAGCAATTCTGAGACCGGTATAATTCGGTTGTCTTGATGGGGATGATAGAACTCATGAATTAAGTTGATTTTGGAATGACACCATAGTGATATATAGTGATCTAATTCCCCCAATGTTTCATTTCAAAAAAATCAAAAAATATTGAAAAAAAGAGCCAAGTGTAGGTAATTACCTACACCCCTGGGATCCCTTTTCATATATATATATATATATATATGATTTATTTCAAATAGGACGCAGTCCTTCCATTCCTAAGGAAGGCCGCCCCTTTTTTGTATAAAACATGGCACTTTAGTAGAATACATATATAGTTTGTATTATAGGCGCACGTTATAAACAGTTTTGTATTATAATGTGCAGTTTTAATGTTTGTATTATAATGCGCAGTTTTGTATGCGGCTTTGTATTTATAACGTGCACCTATAATACAAACTATATACGTATTCTACTAAAGTGCCCTGTTTTATACAAAAAAGGGGCGGCCTTCCTTAGGAATGGAAGGACTGCGTCCTATTTGAAAGGCCCCATATATATATATATATATATATATATATATATATATGGACTTATATTATTGGTGATATTTTCAGTAGACAAAATGAAGATTTTACATGATATAAGAGGCAATTTGAAGCATGACATCACATGTTTTAGATAACCCTATTCAAAAGTTGCTGTTGGTTTATGGTATTATATTCAAATAGGCCGACGCAGAGGTATGCAACGCGAAGACACGAAAGAAGAATACGCACTCCCTCCTTTTCAAGTTGAGATCCTCTTTAGATGCTTCTCTCAAGAGACGGAGTGAGTGTGCGATAATCCTTACAAACGAAAGTATGCGTGAGTTGAACAAAGGGCTGGTAATGGTGCGACGATTGCCATTCTTTCTCCTCCACCCTCATCGTCCAACCCCTTTGCTCTACACTTATCCTCTTTTGTTTTATTCACCCCCCTTGTGGCCTCCAACAACACCATCTCCTCCAACTATGTCCTGTGCACAACTTTCTTGGTATTCCCTCCACCTCCACCAACAGCTTTCCATCCCTCTTTCCTCTCCCTAGTGGACATCTTGTTCCTTAGTTTGATATGCTACCACACTTCAATTTGCTTCGATTTCTCGATAAAGGGAAGACCCAACCGCAAGTTGCATAGTGCATTAGGAGACAACGAAGATGGACATCTATGCTTCCAAACCTCCCTCTTTAGTCATTTCAATAATAATTAAGTCGAAGACCACGCTTCCAATCGCCAATGGTCCATTGTATTATGCGCAACTATCGTGAATATCCAAACTGGATGCCAGAAGATATAAGAACGGAGAAAGTGGATGACAGAAGATTTCCAATGAGCCAACTTCTGGATAGTCTTGGGCGTATAAGAGAGCACAAGACGATGCGTCCAGCTTGTGAAGCCTCTGTGATTTTACTGTGCATCTGCCAACCTGTGATCCTCTTTCTCGTCGACCACACCATTCCATCAGTTTGTATTTGAACAAAAATATATGATTAAGTGCTCTATAGTATGGTCTGAATCACGTGGAAGAACATGGGCATCTTTGGCATCAGCATGTGGACGAGAGGAGGACGTGAGCATTGTGTACGTAGATATCCTGAACAGTGTGAAGATTTGCAGCAGAAAGGGAAAAAACACGAGAATGCAAGGAGGAAGAGGTGACATTACGACTGGTGTAACACCCATGATATAAATCAGGTTCTTCTGTTCACACATTGCGCAACCGTCCACAAATAGAATAATAGTTTACCTTGATTACTTGATTTGATGATCTTGGATCTAGATACAAGTATTGCTGTCCATTTCAACATGCAGGCTGCAGTCATTTTCATTAATATTTGAACTATGAGTACGAGCTTAATATATTTAAAATGATACCTATCCAAAAAAATGAGAAAAAAAAATGTTTCACTTGAAATAACTAACCGACGAAGAGTATTATTTATCATTTCATCCCTTTTCGGGATATATCCAAAAATAAGAGAGGAATAAGCCACCCCATGAAGAAGACAGGAGGCAGAGCTGCAGACCTAACATAATCCCCACATCTCATTTACCCCACACGAACATAAAATAAAAGGCCTCTCCTGTCTCTCCTTCCTCTCCACCCCTCCGTCCTCCTATGTTCTACCACAATGGCGAGCAAATGGCTTAAGACTCTCCACTGCAAATCAAACAACACACTCGAAGACGTCCACCTCCACCGTCCACACGCCACCAAGCTCCGACCACCCTTCTCCCTCCACGGCTGTCGTAGCACCTCCATCAAACCGACCACCAACAATAACAACGACGTCAACGACGACCCATGTCCCAAGCGACCATCCACTACCCATGCAAAGCACCACACCATCACCAAACAGCTTCTTCCTCCACCTACATTGCTCCCCACCCTCACGGAGCTCCCCAATGGCCACTCTTCCCGCCGCGTCGTCGAGCTCATCTTCTCCTCCGGGTGGTCACCCTTCTTCCCCGGCGCGGTCGAGGTCCTCTTCAAGGTCCGCAACACGCCCCGCGCCGTGGCCCGCTTTGAGGAGCATCGTGCTGCCGTGAGGGTCCGCGCAGGCCCCGCGCACGCGCGGTGCGCGGCGGACGGCAACGAGATGATGATGTTCCACGTGGGATCAGGTGAGCCTGTCTACGACGGTCGCGTTGTCACCTCCGTAGACGCCGGTGGCGGCGTCCGGACGTTCGAAGGTAGCGGCGAGGCGCACGAGAGGGGCTTCGAAGGGGCATTGGAGGGGCAAAGGACGAGGAGGGGAATGATGGTTTGTAGAGTGATAGCGGGTCGGGTCCGGGCCGGATACGAAGCGAGCTTGGCGAATTGCGAGTCGATTTGGGTTGGGAGGGGGGAGCTGGTCGTGCTCGACCCGCGCGCTGTTTTGCCGTGCTTCCTTATTATCTATACACTTTAGATTGTTCTTCGTGAATGTGTTGGTTGTTACCGGAGCGGATCCCATGCGGTTACCGCAGGTGAGCTGCTTGATGAGGAAAATCGATCAGCCCCGACTTCCTTTGAAAATCGTTCATTTCTCATCTAGCAACATCCATGCATTACAGCAGGTAATGTAACAGCAGAAAATTCGCTCCTCTTGTTACAGTAGAGAAGCCCTAGGTTGACTTGATTTTCAGTCTTTTTTTATTTTTTTCAGTTGTATGAAGTTGGCCATGGGGTTAAGCTTTTGGTCATCAAAATTTTGTTGTAAAAGGGGCCATACATAGCTAATATTTTTCTTTGTTATAATTCGTTCCTACCAAGGTTTTTGAAACCTAGCCAGAAACATTGTTGAAATGGTCGGATCGGGTTGAACCATGTAATCAAACCGATTCAACCGGAAGATGACGTCATCATTACTTAAAACCATATTAAACCGGATCGGTGAAAAAAGTTGTGTTATTGAAGTTGGATAGAAGTGTGAAGGAGGCAACCAAAGGTCATGGGTTCAACTTCCACTACCAACAAAATTTTTAAATAATTTAAAAATTAAATGTTGTTCAACTTCGGTTGAACCTGGTTAAATCGGGTAAAAAAATAGGTTGAACCAGATGGATTAATTAAAATTTGACTAATCGAACCGGCATAAACCGGTTAACCGGACCGATCCAGGTTCGGTCGGATCGGTTGAACCGACCGGTCCGATCTGATTTCAAAAACACTGGTCCCTAATGTGATGTTTGCCGTAGTGGCTTTGGTATATATATTTTATAAGATTACCACTTAACTTCTACTTGAAAATGTGCAAATATCATGGACCATGAATTAATGTGGAAGTTTCATTGAAGGATAGGTGTGATGTTGTGCAAGAAACTAACTAGAATAGAATTTCCTTCCAAAAAGAAAGTGTTTCCAGAGAACAATCCACTAATGTTAAACCAAACTTAATAATATTGTTGATGTTATTAAGTTCATCGTCTCTTTTGCAATAAATGTTTCCCCATGATGTCTCATATAGCTACTTTTGGACTCTTAGAAATATCTCTACCAACTTTATTAAATTCCTCTAACTGTGTGAGCAAGACATCTCCTAAACACTTCCATCTGATTTTTAACTTGGGGTGTCATTTTGACGATTTCGTCTCGCAACCTCCCTTATTAAAAGTTTAAGCGGTGATGTATTGTGCATATTGAAGTGGAAGCGAACATAGGGATAAGCAAGCATGAAAACAATCAGAACACAAGATTTACAAGGTTAACGTTTATCTAGATCATGTCATTGGCAATGATGGTGCATCTCTCTCTCAATATGGTGGAAGAAATGAATTACATTGGATTATTCCAAATAGTAATTCTATCTGGTTTATATAGTAACTGATACAGACTAATCTTTCTAAATGAATAGATTCTCAAATCTCCCTAAATTGGTAGATTTCCCAAATATCGTCAAATAAGATCACTAATTCTCCCACAATAACAAAATTAGAGGGCTAGGAAACTGTCGGAATCTAGGTGGATCCTGAAATCAATTATGTTCCGGATGAATTATCTAATCAGAATATGAACATATAGTTTGATTAATCAGAATCTGGAGGAATATTCAAGTTAATTAGAATATAGATAAATCCAATCAAATATGATCTAAATCATTTGAATATTATCCATTGTGATTTGAGTCCTCAAATAGCTGAATAGAAATCGCTAGATTCCACTGTTAGAAGAACTCTCCGATATAAAAAAAATGCTACACTCCACCATGAGTTACATTTTCAATTAAGTCGATCTCAATGATGAATTGTGTATGTAGCATATATAGATGTACCACCCAATTCCTTCTCTAAGAACTATAAATAATATGGATAGTCATACTTTCAGTATGTCGACTTGTTGCAGTATTAGCAATCATCCTACTATTTGGATGTCATAAGTGCAAAAGACATAGAAATCCAATCAAGTTGAAGAGATTTCTTCAACTGTTTAATCCAATGTAATCCACAAGATCACATGCAACCATGTAATTTCAGGGTTACATGAAATATTCTCATAAACAATGATGAGAGAGAGATGTCATAAAAGGGGAGATGTCCACCATGGTGGTCCCTCCAACTTTAATTGTCTCTCCCTTCCTCTTTCTTAATAGAATGTAATCTCCAAGATTACAAGCAAATCTTTATTTTTTAACTTCTTTTGTAATTTAATTATCACCTTATAATTTCGAATTATATGTGAAAATTACAAATAGGTCATCGATAATTATGAATCATATTCATTCATCTAGAACTAAATGTAAATCACATTTATATTTGATTGCATAATGTGAATCCAATTAACATGGATATTGAAAATGTGGATCATATCCAAAATTAAGTCTCTCTAGAATATTGTGGACCTCATGCACATTATCCTAGATTATTTGAGTCGTATTATCTACATTTATCTCACTATGATAACTGGATATATTTAATTACCTTAGATGTCTCTATAAATATGTCAAAATAATGCGATTATATCGACATTACTCATGATCATTAAATATAATTTGATCATCACCTTTTATTTTTATTTTTCAAAAACCAAAATATTGTCCCTAATGGAACAATTCTTGGACTCTTTCAATAATTTTGTGCATTGATGATTACATTATTTATTGGTATAATATAATCAAATTATGTGAAGAACAACCTTAATATTTGATGTATACACTTCACTCTTGCATAATTCACATTCTATTCCATACATACAACAGAGAAAATCACTGTAATTACACAAAATCAATCAAACCTTTGCATAAATCGACAGGTCATGGTTATATATCTGGATAAAATATTCTCGAAAATCTCTATATACATATTATTTAGGGATTAGATGGTGAGATTATATTTAACACTAAGATAGATGATCATTCACATTAAATCACCAAAATATAAATTAAATAATTATCTGTATAATCTAAACAAATCATATTTATAATTATTATAATAAGGAAGAAATAAACTTCATTGAGTTTATATCTATAGCATTGAGTTTAATCAATAACCGACACTTTATTAGCTCTACATTTCCTTAACATTTTTATTGGAAAGAAAAGGGGAGGGTGATTTGTGTAAAAGTCACATTCTACTTCCCACGTGTGGAGCCACTAAAACTCTCCCATTCCCATGCATGGAGCCTTATGTATCCATCTTCCCTATGGAACTTTTTCCCATGCAAATACAATTCCCGTCCATGCATTAACTTTTGTCTTTATATCTAGGTACACAATGAGCCACCCATTGCAATTATAAAAAGGAGGAGGAAACCATCAAGATCTCTTCATGCCAATACGTACCATTTTCTTCTATCCCAACGTCCTCTTTCTCTCGACAAGCTTCTCCTCCTACGCGCATTCCATCCCGCACCCCCTCTGCGTCCTCACGCAAGCAATGCATCTCGTGCGTCTTCCTCGACGCGACCAGCAACCCACACCATCGTCTCTCACGTGCGCGCTCCAGCCCCCACCTTCTCACACATTCTCTTCGCGCATATACCAGCTTGCGCCATCGTCTCGACCGTCGTCACCTCGATTTCAGATTCCAATAGAGAAGCATTTCTTTCTCATCTTTATTTACCTCTTACATTTTTTCCCTTAAGTTATTTTATGTAAGTTGAATTTGGAAGAAAATAACTCCCGTGTATAAGCTCATCTTGCATCTTTATTACATTAGTGTTTTGTTTAAGTTGAACTTGGAAGCATTCTTATTTTGTAAGCTATTCTCAACTCTTAGTTCTCTATAATATATGCATTGCATGTTTATGTTCTATTATGCTCTCTGAAATTTGCAAGTTACTCTCATTTATATTAAATTGTGATTCATCCACCAATTCCTTACTTAATTTCACTCATACAGGCATTTGCTTACTTTAAGATTAGGAAGTATTTTCACCATAGACCGCATTCTCTCATAAATTTTCTTTAATTGCAATAGACTAAAATTTGAATCAAGTTAGAAAGAAGAACAAAAATTGTGAGTTTTCTTAATCCCTACTGATATGAACCTCTACTTGCACCATACATTATGTATGTTTTTATTATGTTTGTGGTTGTAACTTTATTTATTTGATTACGATTTTTCGTGGGATAACAATGACGTGGTAAAATCAACTTCTTAAACCATGTAAAATCGCATCCACATTTTAGCACTGTTGTTGGGGATTAAGCAACATTTACAAATTTTTTCTTCATTTATAACTTATTTTCGATATTCTAATCCGTGCATTTTTTATTTTAGGTACTTGAACTCCGAAAAAGAAAAAAAATGAAGAATGCATTTTTTTGTTTAGCGAACTTGTAATTTGTTCTAGGTAGAAAAATTTTGTAAGATTAATTTTTCCCTCCTCGAAAAGCTCGCCATCAGCAGGACAAAACATTACGGATATAGCTCCAGAATTACAGGCACTGTGAGCTTCCTTTTTCACTTGGGCATTTTGAGATTTACATTTCTTGCATTTGTTTGCGCATCGAATCAAACCAAAAAAATAAAAAAGAGTTCTCGATTGCATCATTTCTGTGATCTTCTCCCGCTGTGATAATCTATTTCAAAGACCACCAAAATGATGTCTTGATCACATAAAAAGATAAGCTTGTAAGATCATTGCAGTGATCCAAGTGAAAGTGGATGGAATTGAGTGATTGTTTGAAAGCACTGTAAATTCACGTGCACATAGAACCTTTGGATAGAGTAAAAAGATCATTGGTGTCACGTGTAATTGCAGAGAGAAATCATAACTTCTTGACGTGTTAGGCACAGGTTCTTGCAAGAAAGAGCAGATCATTGATCTGAGTACTCACCCTTGATCCCCCAGCCGGATGAGAACATTGATTTTTAACAATCATCTACAAACACCTCTTCATTTAGGATCAACAATTCTTTGACAATATTTATTGAGCAACTAAATTTAAAAATGAAAATATAACCGCTTTGTGGTATTTTTTGTGGAGTTGGTGAATCTAAAATTGTGTTGTGTTTATCTGTTATATACTTATCTATACTTGAGAATCTTTATTCATGGAAAAAAATTAAGTTATGCTCAATGAGATGCATGAGAAAACGAGGCTAAATCGGGCTATTTCGTTGAATTATTTGGAGGATAGGAAACGATCTAATTATCCAACGGTTGCGGTACGGTTGGAAGTGGATGCTCTAGATTATATCTAGAGGCACCAATAGAAGGGTGCAAAATGAAGGGGGCAGGCGGTTTAGATGAGGGCACCTAGAAAGCAATCAGACGGTCTGGAAGGGAGGCGGGCGGTGCAAAGGGAAGCAAGCCACATGGCTCAACAAGAAGGAGCCACGTGGCCCGATGAGATTTATTCAAATATAAAAATAAAAGAAAAATACAAAAGAAATAGAAAAAGGACAAATTAAGAAAAACTCAAAAGTTGTAGATCTTGATTAGATCTACAAGTTTCATGTTGACCAAAATACAAAATAAGTCAAACAAGGGAGAAATATTTTTTTGGAGCATTTTTAAAGGAGTAAAAACACTGTAATTTTTTATTTGTATTTTTTTATTTATTTTGAAAGCCAAAATATATACAGTATTTAATTTGATTTTTATTGAAAAGTTTTTGAGCCAGGGGATTAATATATGGATTTTAGTATGATGAAACTAAAGTTCATCAGGTACCTTTTCATTTTCATGAAAAAATGCTTTGAAACATGCATCTTATGCATAATCTATGAGTCCATCGCATACAATATCCAAAGTCTTGTGCCATAGGTTTTGGATCATATCCAAGACTGGAAACATGACTCTGATACCACTTTGAAGACGGGGTATTAGCCCCGACGCATCACGGAAGTGTGTAAATCACATCATATGTGATATAGGTCAAATAGTCATAATAGTTGGCATAGCAGTGGAAAAACAAAAAAAATTGGATGAAATCACATTGCATGGGAAATTTTCACATATTGTTCATCGAGACCACACCGATATTAATGTTACCTATTGAATCGTAGTTGTGATCCTTGATGCTTCTAAAGTAAGAAGCCTCCTGACTGAAGTCCGATCCAACAAGAGTGCACTTGTAGGCGTGATGATGAATCACGTGGTTCTCGCAATCCTAAGCGACAATCCAAGCAGCCTATTTTTTATTTCATCGCACGAAAGCATGTGTCTTCTTCACGAGTACGAAGCACAGAAGAGGACGGAGTTCCTCACGTGATCAATTCGGTAGCACGACGACATCACATTGATGATCGCAATGTCCACCAACCTTGGGAAGGTATTAACCTAGGGTTACGTACATACATACATACATACGTACGTACGTACGTACGTACATACATACATACGTACCTACATACGTACATACATCCATACGTACATACATGCATACGTACGTACCTACATACATACATACATACATACATACGTACGTACGTACGTACGTACCTACATACGTACATACATACGTACCTACGTACCTACATACATACGCACGTACATACATACCTACGTACATACATACATACATACGTACATACGTACCTACAGACATACGTACATACCTACATACGTACATACCTACGTACGTACGTACGTACATACGTACATACATACATACCTACGTACATACGTACATATGTACATATGTATACATACGTACGTACCTACGTACATACGTACATACCTATGCACGTACATACCTACTTACGTACATACATACATACATACATACATACGTACGTACGTATGTACATACCTACATACGTACATATGTACATACTTACGTATATACATATACATAGGTACATACCTACGTACATACATACATACATACATACATACGTACATACATACTTACGTACCTATGTACATACTTACGCAGGTACATATACGTACATACGTACGTACGTATACATACGTACGTACCTACGTACATGCATACATACGTATACATACATACATACCTACATACAGTACATTCGTACATACGTACGTACCTACGTACGTACATACGTACGTACCTACGTACGTACATACGTACGTACATATATACGTACATACATACATACGTACATACATACATACGTACCTACGTACGTACATATATACCTACGTACATACATATGTACATACATATATATGTGCGTATGTACGTACATACGTACATACATACGTACGTGCATACGTACATACATACATACATACATATGTATGTATATACATACATACATACGTACGTACGTACATACATACATACCTACGTACGTACATACCTACATACATACGTACGTACCTACGTATTAATGTAATTATTAATTGAATGTTTGGATTAGTTTCATTAATAATCAAATAATTATATTTTGTGTTAATTGCACTAAAATCATTTTGAAAATTAAGAATTAATTCCTCCATCCAATAAATAATGTAAATCATATTTACATTACACTATATAATGTGAATCCAATTCACATTAAGGTATAACTTGTGAATCACATTCATGATTGTCTCTCTCCATGATATCGTGGATCATATCCACATTATCCATGATTATTGTGGACAGTGTTATCCACATTATTTCTATCTGTGATAATTAAATCTAATTTAATTATCTTGGATATATTTATCCACACATTAATTGTGATAGTTAAATCCTATTTAATTATACAACTTTCAAATGATAGGTAATATTGTTCATGGAACAATTCTTGAACTCTTTCAAGAATTGTGTGTCTTCTCCTCAGATACTTGGAGATAGATCAGAATGATTGTATATACCATGTATAGTGACTTGGATAATGAGATTCAATATCATATCCATATTTAAAAGATCGCTTAGAGCTAGCTAATCAAGTCATATGGAATATCTAATATTCATTATCATATCAATATCCAATATTTGAACTAAGGTTAGATAATTAATATACTGAGTGGGTCACTAAAATCTAAACATGTTTCATCACTCCCTTAGAATGGAAGGGTCACAGTATACAATCGTTTAAGATCACACCACCCTCGAGTATTCCTAACACCCATACATCCATCATAATGAAGACCTAGAACAAACACGAAGTTCTGATCTTATTTGAATTGTCTCCCTCAAGATTTTATTGTTAAGTTTATTATTCGATCTTTGAGAGTTGGTATCGATCATAATCTTTCCAAAATAATATATCATACTTCAAATCATATCTTGTTTCTAAAGCAAGACGACCAATGTTGTATTTTGATTTATCCCTATATCTCATGAGCTCATGTCTTCCGGTTCAATAGTGAACATGTATGATCACTTTGAGAGATCGTATCACTTATATGTCCTTGTATGCACACCAGCTCATCAGTGTATAGTCCTTGATTAGGTCATCAACCTAATAATCTACTTAATGTACATACTTAGAAATATAGTAACGCATATATCTCTGATCAGAGGATGTGTGCCAATATGTGACAGCATACGACACAGGTCTTAGTTATCTCGATCTCGTTAAGTCAATCCTGTAAACTAACACATCTGATACCTTTGAATCTCTATTCCTATGTAGACAGCCTGTATTAAGATGTGGATTGACATCTCCTTCTCAGACTGGAGATCATCTCTTAACAATCATCTAACGATGATAGATGAGTTCTCAATCTAACTCTTTAAATACCATCTAAGCACCAATCTTTATGATTCAACTATTGAATCAACAACTGTATGATTATTGAGATGGCTATTTTACATAATCCTAATCATACTGAGGGACCTATTATGCAAATTACTTATTCTTCTTTTCAGATTAAAGAGTGAATTTCAATAATTTTTATTGCATAATGGCTCGTCGTGAGCTCACATGTCCAACATTCAGATGGAACTTCAGGTTGCGGAGTTACTCGAAATGCTACTAAAATATCAGTATTTGGGATTTCGTATTTAGGAGTATAATAAGATATTTTGTAATCTTTAACACCAACTTTGGATACAATACTTACTTTATAAGTTCTCCTATGATTTTCTCGCTTAACCCCAACTAATGAGTTAAATGTTTTCCAGGTAAGCATCATTAGGATGAGGGTCATCATCCCTCTCTGACAAATATGTAATACGCATTTATGTAGTACAACAAAATAAGCCTACGAAAATCATTTGTTGCTATATTTTCTATTGTTTTATTACGACAAATATTATTCATTACCTCATTATTTAACTTCCCAAGAAATAGTGTATTCATTCCTACGTTACTAGCAATTAATCATATAACCAGTATCCACGCACTTTTTCTTGTAATCATTAGTAAATAGCAATGACTAGTACAAATTTTAGTGAAAAAAAATCAAATAATCATCATGATATAAACCTTGGCAACATGTAATAAATTTATTGCAGACTACAAGAGCAAGAGACAATTTTACAAAGAATAATATTAGTTTTGAATTTATTGAAATCAATGGCAACAAATATCTAAATTATTCCTTGAGGTATGAGAATTTTGTTATAGTGCATGAATGTTAGTGTGTGTGTGTAATGCCATTTTGTGTGTGCAAGTGCATGCACATATGAGGATGTGTGCACATGTACAAGTGCATAAAATCATTCTGCTATGGACGAGTTGTTTCCTGAATTTTGTGTGCAATATACTACTAAAATTTCACATAAAATCGCTGCACCTTATGGAGGATTTTTTTTGCTATTTTAATGCATACTTTGGATTTCTATTTTTTCAGACAAACTTTAGGATGTTTATTAGACCAGGATAGTCATTTTCGTGCTTTCCAATGAACGCACATACAGCAAAACCGTGTTTTTGTGCATGCAAGTATAAACATCACATCTGATCTCAATAATTTCAGAACATAAGATGCAAATTATGAATTGGAAACGTCTTGAAACAATGGCGATCTATCCCCAAAAAAGAACGAACAGCAATAACTTGATTGAAGAAACACATTCAAAAATAGAATCAAAACCAGTCTTTGAAAATAGAAGAATATATGGTCAAAATTTACTACTACTTTGGCTCTTTCATTTCTCAGGAAGAGAAGTAAGATCCAAGTCCTATGAAGATACAATACTTGACACTGTAGAAGGACCGAGCTTATGCTTCGCACAGCTGTAGACAGAAGACACTAGCGCCACCAGAGACGATCAATAAGATTCCACAAGTATATATAGCGGCTTGTTGTTCAGCCTTTCCCGGCCCTGCAAAATTAATTTAGTCTTTAAATCACTTTTTTTTTCCATTTTGCATTCATTTATGATAATTACGCCCAAACACAAAGATATTTAACTGGTTATATTAAACGCGAAAAAAAGATCAAGACACAAGGAGTGCATGTAGACATTGTTATATGAAAAAATTGGGGCATGTGGAATGTATAAACTATAGATAATCAAACTGAGATTTAACAAGAAAGTACTTGGCTCCTACCTTAAGCTCAGGAAGTTCGACGACACATGCACATTCGACCACTTCTGCTCCTGAACGCTCTGGAAAGAGCCAAAAATGTCAAGCAATCAATAAAGATATTGTATATGCATACTGCAGCAAATGAACGGGACGACATGTGCTAAATTATCCTAATAAATTCCGCAATCACTCTTGCTTGGATGAATGCAATCAAGACCTGATTGCGGGTTCTCCATCTTCTAATATTGTTTGAAACTTTCTAATCACAAGATTTACATTCAAGACTCCGACGCCAACCGACGTATATAAAGCAAATATATATATATATATATATATCTTCCTCTTGCTTGTTTTGACATCTTGCGTGTTGGTCATCGTTGGAGACGGAAACCACTGTCAATTTTTTGTAGTTCACTCTGCTAAACTTAAATGCAGCCACCATATGGGAGCACAAAGTGTTAACGCTGTTTATGTCCACCAGTAATGGCAATGTGATTGATACCTCCCAAATGTAATCGCATATATTCCATGCACATAACCTATGCATGGAGCAAAACGTCCATCTTGCATCAGTTCCAAAATGGTGATAACTTTGTAGTTAAATGCTTGTGTGAAAACATGAAACAATATATGCAGAATCAAAGGACAAACAAAATTATTATGGTTCGTGACAGTCCAAAGATTCATCCTATTCTACATAAGAACCTTCAAATGTTAGGTTTTTGTTATAAGTTTCTCGCTGAATACAAGAGGATAGGACTCTATATACTGTACGAACCATGTACGAACCATGTATGTTGTCAGCTCCTCCATCATGAGTGAGAGAGAGATGGCTATGGGATGGTTTGGAAGGGAGCTCCCGATGTCGAGGTTCCGATGATCTTATTTCCCCTCCGTATGGGAAGATTATATTGGGTGTAAGTCCTCGCACTGTATGCCCCCTTCCTTCACGCCCTTGTAGTTATAGCCTCCGTGAGACCCGGTCTCAGGCAACCGCCCGAAGTGGTTTTGACCACCGGGTCATTCCGCGAGACCCGATCTAACATCTCTCACTTGACCGAAGTGGTCAATACTTTTACACTCCCACTATTCGTATAGTATATAGAGATGTCTGTAGCGAGCTTCATATTCATGAAAACATCTTCCTTAACTCATCCATTCCTGAATCCCATCAAACCAACATGTTTAATGTAGGTACTTGATATTATTCCTTAGTTAGAGAATCGACTAACATGTCACTTGTAGGTATGTATGCTACCACAATATCTTGTTTTGCCACCATATCTTGTATATATCTTGTTTTGCCACCATATCTTGTGATATTGGATTTCAATGTCTTTCATTTAGCGTTATTACCCCCATTAATTATCACGCTTGTTGCAGCTTGATTATCACAATACATTTCAATCGGATCTTTGACCAATTCAAGGCTTAAGTCTCCATAAAGCTTTTAAGCCAAACTGCATGAGTGGTGATCATTCTACATGCAATGTCTTCTGCTTCGTGTACGTCTAAATATATATTATTACTTCTTACTACTACAAGAAATGATTGCTCCACTAAACATGAAAAGGTAACTCCGATGTAGATTTCATATCATCTACATCACCCCTCCCCCCTGAAATCTGCATCGGAGTATCCTACTATGTCAAGTGATTTAGCTTGATACACCAATTTTAGATGTACAGTTCCTTTTAGATATCGGAAAATCCTTTTTATAGCTTCCCAATGTGATTGTGTGGGATTACTTTGATATCTACTAACTACGTTAAATGGAGAAGTCAAGTAAGGTCAAGTGCACATCATTGCATACATCAGACTTCCCACCGCTAGTGCATATGGAACTTCTAAAGGTTTATGTCCTTTTTCAGGATACAGACTCAAACTGAGTCTCTTTCGCATCACAAGTAATGTATAAGTGATATTTTGCATTCTAAACCACTTCAATATAGTATGCAAGTATTTCTCTTGACTAAGACTCAATGTTCTTTAATTTCTGTCACTTATAATTTGAAATCCTAGAACATGGGATGCTTCGCTCATGTCCATATCAAATTCATTCCACAATTTCTTTTTAATTTCATTGAGCATTCATATGTTGTTACCCGCAAGTATAATGTTATCCAATATCCACATATAATGACACCACAGCAAACTTGCTCCCACACTTCATGACTTACACAATATCCAACGTATTTGCAATAAATCCAAATTTAATAGTTTTCTCATGAAACTTGAGAAACCATTATCGTAAAGATTCTTTCAAGCCATATAGTGACTTTCTTAACTTATAAACACTTTTCTCTTGTCCTACTTGAAAACCAGCAGGTTAATGCATATATATTCCCTCCTTTAGTTCTCCATTAAGGAAAGTTGTGTTCGCATCCATTTGGAATTATTGTAATATGCGACTATATATAAGATCATCTCTATCGATGCAAACTTAACAGCCAAAAAGTAGATTTGTTGGAAGTTTATTCTAGCTTGCTGACTATAACCGTTGACAACTAATCTTGCTTTGTATTTATCAGTGCTACCATAAATTCGATATTTTTTCTCGAATACCCACTTACATCCTATGGATTGCCTATCTTCATACAATCATACAATTCTCATACACCCTTTCACTAAATTGAGTCCAACTCATCCCACATAGCGGTCGTCCATGATTCCAACTCATTTGAAGCAATTGCTTTGTTAAAAGATATGGGATCTATATAATCTGCCACATCCTCATCTACGATATAACACGGCACATCGCATACATAGAAATGATAATCTTCCATCCATACGGGTCATTTTTTGGGTCTTTTGTTGCCGATTATACTCGCGGGTTATGTAGGTACATCCATTTCCACCAAACGATTATCATTGTTCATAGGTTCATTCTCTATCCATAATTGATCAGTATCATCCACTAATACATGTCTCATCTCTACGTCGTCCTCATTGTCCTGCAACATAATTAGTGGATCAGGTTCCTCCATTTCACGCTCCTTCTCTTGATGATTTTCAAGAAAGGTTGCATCACGACTTTCGATCATACCTTTAGATTCATGTAAGAGCCAATGTCCGCTAAAATGTTCACTATATCCAACAATTTGCCACTTTAATGCCTCGAAGTTTAACTTGTGTCTCTAAGATGACTCGGTATCAACTCGTGTGCAACATATCCCCATTTCCGGAGATGGCCTAACTCATATTTCCTACCATTCCAAATTTCATATGACATTTATTCTACGGACTTAATGTGAATCCTATTCTATATGTAGTTAGCGGTCAACACCACCTCTCCTCAAAAATTCTTTCAATGAACTGAGGGTGACAACATATACCTTACTGCATTCATCAGTGTTCCTTTCTTTCAGTTACACCATTTTGTTGTGGTATATAAGGCATCGTAGTCTGCCTACAAATGCCTACTTGAATTCATTCCTCCTCAAACTCCTTTGAGGTGATATTCTCCACATTTTTCAATCCTAAGGGTCTTAATTGGTTTTCTCAATTTTGTCTCTAACACTCTCTTGTATCTCATAAATGTTTCAACGGCTTCTGCCTTTCTTCATTAGATACAGACACAAGAGAACTTAAAGCAGTCATCAATGAATGTTATGAAGTCTTCCTTGTTTATATGTGACCTAACATGCAATGATCGCAATATATATCCGAATGGATCAAGCATAATAGTTCATTTGATCGAATGCCCGTAGAGAAGGGTATTCTCATTATTTTACCAGTTAGACGATGTTTACAGGGCAATGTCCTTGCACACGTAATCTTTAGGTAAGAGATTAAATTTAATCATCTGATATATTTTTGAATTTTCTTGGATGATTGTCTCATATGCCATAAATAATAATCAGATAAATAACATAGAGGATTAAAAATCCACAATCAGCGATTCATTAGAACTTATTACATGAAGACAAAATAAGTCACTTGGGTATAAACTTTACCATCATAGACTTTTTTATTCTTTCAGGCGGATACGTGTTTATTATAGAAACGAACTTCAAAACTTTCTCGAGCAGAACTGGAACTGATACAAGTTTCCAGCATATTCCTGGAGCATATAATACATAAGCACAAACTGGCTATTCAGGAGTGGGAGACTATAAAGCAGCGATTGATTTGTTCGATTCTTCCAAGTTGTTGGTCGTGGTTGTTGATGTTATCAGGAAGAGGTCGAGGATGCGGAGCTCTCGGGAGGTTTGGGATTTATTTGGAAATCACTAGGTGTCTATCGATGATTTCTCGAGATTATGGGAATCCATAGGCGTGGACTGGCATGGTACTGAGATCGAGCTACGTGGCAAATATTTGGGCTCTTTCGTTAGTCAGAAACGATGCAGTGTTTCATCAAGACCGAGTTTATTGTGAAAATATTATGGTGCATGCTAACGCACTAGTAGAAACTTAGAGCTTGTATTTTTCTAAATTTTTTATCTACTTATAATAGACATATACATTTTTTGGTGATTAATTGTGAAATTTTTGGGCTTACATCTATATGGTGGAGGCCCTTTTTCTTTTAAAAAAAGCAACTAAATTGGAATAATGGAAATTGTACTATTGAGGGTATATATCATATAGTAATATAAAGAAATATTTATTTGTTGGTAGCTTTAAATTGATGATTGATTTAATGTGATTAAATTATTTCAACAACAAAGCCTTTTCCCACTTTAAGTATGGTCGGCTATATGGATTTTTTGCCTCCATTCAGATTTATCTTGGGTCATTCTCGGGCTTAGATCCAAAAAGATAAGATCCCTTCGTATAGTCTCATTCCAACACTTCTTAGGCCTTCCACACCCTTTTTTAGCCAGCTCAACATTCGAAAACTCACATCTCCTCACCGATGCATTAATTGATCTCCTTTGCACATGGCCAAACCACCTTAAGCGATTTTCTCGCATCTTATCTTTGATCGGAGCTACACCCATTTTCATTCTGATGGCATCATTCCGAATTCGATCTTTACGTGTGTATCCACCCATCCACCTTAGCATTTTCATTTTTGTTACTGCCTTTCTCTGCACATGTCTATGGTTCACAGGCCAACATTCAGATCCATATAGCATAGCAGGTCTCACAGCTGCTTTGTAAAACTTTTCTTTGATTTTCAAAGGAATTTTCTTATCACAGAGAACATTAGAGGCTCCTTTCCACTTTAACCAACATGCATTTATTCTATTTGTAACATCTCCATCAATTTCCCCATCATGTTGCAAAATATATCTCAAGTATCTAAAACAATCTCTCTTCTGAATGTTATCATTACCAATCTTAACATCGACTCCTTCACCATTGCTTCCATCATAAGTACACTCCATATATTCAATCTTACCCTACTTATATTAGTCTCCAAAGCATGTCTCCAGACATCAAGCTTCTCGTTTACTCCATCTCTAGTCTCATCAACCGACACAATATCATCAACGAATAACAGGTTCCATCATCATGGATTATACGACAGAGACGCCTATGCTAAGTCGACATACAAGCGCACATGGATCAAACCTTTCATTTCTCGAAAGAGACATGTCATATGCATAGTGACCCAAATATTGTTCCTCATATAATTGATGTGGTATCAGATTGTAAATAGCAAGTTCTATTTCCGTTAACAGTTGGTTCAATTGACAACGAGTCAGTATCACCTTATTGGTGGTGGGTTCAGGCGTCAGAGACCTAATTAGGAAATGCAAGTTGGACTTACAATGTGGAATGAGGACTTGCTTCATTTACCTCACTTACATTTTCTAATATTATTGGGGTGTAACAAAAGTGGAATGGAGATCCCAATTCTTGCTAGTGGTGAGTATATCTCTTGATTTGAAAGTTGAAAAGTGAATGAACTTTCAAAGTATTAAAAACAAGACAACTTTGATTTAAATTTTCTTAATAAAGGAAATAAAGTATAAATATAAACATTTATATATGTTCTAATAAGTACGTTTTTAATGTCAGATATGAAATCTATGAACCAACTCAGCTAGATTATGGAGGTCAACTGGTTGACTGGACCAAATTATTCAGACTGGCTCTGGAATTTGGAGCTCGTTCTCTCTGCAAAGCGCATAAGTTATGTGTGGACCAAGAACACGCATAAAAACTCTATCATAGGAAGAATTGAAATTTTATTAAAAAAATTTAATAAAGACCACTTGATGGCTCGAAGTTATATATTGGGCTCTCTATCCAATGTGCTTCAGAAGCAACATGTGAACATGGAGGATCCGTAGGATATAATGCTGAATCTAAAAGAGATGTTCGTTGATGTGCTTCAGAAGCAACATGTGAACATGGAGGATCCGTAGGATATAATGCTGAATCTAAAAGAGATGTTCGTTGATGTGAACCACATACAGTGTTACAAACTACTGAAAGATATGATTCCCTGCAAGATGCATGACGACACCTTGGTTAGAGAACATGTAATCAAATTGTTTGGTTACCTTTCTGAGCTAGAGACCATTAGGGAAAACATGTAGATTTACAGTCTGACTTCATTCTGTTCTCTCTTCCCAATTCTTGCAACAACTTTGTGTTATCATATCACATGAATAATTGACAAATATTGAGCTCCTATCTTCATTGATGTCCCAAGAGGACATCATGAAAAAGAATCATATAGGTAGTACAATGGTTGGTTGCACATATTAAAGGGAAGTGTGGTCGGAAGCATGGGTTCCGAAGGGGTCCTTCCCAGAAGAAGAAGAGCCAACTTGTTGGCTCATCCTCTCAGGCTTTCACACTCATGGCATCCATGAAAGGCGATGACTGTGCAAAAAGCCATGGCACTGGCAGCGTAACACTCCATATTACCTGAAAATCATTGAATATGGTAAATTTATGGCTCCAACAGGTATAAATTCTACTTCATCATTGAAATTAATTTGTCGTAAGATGAGAAGATATTCGTGTCACAGATTCTAGTGCTTCTGCTCATGTATGCAATTTGTTGCATCTATTTCAGGAAATCAGAAAGGTTGGGAAAGGTAGATAGTCATACAGAGAGGATCAAATGCAACTGCTGTAGTGATTGTCGTCGGGACGTACAGACTATCATTATCTAGTGGGAGAGTCTTAGTACTTAGATAATGTCTCTATGTTTCGAATGTTAGAAGGAACATATTATATGTATCTAAGTTTGTTAGAAATGGATACTCAGTCTCGTCCTGTGAATAACTTATCATAAATCATTATGGTAAACATATTAGAGATGTTTTTCTAACTCCTGGTGGACACTTTGAATTGTGCATTGATGAATGTATCATTGATGTTACTACCACTAATAAAAATAATAAGAGATCGAGAGAGGATGGAAATCATTTAACTATAATGTGGTATCAAAGGCTTGGTCATTTATCTGTTGATATGATCAATAGATTGGTAAAAGATGGATCATTAGATTTTCTTGAGGTCCAGAGTTTACCTACTTGTGAAGATTGTATTCGAGGTAAAATGACTAGAGCACTCCCTTTCAAAATAAGTGTACACGATGGGAGGGTATACTTTGCCTAATACAAACAATGTGTGTGTTCCCTTCAGTAGCGCGATTCAAAATGAATATCAATACTAATTGACATTTATTGATGACTATTCATGATACAGGTTTATCTTCCTACATCACAAATCTGAAACCTCTGAAAAGTTCAAAGAATTCATAGCTTTGGCTAAGAAGCCAACCGATAGGAAGACTAAACAGATTCGATCTGACCGAGAGGGTGAGTACCTCTCAGATGTATTCAAGGAATACCCTAAAGAAAAATGAATTGTATCTAATCTCACTTCTCCCGGAACTTCCCAACTAAACAGTGTTGCTAAAAGAGACAAAAGGACCATCACGTATATGGTCATATCAATTGTGAGTAAAGTACATTTATCTATTGTATAGACTGCAATATAGATCCTAAATAAGATTCCTAGCAAATCTGTACTCAATAGTCCTCATGAGATTTGGTTTAGAACCAAGCCTAATGTTAGACACTTGAGGATTTGGTGTTGTTTGGTCCATGTCAAGAACGTAGATGCAAGTAAGATGAAATCTAGAACTAGAGAGTGCTACTTCATTTGGTATGTAAAGGGCGGTATTGAATACCAATTTTACGACCCTACAAATAAAAAAGTATTCATCTCTAGGGATGTCAAATTCTTATAGGATGACTTCCTTAAAAGTCAAGACAAGAATGAAGTAAAGGAACTCACAGGATCCGTGAGGATATTGAGATTTCTGAACCATAAGCTGAAGAAATAATTGAAGGTAAAACATCAGTACCTCTTTGAAAGAGTTCGAGGGTGGTTAAACTACCTAAAACGTATAGATTCCATGTGCCAAAAAGAATCTGACAATGGTCCGACTTCATTTGATGAAGTACTCATGGATCATGACAAGGATAAATAGAAGCTAACAATGAAGTCTGAAATAGACTCCATGCACAAGAATGGTGTTAGATCCTAGTGGATCCACTTAAGGGGTAAAATCTATTGGGTGTAAATAGATCTTCAAAATAAAGAGGAGACATGATGAAAAGGTAGAGACCTTCAAGACACAACATGTAACCACTTTCCCTCAATCTTTTACTACTTCCCTCATTGCGATAAGTGGGAGCTAGCGGTTCTTTCCATACTGACTTCCAGACCTCCTTGGAGTCCCTTCCTTCTCGTAGGGGGTAGTACTCAACCCTCTCCCTACTAGCAAGTCTATCCTACTTTTGGTGTGGAAGCATTCGCCAGGCTTTCTCTTTAATGAGCCATCGACTACCTCGGCTACGTCAATCCGGCTACGAAACATATCTTGGGGCGGCTACTGAGCCTATATTAGACGGAGCCTAAAAGATCTTTGCCTCTCAGACTGGGACCCTTTCTTATCCCGTAAGGCTTTTCCCGAGTGCCAAAGCATGACAAAATAGCCCATCTCCTTATTAGAAAGGAGGCCTTGATGTTCAATGTGGTGCGTTAGACGGTCGAGAAATAGTGTGTATGGTGTTTTCCTTTGACCCGCACGGAAATGATTGACATCTAGGCCACAGAAAGAATGCATCGACTACGACGAGTCATTCTCTCTTGTGACCATTCTTAAACCCATTGGGGCACTTCTAGCAATAACTACACATCTTGATTATAACATCTGGCGGATAGATGTCAAAAAAACATTCCTCAATGGATACCTCGAGAAGGTTATTTGTATGGAGCAACCACAGGGTTTCATAGTTAAGGAAGGTAAAGTACACAAGCTAAAGCAATCTATTTATGGGCTCAAATTCTTCTCGTAGCTGGAAATCATATTTAATGAAAATATAAAAAATTATGATTTCATTCAAAATCCTTATGAGTCAAGTATGTACAAGAAGCTTACTGAGAGCACAATTGTTTTCATCGTACATTATGTAGATGACATCTTTATCATTGGAAATGATAATGGATATGATTATTGTTAATGTCCAGTTGTCTCATATCTTTCAGATGAAAGATATTGGAGAAGCTTCTTACCTCTTGGGTTTGAAGCTATTCAGAAAAAGGGAAAAAGGATTTTGAGATTATATCGACATGGGTATATTAAGAAGATCTTTGAACGGTTCCATATGAAAAATTTCAAAAAAGGCTTCCTTCCCTTACAACATGGTATCCACCTATATAAAGGGACGACTCCTAAAAATATTGAGGAAAAGAAGGCCATGGCTGGTTGTCCGTGCGCATCAGCCGTAGGAAGCCAAATGTATACCATGATGTATACAAGCACGGATATCTGCCATGCAGTGGGAATGGTAAGTCGTTACCGATCCTACTACGGAGAACAACACTAGAATGCAGTAAAGAACATCTTCAGTATCTAAGGAAGAAGATTACATCTTAGTCTATGGAGATAATGATCACTAAGCCTCAGGATACACGGATTCAAACTTCGAATCTAACATTGGTGGTCGAAAGTCAAGTTCATGGTTTGTATTCTTATTGAACGGTAGTGTTGTAAGTTGAAGAAGCAAAAAGCAAGACACCACGACAGATTTGACGACAGAAGCTGAATACATTGTCGCATCAGATGCAGGGAAAAAGGCGATGTTGCGCAAGTTCACCTTGGAGATGGGCATAGTTTCCTCGAATACTCGCATCATGTTGCTCTCCGGTATCACGTGAACCATAGCTCTGCGAAGGAACCCATATGACAACAAAAAGGAAAACACGTGGAAAGGAAATACCACATCATTCAGGAGATACAAAAGCATGGTAATGCCATCTATCAAGGTGGCCTCCATCAATAATGTTGTTGATCCTCTTACCAAACCTTTATCTTATAGGTTTTTTTGCTCAACATGTAATAAGTATAGGTCTAAACATTGTACATGAATGGTTCTAAGGACTAGTGGCATACGGTTAGACATGTGAGTCCAGGGTAAGCTATTTTACAATAAATGTTATTATAATTACTTATATATCAAGAAAAGTTATTGATTTTCACTACATGACTGAGATTAATGAATGCATGCACTTATAATGTCACGTAGTACATTTAGGGTTATGTACCATGACCATCTTAATAATCATACAACTATTGGTCCAATAGTTGGATCATAGAACCTGGTGCTAGGATGACATCTAAAGAGTTAGATTAAAGACTCAACTAGCATCGTCAAATAATTGTTGAGAAAGGATCTCTAATCTGAGAAGGAGATTGCAATCATTACTCTAAAGGTTGATATCCGACCGACCTCTTGATCCATGTCCTCTTCATGGAAATAGAGATTAAGAGGTGTCGGATGAGTTAAGTCAAAGATTTGACTTAACGAGATCAAGATATTAAAGATATATGTCATATACTGTCACTATATAAGCATGCATCTTGTGACCAGAGACAAATGTGTTACTATATGTCTAAGTATGTGATTAGGGCAAACCATTAGGTTTATGATATAATCAAGGTATATACACCGACAAGCTGGTATGAAGGGCATATGAGTAATACGATCTTTCAAAGGGATCATACAGGTTCACTATTGACCCGGAAGACATGAGTTCACTCATTAGATATCGGGACCAACCAAATTCCACTGATGATCGGCTTGCTTTGGAAGCATGACAAGATTTGTTGATATGATATATTCTTTTGGAAAGCATATGATCGGTTCGAACTCCCAAATGATCAAATGAGAAACTTAATGGTAAAATCTTGAAGAAGACACTTCAAATAAGATCAGAACTTCATGTTTATTCTAGGTCTTCTAGTGTACATGATGTATAGGTATTGGGAATACTCGAGGCATGGAAGGACATATCGATATCGATATCGTTTCGGTCTGCCCGAAAATGGATATATCGGGATATATCGACGATATCAGTGGAAATGTCGAAAATGGCTCAAAAAAAGCTATTTTTTTACCATTTTTTCAGAAATTAAGATCATCCAAGATATTAGAACAACAAATAATCTACAAATACACACTTATATCACACATATCGGTCATTTATAGACCATATATCGCACATATCGGTATCGCTGGTATCGCACATATCGGTCGTGTCGATGTTAATCACTTAATGTTGATTCTTGACTTATGAATATTGGAAATGGATTCCATTCAAGTTATTATAAGTTTATAACATGAAATACTACAAATATACACCTCATAAGTCATAACACACATAGATAATTTACGAGGACTATGGTCCTTAAACTCCACATATCAATCATATTGATGGGAATATATAACGAGACAATCATTCTTTGGAAATTGACATAAAGATTTATAATTTATCTATATAAAAGCTACAAGTACAACAACAAATGACAAATATCCAAATCAATTTGATAATGTAAAATGAGATGACCTAGGCTAAAACCAAGAGTTTTGCGGTGGATCTGAATTGCCCCCCTTCCTTGTTGTCTCTCATAACGCATCGTAGATTCAATGAACTCGCAGTAGTTCTCCCATGTCATGTACGAGTATATGGCCTTGTAATCCATCACATACTACAAGTATTGGTGGTCATCGATGCCTATGAGTATCCCGAGACGAGGATAAGTAGCACTAGATCCAGTATCAGGAGTGGCACGATGAGGCCGCGAACTACTAGCTTAAGATCCTCGGGACGACGACGACGGAGTAGGAGAAGATGTCTGCGGAGGAGGAGGACCTGGAGGAGGAGCGAAATACTCTAGGAAGAAACCGAAACTGTCATCACCAAAGAAGCTACCCTGGCTGAGCTGGGTCTGCTCGGGTTGGCTACCTTGGTAGTTCTCACCACTGTAGCTGCTATATCCTCTATACCCTCTGTTGTAGCTGTTATATCCATAAGATAGAGGAGTATACGCCTGAGGAGGAGGAGGAGGTCCAGACGGAGAAGCAGGAAAATATTCAGGGAAGACCCTAAATGATCTCTCATCTTGGGAGGATCCATATCCGCCTAGAGGACTTGGTGTTCCTCCACGGTATGGGCTGTCAATGTCCATGCAACTCAACAAACCTACAGATGATATCAAATCCGACATGTAGCTATCTGTAGGATGATGGCCACGTCGTCCATATACATCGTAATCCATAGGTCATGGACTCGGACTTGGGACAAACTGCTCATGTATGTTTCCATGTCGTTCCCTGTATTCCCGCTCTGACTCGAATCTTCTATCATCACGTGGTCCACGACCACGTGACCCCCCTGAATATGTGTCCCCGTCACCTGATCCACCACGGCCACCAACAGCATCATCATCATCATCATCATCACTCCCACTGTCATCTTTTGATTTGGATTTGGATTTGGATTTCGATCCAATAGAGAGGATGTCGTCCACAATCGCATCAAGTTCCACCCCTCCAAGAGGGTCCGTGATTCGCCCAGATCTGGCCATATAGTCACCAACATCTGCTCCCATTTGTTGGCTTATATTCTCATTCAGCCTTCCTCCCGGTTGATCGAGCAATGGAGCACCGTTGGAATCCAACCACCTCTGCAGAACATCTTCATCTGCATCGTCGTCGTGCATCTTAAAAATATATGCAAGATCGATGGGGTCTGCGTAGTCCTCTCTGTCATGCCCCTCTCTTGCATATTTCATTTTCAACCTCAAGTTGTAGTGCACGAAAACAAGATCGTGGAGTCGTTCTCCCAACTTGTTCCGTCTCCTCAAATGGATCAAGTTGAATGTGCTCCAATTTCTTTCACAACCACCGGCAGATGCTGTTTGGGACAATACTTTCACTGCCACTTTGCGAAGGTTGGGAGCTTTCATCCCATACAGTAACCACCATTCGGCTGTGGAAAAATCAAAAGAGATAAATCATAATTCAATAATAGTCAAATTGTTTGTTACACATGTCAAATGTCAATCAGTAGACTTAGTATTTACCAGGAGGAGTACTGCCGCGTCCATTCACTGCAGTCACCCTACCGAAAGAACCCAAGGCATCCCTAAAGTATTTAATCTGCACATTAATCGAAACTTTAAGTCATACTGTCATAGTATGGTTTGTGCCTCAAAATAAATTGTACATTATACAAGCGATTTTACGGTCTTACCTCATTTATACACGAGGTTTGTGCCCTCTCGTCCTTGACGAGCTTCTCAACAACAACTTGTATGGCTGCTAGAAGGTCAGCATTTGTACCAAGACTATTCTTGTATTGGTACTTCGGATTCAAGTAGTATGCTGTTGACGAACAAATTTTAATCATTCAAAACAAAAGTACATGCTTACGGAAATGGATTAGAAAATCTAAATGGATAATAAAACGTACCAGCCTTGTGAAGAGGATGTGAGAGCATCTTGGACTATCGTTCGTCTATAATGTCCAACCATGCTTTAAATACTCTCCCAACTGCTTCTCTAACCTTCTCCCTCATGCATCGCATTGCCTCATAGATGACTCCCATAGTTGGCTTCTTATCCCCATCTACGATACGCAATGCAGAAACAACAGGTTCCATTATTTTCGTGACCCTTGTCACGTCATCCCAGAAATGGAGATCATTGATGATTGTCTCCAATCTCCTTCCTCTTTCAGTTCGAGCTTCTGGGTTCTCGAACCACTCACCTTGGCAGCACATGGTCTTCAACACTGCCTTGTGCTGTTTGAGGCTTTGCAATGCTATAAAATCGATTGCAAAGCATGCGATCCCAGGCCTCACCAACTCACCATTGCATGTCCGCCTCAACAAGGCCAACATTTTGGAATGGTTGTAAATGAACGTCGTGATCGCCCGTGCTTGTTCCATCACCTTCACGACGAGCTTTCTCTTGTCGTAGTCTTTCAGAATCAGGTCTATGCAATGCGCAGCACACGGTGTCCAAAAAATGCCTTAGCTGTTGGACTTCATTATTGTTTCTCCTGCTTTCTTAAAGTTGATGTTGTTGTCCGTCACAATCTGACGATGTTCTCTTTCCCAACGTCCTTAATGACGTCTTTCAGCAACTTCACCAGGTACTTGTAGTCCTTGACCTGTTCAGAAGCATCGACGGATTTAAGGAAAATCCTCTTATCGTCGCAGTAAACGAAGAAGTTGATGATCTGCCTCCTCGTGTAACTTGTCCAGCCATCACACATCAGTGTCACGCTGTATTCTGGCCATCTCTTCCTCAGGTCCGAGATGTACTCATTCATCTCCTCCTCTTGCGCAAGATACTTGTTCATCAACTCTTTGGCACTTGGAGCCTTCACTCACGTTCCAGCTGCGGCGATCTCATCAATGGCATGCTGTAAGAAAGGTCCACTAGCGACATGGGCTGGGATGCTCTCCCCAAAGAAGAGCCTGTAGATGGCCCTGCCCACTCTCTCGTGTGCGTTGGTGAACATCCCCTTCACCGTCTTCTGCTTCGAGTCCTTGCTTGGCTTGTACTGCATGGGCCCACTCCTCGTCAAGAATGGTTCTAGTCCCTTCCCTTTGTGTTTCTTAGTGGGTGGTGGTACTGATGCACCTCCACTGCCATTCCCACTGCCACCAGCACCGGGGAAGCCGCCGCATGCACCAGCGAGTTTTCTCCTCTCAAAATCGCTCCTCATGGACTCTTTTGTCGCCCGCTTGTACACCCTCCTCTCCGCTTCAGTATGAACGTCATCGGGGTATACAAAGTCCTCGTCGTCTGAATCAGAGAGGACATTGAACTCCTTCTCAAACATGAACTCCTTGAACTGTTCATCCCGTCTCGACCTCTCCACATCCTTCTCCTTTTTTTCCCTCCATGCTGGCCTTCACCAAGTCCCTCACGTCTTTTGGACATCGAGTGCACTTGGCAACATTTTATTTCTGCCAACAAGGTGATGTTTCAGTCTAGTAATACCCCCTCCACCGAGTTGCTTACCATAGAACTTGCATTGTGGTTTCGCTTTGTTGCCATATGGAGTTGTGGCATACTTCCAACCAATCTCTCCACTCTCGAAATCCATCTGTCTACGAGAACCATCAGAGTCTGAACTGGAATGTGCCATGATCTTGAATCGTTGAGCTGAAAAACACAGAAAAAAAATTCAAAAGCTCCAAATTTCAACATCAAATTAGTCAATAATATCAAGAATTAAACCTCAGTTTCATAAGTCGAAATTTAGGGGTTTTGGGGGCAATTAAACCTCAGTTTCAGATCTGAACAGTAGCTCTTAAATCAATGTTTTAACAAATCAAAAGTTAGGGGTTTTGGTGTGAATTGAACCTCAATTTCAGAACTGATAATTAGCTCTTAAATCCAAGTTTTAACAACTCGAAATTTAGGGGTTTTGGTGTCAATTAAACCTCAGTTTCAGATCTGATTAGTAGCTCTTAAATCCATGTTTTAACAACTTAAAATTTAGAGATTTTGGTGTGAATTGAACCTCAATTTCAGAACTGATAATTAGCTCTTAAATCCACGTTTTAACAACTCAAAATTTAGGGGTTTTGGAGTCAATTAAACTTCAGTTTCAGATCTTATCAGTAGCACTTAAATCCATGTTTTAACAAATCAAAAGTTAGGGGTTTTGGTGTGAATTGAACCTCAATTTCAGAACTGATAATTAGCTCTTAAATCAATGTTTTAACAACTCGAAATTTAGGGGTTTTGCTGTGAATTGAACCTCAATTTCAGAACTGATAATTAGCTCTTAAATCCATGTTTTAACAACTCGAAATTTAGGGGTTTTGGTGTCAATTAAACCTCAGTTTCAGATCTGATTAGTAGCTCTTAAATCCATGTTTTAACAACTTAAAATTTAGAGATTTTGGTGTGAATTGAACCTCAATTTCAGAACTGATAATTAGCTCTTAAATCCACGTTTTAACAACTCAAAATTTAGGGGTTTTGGAGTCAATTAAACTTCAGTTTCAGATCTTATCAGTAGCACTTAAATCCATGTTTTAACAAATCAAAAGTTAGGGGTTTTGGTGTGAATTGAACCTCAATTTCAGAACTGATAATTAGCTCTTAAATCAATGTTTTAACAACTCGAAATTTAGGGGTTTTGCTGTGAATTGAACCTCAATTTCAGAACTGATAATTAGCTCTTAAATCCATGTTTTAACAACTCGAAATTTAGGGGGTTTGGTGTCAATTAAACCTCAGTTTCAGATTTGATCATTAGCTCTCAAATCCATGTTTTAACTCAAAATTTAGGGGTTTTGGTGTGAATTGAACATCAATTTCAGAACTGATAATTAGCTCTTAAATCCATGTTTTAACAACTCGAAACTTAGGGGTTTTGGTGTGAATTGAACCTCAATTTCAGAACTGATAATTAGCTCTTAAATCCATGTTTTAACAACTCGAAATTTAGGGGTTTTGGTGTCAATTAAACCTCAGTTTCAGATCTGATCATTAGCTCTTAAATCCATGTTTTAACAACTCAAAATTTAGGGGTTTTGGTGTGAATTGAACCTCAATTTCAGAACTGATAATTAGCTCTTAAATCCATGTTTTAACAACTCGAAATTTAGGGGTTTTGGTGTCAATTAAACCTCAGTTTCAGATCTGATCATTAGCTCTTAAATCCATGTTTTAACAACTCGAAATTTAGGGATTTTGGTGTCAATTAAACCTCAGTTTCAGATCTGATCATTAGCTCTTAAATCCATGTTTTAAGTTTTAATAACCTCTACAAAACCCCAATTTTTTCAAATACAAATATCAGATTCAAGAAACTACATCACCACCTATTCTATTAAAAAAGATTGGCAAAAACAATCAGACAAAAATGCTTCAAAAATCATACTATACTCAACTTTAAATTCCATAAATTAGACTTCATACTTCAAAAATCAAACTATACTCACTAATTAAGAGAACAAAACCCCTACCAAAATTTGAAAATTAACTCACTAATTAAGAATTTAAGAGAGGGTAATAGAAATCATACCTCAAATGCTTAGAACAAGAAGGCAACAGGCTTGGAGGATGAAAAATTGGAGCTCAAACTTGTGTGTGGTCAACATGGGCGATATGCCCATTAAATAACTGAAACCCACAAACACAAAGATTCCATTTCGTGCATGCCAAGTCATAAAGATGCCAAGTGTCGGGCGATATATCGCCGACGCTCGATATATCGGCGATATATCGGTGATATATCGCCGACACCTGGTATTTCGACATACAGACTGATATCGATACCTCACCCCCGTCGATACCGATATATCGCGATACGACCTTCCATGACTCGAGGTGATGCGACATTAAAAGGTTGAATAACCATGACACTTCCATTCCGAGAGAGTGACGAAACAAGTTTAGATTTCAGTGACTCCACTCAATGGATTAGTTATTCAATCTTTGTCCACATATTGGACATTGATCTAAATGTGATTCGGATGCAATGAGAAGATTAGATATTTTGTCTGACTTGATCAAACATCTCTAAGGGATCTTCTAGATCTAGATATGAGATTGGATCTTACTAAGTCAATATACATGGAATATGCAGTCGTCATATCCTTGTCACTAAGTATCCGCTAAGAAAGCACACTATTCTTGAAAGAGTTCAATAATTGTCCCATTACAGATAATATCTAAGCATTAGAAAATTAATAGAAATAATGATATTTAAATTAGATTTAATTATCATAAGTAATGTGGACATGATTGACATTATTTAAAGACGTGTAGAGAGACATCTTAGATGACTAAATTAGGTTTAATTATCATAAACGAAATTAATATGGATAATACTATCTACGATAATGATTGATAATGTGGATATGATCCACAATATCATAAAGAGAATTAATGATGAATAGGATTCATAATTTAAATATTAATGTAAATTGATTCACATTGGGAAATTAAATGTAAACATGATTTACATTTAGTATTGGATGGATGAATATGATTCATAAATATCAATGATACATTTGCAATTGTCATAAATAATGTGCAAATTATTTGGTGATATTTAGTTGATAAAATATTCTATGAATAAAGATTTAATGTAATGAGATTACATTAAAGGAGATTGGAGAGAAAAAGTCTCTTTCCAATTCCATGGTGGGCATTAACCGCAAATATGCAAGGAGACTTTCTCTTTTCCACATTTTTGGAAGGAAGCTCTGTTATTTCCACTTTATTTATAAGAGAATACTATTTCGAGACTAACTTTTGGAGCAAAATTGAAAATTAATTTATTAACTTCTAATCCTCAAGTATAATCTTGAAAGATTATATTTAATCTCAACCATTGATCATTGTTAAGAGTACATCTCCCCCATACATTATGTTATATAAGAGAGGGTAGTTCTAGCTCTCTTAGTTCTTACAATTGTTGCGACAATAAATCTCTCTCTTACCACACGTCAACCCTCTCTCCATCTCCAACAGGTGTGACTATCCATATAGGGTTTTATGGAATCTGTGATCGTCACCGCGTTACCGTCATGCTACTAGACTGATTGCTCGTGGATCTTCACCTTATTCAGTGTCTTGTGCTCTTGAAGAAGACATTGGATTTCGTGAGATGAAATTAAAAGATTCTTCGGTCGGAACGTCGCCTCGGATTGAGTGAAGCGCATGTCTCATCCACGTACCTACAAGTACTCTCTCGTCGGATTTGATTTGAGACATGAGGTATCTTCCTATACAAGCTTCAACATCACGGTCACACTTCAAGAGGTAACTCTTATACTTGTGTGATCATCATGATGAAACGACATGAGAATTATTCGCATGCCATGTGGATTCGTCGAAATTTTTTTTAATTCTGCAACAACATCGACTAGTATAACAAGTCGACCTAGATGGAATACGATTCGATCTCCACATTTCGATGATGCGCGAGATATAATCCCTTGCCTTCATATACTCCATCTCATAAGCCTTCATAATGCTCATGAATTATAAGTACAATAACTACTAGTTGGTTATGGTTAACATGCAATCAAAATAGGCTCTTTCATCATCCCATGGTTGAGAACTCCGATGTCCTTAATGCCCGACATAGTTGGAGTAAGAGTAGACATGCAAACACATGAGAAATAGGTATAAAATCAAAGCATGCTTAAGCATTCAATGAGTACATGGGTACAGACCACACTCCATAATACCCTCGTGTATAAAAGGAAGGACTCGCAGTTCTTGTAAATGAAATTAGAGGGTTGGAACAACCCCTATTAATGCAAAACATGTTCAGATAAACCCTGAGATATTTGAGGATATGCAAAGGGGAAGCTAGAAAAGTTCACACGTGTCTTTGAATAAGGGGTCAGTGATGGCTTTTTCCAAACCTACTAGGTAGTAATTGATGTTTGCAACCACTTAAACCTACAAAACAAGTGAGGATGGTTCTTATTTGAGTGTTGTTTGGTGACCCAGACAACAATGACAAAGTTCAAAGTTCACAACGTAGTTTTAGGGTTTAAGCAAGGGTAATTAACGACAATTCCAAACCGGTTCTCTAAATACCATGTTAAAAATAGAATTGATTTTTGTAATGAGAATAGAAGCCCTATTATCTCTCATATAGTGGATACCAATAGGACAATTACATTGAAAATCAAAAACAAAAAAAAGATTAGAAAGAGGGTTTCGAACTATAAAATTATCACAAATACAAATAAGGATATTGTAAACAATTACGACCAACCACAACACAGATATGGATCAACAATCGGATAGGTAATATATAAACAGCAACAACAACAAAGCTTTTTCCCACATTAAGTAGGCCCGACAACATGGATTATTCGCCTCCATTCATATCTATCTTGGGTCATTCTCGAGCTTAGATTCAAAAAACTAAGATCCCTTCGAATAGTTTCATTCCAACACTTCTTGGGCCTTCCTCGTCCTCTCTTAGCATGCTCAACATCCCAACACTTCTTGGGCCTAACTGGTGCATCACCCGACCTCCTTTGCAAATGACCAAGCCACCTTAAGCGATTTTCTCGCAACTTATCCTCGATCAAAGTGACACCCACTTTTCCTTCTAATTGCATCCATTCTGAATCCGATCTTTATGTATATGTCTGCACATCCACCATAGCATTATTTCTGCAACTGGCATTCTTTACAAATGTTTATGTTCACAAGCCAACATTCAGATCCATAGAGCGTAGCAGGTCTTACGGTTGCTTTGTAAAACTTTCCTTTGATTTTCATAGGAATTTTCTTATCACTTAGAACAGCAGAGGTTCCTCTCCACTTTAGCCAACCTACATTTATTCTATGGGTAACATCTCCATCAATTTCCCCATCATGTTGCAAAATAAATCCCAAGTATCTAAAGGAATCTTTCTTCTGAATGTTATCGACACCAATTTTCACCTCGATTCCTTGACCATTGCTTTCATCAAAAGTGCACTCCATATATTCTGTCTTAGTCCTACTTATACGAAATCCTTTAGTCTCTAATGTATATCTCCAAACCTCAAGCCTCTCATTTACTCCATCTCTAGTCTCATCAATCAACACAATGTCATCAGCAAATAACATACACCAATGTATCTCATCCTGAATGTGACTAGTCAACTCGTCAATAATCAAAGTAAAAAAAGAATGGACTTAAAGTTGAACTGTGATGTAGATCAATGCTATTGTCAAAATAGTCAGCCTTCCCAGAATAGATCCTTACACAAGATGAACCCCTATCATACATATCCTTTATGAGGTTAACGTATAGGATGGGTACTTGTCTCTTCTCTAAAACTCTCACAATATCTCACGTGGGACAGAATCATATGCCTTCTCCAAATCAATGAAAATCAAGTAGAAGTTCTTCCTTTTAGTTCTGTCTCAATTGTTCTCTGCAGCAAGTGGATGGCTTCAATAGTTGAGCGACCTGGCATGAATCCGAATTGATTTTCTTTTAATTTAGAAACTTACCTCGACCTTATTTCGATCATGCGTTCCCAAATTTTCATAGTATGATTCATCAACTTGATACCTCTATAATTCAAACAATTTTGAACGTCTCCTTTGTTCTTATAAAGAGGCACCACAATGCTTCACCTCCAATCTTCAGGCATTTTCTTGCTTTTCCAAACAACATTGAATAAATTTGTAAGTCAAGTCAAATCATGCTCACTAGAACTCTCCATACTTCCATAGGAATGTCATCATGTCCTACACCTTTACCAGATTTCATAACCTTCAAAGCCTCCTCTACTTCCTTTGTATTCGTCTATAGCTTGCACGATTCAAGTAACTTTCACTACTAGCTAGATCTCCCAAAGTGATCTCTTTATTTCCTTCTCCAATGAAAAACTTAATGAAATATTGTTTCCATCTAGTCTCTATGTCCTTCTGAGTAACAAATGCGTGTCTTTCCTCATCCTTAATGCATCTTACTTGAGAAAGGTCCTTGGTTTTTCTCTCTCTCGCTTTGGCCAATATGAATATATCCTTTTGGTCCTCATTAGAGTTGAATTTTTTGTACAAAACTTTATAAATTTTTGACTTAGCTTCGCTTACAGCTGTCTTTGCTTCGTTCTTTACTATCTTGTAGTTTGTGATAGTTTCCTCTGTTCTATCCTTGGACATAACTTAAAAAAATCTCTTTTAATATCTAGTTTAGGTAATATATAAAGTTAAGAATATTTTAATGGTGTCTACTTGTTAAATTTTTTAATGTTATAATAAAAATAATTAATTTAAATAACTTATACAAAAAATCAGTAAAGACATCGAAGAGGATGGGCATGCGATGGATAAAGGGGAGATGAATTAAGAGGAAATTAGAGTTAAGTTAATCTATTTGTGGCATTCCATTATTTAATCTAGTTTTGTCACGGTTATAATAAACAATTGCGTACAAAACCTTGTAAATATACCCTTCGTTACAATGGTATGCATAGATGTGCATATATAGATATTTGATCGAAGAAACACCAAAATTTTCAATATCTATATCAACGAAAAATTATATAACCATAACCATATTTGTATTCAATATTTCAAAATTCTCAACAATATATATATGGGAAAATGGGGTTGCCTCCTTGAGGCAGCCAACATGGTGGCCTCCGCCTATGTTTTTCCGTAATTTTTTTTATTTTTTTAAAAAATATCACCATGTATATTCATCTATATATCCCTCCAATATACCATTCGAATTCCTTCAGAAACAGAGACTCATATGCCCTCCATCTAGAACAAGTAACTTTAACAGTCTAAACATTGTTGTAATCGACTTGTTCTGGATGGAAGGCATAAGAGTCTCTGTTCCTGACGAAATTCAAGTGACATATAGGAGGGATATATAGATGAATATACATGGTGATATTTTGCAAAAAACTAAAAAAAGATATGAAAATGGGATGGGGGCAGCCCCATTGAACCCATATATGTAGAGGGCCTTTCTAATAGGACATGGTCCTTCCATGTGTAAGGAAGGCCAATGATCGTAGACGTTATATTAAAATCTAATGGCATGATCAATTTATTTACCCAAAAAGGGTATTTTGGTCATCATCTTTTGTATTAATTATGCACACCATTTAATATTTCGAAATACTAAATTTAGCTAGTTCTATTTTTTGTATTTTTCGCAATACCCTATTTAAATAATGTCTACTTTTGTGGGTGACATTACGTAGGGCAGACGTTGTATCCTCACATGATTTTTTAGAGAATCAGTGGTTCCGTTTGTAATGATTATATATTTTTTGTAGAATCCGTGATTCATTCAAAAATCATCAGTCATTTGTAAATTTGTATGGTTCTTTGTAGAATATAATTCATATTAGCAATATATTAGTTATTTTTACGTTTTAGTGATTCATGTGAAATATGCAATCTTTTTTAAATAAATATATAATACATGTTTTCAATATGTATAATACACATTCAAATATGTATAAATACACGTCAAAAATGTATAACACATCCGAAACGTGTAATACACATCAAATATACATGATATATAAAAAAATACAATTGTCATTCGCACACAATTGATATGTATAATACACATCGAATATGTATAATACACATCAAAATTGTATAATACACATAAAAAATTGTATAATGCACATGAAATATGTAAGATATAATGGTTGTATAGCTACATTATGTTGCCACCACTGTGACACTTACGTCTCCGTCGACCAACGCATTGTCATTGTAGCCTGCGTGAAGAACTTTCCAGAGAGTCGCGACGTCATCTCCTTGTAACTAAGCGTGCCATCCACATCTGCCTTATCGATGAGGATGTGCATGACGTCGTCAACTTCGCTCATGCGTCATCGTCCTCACATCCACTCATGCACCTCCGTCGTCACATCCGCGATGTGGCGAAAGGTTGACGTCTTACGATGCTCCAACATGGACGCCATGTCAACGGTATGAAGGTGGAGAAGAGGTTGATGAGGCATTTGATGACGACGGAGAGGAGCGACGGCCAAAGTACAACGCCAACGTTGCCGTCGTGCTCATCCTCCTCTTCCTCCACTTTTTGTGCGTGTGAGATTAGGGTTTTGAAATGATTTGTTGGCAATGCGAATGGAAAAAATAGGAGAGAGATTAATAAAGAGAGATATTAGGTGATTGCATGCTATGTTTAGATAATGAATAATGATCAAAATGAATTTTTGATTAATTAAATAATATTATTAACATACCTTTAATGACAACCGCCGGATTAAATATGGATGCATGAGATCGCTAGCCTTCCTTAGAAATAGAAGGACCAAATTCTATTGGAAGGATATCCTATATATATATAGGGAAAAGGGAGTATGCACCAAGGTGCATGTAATTTTACATGCATCGGGATTTATATCTTCCACGTTTTTTTATTTTTTTGAAAAATATCACCATGTTTATCCATCCCTATATTTCTCCTATATGTCATTCCAATTTCGTGAGAAACAGAAACTCCTATGCCTTCCATCTAGAACGGGTAATTTTAACGGTCTTAGAATTGTTGCAATTGACCTGTTCTAGATGGAAGGCATAGGAGTCTCTATTTCTGACGAAATCCGAATAGCAATAAGGAGGGATATATAGATGAATATACATGGTGATATTATCCAAAAAAGTAGAAAAACGTGGAAGATATAGGTCCCGGTGTATGTAAAATTATATGCACCTGGGTGCATGCTTCCCAACCCCATATATATATTCATATCCTTCAAATTTTGAAAATGTAAATGTGTGTTGATATCGTTTAAAAAAACTAATTGTGCATATACATTCTGAAGCAAATTACTTATAAGCTTGTAGTCTAGTGGCTCGTTAACATTAAAGTCTCATGATATTGGATATATGATGGCTTACATCATAATCATAAGATTTTTAAGAAACTGTGGTTGTAATAAAAGGATTTCTTCACTTTACCAAGCAGCTTCATTGCAGCACACAGAGTTCCCCCCGTTGCAATCAGATCATCAACAACCAGAGCTCGGTCACCTGGTTGAACAGCTCCCGTGTGCATTTCAAGGCAATCTCTTCCGTACTCCAGAATGTACTGCTCTGAGATGACCTCACCTGTTTATAAAAAAGATAATACATATTCTAAGATAACTGTGATATATTGTTCACCTCTGTTCTCATAAATCAAAATAAAGTTGTGAATCTGATCTATAATGTTGCCTTCGGGTTTGGGTGACGAAGGCAAAGTGGTCAGAGTGGGTATCAATAATTTGCAAACGTAAATCACATGCCCTAACAGTTCAGGCTTTTCACCTGGCAATTTTCTAGGTTTTCTCAGAGGAACAAATTTCGCTCCGATAGCTAATGCAATGGGAGGTCCGAAAAAGAAGCCCCTTGCCTCAATTCCTGGCATAAACAAACTCATAAGAACTTGGGTACTTAAGCATCAAATTAATTTGATCTTATTACATCAAGATACCATTTAGAGAAATCATGTTTACACAAACATCCACCTCCTCGTCAAAGGCATGATTACTGAACATCTTTTTAGGAAAAGCAAATGAAAGTCAAATAGACGTCACTACTTACTGGTCATCCAATATAACGAGTTATGCCTATTTTCCTCAGCATCTAAGACGACCTTAAGGAACATCTATTTAGGAAAGGCGAACACAAAACTTATAGACATTGCATCCAGCATAGCTGATTGAAACTATTGTCCATATAAGCCAACCAGCTTCAGTCATGGACTATGTAAGTGGGGCAACAGTTGTTGTTAATATATTTTGTTGGTGTATCTATATTTGGGTATTTTCTTATTTCGACTACTCATTTATTCTCCTTTCTTGCTTAAGGAGTTATAAGTAATCTCCTCTCTTTTGTGCTAGGGTTTCATCTACAGAATCATCTCATTTCACCTATTCATGAGATATCAGAGCAGCAATCCTAGATCGATGCCCTTTCACCTCTCTTGGCCCTAACCACCCTCCACAGCTGACTACTCCACCTAACAGCCACCGACAGTGCCAGGCCAACAGATATTGCCTACACCAGACCAGCAGCCATCCCCTCTGCCCCTAACAGCTGGTTGCACCCAGCAGGTTGTTGGCATTGTCATGGTCAGGGAAAGGGGGTCTCTCGCGGGAGCTCCGGTGATGTGAAACCACGGGTTTTGACCTGAAAATCCGATTAAATTGATGGTAACCAAATGAGAAATCACCCAAAAAACACTTTTGATCTGATTGAGGCATATGATAGTTTGAAAGAGTATCAATGTCAGGAATCCAAAGGACCTGAAATTTTACAAATCGGATATCGGATATAGGAGGTAAGATCATTTTAGTGAAGAGAGGTCAAGTCTGAAATTGGTGGACACGAATGTTAGCAAGATCTGCATAAGGATATGCCCTAACCCGAATTGGATGATATAAAACCAATCTTTGGATGCCCCACCCTTCCTTAAGTTATAACTGCCACCTTTCCACCTCCAAGGTTGCTGGAGACGGCCTCAAGGCAGCCAGATTGTCATAGAAGTTGGTCATTCACCTCCATCTTCTCATGGAAGCATCTCACAAGAGAAAGGAAGTTCAATCTCAATTTTTCAAGGTGAGATGCCTTAATTCTCAATCTCCATGTTTTTGTTGTGGATTTAATTCTAACCACGGGTTCTTCAATCTAAGGTGTCTTACACATGCAAAAAAGCATCTGAAGGGGCGACTTAGGACGGGCACGAGGTTTACACACGGGAGCATATGTATAGGTATGATCCTCTTCCATCTAATTGGTGTCTCTCTCGATTTTGGTCGAGTGCACTTTTACGCAAGGTTGGTCCCATCATGTATGTTTCCCATGGGCTTCAAGCCCTTCTTGTTAGATTGTTTTCCCCCTTGGATTTTTTTTGAAGAAAAACATGGGTGGCCTCCCAGGTTGGACCCACCTCAAGATGTATTTTCCCCCTTAGAATGGGGCATGTTTTATTAAGAACGTGAACGTCCATGATCCAAGTTCCTAAAGAAAATGGCTAAAAGGCATTTTGTTGTAGTGATTTTGCAACTTGGATTAAACTGGATTAGGTGCTTATTTAAAGCAATGATGTATAGAAACTATACTTGTATGTTGATGTCTACGAGGGAAGGAGCTTATGTGACTTGGAATGCGTTGAATGGGACACATATCAAATGTATGTGAGGGGTTTAGTTTGTTTCTCGAAACTATAATTGATTGTTTTGGTAAAATAAAATACACCACTAGATAGAGTTTTCCAATGCATCCAAAATTGCCTCAATCAGAGTTATTTACCTCCTGAAATCATCGAACCAATGTGGGCCAAAACTATTGTCGAAAGAGAGAATGAAAGTTATATTTCATTTAACCCTGGAGCTCTCTTATATAGGAGAAAAGCTCAAAGGAAATTACTAAAATAAGACTGGAGGAATAAATAATATAAAGAAAGACGACAAGACATAAGAATCTTAACACTCTGCCTCAAGCTGGAGCATATATATCTATCATACTCAGCTTGGAACAGGAATGGTGAAAAGGACCTTTTGCAAGAGTTTTGGTAAGCATATCTGCAATCTGATCTCCTGAAGCAACATGAGATGTAGAAATAAGCCCCTTTTAGATCAAATCACGAGTGTAATGACAGTCTACTTCGATGTGATTTGTTCTCTCATGAAATGCTGGATTATTTGATATGAATAGTGCTGCTTGATTATCATATTTGAGATGCATAGGAAAAGGAACCTTAATAGTTAGGTCAGTCAGGACAGACTTGGCCCACATCATTTATGTACTCCCTTGGGCCATGACCCTATATTCTGATTCAGCGCTAGACCGAGCAACGACCGTTTGTTTCTTACTTTTCCATGAAACCAATGAGCTTCCAACAAACACAATAAAGCCTGAAGAGGACTTCTTGTCCTTGGGACACCCAACATAATATGCATCTGCACATCCTGTAACTATAAGAGACGTATCTCTTCTAAAAAGAAGACATGCACCTAGAGATGACTTCAGATATCTCAAGATCATGCAAACTGCATCCATATGTGCATGTCTGGGTTGCTCCATAAACTGACTGACTCTGCTCATAGAGAATGACATATCAGGCCTGGTGATAGTAACATATAACAATTTACCAACCAGCTCTTTGTATCGTCTTTTATCCACCTCTTCAAAGTCATCATAAAGCCTAGTATTAGGATCCATTGGTGTAGTAGCTGGTCTACACCCTGTCATGCCTATCTCAGAGAGAAGATCAGTAATATACTTCCTTTATGTCATAACCATACCATGTTGATTTCGTGCAAACTCCGAGCCAAGGAAGTAATTAAGAGCACCAAGGTCTTTGGTAACAAATTGTCGTCCAAGGAAATCCTTAGTTGCTTGAATGCCATGTTCATCGCTGCCAGTCACAACAATGTCATCAACGTAGACTAGAACAACAACAATACCTCTCTAGTTTCTCTTAACAAAAAGAGAATGATCGGGGCAGTGGATCTGGAAAACCCCTTCTATTCAATCAACTCTAAGAGCTTCTGAAACCAAGCCCTCGGACTCTGCTTAAGGCCATATATAACCTTATGAAGACGAATACTAGACTCCCCCTCAGTAGCAAACCTTGGTGGCTGCTGCATGTACATCTCCTCCTGCAAATCCCCATATAAGAAAGCATTCTTGACATCTAATTGGAAGAGTGGGCAATCACGAACAACTGCAACAACAATAAGAATCCGCAACGTAGAGTGGCATGCAATGGGAAAAAAAGTCTCCCGAAAGTCCACCCCATAGATTTCGGTGAAGCCATGAGCAACCAATCTGGCCTTATATCTGTCCATTGTACGATCAGCTCGGTGTTTAACAGTAAACACCCACTTGCTGCCAACAATAGACGCACCCGGGGGAGCATGGATAATGTTCCACGTACCTCGAGACTGTAAGGCTACCATCTCTTCCTCCATTGCCAGACGCCACTTACTGCTTTGCAACGTCTCCTGATATGACCGTGGTAGCTCCACAGCAAATAATCCCACAACAAACCTCTGAAAATATCTGGAAAGACGTCCCAAGGAGACATGGGAAGCCATAGGATGCATAATGCATACCCGTTGCTGCCTCTGTATAGCAATGGGTACATCAAGATTTTCATTAATTTCACGAGTAGTATCCTCCACGATATCCTGCACCTCAGGCTGCATATGCAAATCACTAGTGCCATTAGAATAACTCAAATGATCAGAACATACATTAGACGTGCTGGATGATGAAAGGGACACATGAGCACGGGGTCGACGCTGGTAGAACTGAGGGTAAAAAATAAGTGGCGGTGGAGGTAATGATGGAGGTGGTGGTGGAGGAGGAGGCAGTGGAGAAGGTGACGGAGGTGGTGGAGTAGTATGTGGTGACAATGATGGTGTAGTGGAGATCGGAGATAGAGGCATATAGACCTCCTCTTCATCCTCTGAAGAAATGAGCTTGTCACCTGTGGGAGAGAAATACATAATGGATTCAAAGAAGGTGATATCTGCACTAACATAGTACCTTCGCCGAACAGGATCGAAGCAACGATATCCCTTTTGGGTCTTGGAATACCCAACAAAAACATATTTGACAGCTCTAGGAGAGAGCTTGTCAAGATCAGGACACATCTGATGAACAAACACCATTGAACCAAACAGACGAGGCGTAAGTGAGAAAAGATCCATCTCGGGAAATGCAACCGAGAATGGAATTTTCTCCCCCAAAACCGAAGAGCGCATACGATTTACCAGATAACAATTAGTAAGAACCGCATCCCCCCAATACGAATGAGGAGCATGACTCCAAATCAAAAGAGTCCTGGTAACATCTAAGAGATGACGATGTTTTCGCTCAGCTATCCCATTTTGTTGGGAAATATGTACACAAGATGTCTAATGCACAATACCATGAGATTTGAGGAATTGAGAGAGTTGAGTACTGCAAAATTCTAGTGCATTATCAAAATGTATAAAGTTGACTTTTGCAGTGAAAATATTCTTTATTTCAATAATAAATGAATGAATAACATGACCATCATCATCAGCCTTGTTTTTAAAAAGAAAAATCCAAGACAATCTTGAAAAATCATCGACAGCAATTAGATAAAACCTATGTCCCTGATGATCTGGGACACGAGTGGGATCTCAACTATAAAAATGAAATAACTCAAACAGGCCATGACTACTTCGACCATGACGACTATGAAAGGTAGACTGATGATGCTTTCCCAAGTTGGCAGGCCTCACACTGAAGGATAAAGCGAGGGGAAATCTATGGAAGAACGTGACACAGCTTTTGCAGAGGAAGATGACCAAACCGAAGATGTCATATGTAGGGAGAAACAGATCTAGCATGAAGAGAAGAGACACCAGCGTAAGGAGAGTGCACCATCCTATAGAGACCCCCTTGCTCACGGCCAAATCCAATAACCATGTCCGTGAGAATGTCATGAAACACAAGAGCAGACGGATCAAATATGGCACGACAATGTAAATCCTTAGTGATTTGACTAATTAATACTAAATTCATTGAAAATTCAGGAGCATAAAGGACATTCTGAAGCCGCATTGCACGAATCAACTGCACCTTCCTCTGACCAGTAATGGGAGAGTGTGTCCCATGTGCTATCACAACAGATCGTCCCGTCTTAGACAGACAAAAATCACTCAACTCGCTTATGTAACCACAGAGATGGTTAGAGGCTCCTGAATCCATGATCCATTCTGACAAGTCTGCCCTGTAACAACTAGTGAGAGCGTATGTTGTACCTCACCTGGATGTTGATGCTGATGCAACTACCTCTGAAGATCCTGACGAAGAACTTGTTGACCCCGAGGTAGGCATAATCTCTCTGAGTCACGCCACAAGATTATCAAACCTCGAGATATGAGGACCCCCTACCTGCTGAGTCTGCTCTGCAACACGAGCTGTAACTGGGAACCCATGCTTGGAATAACATGTTTCCTCAGAGTGACTTGTTCTATGACAATAAGTACACGACTGCCGAGGAGGCCGACTACCTCCATCTCTGTCACGGCCACCTCATCCTCGAAATGATGGAGGTCCCCCTCTACCACAGGATGCTGCCATGGCTAAGGATGTCTGAGATAGTTGGGTGCCACCAGGAGATATGGAAAATCTACTCAACCTGCGATATGCCTCCTCCATAGGAGGTATGGTAGCATCGGTTAGAATATGTGCTCTGGCTGCATCATACTCATGATCAAGTGCCGCTAGAAAAACTCATGTCATCACTGAATCCCTATATGCCTTGAGTTGTTCTGTTGTGGCAGACAAGGGAATGTAACCATGTAGCTCCTCAAACATACCCCTTAGAGAAGTATACAGGGTATGAAGAGGATGACCATTCTGCTTCGAAGTAAAGATGTCGTGCTGAAGCTGCAAAATCTTCGACTCGTTCTTTGCAGGAGAATATGTGGCGGCAAGGATATCCCAAATAACCTTCGCCGTGGGTTGACTCATGATGTCATTTGGTATCTCCATGGATACCGTGCTAGATTGCCATACACGTGCATAGGCATCGTCCCCAGTCTTGTCAACAGGTTCCTCCTGTGTGAGGATATGCTTCTTACCATTACACTGCATCAAGCTCATGAACTGCATGGCCCACAATTCATAGTTCGTTCCATCCATTTTCACAATGGGTGCCGGACTTTTGAAGGCACCCAGGGACGGAATATATGCCTTGTTGTCTAATATGATGACGACAATCTTTAAAGACTGGGGTTACAAACTTAGACGAGGATGTCTATATGGACAAATATGAAGGTGGCTGTGGGTGTAGACGCATACCACAACCCCTTCCATTCTTCAAGGGATCCTTATAGTCCTTCGCAGTACGAGCGTCACAAAGGGACGCACGGGAGCAAAGGACCTCGAGATGGGGTTGCGCGTGAGAGATAACGCACGGAGGAACAAGCGGGGCCACGCACGTGAGGTGCGTTAGGCGTGGTGGCGCAGGCGCACGGTTGCGCACTGCAAGAGTGTGTGCGTGTCGCGCGAAGGCGCAGGTGCAGGTTGTGCCCTGCAGAGGCGGCGCTCGGCTGGAAGAGAAGCGCGGTACGCAAGAGGGCTTTGGCGGTTGGTCTCTAGGGCACAGGCTCCGGTCTAAGACCGTCGCTTTGATACCTAGTTGAAAGAGAGAATGAAAGTTATATTCCATCTAACCCTAGAGCTCTCATATAGTATAAAAGCTCAGAGGGTAAATTACATAAATAAGACTATAGGAATAAACAATGTAAAGAAAGATGACAAGACATAAGAATTTTAACAATTATTATATAGCAGACAGCAGAACTGATCGATCAGCCATGAAAGGTGAATAATCAGTGTGTCCAGAACCCAAAATTGATCTATCAGCCATAAAAGTGAATGATCGGTGAGTTCCAAAATCCAAAACTGATCGATCAATGGTCTATAACTAAGCATTCAAAGCTAGGAAAATAGGGTTTACGAATATTTAAAGTTTCTTTAAGGTCCTTAGTTTAATACTATACTAAATTATGAAATCATATTGGAAGTAAATGGACATTTTTACATTGATTAGAAAGTAAAGAGAGAGGGAAATTGTGGGAAAAACGAGACATGACAATAATGCCAGAAGACTTTAGGGTTGATAGAAGGACAACGATTGGGTGTTTACTATAGTGATTCATAAACACGTTTTGAAAATAGAACGATTCTCTTTCGTATGATTAAATGAAAGTAACGAAGATGGCCCACATTCTCAGGTAACTAATGATATCACATAAATGATTAGTATTAGTGAGGTTCATGAGCGATTGGCTTATGACTATATGTGATTTGAGGGGTCTAAGCTCATTAGTGGATCGATAGCTGCCGTCGAAGTATCTAGTAGATATGTTCTCCCAAAGATGTGTAGATATATATTTATGTTTTTGTTCTGTTTCTTTATTTTATTTTCTTATATTTGTTTTATGTAATTTACCTATCGATCTCATAGAGCCTAGGGTTCCCAAGTATAAAATAATTCTCATTCTTTTCCCCATATGATATCCGAGAGGTGATCCTAATCTGAAGCTCTCGTGCCTAAGAAACCCTACACCCCACCCACAAGCCTCCTCTCCTTGGGCGTCGCCGCCACCGGCCCCCTTCTCTCTCTTGGGTGCCGCCGCCGATCACCCCTCTCTCCTTGGGTGTCGTTGACCCCTCCATCTTGGGTGACGCCAGCTTCCCCTCTGTCTCCTTGAGCGACGCCGACCGCGACTCCTCGCGGGCAGCACTGTCGTCGTCGTCGACACTCGCCGAGGGCTCGCCACCATCGATGAACCTTTGCAGCCTCTTGCAGCCTTCGTTACCGCCCACGATGCGGTTCATTTCTTGTTGATGGATTTTTTACATCCCAAGTCTACACATGCAATCAAATCCATGTATTTCTATGTAGACATACTTCTCTTAGTCTAAAATCCTAATTTTCTTGATTCGACAATATGTCAAAGAACAAAGTTGATATTCCCGCAGTGGGCGCTTTCAAAGGTCCATCGCCAATTGTCAAGATGGGCGTGATGAATTACGAGCTATAGGTCATGTAGTTCATGAGCCTCATGAAGTATACGGGTGAGAAATACAATCTTATCGAGGAAGAGCCGGTTGTGAAAACAAGGGTCAATGCCTCGTGGGGCAGATGGTGCACATGCCATGGTCTGGTTATGTGGTACATTGACGATACAGATCGCCAATGATGTGTTACACCAGCCAACTACTAAGGTGATATGGGATTATCCTCATAGACACTTATTCCCAGACAAGGAATGAGACAGATCCTACATATACAACACGACATACTTACCATCAAGCAGAATGGGTGATCCCTTCATTCTCTATACACGTCCAAACGTGGAATATTTGAGAAGCTCCACAGTTCCATGCCCCTCTTGTCTACTCCTGAGCAGCAGAAGACATACAGGAATGCCAACATAGTTGATGTATTCCTAGTAGCACTAGACCCAAATTATGAGGCGGCCCGCTCACAGATACCGGCGAATGCTACTATCCCTCCCATGGAGGAAGCTTTCCGTAGAATCAACAGGATCACTATCTCCTCTCTTGCTTCCAGACAGACATCTTCTGCGATGGCAGCCTCCCATGGTAGGGAAGGCTCTTCTCAGTTTCGTGGACGTGGACCTCGTGATAGAGGAGGTCGTACTCACCAATCTTGCACTTATTTTCACCACCCAAGGCACACAGGACGCATGCTACTCCAAGCATGGTTTTCCAGCATCGGCTCATGTAGCGGAGAAAACAGACCCCCTGCTACTTCTTCTTCGGATCAGAAGTATGATGACCTCGTTGCTCAATTGAGGGATATTATGCCTCGGGAGTTCCCTAGTTTATTTTCCTACTCCAAGAGGCCACTCAGATGTTGCAGCTTCTGCTTCTGCCGGTACCTCTACCATTGCCAGTACCTAAAGTAGCATCTATGCTCTTACTAGTTGTCGTGGAACTGATATTATAAAACGGATTAAAGACTATGGGTCAACACACCACATGTGTGGGGACAAAGATCAGTTTACGGTTTACCGATAGGTTCCTCCTGGCAGAACCGTTGTCATAGCTGATGGTACCCATTCCCCAATCAGAAGATAAGGGGGAGATCAGATTGACACCTTCGATGTGTCTGCAGAATGTATTGCATGCACCCAACATTTCTATGAATTTATTGTCTATCAGTCAGATTACGAAGGAGTTACATTATCATGTTATTTTTGACCCATCGTCTCTTGTATTCCAAGACATTCTTACAGTCAGGGTGATTGGCTATGGTCGTAAGCAGGGAAGCCTCTACCGACTGATCCGAACTCCATATGCTAGCCTATCCTCTCATTCCACAGAACCAGACTCTACTTTCATGTGGCACACGCGATTTGGTCATCTTCCTATTCAGAAGATGTGGAATGTTCTCTCTCAGATCTCACCTCGCTCATCCTTCGATGGTAAGACATGTCAGTTGGGGAAGCATCATCGGTCTATGTTTCCAGCCATCAGAGTTAGATGGTACCTCCCTTTTTGAGTTATTTCATGTTGATATTTGGAGTCTGAGTCGTGTTCCCAATCATCAGGGATGCAGGTTTTACCTTGTTGCTGATGATGATTTTTCTCGTCTGTCATGGGTCTTTTTATTGAAAAATATTTCTGAGGCCGGGGATGTGACTAAAACTTTTATCAATGAAGTGCAGAATATTTTTCCCTCTGTCAAATATGTGAGAACAGATAATGCTTTAGAATTATGTACTCGTACACTATCCCAATGCTTTTCATCTCGTGGTATTATTCATCAAACATGTGCCTACACTTCTAGGCAAAATAGTGTTGCAAAGAGAAAGCATCGCCATTTACTTGATGGTACACGAACTCTTTTTATTAAGAGTCATGTCCCACATTCGTTCTGGGGTGATGCAGTTCTTACGGCAATGTTATCTCATGAATCGCATGCCATCATATGTTTTGGGTGAGAAAATTCTTTTCTCCTTGGAATTTCCAGAGGAGTTGTTCTCGTTCACTCCGCATGTTTTTGGCTATGTTGCATTTGTCCATCAGTTGTCTCCACGTCTTGACAAACTCTCTCCTAAAGTTGTCAAATGTGTTTTTGTTGGGTACTCCAAGACACTGAAGGGATATAGATGCCATGATCCATTACGAAAGAAATATTATGTTAGTGTTGATGTCACATTTTTAGTCAGTGATGTGTTTTTCTCCTACAGGTGATAGGTTGACTTCATCAGATTCAGATGATGAGGTCTACATGCAATCTCCTCCTACAAGTCTGTCACTACCTCCACTTGTGTCAGTTGGTCCAACACCACTACCACCTCCTACTCCGCCTCCATCACCTCCTCCTATACCGCCATCTCCCACGATCCATGTTCCATCATTGCAATGATACTATACATGTCGATCTGCTTCTGCTCATGGTCATCACCAGTCATCCAGCACACCTCAAGTTTGTTTTGAATACATTGTTTCTAACGATGGGTCTGGAGATGTGTATGCGCATGAATCTTTGTAGGAGACTGGCATACAAATTGAGGAGATTCCAATGACTTGGATGTACCTATTACGCTTCGAAAGCATAAGTGTACATGTTTCTCATATCCAAGGTTTAAAAAAGCGCGAGGCGGTCCGAGGCGTTTTCTCTGAAATTGAGGCGAGGCGTAAGCCTCGAGGCGGTCGAGGCGTAAGCCTCAATTTTTTTGGAAAAAAATAAAATTAAAGCAAAATACATTTAAAAATATATAATACTATTACATTTTGTCAAAAAAAAACACATTCAGGAATAATTTAAAACTAGTAAGAGATACAATACATAAGCGATGAAGGCATTGAACTTCAAAAAAATTAATACTAAGCCACTAATATACATAATATCAAGTTCCAATTCCAACTTCAATGGCTCTATATGTCTATTAAACTAAAGTCTATACCTAATACTAAAGTACAATAGAAACCATAATCTTTAGTGCGAATAAAAAAATAATAGTATATCTTGAATCCAAATCAATTGTCTTGTTGGACGTAGTGCAATTTTTTTTACTAATGATATTATTTGTATTCGGCTACTCACAATAAAATGTAGTAATTATTTTACTTCAGCCTTCACGTGTTTATTTTTCAACATTACTTCATATATCATATATGTGATAACTATTCTAAGTTCACAAACTTATACAACCAAACAACAACATCAAGTTGCAAACTTGCAACCAATATAAAGTTCTATTACAATTCAAACAAAAGTGTGTAATAGAACTAGTATGTGTAGATGTATGATAAATTGAATATGATGTATACAAGATCATGTAACCTCGCTTGTTTCAAGCTATCTTTTCTCTTTGCATGGAGCTATATATATATATATATATATGCAAGGTTTAACCTGGGAGCAAAAATACAAAAATAAAAAATATAATGCTAAAAAAATAGGGCTATGTGTAACAAAAAAATTATAAAAAAGCCTCATGACTCGAGGCTTACGCCTCCGCCTCGCCTCGAGCGCCTCACGCCTCGAGCGCCTCAGGCGAGGCTGAGGCGTACGCCCCTAAGTCTCTACCTGAGGCGTGCGCCTCGGGGCGCTTTAGGCTCGCCTCGCCTTGAGGCGTACGCCTTTGCGCCTCGAGGCGCCGCCTTTTAAAACCATGCTCATATCCTATCACATCGTAGGTTTCCTTTAATCGCTTGATATGGGAATTCAGGAGATGTGCAGATGCTCTATTTGCCGTGGAAATCCCATGGAATTATCGGGAGGCCTTGAGAGAGTAAGTGGTGTTTTGCCATGGAAGAGGAGATGGTTGTTCTACAGTCGTGTGGTGCCTAGTGCTTGGTTCCCGCTCCCAATGGAGCGTCTATTGTCAGTTGCAAACATGTGTTTACCGTCGAACACCATGCAAATGGGAGACTTGATCGTTGCAAGGCCAGATTGGTTGTGCGTGGCTTTACTCAAACGTATGAAGTGTATTATATTGACACATTCTCCCTTGTTGCTCGCCACTCTACTCTGCGAGTTCTTCTTCCCGTTGTTGTGATACGTTATTGTCCTTTATTTCAGTTTGATGTTAAAAATGCATTTTTGTATGACGATCTCCAGGAGAAAGTCTACATGCAGTAGCCTCCAGAGTTTGTTGCTGATGTGGAGTGTCAAAAGGTTTCTATACTTCATAAGGCAATATATGGCCTTAAGCAGAGTCTAAGGGCATGGTTCCAGAAGCTCTCGGATCTGATTGAGAGGCAGAGATTCAAGAGATCGAATGCAGATCATTTACTGTTTATACAGAGAACTTCCAGAGGTACGATTGTTATCATGGTATATGTTGACATACTTGTCATAGGAGATGATGTGCAGGGGAACAAGAGGACAAAGAAATTTATGGGTTGACGGTGTTACCAAGGATCTTGTCACCCTACAGTATTTCTTGGGGTTAGAGTTCGCCAGGAATCGGTAGGGTCTTGTGATGACCGAAAAAAAGTGTGTTACAGACATGCTAGTTCAGACATGCATGATTGGGTGTCGACATGCTATTACTATTATGGATTCCAGCATGAGGCTATATGATGATGATACAGAGGAGGTGGACAAGAGAAGATAAAGAGAAAAGGTGGGAAAACTTCTCTACTTCACTATCACAAGGCCATACATCTCCTTTACACTTAGTTGGGTCAGTCAGTTCATGGAGCAACCCTGACATGTACATATGGGTGTATTTTATATGATTTTGAAATTTGAGGGACCTAAAGTCATCTTCAAAAGAAGGATTGCTAGTAAGGAAAGGAGAAACTCGGACAATCTAAGCATGTGCAGATGCGGACTATGTAGGATGTCATAAGGACATGAAGTCCACTTCATGCTTCGATGTATTTGTTGATAGTTCTCAAGTTTCTTGGAGGAGTAAGAAGCAAACTATGGTTGCTAGGTCAAGTGTTGAATCTGAATATAGAGTTATGGCACAAGCAAGCACAGAGATGATGTGATAACCAGGTCGATCCATGTTCCATCATTGCAATGATACTATACATGTCGGTCTGCTTCTGCTCACGGTCATCACCAGTCATCCAGCACGCCTCAAGTTTGTTCTGAATACATTGTTTCTAATGATTGGTTTGGAGATGTATATGTGCATGAATCTTTGTAGGAGACTGACATACAGATTGAGGAGTTTCCCAATGACTTGGATGTACCTATTACGCTTCGAAAGCAACCAGGCCATCCTATTTATTGCTGACCTACATATAGATGTACCTCTTTATATGCAATTACAATGTGATAACCAGGCCACCCTATTTATTGCAAACAATCCTGCATGTCATGATAGAATTAAACATATTGAAGTGGGTTGCCATTATACATGGGACATGATACAGAAAGGCCTTATTTCTACCTCTCATCAATTCAGGAGATCAAATTGCAGATATCTTTAGCAAGGCTTTGATTAGAAGACCATTTCAAAAGTGTTCATTCAAGCTGAACATGACAGACATCTATGCTCCATCTTGAGGGGGGTTTATAGATATATTTATATTTATTTATGTTTCTTTATTTCCTTTTCTTAGTGTTGGAGTATATGTGTTACATCCCACTTATGTTGTAGATGGATAAATGGATCACTCCATGATTCATTTATCACATCCACTCTATATAAGAAGCCCTTCATCCTCTTGTAACAGTTGAGAAAGTGCAATGCAATATATGTCCTTTTGAGGCCTTCTCCCTGGTTTCATCCAGCTCCTTAGGGAGTAGGGTTCCACGTAAAAATCATGGTGTTCTTCAATGTTTCTTTCTTTATCTCTGATATGCTTCTGCATTCTTATTTTCTAACATGGTATAAGAGCGGGTTCGATTCTTGTGGGTTTATTGTTGAAGAGTTATGTTCATATTCTATTCGAGATTCGATTCAATTATTGTTCGCTCTTGAAGATCATTTTTATGAAGATCATGTTCGTGATTTGTTCAAGTTCAAGATCATATTCTAGGGTTTCGTTTGAAACTATAATTCGGTTGTAGGGTTTTTTCCTGTTGAAACCATAATCCGAAGGCAACGCCACACTTCACGCAGGCCTCTCCAGCCACCCTCCAGGCGACGTCGAGGTAGTTCAAGCAGCAGAAGCGGGAGATGTAGATGAATGCAACCATGTAACAGCAAAGGATGCATTCCAATTCCAGGAAGATCTTCCTTCACGATACCCCTCCAACTCCAGGCCAACACACACTTCAGGCGGTGACCCTGCTTTATGCAACTCCTTCGCGCAGGGCGACAACAACCAGACACTCGTCCCATTGCACAGCGCACCTCTACCTTCCCAAAAGATCAGGGCGGCGGCAACCACCAAACACCGCCGCGTGCATCGCCCAACACAAGCCTTTGTCGCCAGCTCCATCTCCAGGTGCAACCAATCAAGTAGCCCCAACTATTGTACCACCCTTCTCCACGCCATCTACGCATCAGAGTGCATCAAGGTAGCTCCAGGCGGAGGCATCGTAAAAAAAGAAGACCATGCGGTGCACCTCTCTCTCTTCGTACCTCCAGACGATGCCCCTGTCGTACCTACGGTGCTTGATCTCTAAGCAGAGCTCCTTCCCACACGCACCATCTACGGCGACCTCGATAGCTCCAGGAGGTGGCTCCTCTTCTATCAGCATCGACGGCTCATGCAACCGCTTATCAAGGCGACAGTGTCGTCATCATCTCCAATTTGCTGCAGGCGGTGGAACCTCCTCTCCAGGAGGCGTTATGCCACCATCTCCAAGTCTCCTCCTCGATCGTGCCCGTAGGTGAGGAGCCTCTTCTCCAGCAACGACATTGCCCCTAGCAAAGCCCTATCTCGTGCACATCCAGGCGGCACGTTCCAGGTGCCACAACACCTTTGCACCTCTAGGCGGAGGCACCTCCATCTCCAGGCAACAACCTCCTTCTAGCAGGTGGCTCCAACCATCGGCGACAGCAACAAGCAGATCCTCTATCATGGATGGCGGCACTCGAGAGAAGGATTCCCAAGTAGGAACCCTAAATAAAAGCCCAAGGGAGCCGGTATGTTTATAAAAAAAGGAGGATAAAAAAAGGGAGCCCAATCCGTGTTTCAAAAGAAAAGGGAGGGCTGGTATTATTTCGTCCGAGTTAAAAAAAGAGAGGGTTGGGCCTTTTGTCTGAGATATTTTGTTTAAAAAAAGGTGAAAGAAAAAGAGATATCGTAAAAAAATCGTACGAAAAAAATTACGATAAAAGCCGAAAAAATGGAATGAAACAGCTTATTTAAAAAATGTGACGGCTATAAAAAATGATGAAATGAAATTTCCGAGAAAAAATGATTTAAAAAAATTTGAAAGGAAAAACATAAAATAAATGTAGAGGGCCTATGTGATTCATGTTTCCCCCCATTCTCTTCTCTTCTCCCAACTTGGTCGATGTCATTATTTTCCGACCAGTCTGGGAGAAATAGGGAGTATTGTATAGAGTTCTACGACTTTGATGATCCATTTTAAATTCAGACTCAACGTCAGTTTGGTTCCGAGTCTTCATTTTCGTTCGTGCATATTTGCGATCATCTTTTGTGTGGTCTCCATCTTTTGTTTTTTTATCTCAGAGTTTTCGTGTGACCCATAGGGACTACAGAGTAGAAATCTCATTCCCTATGCCATGTGGGCTAGAGTTTTCATGTGGTACCACCATAGGGACTCCATAGTAGAGACCCCATTCTCTGACCCTGTATGGGAGAGACCCAATTCTCCGACAATAAGACTTTTCATATTCCATTCTCCAACGATCATGGACTCCGACGAGGATGTCTCCATGATTTTTTTAGTTCGGCCCTTAACAGTTGTCAACATGATGAGGTGAGCCAGATTTCTCTAGGCGGAGACTCATTTTCAGTTTCAGTTTCTCTGAAAGGCACAGTACAGAGCACACTCAGTTCATTCTACACTCCAGCCCGTTTGTTCCTCCTCACTTGCACAACATGAGAAGCAACGGCCTCGATAACAACCGACAGATGTGTTTACGTTGAGTTGATATTGTCTGTAGTGTCTTGTAGCATGAGTTTGAGATTTCTTTCTGTTTGTCCAAGCTGAGCACATGGAAGGCCGTATCCCGATATATCGGCGATATATCGGCGATATATCGGTATCGACAGGTCACCGATATATCGCTGATATGTCCGATATCGGGTATCGACAGGCAAAAAAGGCGAGATTCGGTCCGATGTCGGTGATATGGCGTCGATATATCGCCGATATATAGGCGATATATCGATATCGACATGGTACCGATATCGATACCGATATCGATATGTGCATGCTCCATCTTGATAGGGAGTATTAGAGTATATGTATTATGTGTTACTTATATTGTAGACGGGTAAATGGATCACTCCATGATCCATTTACCACATTCAGTTGTTTAGTCCCACATCGACCATCTGTGGGATGTGGAGACTCAGTGAGGGCTACATAAGAAGCCCCTCACCCACTTGTAACAGTTGAGAAAGTGCAGTGCAACATATGGCCCTTTGAGGCCTTCTCCTGTGGTTTCATCTTGATCTTTAGGGAGTAGGGTTCCACGTAAAAATCATATTGCTCTTCAATGTTTATTTCTGCTATCTTTGATATGCTTATGCATTCTTATTTTCTAACAGTTATGTTCGTCTTATGTAATTTACCCAAAAGCCTCTCCTCTATATAAGAGTCTAGGGTTCCAAAGAATAAAACAATTTTCATTCTTTTCCAAACAAGATGGATTGCCAAGTGTTGTCGCCCAACATTGTTCAGCAAATAGGGATATGGTTCCCAGGCTAGTTGGAATAGAACACATTGAGTATCCACATTACCTATATAGTATTTTTTGTTCCTCAAAAGGGATTTGGCCTAAATGTAATCTAGGGGATAAATAAATGGAAAGGTGGTATCACTATCACATAATATAAAGCCAAGTGAGCTCATGTATGTGCGTTTGTGCGTGTGTGGACTAAAGAACAAAGCGGATGTGTTGGGAACTTAGATAGGATGCATGTACTTCAAATGCATGCCTACAAAGGAAACTCAACCCTAGGGTATCGAGTACCTTGGTATCACATTGTGAGATCCAACATGGTTAATGACCGCAGACTATCCATGATATTTAATATGACTAATTAAATGGATGCGATGTGAAAGATTAAGTATCAGTATTCTACATGACCAACTAACCAGCTACATACACCTTGAGAAAGAAAGGTGGAGACGTACAGAATTAGTTCATGGGGATATGTGAATACAATAAAGAGACAAATGGATATTAAAAGGAACATGAATGAATTATCTAGGTTGTTGTCACATGGGTGAGATTACATGGTGACTCATTAATGCAGTGTCTCATAAGTGAGATTTCATGTCGACTTATCAATATAGTTGTCCTGCATGTGAGATTTCACGATAACTCATAAATAGAGTTAGTTGTTACAAAGAATGGGGTGAGATAACCTAAACACAATCGTATAATATGTGTGAGGCTTGGAGATGGCAAAATGAAAATAATATCATTTTCATATGAATGTTTGTTTGCATTATTGTGATTAAAGTTCGCAAACTCGAGAGATTGGTGTTTCATCTTGATAAAATAGATAAGCATATGTCTTGATTCACGGAGTTCGTGTGGTTTTCTCCTTGCACAATCTGTAAGACAAGGCTACATGTGCCAGTTTGTAGGACTACAGTTGTGCTGGCCTGGAGTACTACGGTGGTGCAACACACTCAGTCCAAGATTTATATTATCATAAGGGCGTAGCCAGATCAGTCTCATTTCGCCATGGTGTACTCATTCTCGAGTATTCGTCTTGTGACAGGTAAGCTGAGGAAAATGGTTGAAGTTAGAATTGGGATTTTATGGGAAGAAATGAAAAAATAAACTATTCATGGGGACAAAGGGCTCTCTTAAATGGAGAGGAGAAACTCGAGAGGAAAAAATACATAAGAAACAAAAAGATATAGATAAATACAAAATAACTCTTAGCACTCCCCGTCAAGTGGAGCGTAGATGTCAATAATGTTCAGCTTGGAACAATACTTCTGGAATGGCTCCCTTGCTAGGGCCTTGGTGAAAATAACTATTGTATGTTCAGTTAAGCTGACATGAGAAGTAGAGATAAAGCATTTTTATATTATATCTTATATGTAATAAAAATTTACCTCAATGTATTTGGTCCTCTCATGGAAAGTCGTATTGTTGTTGTAGAGATATTTATATGTTTCCATGTATCTTGTCGCCTATTTTTATTTCTCTATGTCTCTTTCATGTAATTTACCCATAGGTCTTTCCTCTATATAAGAGAGACTAGAGTTTTTGGAATAAACAAGTTCTATATTTTTCCCAACATGGTATCAGAGCGACGGTCCTAGACCAGAGCTCTTGTTCCCTAACCCTAACCCCACCTCCCAGCCTCGTGTGCTGCCCCGCGGCCCCGCGTGCCAGCCCCCGCACACCACCACTCAATCCCGCACGCCAGCACGCAGGCGCCGCCCCTCGGCCCCTCAACCTCGTGGGCCCCTCGGCCCCTCGGTTCTCGCGGCCCCAGTTCTCGGGCATTGCCCCTTGGTCCTTCAGCCTTACGCAGTCTTACACATGCGCTTGGATCTGCGCGCATGCATACGGTTGTGTGCGGCAGCGTATCTTTGCGCTGCTTATCATAGGCGTGCGTTTGTGCGCTCCATCGCTCTAGCGCGCCCTCGTTCTCAGGAAGGAGTCTCGCCTGCGTTCTTCGCTTACTTGGTGGGGATGGTTGCGCTCTAAGTTTACACATGCAACCCTACCCTTCATGTCTGTGTAGACGATTATCTTCAAACGTCTATCAAGCCTAGTCTTCCTCTACCGGCATCATGTCAGAAAGTAAGGTCGATATTCCCTCTACTGGCGCATTCAAAGGTCCAACGCCTATTGTCAAGATGGACAGGACGAACTACGAGCTCTGGGCCCATGGAAGAAGCTTTCCGCAGACTTAGCAGAATCATTGTTCCATCTATTGTCACCAAGGCCTTAAATGTCGGTTTCGGTCACCATTTCGATACCGACCAAAACAGAATTTTGATGGAATTTCGGTGGAATTTCGACCGAAATTTCGGTCATTTTTTGTACTAGGACCCCCATATTTCGGTCATTTCGGTCATTTCGGTCGAATTTCGATTTCGACAGGATATCAATATTCGACCGAATTTCACTGAAATTTGAGGCCATGATTGTCACGAGTCAGACACCTAGACACCTTCAGCTATGGCAACTTCCCAAGGTAAAGGAGGTTCTTTCTCTCGTGACGTGAACTTCGTGGTAGAGGAGGACGCATTCGTCAGTCATGCATGTTTTTTCATCGCCTAGGACATACTGAGGAGACATGCTACTCTAAGCATGGTTTCCCAGCATCAGCACGTGTTGTCGAGCAGGTCGAGTCGCCCGCCACATCTACTTCAGATACGAGATTTGATGATCTAGTGACCAGACTGCGTGACATCATGCCTTCTACTTCATCATCTACTGGAAGTCAGTCCGATGTTGCAGCTTCTGCTTCCGCCAATACTTTTGCTACGTCAAGCACCTCAGGTAGCATTTTTGCCTTTACATCATGTTATGGATCTCAGATTCCATATTGGATTATGGACTCTAGGGCGACACACCATTTATGTGGAGATAAAGGACAGCTTACAGCTTACACACAGGTTTCTCCATAAAGAATTATAGTGATAGCCGATGGGACTCATTCCCTGATCGTAGATCAAGGGGAGATTGCGCTAACTCTCTCAATGCGTCTGCAGAACGTGTTACATGTCCCTGATTTTTCTATGAATTTGCTATCTATCAGTCAGATTACGAAGGATTTGCATTGTCGAGCAATATTTGACCCATCATCTCTTGTTTTTCAGGATATTCTTACGGGCAAGGTGATTGGTTGTGGCCGTGAGAAGGATGGTCTCTATCGACTGGTCCAAACTCTATATGTTGGTGTGTCCTCTATCTCGTCAGGACCAGTCTCTCCTTTCACTTGGCATCTCCGCTTTGGTCATCTCCCTCTCCAGAAGATGAGTCATATTTTGTCGCAGATTTCTCCAGGATCTACATTCTAATGCGAGGCGTGTCAGTTGGGGAAGCATCATTGTTCGGTTGTAGAAGCCAAGTGTCTACTCTGACAAAGAAAATGAAAGAAAAGGACGTCACAAGACCACATAACCCAGCCTACCTTCTTTCTTCCCCTAGAAAAGTGTTTTCTCTTTTCGCCGACTTGATCTTGCTTGAGAACAAGCGCAGGGTCGTAGAACCTCCTCGATATCTCTAGACTGACAGAGACTTCCAAAAAAAGCAGTCAAGACAAAGGAGGGGCTTTGAGCGGCGGTCGATCGGGAATCGTCTTTCCCTGTCATCAGAGTCGGAGCAGTTGCTCCCTGTTTGAGTTGTTTCATGTCGACATATGGGGTCCTAGTCGTGTTCCTGATCATCAAAGGCACCGGTTTTATCTTGTTGCAATTGATGATTTCTCTCATTTGTCATGCATCTTCTTATTGAAAAATAAATCTGAAGCAGGGGATGTGATCAAAAATTTTATCAATGAAGTCCAGAATGTTTTCTCTTCATTTGTTAAATTTGTGAGAACTGATAACGCCTTGGAATTCCACACTCGTTATCTATCCCATTTCTTATCATCTCGTGGCATTATTCATCAAACAACATGTCCCTACACATCTCAGCAGAATGGGGTGGTGGAGAGAAAGCATCATCATTTACTTGATATCACTTGTACACTTCTTATCTAGAGTCGTGCCCCACATTCGTTTTGGGGTGATGCTGTTCTGGCGGCATGCTATCTGGTTAATCGCATGCCCTCGTCCGTCTTGGGAGAGAAGTCTCCTTTTTCCATTGTTTTTCCTGATAAGGAGTTATTCTCTCTCACCCCTCGTGTCTTTGGTTTGGTTGCCTTTGTACAACAAACGGCTCCAGTTCTTGATAAGCTCTCTCCTAAGGCTATCAAATGTGTCTTTGTTGGGTACTACAGAACACAAAAGGGATATCGATGTTATGATCCGTTGCATAGGAAATATTATATCAATGCTGATGTTACATTTTTTGGAGTCTGCAATGTTTTTCTCTCCTACAGGCGATAGACTGGACTCGTCCAATTCCGATGATGAGGTTTACGTGCCTCCTCCTCCCACAGTTCCGTCTCTGTCTATACCTGTGTCTGATGTCTCGCCTATAATGTTGGAGGAAATAAGAGAATTGTTCATTCATGTAACCCTAGGCTCTCTTATATAGGGAGAGACCTATGGGTAAATTACATATGGTGGACAAGGGAAAATAAAATAAACAAAAAGATACATAGAAAGTAGAAATATCTCAACACTCCCACTCAAGATGAAGCATAGATGTCAATTATGCTCATCTTGGACGAACACTTCTGAAACGGTCCCCAGAGTAAAGCCTTGGTAAAGATATCAACAGTTTGTTCTCCTAACATGAGAGGTAGAAATCAGACCCTTCTGGATCATATCTCTAGTGTAATGACAATCTACCTCAATATGCTTCGTTCTCTCATGGAATGTAGGGTTGTTGGTAATGAAGAAAGTAGCCTGATTGTCACATTGGAGGTTCATGGGGAGAGGCACCTCTATAGTCAAGTCAGTAAGGACAGATCTGACCCACATCATCTCTGTACTTACTTGTGCCATAGCCCTATATTCTGACTCATTACTCGATCTGGCAACCACAGTCTGCTTTTTGCTCTTCCAGGAAACTAGCGAATTCCCTACAAACACAGCAAATCCTGAGGTAGACTTTCTATCCTTTGGACATCCAACATAATTTGCATCTACACATGCTGTAACTGAGAGAGATGTGCCCCTGTTGAACAAAAGTCCTATGCCCGGTGAATTCTTCAGGTATCTCAGAATCATTTATACTATATCCATATGTGTTTGTCTCGGCTGCTCCATGAACTGACTTACTTTGCTCACAGCAAAGGATATGTCAGGCATGGTAATGGTCACATATAGTAGCTTACCAACAAGTTCCTTGTATCTCCTATTGTCGACCTCTTCAGTGCCATCATCATATAGCTTCATGCTCGGGTCAATAGGAGTAGTGGCAGACCCAATGTTGTTAAAAGAGAGAGGCGCTCCAAGGCGCTAGGTGGTGCAAAACGCCCGAGGCGCTAGGTGGTCCCTAGGCGCTCGCCTGAGAAAAGCAAGGCATCATATATAAAAATAAATAAATTATGCACGAGTCTATGTAATATATCCACGTACACACATGTATATGTATGTGTAATTGTAAATATATGTATGTATAACTTATATTTCAATCTAAGACCAATCCAGTATATTTATGGGTGTGTTTACATGCACGTATATAAATGTGTACGTGTGCATGTGTGTGTATGTATGTATGTATGTATAGTTGTAAATATATGTATGTATATCTTATATTTCAATTTAAAACCAATCCAACATATCTGTGGGTGTGTTTATAAGCATGTATATAAATGTGTGCATGTACATGTCTATGTCTATGTATGTGTACGTATATGCTATCATCAAATTATATTTTGCGATCAATCCAACATTTATTAATATGTGTATGTATAATGTATACATGTACTTGCATATGTATGTATATGTATTAAATATTTGTGTTTATGTGTGTATTTGTATGTATGAGTATATGTATGCATATATATTTGCATACATGTGTATGTGTTTATGTATAAGTATGTGTACATGCCTATGTATACATGTGTGTTTTGTCTATTTATATGTATATATATATATATGTATTTATAATACTTCAAGTTAATATATATAGAGAAGAATATATACTTTTTAGTCAAAAAGTATATGTAATATTTAGAACTAAAATATGAATGTACATGTATATGTGATGAATCCACGATTCATCATCTCAATATCTTGATCTTAGCAAAATCCACGAGTAAATTCCCTAATAAATGTATATAAAATCTATAAATTAACAAAATGACTCTTGTAAATAAAATACATTAATTAATGTGTACTAGATTGTACAAAATAACTAACACTAAAAAAACCGCAAAAATAAAGGAGTTTTATACTTGTAAATAGCCCAAAACTTCATGAATTTTTAATAATTTCATTTCAACTCCTTTTTGCCTAATTCTTTCTCTAACTTGTTTATAAAATTGTTTATAAAAATACAAAAATACAAAACAAATTTTACTTCAAATAAATGCTCCTAGATCCCAATAGGAAAAAGCCGTAAAGACCAACTTTCAAGTCAAATTCCCGCTCCGTATGAACTCCAAATTCACCAAACTCACTTTTAAAGTTCAAGTTAGAAAATTATCTATCCAACGGAAGTGGTTTCATTAAAATCGGAGCTCGTTTGCAAAAGTTGGTTTTTGGGACCTAGATGTACATTGTATATTATGCATATATTCTTTCTTTCTTCATTTTTTATTTTATCTTTCTTAATTACTAAAAATCCAAAAAAATCATTGTGGTCTTGTATTTTGATTGTACTATTTTATTGTATTTTCCTATTGTACATAGCTACTATTAAAAAAACAAAAAAAATATAAAAAGAAAAGCAAACAAAAAATGTACATGTTGTATGTATTCACTTGTAAATTCACCATTTTTTCCCTCTTTATTTTTGTTGTATTTAAAGTAGCATACTTTATATCATTATTTATTTATTTTCCCATTCTCTACAATAACCTCCAAGTCTTCATTCAACACCATTATTCATCTAACTTCCCATTCAACCCCATCACTAATTTAACCTCCCATTCAACACCACCACCATTCTAACTTCCCTTTCTCTTCTCTTTATATTCTTTTGTACATCCTCATTTTTTCCCCATCCACCATTCTTATAGAATAAGGAGAGAGCTTGGAGTGTTTTGTTGGTGACAGCGGCGAAGCATCGTCCTCAAGCGACGACCTCCTTCAGGTGAGATCCGCGGAGCTCCGCTTCGCGTCACGAGTTCCCCGTCGAGCTCGCGTAGCTTCTCCGATTTTTATTTCGCCAATCGGATCGAGGCGACAACAGGAGTCCAGCGTAGCTGCTCCGCAAACCCGGCGAACTTCAGGTAAGTATTTCCCTTCATTTATCTTGTTGTTTTATATTATCTAATATTTGATTTCCGTTTTTTTTATATCACACCATTTCATCATCACTATCTTCGTCATATTACCACCATCCTCATCATACCCCTTTCACCACCAACTCCATTCATATTTGTTTCCTGTTCATAAAAAAACAAATTTTAAAAAAAAATAAAAAAATTAAACAAAAAAAGATTTCTTTAGTACAACACTAAAAAAATTTTAAAAAAAATAAAAAAAAAGAAACGGAAGAGGAAGGAGGCAGCAGCCGCCGCCCCCTCCCCCACCATCCACAGGTAGCGGCGGCGCCGCCGCTCCCTTCGGCTTTCCCCACCGCGGCTGTAGCCGCCGTCGCCGTCCCTCCTCTCGCGTGCGCGGCTGCGCGCGCCGCTCCACCGCGCTTCAGCGGAGCTCCGCCCCGCGCTGCCGCCCCTTGTGCGGCCACCTCCGCCCGCGACCCCGCCTCTCCCAGCCGCGGCCGCCATAGCGCCGCCCGTCCTCTCCGCCACCAACCGTCGTCGCGCCCCCGCGCATCACCGCCTCCTCGTGGCCGCGCGCGGCGCGCCACCGCCGCCGATCTCAAACCCCCTTTTGGGTTCTCCTCCCGTCACAGCCAGGAAGAAGGAGGTCTTTTCTATTTTTTTTTATTATTTGTAAAAATTGCATCCTTTATTTCTCATGTTTCCGTAATTGCAATTCCGTCCCTGTACATAAGTTGCTTGGTATCTTTTCAATTTCTGATTTGCAAAGACACCCCTATGTTCATCTACTAATTTGGATATCTGTAGTGCATCTTTTTATGCAATGAAAAATACCACTGTGTTGAGCAACTAATTGTGTACGTTTTGAGTATTTATTTGGATTTTTATGGTAGTTGGGTAATTAATTAAAAATAGTTAACTGAAATATTGCATATTTTACCCAATCTAGACTCTTAAAATTATACCTCACACACGGTTGCTCCAAAAAATCCACAAAAATTAGGAATGATGCCTTGAAATGTGATAAACGTACTGTCCAAATTTCATCCAAAATGGAGATGTCTTGTGCCTTAAATAATTTGTAGAGTGAAATTAGTATTTGATTTTTAATTAAATCCATGTATATCCTTTTTGCGAAATTTAAACTCTCTTGTATGCCACATTTAAATACCTACTTGAGATAATTCGCACTCTGATTAGTTTGATAACGTGGATTTATTAGAAATTATTTACTCACTGTCACTCTGATTTTACTAAAAAATCCATAAAAAATTCATAACTTGTCAAAAAATTCTAAAAATATTACTGTAGCTTCCATGCATCATCTTTTAGTTCCAGTAATTTTTTCATAATTTTTGCTTACTGCTTATGTGAGAAATTGCGAAAAAACTCATAAAAGTGTGCATTTTTCCTTGTTGCATTTTAACCCCTAAAATTCCAAAAAAAGTACATTGCATTCATCTCTGGATTAGGACTCTAGGAAAAATATAATTTGGCTGAATTGGATTAATTTGACATTAAAATTAATTTGGCCTTGTTGTGTGTTTTCTTAGTGTTGTAATTCACTTGCATTTGCATTCTATTTGCATAAAAAAATCTAAAAAATACCACTTGGAAATCTAGATCTTTATTTTAAACTTAAACCTCAAGTTGTTCCTTTGCCTCCCTGTGTTCGACCCCGGACTTGCCCGGGATATAAATTAAAGCCGAGACACTCTTCACGGAGATCCTTCTCTCGGTTCTGACCGAATTGCTAAGTACACGTATTACAACGTGACCAAATTAAACAACGTATTTAGCGACTCGTCAATATGCATATGAAATATAAGTGTATGTAAATTACATATATGTGTGTGCATATGTATAAGTATGTGTGTTAATAATACTTAGAACTAATATATATCTAATATAAAAATCTAAACATGGATAAAAATCACACAAAGTTGGCAAAAAGCCATACTTTTGCCTTAGGCGCTCAAGGCGAGCGCCTAGAGCCTCAAGCCAGGTGCTCGCCTGAGCGGTGCCTGAGGCAAAACGCCTCGCCTGGAAGGAGGCAAGGCGCTAGGGTCTCACCTCGCCTGGGAGCCTAGGCGAGCGCCCGGAGGGCTTTTGACAACACTGGGCAGGCCCACAATCTGCCATGCCTGTCTCTGAGAGGAGATCTGTAACATACTTCCTCTGTGTCATCACCAGACCACGCTGGTTCCTGGCAAACTCTAGCCCAAGGAAGTAACGTAGATGTCCAAGATCCTTGGTCACAAACTGTTGACCTAGGAAGTTCTTGGCTTCCTGAATGCCCAGTTCATCATCTCCTGCAACAATAATGTCATCAACATACACAAGAATGACGATAGTACCTCTCAGTGTCTTCTGCACAAATAAGGAATGATCAGCAGTCGAGCGCACAAACCCATGTTGCTCTATCAAGTCTGAGAGCTTCTGGAACCATGCCCTTGGACTCTTCTTAAGGCCATAAATAGCCTTGTATACTCTGCAAACCTTTTGACACTCCCCCTCAGCAGCAAACCCAGATGGCAGTTGCATGTGGACCTCTTCTTGAAGATCACCGTAAAGGAAAGCATTCTTCGCATTGAGTTGATACAACGGCCAATCTCGCGACACCGCAACAGAGAGAAGAATACGAAATGTAGAATGCCTAGCCACCGGAGAGAGTATCCTGATAGTTCACCCCATAAGTCTGGGTAAACCCACGTGCCACAAGTCTCGCCTTATAGCCATCCACGCTGCCATCCGCACGGTATTTCACTGTGAACACCTATTTGCATCCCACAATGGATGCATCAACTGGGGCAGAAACAAGACTCCACGTACCACGCGACTGTAGCGCTTCCATCTCCTCTTCCATAGCTAAACGCCAGCAACCCTGCAATGCCTCCTCATAATTTCGTGGAATGTCCAAGGTAGATAAAGCCAAGGAAAATTTATGAAAAATCCTTGTGAGGCGATGAAAGGAGACCTGAGATGCCAAGGGATAAGAAGCACAGGAGCGCTTCTACTTTCTCACTGCAATAGGAATGTCCAGGTAAGATACAACTCCCTCCATCTGCGTGCTATTTTCCTGCAAGGACTTCTGCACCGATACAACTCCAGACCCATCGTTAGGAGCTATGTTATCAGAACAAACCTGGGGCTCCGTGAGTGTTGGGCGAAAGCCATGAGCGGGTGCAGTCCGACGCATGTAGAACTTAGGAAGGGATGGAACAAGTGGCACACATGACTGGATAAAAGGTGGTGGTGGAGGGGGTAGTGGTGGTGGAGGTACAACATGCATGGGTGGAGGTGGCATGTAAATCTCATTGTCCAAGTCTGATGAAGCTAACCGATCACCTGTACGGGAGAAGTACAATACTGACTCAAAGAAAGTGACATCAGCACTGATATAGTATTTTCTGCTCGAAGGATCATAACACCGATATCCCTTCTGAGTCCTAGAGTACCCAACAAACACACCTTTAACAGCTCTAGGGGCAAGCTTGTCAAGGCCAGGAGACAGCTTGTGGACAAACGCAACAAATCCGAACACACGAGGAGTAAGGGAGAATGACTCCTTTTCAGGAAAAGTTATAGAGAAAGGAGTCTTCTCACTCAAAATAGACGACGGCATGCGATTCACCAAATAGCATGCTGTGAGAACAGCATCTCCCCAAAACGAATGTGGTGTACGACTCTGAACGAGAAGAGTCCGAGAAACATCAAGCAGATGACGATGCCTTCTTTCAGCAACGCCATTTTGTTGAGAGGTGTAGGGACAAGAAGTTTAATGAATAATCCCTTTTGATGAAAGAAAATGAGACAAATCACGAGTACAAAACTCCAAAGCATTGCCAGTTCGCACAAACTTCACAGAGGCAAAGAAAACATTTTCACTTCAATAATAAAGGTTTTGATCACATTCCCTTCTTTAGATTTATTTTCAAAATAAATACCCATGACAAGCGAGAAAAACCATCCACATCTACAAGATTAAACATGTGTCCCTGATGATCAGGCACACGACTCGGTCCCCAGATATCAATATGAAACAACTCAAAAAAGGAGCTACTGCTCCAACTCTGATGACTAGGAAAGGCGGACCGGTGATGCTTTCCCAACTGATACGCTTCGCACTGAAAAGATGTACTGGGTGAATCTGTGGCAGAATATGACACATCTTCTGAAGAGGGAGATGACCAAACCGGAGATGCCATGTGAAAGGAGAGACTGATCCCGACGAATGAGAGGATATGCCAGCATAGGGAGTCCAAACCAGGCGATAAAGGCCACCACGCTCACGGCCACCACGCTCACGGCCACACCCAATCACTTTGCCCGTAAGAATTCCTGAAACACAAGAGACGATGGGTCAAAAATGGCTCTGCAGTGCAAATCCTTTGTAATTTGATTAATAAAAAGTAGATTCATAGAGAAATCAGGAGCATGTAGCACATCCCTACAACCTATACCCCCACTTTAGAATACCGACTCCCATACCTGGCTCGAACCCCCCTCCTCCCACCACCACCTTCGTCTCCAACGCCCATTTTCCTAGATGTTGTTGGTTCATCCGCAGGCCTCGAACCTTCCCAAGAGTTCACCCCACAACTAGGCAAAGCCATCGTCACAGGAAGAAGTCCACCGATGCTCCCGACATGGCAACCAGTGCCACCGACGAAGCCCAAGTCGTGGGCCTCGAGGCACTTCCCGAGTTCTGCAGAAGATGCCTCATCGAAGCAGTTGGGTGTGAGTTCGCAACCGGGTCGAAATGGAGATCCGTTTAAGAGAAATCAAAACCCAAAGAAGAGCCCGAACCCAATCCCAAAATCATAAATTGGACCGCATCCGAGAAAGCGATATCATGACCTGAATCGAATTGAGTGCCTGAATAAATTATAAATTATCGGGTTGTGGGTACAACCCGAACCCAACGCCACATTAGAAGACCCAATAAGAACCGCATCTAAAAAACTCCTCGCACCAAAAAACTCCTCGTAAATAATGAAAGTTGTCCAATCACATTATATAGAGTGTTTTTATAATAGTGAATAACCAAATACTTAATAAATATGCACTTTAATAACAACGTAAAATCTTACCAAATGATGATTAAAATTGAGTTATGTGGAGCATCCATATAACCTCCACTTCCTTGTCCTCGCCCATATCGCATCAATGACTCTATGTACTCAGTAAATTGTTGATGTGATATAGAAGTATATAGTCTTGTAATCGGTCATGTGCGAGAATAAGCAACAATAATATTGAAGCTAGAGATGGTATCATCGATGGCACAATGGGGATAATGAAAGAGCTTGAAAACCTCGTGATGATGATGATGTAGGAGATGATATATATGGTTCGGTGATCGTTCTAAAGAAAATAAAACATCTATGATTGTATAGTATGATGTTTGATAGAAATTAACAAAAATCTAGAATACATAAGGATAAATACATCAAAAACTCTAAAAACCATCTCCCTAATATCATAATAAATGCACGAAATCATAGCCAAACACTAGAAAAAAACTCAAGAATAACTAAGTACGAAATATAAAAAAATCCTTAAGAAATTCACCTTTAAATACATTACAATTGATAAAAATTACCTTAGGGAAGCCTTGTCTAAAACTAAGAAGAAGTTACATGTAACAATAGCAAGATATGAAGAGATAGAGAACTGATATCGGCAATATCGCTAGACATAAGGGAAACTACATGCAAAACATCAAGGTTTATTAGATATCTGTCAATATCCTGATATATCGGCGATATTTAGTGAAATATCGACTGATAGCCGGGAAAAAACATACATAGGAATACCAATATCAATCAATATTCGATACCTCGATATATCAATGAATATCCCGATATCTTAATTCATGAAGGAAGATAGAAACAGTAACATGGAGGACTACATCAAAGATGCCCACTCGCCTCTTTACTTTTTGTTATGATTACAGATGTTTTTGCCATTGCATCATATCTTACGGTCTTCGATTGGAAATGCATGCCAGATGGATACATTGATTTATCAATAGTTGTCGACCTGTTCCATCATCCATCATTTCTTTTGTAATTTAGAGGGAGGGTCAGTTGCAATGTCTTTACCCCTTGTATAAAATTAAACTTTCCCTTCAGCTTATTAATTACCTTAACCTTTTTATTAAAAGGTCGTGCGATAAGGATCTCTTAAATTTTCTCCATGATAACCATTCATCCCTAAAATGGGAAGATCGGTTCTCTTATATCATGTTAGGGTTTCTTCCTCTCTAACAAGATGGTTGCGGGGACTCTTGGAGGAGTGAACAACATCAATGATATCAGGGAGAGAAGCTCATGGGGGGACCGTGGTGGCCACTACGTGAAGCGTACATGAAATCGACTGTGGTGTCGAAGCTAGGGTTTGACTCGGTGCTACAATAGCAACAGTGATGCTTGCATTGCAACTGGGGTCGAGGGCCTTCTAGCGATAGGTGGTGACAATGATGGGGACCATGAAAGCTCCAACGGCAGTATTCTGGGGGTCACAGTAGTGGTTGGGTTGTAGGGTAAGGGCGAAGGTGAGACGTGGCAGGGAGGATCGAGCATAAGTAGCGGTTGTGGGAAGGGTAGGACTGCACGGTGGCAACAAGTGGTAGCTATGGTGGTTTTGAAGTGGTGGGAGGTAGTAGCGGTGCTGGAGAAGGACTCGTCGATGGTGGTTGTGACGTTCGAGTGTCGTGGACCGCTATTGTGGGAGACTTTTCTCCTTTCATTTCTTTTATACATTCAACTATGACTTGTACTAATTGAGTAGGAGAGACCTTGAATGATTGCGCTTGGTGTAGAAGTTGCCAGATCCTCTCCCATTGATTGTTGTTGCGATATCATCTCCTTTATGGTTGAATCCAGGATGCGGACAAATGTTTTGCATATTCAAAATTAATTATATGATTTCTAGACACATTTGATGGGACTTTGAACAGAACTCTCTCAATATATGCCTTCTCGAATACCTAGAAAGGTCATTAGATCGTGAGAACGATGTGTATGTCATGCTTTGATACCAATTGATGCAAAATAGAGATTTAGGGTGGAAGAAAATTGGGGAAGTATGGAGAAAGAAAACACGCCCGTTATATGGGGTTTTGGGGAAGAAAGTGTGAAAATGCATGGAGGGAGAGAGAAAAAGCGAGAAGGTGATAAAGAAAACTCTATTTTTTTTAATTAATGTCAACCACCCCAAAACAATGATCCTTAGCCCTTTATATAGGAGGGGTGGAATTACAAAATAGAAAAAAAAATAAAATAAAATTCTAACAAACCTTAATTGGACAAATAAATTAATCCAATTAAATAACTATCTAGAGATCACATGCAACATCTTTATTTAAAATCGAGTAAATTACATAAAAGTCCCTAAACTTTATACTCGAATTCAATGTAATCCCTGAACTTTGAAAAGTCACAATGTGGAACATGATCTTTATAAGTGATTTTATTGTGGCATTTACGTTAACTTTTCTGTTAAATAAATCGTTATGTGGGATGCATTGCCCTTCTCTATTTGTTTTTGTCTTCTTCCCAAATCCCCCTCTCGTGCTACCTCCATCCTCCATAGGCTTTTGTTGGGGCTCACTCACAGTAAAACCATCGCTACAAGCCACATGTGCTCGCAGCGCTCATCATCTCTCTCGCGCGCGTCAATCCATACCACCCTCTTTCCCACTCTGTCATGTCCTACTACCAGCATGATATCGTCGGAACTTACCCATCTCTACACTCGATCCAAACATTTCACCAAAGGGGTGACGGGTCACACCAAATTCAAATGACCTTTTCATGTCTTACGTAAGCATTATCAAATTCTAAGTTCAGGGTAAATCCTTGTTAAGCACTACTTTGATGTTGCAAGTTCAAATTGTGATACCCAATGAATCTTCATCTACACATGCTGATTAGTATTTATTTACATTATACTCCAAATGTGTTGAAACCACCTCATGGAACTATACTGTTCCTATGTAATAATCACGTTAACTTACTAAAGAGCAAAATAAAATGTTGGAGATTTAATTCAATTTCAAAGATTTCTGTATAGTAATCCACCAAACTAAAGATGTCAATGGCATTTTAAAATTTGAATTTCGATAGTACATTAGAGATGTAATTTGCAAGGCCTTAAATGTCAGATTTTGATTTTGTTTTGGTGACTGCTCGAAATGAAATTTCGATCGTCGAAATTTCGATCATTTCGATCAGTTTTTGAAATAGGGCCCCCAAATTTCGACCGATAAAGGTCATTTCGATTGAATTTCGGGCATCCACTGAAATCGAAATTCGACCAAAATTCGGCCAAATTTGATCCCATGGTAATTTGAAAGAAATACTCAAATTAACATTACTTTAACATATACAATATTGCTACCAACATGTCCTCATTTATTGGAATGTAATGATTGATTCTCAATTCCATGGTCTGATTTTCAAATATGTAATTAAGATCACAACACATGAGATTAAGATCACATCCATATACGTATCCAATAAATTGTAGCGATTGGTTATTTGGTGACAGTGCAGAGCACTAGACGCTCAAATCAACTCTATGTCATACTCATATCAACACCAGGACGTACATTCACATTGTTCTAAATAACTCCACAATCATATGGCTCTCCACACACGGTCTACTGATGCTCAAGTGTATCATGTCATGAACACAACCTCCGACGAGAAGTGAAGATGATAAAGAAATGGTGGAAGTGAAAATATCAAGGTGGACTCAACGGTGAAGCACGAGCGACCGTCAAGGCGCTTACCAGACCATGTAAACCCTTGGACATATCATGGTTGGTAGGGGTGGTGCCGACGATATCATGCTGGTAGCAAGACAGGACGAAGTGGGAGAGAGGGTGGGATGGATTGACATGAGAGAGAGAGAGGGATGGTGAGTGAGTTGCAAGCATCGGTGGCTTTTCGCGAGGGTTTATTGCAAGAGAGCCTCAAGGAAAGCGTATAGAGGATGGAGGTACCATGAGAGGGGATCTAGGAAGAAGAAAAAACAAATGGAGAAGGGCAATGTGGTCCGCATAATAGTTTATTTAACGGGAAAGTTAATGTAAGTACCACATTGAAACCACTTATAAAGACCATGTACTACATTGTGACTTTTCAAAGTTTATGGACTATATTGAATTCGAGTACAAAGTTCGGAAACTTTTATGTAACCTGCTCTTTTAAATTTCACATGAATTGACTGGACCAAATTATAACGACTTACCCTAATTTCAATTAATGACTCTAATTACGGATAAAAAACCTTACTTCAATAAAACCCAACAACAATAACAAAGCCTTTTTCACGCATTAAGTAGGGTCGGTTACATGGATTTTGTGCCTCCATTCAGATCTATCTTGGGTCATTCTTGAGCTTAGATCCAAATAACTAATGTTGGAGTATTTGGTAGTGCACCTATTGAGTTGTAGCAGGGTAAATGGATCCTCGAGAAGATCCCATCTTGTGTTTAGTCCCATACCGCCCAGTGGTGGGACTTGGAGGTTCTGGGAAGGCTATATAAGGAGCCCCAGACCTCCTGTACTCATTGAGAAAAAGCAATGAAGCATATGCCCCTTTGAGGGCTTCTCCCGTGATTTCATCCCGCTCCTCACGGAGTAGGGTTCCACGTTAAATCCTGTGTTCTTCTTTGTTGTTTATCTTTTCCATGTTCGCTTCCGCATGTTTATTTTATAACATGGTATCAGAGCGGGTTCGATCTCGAGGAAATATTCTTGAAGATTTATCTTGTTCGTGTTTTTTCGAGATTCGATGCTGATATTAAGGATGTGTTTGTGGAGATCATTATTTTGTTCAAGTTCATGTTCAGCTCGAGATTTTTTGGATTCTCGAGAACCCTAGATTTGTCCTGTTCTTGTGCCGCAATCTGTAGCGGCGCTCATAAGCTCCAGTTTCTATTCGGATGCATAGCAGCAAGCAGCGTGCTCCAAGCACGGCGGCGGCGACTCCTTCGCATCCCCCAGTCGCGAGCGCTCAGCCCTCAAGCCCTCAGAAGGTGGCGCATATCCAGGCGAGCCCTCATGACTCCTCGCGCACAGGCGACCCCTCCTCGCGCGCAAAGTCACAGTTTGATGCGCAGGCCGCAAACTCCAGGCGCCTCCCAACAGGCTCCCCGCACGCGGCGCCCCTCTCTCACCCTCCAGACGGCTCTCCCAGCAGTCGCATCTCCGCCAGATGCTCTCACGCGATCTGGATCCCATCGCCAGACCGAAGCCCCATCTTCAACCATTCAGGCGGCTGCGCGTGGTCCTCTGCTCTCTCAGTACTCCGCGCTCTCAGTACTCGCGCGATCCCAGGAGCGGCGATCCTCCTCCAGTTCCAGAGCCTCCAGGAACCTCGCGCGCACCAGGCAGGCCGTATCTCGCGCCGCATCTCGGCGCCCTATCGCAACGCCCAAGCACGCGAACCCCCCTTTCGTCCCAGAAGCACCGTCCGCGTGATGCCCTTCAGCGCACCCTCCTTCGAAGGCGGCGCAACTCTCGCTAACTCCTCCGCATCTCGCGCCGCCCCAATAGTCGAACCGACCTCCGCATCTCACGAGCCACGGGCGGCGGCATCGTGAATGAGATAGGTTCCCCACGGAACCCTAGTGGCGGTAGACAGAAAGGCCCGATGGCCTATTGGTTTTAAAAAAAAATGATGAGGTTGTTTCCTTTAGGCCTAAATGGGCCAAAGATTTTGTAGAAAAAAAACAGAGGGGGGAGGCGTTATGTCCAGGCCCAGTATGGGCGGCAAGAATTAAAAAAAAAAAAGAGGGGGAATGAGTTGGGTCCAAGTGGGCCACGTTAAAAAAAATTGCGAAAAAAAGGAGAGAAAAGGCGCGTGCACAAAAAAAACAGCCGCACGCAATTAAAAAAAATATTTTAAAAAAAAGGATGCAAAAGCCGTAAAAGAAACAAATGGAACGGCTTACAAAAAAAATGTGGCGGTTTTTAAAAAAATGATGATAAAAAAAAGCCACAAGTTTCATGTTTATCCCTATTGATCTTGTCTTCTCCCAACTTGATCGACGTTCATGTTTTCCGACAAGTATGGGAGAAAGGGAGAGTATATATGTAGAGTCACAGGTCATCTCAGATATCTTCTCCAGTTCCAGATTGCAGATTCTCCAGACCAGCCAATTTTCAGACTCTACAGATGTTCAGACTCGACGTCAGAAGGTTCCGAGTCCAGTTTCAGACACGCACGAGTGTGCGGTCATTGTCAGATGAGCATAAGTTGCCATCATTTGTTCGTGGTCCCCATCATTCTTCTAGTTGTCAGGCCAGAGTCTTCATGTGAGCCATAGGGACTCCAGAGCAGAGGACCATTCCCTATGCCATATGTTGGCAAGGGTTTTCATGTCGTATCATAGGTACACCAAAGCAGTGCACCATTCTCTGAGCCAGATGGGAGAGACCCAGTTCTCCGATGAGGAGACTTCAGGTGCAGTTTCAGACTCGATGGTCAGATTCCGAGTCTTCAGTTGACTCACACTCCAGCCCGTTCGTCCTCCTCGCCTGCACGGCATGAGAAGCAACGTCCTCGACTGCAGCATGTGCGCGTTGGGTTGATATTGTCCGTAGTGTCCTGTAGCGTGAGTTGAGTTTCTTTCTGTTTGTTTGTCCAAGCTGAGCATTGCATGCTCCAGCTTGAGGGGGAGTGTTGGAGTATTTGGTAGTGCACCTATTGAGTTGTAGCAGGGTAAATGGATCCTGGAGAAGATCCATTTACCCCATCTTGTGTTTAGTCCCATACCGCCCAGTGGTGGGACTTGGAGGCTCTGGGAAGGCTATATAAGGAGCCCCAGACCTCCTGTACTCATTGAGAAAAAGCACTGAAGCATGTGCCCCTTTGAGGGCTTCTCCCGTGGTTTCATCCCGCTCCTCACGGAGTAGGGTTCCACATTAAATCCTGTGTTCTTCTTTGTTGTTTATCTTTTCCATGTTCGCTTCCGCATTCTTCATATTTTATAACAACTAAGATCCTAGTCTAATAAAACCCTAACTAGACATGATACATTGATCGAGAATCACCCGAATTTTGCACCAATTTCAATCCCCACTGCATCAAATCTCATACAAATATGACCAATCCAGAGACAACACCATCTTTGTTTATGAAGAGAGGGGATCACTCTTTCCATGTTGATAGAAAAGTCTGGAGGATTTTCAATTATGCGGATATACAGAAAGAAATCAGCTTCGGTGGCCTTCAATAAGGATTAAAAGTTGATAGCAAGGAATGTCTAGATTTCAGGTTCACTAAGTGGGGAGGATTCCTTCTATATATACTGGCATGCCCCTTATTGTAAATTGAAATCTTCGGGTCGGGGCTAACTAGAATAGATCGCACATAAGATGGCTAGATGGAAGGCATATTGAGAGTGTAGGACTTATCACCTATCCTAATTTTATTCACCTCTCTCTGTGTGTGCAAAATGTCGACTGAGGATGGACAGCACCATGCACATTTTTTTTTATCATCTTTCGGCAAGAAGGCAGAGGCATGGCCTTGGGGAAGCAAGAGACAATCAATCATGTGACCGAGGAGGGCAGCCACCGGAGTGACTATGATGCAGAAATTGGATAAGACATTGCTAATGAAATGTATAATTCACAAAAGGCAACTGGTAAGGACATGCTATGCCGCGTCATCCGAAAGATATACAAAGTGGGTAAGCCGAGAGGCATTTTCAAGGGGTTCAAATGCCCTTCAAGCTGTTGAAGAGGCCTGGTCTTAATGATACCTGAGACAACTATGTTCATGCGACCTGTCTTAGGAAATGACATCTTTCAGGTTATGAACAAATAACTGGAAGTGGTCAGGTATTTTGCACTTTAACTTTAAACGACTCTTTGCTTTAACAAGTAAGGAGACAGTCGTGGAAGACTTGTTTATCCAAATCAGGCTCTGGTCAAGGGATTCAGAGCTCATTCTCCACTCCAGCACTTTCTAAACAAAGGATGCAGGACTTCATAGAACTTCTATGGTTCTTCAAAACAGAGATGGGACCCATAGGGGTTGCCCAGACAAAATATACAAAGGGATATGAACCTAATGGGAGACAATCGTTTAATATCAAGGGTGCATGTCTTGATTGGGGTAAAAATCTTATGACTCCAGACTCCTGAGAAGAGGAATAATCACAACTTGTTGTTTCAGAGCTCATTTTTCACCAGCTGCAGGTATGATCTGTCCAATTTCTAGGAAGGGTATCGAAGACATCGCCCACCCCTTTTTCAAATGTGATTTCTCAATAGAAATATGGAAATGGCATGGGAATAACATGGATGGATGCTTCTACAACGAAATTTTCAGTTGTTCATTTGGAGGAGTGACATCATTCCAAGTGTTACAGAGCAAGACACTTTGCAATCTTTTGAGCTATATAGATAGCTCAAATACGACAGTCTTCAGAAATGACCAAGTTCTATAAGGAAAATAATGTAGTGCATGCTCACTCTACATAGACCAGTCAGCCGTTTGTTATATATTAAACATCCAGTTAAATAAGTAACTTCTATGGGCGTGAACCAACATGGGTGCTCACCCTCGTATTTTTATAAAATTTCGCGTGGACTACAATATGATCCATTAACAGGAAATACAATAGGCAACTCAACAAAAGTGAACACACCCTTTTCATGCATGCCTTGCACGTTGTCCCGTTTATCCACTTAACAAAAATCTTCCTAGTATTAAATCGTCTTGACTATTTAACAAGGCAAATAACCTATATGTGGATGCGTAAATTTAGTGAATGTTTCTACTGCTATGGAAAAGGCCACATCAAAGCCTTACCTGACCTATTGACATAGCTAACCCGGGCTATTAATATCAAGCTCTAAAAAATAGAAGTGCAGTAGTAAATCACTATTGAACTTTATATATCATTCACTGCATTGAAATTCCATTTAGGCATCCAAATAGTAAACTGCATACTACAGAATTTCTGGACAGTAGAACAATGAATTCCAGATTCCGAGATGGTGTCACACATTTAGCTCAAAAAATATCCACACTAAGCCTCGTTGCAACATCCTTTGAAGTATATTATATATTGAAAAAACTTTTTCTTGAAAAAAATAGCATATTAATATGTATTTCTTTTATTTGGCAAATCTTCGTATATATGTTTTATTCTTCTGTTTGCCAGGGGAAAAGATCTATTGTTGTATTTCCCTGGTGGGATTTTTTTTCTCCAAGGACACCTTTATTTGCACAAATCCAAAACCAGTGTCACAATCTACCTAGCCTGTAAAACTATGCATCCGATACTCAGGAGGCATGAGCAAGAGCAAGGCCAAGTGTGAAGATTGATGAAAACACATAAGGTGCATCCAATAGCCCAACAATGATACTGTGCTTCGCTATCCTAAAAATCATCAAAGCCCCAGGAATTCCCGTGCCGCTAGACGACAAAGTGGAATAGCAAACACAAATAATTCGCAGCATATGGCTTGTGTTGCTTTCCATGTTTAGTGAAGGCAGTAATGAATGCTAGCTAATCTCGACACGTAAAGGGCCTACTTTGAAACAGAAAATCAATCAGACACAGATATAAATTAAAAGACCCCACAGAGGCAACAGCCAAACAGTAAAATGGGGACAAAAGATTAATTGCCACAAACACGAGGATACAATTAAGAAAAGAAAGAATTGCAACTAAGTGGGGACACGGTATTGAGGCTGATGGTCAATCCAACACATCTCTGTAGAAGATCCAAAAGTACAGTGTGACGGATCACATTTGCCAGCCACAGCAGGATAACGTGCCCACTGGAGCACAACAACAATCAACCTGTTCCCACACCACTTCGACGGGAGAGAGGCTCCACAGGGACAAAAAGGAACACTCACGCACCCACTGGAGCACAACAACAATCAACCTGTTCCCACACCACTTCAACGGGAGAGAGGCTCCACAGGGACAAAAAGAAACACTCACGCACCCACAAAGTCTTACAATTCAGTATTGAGTAGAAGAAGGGCTAGAAAGCACAGAAAAAAGGACACAAATTTGGGAAATGCCATGATAACAATCAACAGACACCACATATTTGACAATCAAAAGGCATGTTCAAAGCACGCAAGCAAGAAAGATCGTACCAGCAACGACGGAGACTTTCCTGCCCCGATACCGCTCAACGAACAAATCGATGGCGTCCTTGAAGGCTTTGGGATCGAGGAGCAACGTGGTGATGTCCTGGAACATTATCCCTAAGCCAAGAAACCAAAACCAATATCAAGGCTTCCACGAGCCCTTCAAGATCCGAACTTTATTCAAGAAATGGGGACAAGGGAACAGCAAGGAGCATCTAGGGCTCGAACGATGGAAAATTGAACAGAACCAACATAGTAGAATTGGGATTTGAGTGCCGGGACGGGAACAAACAGCAGGAGAGGCGATTGAAGAAAGCAAAGGATCATGTGAGAGCATGTGAGGGTACCGGGTTTGGGGAAGTCAGGGACGACGCGAATGGAGGAGGCGATGCGGTGGAGGCGGGGGTCCTTGGCCTTCCCATTGGAGATCGCACGGGCTGCCATTGATCGCACGACAACGGAGGAGGGAGAGCACTGCTCTCGAGAGAGAGATGAAATTGAGGGAGTGTGCTTATGGTTGAAAAGTGGAGGGAAAATAGCGGTAAGGGGATGTCGGAGTTGCGGGACAGCACTTCCCATTTTCTGTTGTTTGAAAGTGTGCTGCTTTCGATATCGTTTGCGTTTGCATTCTATATTGAACTTATCCATTGATTCTATAGCAGTTGTAACTCTTGTTTTTAAGTGAACCATTTTTCCTTCTATAATTTAGAGTAGATTTAAGGATTGACCTATAATCTAGCCCGCATAATTAATCCACTGATAAGGAGATAGGTTATTCCCAAAATATCCCTTTCAATTTTCGACTATTTCATATGTAAGGACTTTTACCAAAACCTGTAATATTACAAAGTACAATTGCAAATTTTGTGGTCTGGTGGTAGTGCAATGCGTCTATATCTTAAAGGATCCGGTTCGAATCTCAAGTGGGATGTTTCGGACCCTTGAAATTACTGGACCTACTATTAAAAAAACTACAAACTTTGTGTTTACATAAATGCTCTTTAAAATTTGCATTGTTTACATAAAAGAAACTAATACATGCCCCATTATATCTACAAATTGCAATTAAAACACGTATACTTCAGTATATGAGTATATGTTGACTCCAATAAAAGATCTTTGCATTGATTGAACCATCAGATTTGCTGTTTAACAAAAAGATTAAAAATTTACGAAAATGCCACTTTGAGGGATGTCTCTTCCTTCTTTCATCTTCATCCATTCCTCCTTTCTTCTTCCTTATATGTCCTTTCTTTCTTTTAATGGTAGAGTGGCTTACAACTTTAGGAGGTGGAAATGAGCAAGGAATTGAAGGCTTTTCAATTTAGGGGAGTTTTAGTCGAGGTGATTAGGGCAGAGGGGTTTATAATCGAGATAAAACTTGCTCAAACAAAGTAGAAATGGAGAAGCCATCACAAATGGAAGTGCCTACAGTCCCAAGAAGACTTATATACATTATTTTATGTGTATGTGAATTGGGAGGCAGCTTAGTAGACAAAAAAGGAAGTTGAAGAAGTGGTCTCTCTATGACATTGAAAGGAGGATCCTCAACGCAAATTTTATGACCTTTGTGATAGTGCCATGTCTTTTAAGATCTTCGTCATAAATATTGACAACGTCTTTTTAGCCTTTTGAACAAAGTCAATGGTTGAGAAAAAACTTTAATGGTAGGGTAAAAAGTATAAAATTGATTAGTCCTAATATAACCATGAAGTACATAGGGATTATAAGATTACTTAATTAAGTTGATACCAGCATATCACTACGAGCACTCAAATAATAACTTTTAATGTGTAATAATAACACGTGAACAAATTGAAAACCAAAGAAAGCATTATTACATAAGTACTTTAGCTTAAAAGTTCAACAACAACAACAACAAAAGCCTTTTTTTACAATTAAGTAGGGTCGGCTACATGGATTCTTCGCCTCCATTCAAATCTATCTTGGGTCAATCACGGGCTTTAAATCCATGTTAAAAAGATCTGACTATCATGAGGCAACTTCCTAAATAGTATTTTTAAAAAAATATTATTAGGAAGTTGTCTCCGACTGTTTTACGCTGGCTGTCAGCTACCTGACGCAGCCCTCCTCATTTACCCGGGCCTGGGACCGACCACGGCTGAGTTTAGCTTAAAAGTTCAACTTGATAAATTTTATAATCAACCTTCCATCTATGGATTTCACAACTTGCTCAATCACTCGATATATTTACCAAAATGCTTGCATTTAAGAATCCCAACTAAAGATTCTCGAGAACCCTATCTACTCAATATAACGATAAATGAAAAGATACTAAAAAGGTTCAACAATAAACATTTATTGGACCTTCGAGACAGTTATAGTTCTAGAATGCAATTCTAATTGATCGAGAAAATCATATTTCAATTCAATCCATAGACAATCAATCAGGAATGGGAAAAGCGATTAAATTGAATTTATTTTTTATTTTCCTCCAAATTAGCCTTTTCTTCATCTGCATGAAATATGGAGTAGAAATGAAGATAGAATACATAAATATAATAGCTTGAAGGGAACTGAAATAGCGTAAGAGCTTTATGAAGTTTTCTATCAAAGATCAAAGTGAAGAAAGAGAGAGTACACAATTTATCTTGATTCTAAGGCACACTAGGAGATGAATAAGTAGGAAAAAATCATGTTCAATTTATATATATGCCAAACAAAATAATAATGAACAATGACCGTAATATTAATGAAATGAGTCAACTAGCCATCAGTTATGACCACTCAAGTAAGTTTGATTTACCGCTTTAGTCAATTAGTTGATCAAATACTTTGATTAATCAATCATTTCGATGCTCAAATTTGGTTGAATTCGACTACTAAAATTCACTAAAAAATGATTAATCACATGATCATATTTAACTAGACGTAAGGTTTTTTGTTAACAAAATTTGTGCATGATAATTATATTCTTATTTCAATTATAACAAACATTGTGAGTACAAATAAGTACTACATATTTCATGACAACGTCACTCCAAGTATTAAGCTTAAATGAGCATATATTTTAGAGAATGAAAGATAAAATAAATAGCAACCATATACTCAAGAAACGTGATTTAATAAGGATGAAAAGGTCAAAAGATACCTTGAAAGAAGAAGAAGAAAGAAAGAAAGAAAGAAAGAAAAGGACTTTTAGTAGGCATATGAAAAATTACTCATGGTGAATATGCATGTATTATAAAATATAGGCATGTTAGGATCTCTCTCTAACATTATCTCATTTCATGTCGAACACATTGAATGATCATCAGCGCTAATCTGATCGATCACCTTACTTCTTTCCAATCAATCAGTTGAAGATGTTATTTATGTATTAATATTGACAATCATGTGTAACGTGATTAGTAGTTGTTAATTATTGTATATCGGTTGATCGACTACCCTTAAAGTTTTGAACTTTTGAGTTATTAGGTAGTGACTGTGTAATCGATCTCTGAGCTATGGTTCATCAATCACTTGCCAACCTAATCGATCATTTTAACTTAGTCAATTGACTAACAAATGACCAAATTAATTATTCTGAATTTTCTAATATGTTGTCTTGCTTCAAAAGTATCTAAACGATAACACTCACTTAATTTTTAGCCATTTTCAATTTCTTATTAAACATATCTTATTTAATTTTATAGTGGTTGTATTTTTCTTAAGAACTTCCATCTTGTTAAACTCGATGTTTCACTTATAAATACACAAGGCTATTGGCTTGAGGGAGAAAAGGACGCATATACAACATACACAAGAGAAAATACTTCAATACTCTCTTACAACATTTAATCTGAGGGTGTCTCTCATGCTCTATACATCAAGCTTCCATTTTGAGAGCCATTTTGTTAGTCCTTTATTGTTTTGCCTAGAACAGACACTTATTCACTTTTTTGTTTTAATGATGACATACACTAATCGCAAGTCACTTACAGAGTATGTATCTTTGACTTATATGTATAGGTTATATCAAACATTCAAGAAAATATCAAAAGATCAAAGACATGATTAGTTATTTTAATGGCATGCCTGATTTTGGCAATCATGGTAGTTGTTATAATTCATCAAAAAGATCCTTACAAAAGGTGCCCTTCAAGGGAAAGAGACCAAAAATAAAAGGCCATACTTGAGAAAGAGATCTATACAAAAGAAGACCTCAACTTGCATCGAATGTGACCATCCCTCATGTTACTTCAATGCCAAAAATGAATGTCACCAGAAAAACCAACCAGTATTTACAAGACTCTATAGACAGTCTTCTTCAAGCTAGAGCCTTCGACAGATTTCTTCCTAACTTCAGGAGAGGATGAGAAGCTTCATTAGTTTACTATTTCTTATTGTAATTCTTTGTTGTATTTGTATTGCAAAGTTTATTTTACTATTTCTATTAATGTTGTAAGCTTGAGAGCACTAACAAATATTTCTTAATTAGGACCATCTCTAAACAACTTAGAGCCTTTGATCTGATCGATCACCTTGTATATTTTGTTTGATCAACATCTGATAGACCATCAACTGATTGACCAACTTGAAATATGATTATCCATTTCGTAATTGATTTTTCCAAAGGTTTGATCGACCACTAGTTGTACTTGATAGATCACTTCCTGATTGAAAGCCATGATCTATCATGATTTGAATTCATCTCAATATCTATATGATGACTACATTTTATTGGTCAACTGAATTTGAATTGATCGATCAACCTTGCTTGAATGATTAACATTTATGTGCCAATCGATCAACAACAATGAATCTTCATAGTTTGTTGCCAATTTTTGTTTCCAATTGGTCTGATCCTATGATGAATCAACGAGTCATCTACTTTATATGGACATATTAGCAAAATCCCCTTAATAATTAACTAAGTAAACCTTTTAAAATCAATTTATTAACATTAACTAATTGTGCTGAAATTAGGGTTAAAATATGTAATTAAATAATCTTATTTTTATTCTAAATTGAGCCTATTATTTTAAATACAAAAATCGATTTCGATTTATTCTTTGATCAATCAACTAACTTAGCATTAAGAATTAAAATCCGTAAAAATCAAAAAATCAGGAGAAAATACAAAAAATCTGACTTTTTAAACTTTATACATATTTTATCTTTATCATTTTTATATTATCTTTTTCTAACCTATAAAAAATCCTTAAAAATTAGATTAATTATATAATGTATATAAATTAAGCCTCCAACTAAGACCCCTTAAAAACACAAAAAATTGGCAGACAATTAAAATAAGTGTTTTTAAATACTTAAAATACTTCTGAAAAATAGTTCTTTGTACAGTTGACCTTTTTGCTTTTTGGTCCTTCATGAAACCTGTAGATCTCACCGAGACCAACAACTATCATGTTGACCATCTTTTTATCTGACCCCTCCTTCTATTTTTATTTTCCTTTTCTCTCTGTTAAATGTCCTGGCCAAACACCCTCCGCCATGTGGCACCCACCTATTGGCTCCGCTCCCGCCTTTTTAGAGGTCGACCTTGACCGGTCAGCGTCATTTGTCTCCTAACGACTCCACTTCTTGTCGTTGGATCAATTTCGATCCAATGACCATTCTTACTCCCTCTTAGCCCAGCCTCCCTCACGGACACCCGGCGTGCTTGGCACGTGCCTTCCACCAATCGATCCCATGTCATTCCCAGACATTGGATGCTGATGATCCAACGACACCTGCAACTTCACCCTATTCCTTCAACACCGCCCCTCTTCAAACCTATCTTGCTCCGATCGCCTTCACCTCTATCGCTTGCTCCTATAGTAAACAATCTCGCTCCGTCAATCTAATGAGCTTCTCCACCTCCAGCTCGATGTGGTCACTTCACCATCGCCAAAACCTAATCCATTTCCCCTCTTCCGTTACCGATACAGCTTGCATGTAACGTCCACCTCCATTCACAACAACCATCACTCCGATGACCTTCACCCCATCCATTCCTCTCCGCCTCCAATTGTTACCCATATCCCCTCTCTTATAAATCCAAAGCCTTGCCACCCTTTGGAGGTATCCTCCATTTACGGAGTTGGGTCGAGCTCCTCCCCTACAACATGTGACAGCTGAGGTATTAGCGAGTGAGTGACGACGCCTCTTGCACTCTAGGCGCGATCTCATACTCTGACAAGCCTTGTAACAACCCAACCCTTGGTGTTGCTCAAGCTCGGACACCTGTCGACCATTGGGTGATGATGGGGGCTCCTTTGTGAGCTCCTATTCCCAATCATTTGACCACCCCATCACAGGTATATTCTCTTCTTACCTCTCTTGCTCCTCCTCCTTCCTGCTTTGAATCGTTGTTGCACTTCTTCGCAACCGTCTCTGACCTCACAAAGGTCAGAGCTTTCACTCCTAATCCAGTCATCTTTCTTCGCGTGATCCACCTCACCATCGACATCCACTTCAATCCCATCACTTCTCCTTCCTCATCTTCCATATATCGCTCGCCTTTTCCTTCTTCGATTAACTCAACAAAGACACAACTCCTTAATTGCCTGCCCTCACTGATCTCCCAGGTCGCTTCCCCTTTTCCTTCCAGAACCACCTCCACCTACGGCCTCCCTAAGGTTGGAGCTCAACTCCAGATTTCTCGCCTCTGCACGGAGCCCCGCTCCAATTCCTTTCTTGCTTCCCGCTATCCATGCAAGTACCTGCCACCATCTCTCCCACAATCTCTAGCCGCTTCTCCTTCTACACCTGAACCCTCAACCTCGACCGTGAGTTACCTGAGGTCAAGATCCTTCTTCAAGGCCACCTTGCGTGACTGCTCTACCTAGACACACCACCTCACCCCTCACATGCTCCACTGCTCTCACCTCATCTGACCAACGCCTCTACCACCGCAGCCCATCGGCACTCGCGACCTCCATCCACTGTTGGATCAAGGGCCAATCCTTGATCCAACGGCCGGCCTACCAATACGTAGGTGCCTTGAGCCTCGGCCCATGCCTCGAGGCTCAGGTCGGCCCCAGCCTCGTTGACCTGCCACATAGGCTCTGCTTCGCACGTGCGTGGGAGGTTAAATAGGAGGACATACCTTGCTTCTCTCAAGAATCACAAAAGGACCCCCCACCATTCTAAAAGCTACATGCACAACACGTCCTCGCCTAGGCAAATTGCATAAAGCCTCATGATTTCCCATAATTACAGATAAGTCCTTCAGGGACCACATTGAAGGAAAAATATTTATTTTTATTGCATTTAAGTCACTAGGATTTCAAGTTAGCATAACTTTCTCATAAAAACTCTGTTTTTAGTGCATCATATGTCGATTTAAAGCTTATTCAATGCTCTATCATTTTACATAACTTATGAACATATCATAATTGGATTTGTGTTGAATATTACTTGAGAAGCAATTTGATTTAAATAGGTCAATTATTGACATATTTGTGCTATTTAAATGGAGGAAATTATTGATTTAATATTCTCATGATAATTGATCTTATTAATTGAGGAATTCAACCTTGCAGGGGTGTCATCAAGAAGGATTTAATTTAATTCTAGATATTTTATTTGATTAAACTCTATTTACTTCAGGAATAATTTAAAGATATTTTTGAGATCAAATATTCTTCAATAAAATCATTGTGTGATCTAATTAATTGTAGGATTATTCGGAGTTCTATTTACATTCTTGCTTGTAACTAGAATTTGATTGAATATATTTCCGGATTTAATATATTTTGATCTCGGATTAACTTTTTAGGATATTGATTGTTTTTATTAGATTAAAAATGTATAAACACATATTTAGATCTTCATCTCCGTTTATTCTTGCATGCATTTGCATCGTTGCATTTTCTTTTATTTTGATATTACTTCCTAACATAGAAAATTACAATTAATTAATTATTTAAATTAACTTAAAACCATGTAACTAAAGATTGTTGTTCCTTGTGTTCGACTTTGATAGACTATTCAAGTAAAAAATACTCCATATCATTCGAAGATTGTAGTTTTTGCTGAATTATTTTCCATCTCCTATACTACAATTTAACATTGCTAAAAGAGGTGTATTACGTTTCATCACCATACCACTATATGAAGCACCTCATACCCATTATTGAAAGGCATACCACAACTCACAACAACATATAAATCTTCTCTAGAGTTGTTCGACTCTCTCTCTCTCTCTCTCTTTATGTGTTCTTCAAGATGTTGAGCATTCTTTGAGATTTTTCAAGCTTTGAGAGCTGCTGATATTATTTAGATTCACAAAATCTCTCAAAGTCTACGTTCGATTTGCATCCAAGCTATCAAGCTCCTATATGACTAGTTAGAGATATCTTTCTGCAGGCAACAACACTACTAGTGATATTTTTCTATGTGATGTTATGTATTCACATGTACTACTTATGTCAAAGATAGTATTACTGCTTATGCTTATTATTGATATAATTATCTAGTAATATATTTTGTTCTTGAAATAACAAAAGGTATTATACTTCTTTTTGAGACAACCCTTTATGCGGGGAATCTTGGTGTTATATATAAGTGTGCAGGTTTCCTAGATAATCAGAGTCTGCTCATCCAAGAAGGTTAGAGGATAATTGGAGTAATCTCACCCTCTCAACATTGCCATGGTGTTTGATCCATTGGTGTTGACTATGTTGTATTGATCCAAGGTGGTAAAATGTATTGATTCTTGATCCAAAAGCTATTTAGATGATTGAGTTATTTATGCAAGTTAAATTCGAATAGTCAAGCTCTTGATCAACTCGACTGATCATAACTCATGAATTAGGAAGGCTTGGGGACATGGTTTCCACCGTTTTCAGTTTCTACATAAACAATTCTGTGCATTGTGGTTGAATATCTATTTTTTTGTCCATACTCTTTAAATTTCGTAATTTATTTTAAACTGCATAATGAGTAGATACTATTATTCACCTCATCCCCCATTAGTGTTGTGATTTCCAAAACTCTCACTTGGTATCAGATCTTGTGTTCAAGTGTAGATGAATTAGCTTGCCTCAACTCATATAGAAACATCAACGGCAAGCAACACCAATAACAATAACACGCTCAGGAGACAATCAACCATGGGACTTCCTTACTTTACTAACTATGATTGGTGGAAGTGAGAATAAAAATTTTCCTTGATTTTATAGACTTATATGTCTGGAACATTATAGAAACCAAGTATGTAGGACCAATTGCAACTATAGCTTTTTTTAGTGAGACAATCATAGAGACAACGATATTATCTGATGTCGTCAAGAAGAAAGTAACACACAACTCCATTTCCATGAATGTTATATACTATGTTTTTACAAATCCAGTCATATCTCAGCATGCAAGACAACATATGACATCTGGAACAAGCTCAGTGTCACCTATAAGGGCACAAGAAATGCTAAAGAGACTAGGATCAGTCTTCTATAGGAAGATGGACAATCCATCAAAGACATGTATATAAAATTACCCGGTATCATTAATTATCTTTTAAATATCAATGTAAAGATATAGGAACTTGTACAGACTAATCATATCCTCGGATCACTCGGAGCTGCCAACTATCATTAAGAAGCGAGCAACTCAAACACTCTCCCAGGGGGCAATCTTATCAATAAGATCCTCTCCTTCGATGTAGAAAAAGCAACAAGAGAAGGAAGTAGAGATAGATATAAAGAAAAAGAAAAGTCTAGGCCTGAAAGCAAAGAAGTCACCTCATATGGTGAAAGCTCAAAAGATAACAACGCTAAGATAACTAGCAATTCCAAGAACTTCGTGAGAAGAGATGGTCGAAAAAAGTAAACTAAGATAACGTGCTTCAACTGTGATAAGAAGGGTCACTTCAAGAAGGACCACTTCTTACATAAGAGAAGACACAAAAAGCATCACGAATCCTAGCACCATGAGATACATAAGAAGAAGGAAGGTGATAGCAAAAGAAAGGATAGTTTAATCTTCACAACAAGCACTTCAATAAGAAATCCTTGTGAGTCATATGTGATACCTTTGACTCAAGAAAAAGTGACTAGGACAATTCAGACAATAAATAAGTTCTCTAGTACATATGACCACAGATAATTAGGTAAACTCCGATGAACCCACCATTGATGAACTTATAGATGCTATAACTGATTGTATGACCTAATTTTTAAGCTAAAAAAGGAAATAAGTTGAAAAAACCACTGCACATCTTTCACAAAGCAGAACATGAATCTAAAGTATAATTTCTTAGAGAAAATATGCATGACCTTAATAATCATCCGTTATCTTATGATAAAAGCATGAAAAAAACTAGCTCACCCAAGAACAACATAAACAAAGTAGAAGATATTATCTCTGAACAAAAAACTAAAACTAGTACATATATATAATCTAGCTAAATTTACTAAAGGTAAAGAAAAATTGGATAAATTACTAGATGCTTCACATCAATCTAAAACTAAGTTTGGACCTGATTAAGAACTTGCAGTAAAACTAATACTGAAAGTTCAAACTTTGTTAAAGTTATACTTAGCCAAGATAAAAACAATGAAGTTAATGAACGAAAGATAAAGCTCAAGAATCATGCTAACCCTCCAAGGACCCAAAAGAAACGGGTCCCAAAACATTCAAGCAACTGTTATATAGAACCTTAGAACAAGGAGGAAAAACATCAAAATTGGAGGCATCATCAACATAGTGACATGACCAGGCATTCTCTTGCAAAATATCAAGTGAAACAAGTGAGAAAAATGGATCATGGATAGTAGAAGAACATGATCAATGACCAAGATATTTTTATCAATATAGACCCTAAGGAAGGTGGAACAATTAATTTTGACAACAATCACACATGTATGATCATTGGAGAAGGTATGATTGGAAAACCCCTCACATCTTTTGAGAAGGTTAGTCTTGTTAAAGGCATGCAACACAACTTGATTAGTTCCTCTAATCCATGATAAAGGTTTTTAAGTAGCTTTCTTCTAAAACCTATTCTGAAGTTTTAGGAGAGGATACACTTGAAGTTTTTTTAAGTATATATGCACAAAAGTATCTACACACTTATGTTTGATGATTACTCATCACTAGATTATCCTCCACTTTGGAGTAAAAGATTAGATAAAATTTATAGGAAACTAATCAACAATCTTAGCAAACTTAAATTTGTTAAAATACTTCCCAAGCTTTCCTACAAGAAGAAAGATGTACATTCAACATATGAACTAGGGAACTAAAACATAACCACCTTTAAGAGCAATAAATTCGTTATTACCACCAGACCTTCAAAGCTCTTTGCACCTAGACTTCTTTTGTATCTTTGATGAACGTATATAATTGAGGTGTCTAACGTATGGTAATGAATGTTAAGTTTGAGGAGGGATCCTATCGTCCGAACATGGAGGGTTTGCGGTGCCCGACAAGTCGGGTCCGACAATCGATGTATCGACCTCTCTCACGGTACTTAGATATCCTCAATCAATGCGCATCAACAATTAATCCACACTAATGCTCAATCAATGAATAGCGGTGAGCTAAAATTCATTATACCCTATGTAATGATATGTATAGTATGCACGCATAGGGGTCAAACCACAAGGAGCAACCTGAATAGACCACAAAAATTGACTAATAAAGACAATAAATGTTTTTTTTGTGTTTTATAAGTATTTTTATTTTTTTGTATGTGTTTCTAATGTTTATTTATTATTTTTTGATTTTATTGTTTGTTTTGTTTTAAATTTTATAATTTTTATTTCTTATTTAAATTTTTTAAGATTTTTTAATTTTCTTTTAATGTAATAAATATATATGATATAAATAATATGTATTATATAATAGATATATAAGATATAAATATATACAAAATATAGAAAAATCAGAAAAATACCATAAGTACAATCCTTTTTATTTTTTAAGGGGTTTCAAAATATACAGGGTATTTTTAAAAATAATTATTATATTAATAATAATATAAGTAAATGTAGCTATATATAGAATATAGACTAGTATATATATAAATAGGAAAGAATGGGGCTTCCCCCACACCATTTTTTGATGTTTTTTTAATTTTTTCAAAAATGAAGTCATGCATATTCATCACTATCCCTCTAATATGTCATTTTAATTTCGTCAAAAACATAGACTCATATGCCTTCCATCTATAACATGTAATTTTAATGGTCTTAGAATTGTTGTAATCGACATGTTTTATATGAAGGGCATGTGTGTCTCAGTTTCTGACGAAATTGGAATGACATATTAGAGAGATGCAGTGATGAAAATACATGGCTTTATTTTTGAAAAAATAAATTGTCAGAAAATGGAGAGGGGGCACATGTTGGCTGCCCCTAGGGGGCATCCTCATTGAACCCATATAAAAATAGATATAAATACTTCAAATTCCCAAAATAAAATATTTTTATCCTTTTCTAATTTTATTTGATTTCGATATTTTTCTTTTATTTTTTTCCGTGATAATAATATAAAGCTCAATTGTTTTGGAATTTAAAAAAGCTAAATAGCTCAAAACTTTTCAAAACAATTCTTAATATATAATATACATTATAAATAATATAAATATATAAAAATAGTAATTTTGGATTTTCAATTATTTTTTTATATTTTTAAAAAATATTTAGGGGGGTTTAATTTTTAGTGTTTTTTTATTTTTTAGTGATTTTTGGTTCATAGTTCAAAAATACAATACTCAAGCTAATGAAATTTTTTGGGGAATTTTCACAACATTTTTCTATTTTTGTATTTTTTAATGAAAATAGGGAATGAATAAATGCAATATTTTAAATTTTTAATATAGAAAAATATTTTAAATGGACCTGTAAAAATATTTATGATTTAATATGATGTCAGACACTTAAAATAAATTTTCTACAATTTTTTGATGCAAAATGTTATTTTTAAGGGATTTTTACCCGGCAGACCCTATAATCTTTGTCAATTACCTCTACGACCTTTGAAACATCGATATTCCTCCGTCGACCCCGTAAACTTACTCCGTCTTACCCTATAGACCTTGCCGTTAATTTGAGACTTTTTGAATTAACTAGCTTGGGTTTAAGTTGAGTTAATCTAACTCTAACAAATCCAATGGTAGGTTTTCTTCCACTCTCTCTCCTTTCTTCTTCTCTCCCCCTTCCTCTTCCACTCTCTCCTTCCTTCTTCACGAGGATGATGGGGACAAGGAGCTTTAGGTCCCTCTCCTCCCCCACGATCCGTATCAGCTGGTCCACGATGGCCTTCACCACAGGCGCAGTCAGCTTGAATGCGCCACGCGAGTTGGGTTCCCTTATGCACCTCCGCTACCTAGATATCTCCTCCGCTGGGCTCGATGGCGTTCTGCCGGAGGAGCTGGGGGTCTAGGAATCTTGAATCGCTATTCCTCTTCCAGAACGAGGTGCATGGGACGATTCCCGGGAGTTTCGGGAAGTTGGTATCCCTCAAAGAGGTTGACCTCTCCAACAATGGCCTCTCCGGATCGATCCCGGTCGAATTCTAGATGCTGCAGAACCTCACATTGCTCGCACTCATGAATGATTACCTCTTCGGGGAGGTGCCTGTTGGTCTTGGAGAGCTCCCCAACCTCGAGGTGCTGCTCCTGTGGAACAACTCGCTCACGGGTCCCTCCCGCCGCGACTCGGTTGGAATGGGCGGCTGAGGAAGCTCGACGTCTCGTCGAACTTGTTCACCGGAGAAATCCCGACGCATTTATGCACCGGCAATCGACTCGTTCGGCTCATCCTGTTCGTGAACGAGTTAGAGGGAGAGCTCCTGGAGAGCCTCGCCGCGTGCACGATGCTGTGGCGATTGCGCACGGAGAGGAACCGCTTGGGGGGTCGGATCCCGCCGGGATTGGGGCTGCTGCCGAACCTCACGTATATGGACATAAGCAGCAACGGCTTCTCCGGCGAAATTCCAATGGACCTCGGCAATTCGACGAGTCTCCGGCTGCTGAACCTCTCGAACAACCCACTGTAGAGCCTTCTGCCGGAGACCATATGGATGGGTACTAATCTTCAGGTGTTCTCTGCCGGCAATTGCGGTCTGCGCGGCGAGATACCAGCATTCGCTTTGGGGTGCCGGAGCCTCTACAAGGTGGAATTGGGCGGCAATCACCTCACCGGAATCATTCCGTGGGATCTTGCAGCGCATCCGGTGATCACGGACGTTGACTTTTCCTTGAACGAGCTCATCGGCTCAATCCCTGCAAGTTTTGGCAATTGCACAACCCTCGAAAGCTTCAACCTCTCTTTCAACCTCCTCGTCGGCGCGATTCCGACCAACCTCTACGCTGCCTCGGCCTCCTCGTTTGCCGGAAATGACGGCCTCTGCGAACCACCAACCGAGAACAACCCATACCCAATTGACGAGAATCCATCACCGCCACCTCCTTCCACCACCAACCCACCACCAAGAACCACCCCCACCGTTGTCTGGGTCGTCGCGGCGGCGTTCGGGTTCGGCATATCAGTCCTCGTAGCATCGACCTGATTCTTCCAAGCACGGATCCAAGGAGGGATGGGGGAATGGCATCAAATGTAAATTTGATAAACAAAATGGGTATAATGTAAAAGGACATAACGGAATTCGGTTAGTTTTAACGGGTAAATGGATGTGGGTTAACCACAAGGTCTGTAGGGTAATGGTTAGCAAGTTTACGAGGTCGAGGGAGGAATATCGATGTTTCAAAGGTCGTAGAGGTAATTGACAAAGATTATAGGGTCTGTCGGGTAAAAATCCCTATTTTTAACGTAATAAATACAAGAATATATATATATATATACTAGTAGGGACCTAAACACAATTATTATTAACTAAAAATGCACTACATAATACAAAATGGAAGTATAGGGGCCTCTGCCTAAAACTCCCTAAATGCTTAATTCACAGTGCTAGCATGGGTATAAATGTGAATTTCAAAAAGCTACAGGGCATACATCCAATTTATCCCCAAAGTTTTACACAATTCAAAAACAACTGGAGTAAATAGTAACAAAATATGCATGGGTACCATTTCAAAATGCTCGTCGCCTCATACGCATGCACATGTGAGGTGACGTGATGAGGGACCTAGATGTAAATAAAACAAGCACATGGGTCTACTTGTAAATATTACAAAAGTTTTATAAACTAGAAATAAAAGTTTCTAAACTGAAAGTAAAAGATAAAAAGGTGGGTTATATTGCAAAATTGCCCCCACCAAGGCGTGAGCAGATGGCTGGATGATCTTTACTTGGACATGTATCGGTCTACGAACAGTGGATGACGGTTCAAGTGTGGATGGTCGGGATTAGATTCTAGAAGCTAGTCGAATGGATGATGGCTCTCAAATTAGACGACCCATTCTGGATCTAGAGCTCTCCTTTGTTCAGACGACTGCGAAACCCCATGGAAGAAAAGGGAAGAACACAACTCCGTACGAGCTTCGATCGGGTATGGCTCCTTCCTCTGGCGGTGTTGGGCACTGCAAAAAGGTGTCGAAGCTTCCTGGAAGCATTCCAGAGCCGTCAAAAGGTTTAGGTGATGTCTTGAGCTCTACGATGGAGTTCAGAAGGTCGGGGAAGGTGTAGTGCAGCAGGGACCTTCGACTTCGACAAAATTGATCTAGATGGGGCCTTTAGAGCCTGAAACCTATAGGGTTTGTAGTTCCCCAAAAAATAGAGAGTCCGGGGCTCAGATCCATGTGGGAATGAATGAAGATGAACCGTGTTGGAGGTCCTCCGATGAGCGGCAGAGTTGGAGACCCAATCTCCTAATCTAGAGAGGATCATGATGAATGAAGGTACGTGGGAATAGCTGAAGCAGATAGGAATCAAAGTCCTTAGCTATGATTCGTAGCATAGCTCCATTGATCGAGGAGTCAATGCCGCATGAAAGAGCAGGGATCGAGGAGCATGTTTGCTGAAGGAATCGGGCCAAATGATGCAAGGTGAATTGAGGAAAATTCGAGGAAGTAGGCGATGCAACGAGGTCTGACATACCTAGGGCGCAACGGGTTAGTGGACTGGAGGATCAACCAATGCTGCATCCCTATTGATCTACATCCCCGCTACAAGACAAGTCGAAAAATTAAAAGGTAAAATAAATAAAAAGTAAATAGAAAATGAGTTTTTATTTTTTAATAAATTGTAAAAATTATCTATTATTTTATATTATATTTTCATATAATTTTTATTTATTTTAAAAGTTGATTTATTACGAGTTACTTTTAAAGATACACATTTGGGTACATTTACTTATATAAAGTATATTTTCTTTTTATTTATATATTTGATTTTATTATTTTATATACATAATTTATATATTTATTATTAAATAAATAAACGTAAATATATTTTTCTCGTATTTTTTGAAGTAGTATGTACACTTAAATAAATATGTATGTATATTACATAGGTACGCATGAAATATACATATATATATATTAGTGTACTTATTTATTTTATTGAAATTTTAATTATTTTACTTCAATTTAATTATGTACATGTATTATAGAAAATATTTACAAAATTATAAAAATATAGAAATATGGAAAATACATAGTAAATAAAATGCTTATTTTATTCAGGTAAATTGCACATTAAGGACCCAAAATTTAACTTTTCATCTTAACTCCAGATTGATTGAACATGCCTTCATTAAATATATAATTTAATTTTAGAAACAATAAAGGTGAGTATGACAAATTTTGAGTTCATACGGAGAAGATACATGATTGGGAAGTTTTTAATTTAGCATTTTGTTCGGAGTGTCTAGGAAACACTATGTATTATTTTGGGATGAAATAAGTTTTGTATTTTCTATGTATTTTTATCTACAACTTTTATTATAAATTTTATTGATTTGAGGTATAAATAATAAAGAATAAAATGGGTACCAAATTGAATTGCTGGAGAGTAAAAATTAAGGTATTATTGGTTATTTTGGCCCTTATCTCAACCTACTTTATTCCTTATCGACCTAGTCATCATGATGCCTAGGCCACGAGGTTTAGGGTCATTCAATACCTATGGATTTCATTTCTTTTTCTTTTTTCTTTATTTTTTTCTTTTGATTTTAAATAGAGTATTTTATACAATATTTACAATGTATAGATGCTATTTTATGCAAAATAATGCAATATACATGAATTTAGCTAGGGTGTAAAGGACAAAAATGAAAGAATAAAGGTGGTGAAATGGATATTTACCATATGGTTTTAGAGGGCTTACGGCGTCCGACAAATTGGATCTGGCAATCGTTGTATCGACCGCTCTCACAACACTCAACACCCGAGCAAAGCGTGCCAATCAACAATCAACCCACAAAATTAAGTGAATAATGAATCTAAGTGAGAAGAGATTCATTATACCCCCAAAACAAGTGTGTATAGCAAGCGTAGGGGTCGAACCATAGAATGCAACGGGGATATGTACAAAAATCGACAATGAAAAAGATAATAAACAAATATTTTTGTGTATTTTTATAAAGTTTTTCTAATTTTTGTGTGCTTTTAATGTTTTCTACTTTTTTATTTGTTTTTATATTTTATAATTTTTATTTTCTTTTCAGATTTTTCTAATTTTTAATTTCCTTTTCTTTTTGAAAAATATAATATATATAATAATATTTGTACTAGAATACAATATATGATATATATAATAAATATAGAGGAAATCAAACAACATGAAAGTACTTATTGAACCACCCGGTCGACTAGGTTAAGTAGTCAAATTAAGGTATCATTGTTCCCTTAGTCAACTGAGAAATTCAATCTAGAAAAAATTGTAGAATCAAGCACAAAATGATATGCAATAAAATCTAAGGTGGTCTAGCTATGGTTTTAACATGGTATAACTCCCAAGGTCGAACACAAGGAGCACATGAAAAACTTGGTAGTGAAAAATTCAAAAATGATTTATATATATATATTTCCTTTTATATTTTTGTGTTTTGTTTTTGTGGGTTTCTTATTCTTTAGTTTTTTTAGAAATTTATAACTTTTTTATGTTTTCAAAATTTCATTTTTTTAATTTTGCAAATATATATTTTTTATTTTCAAAAATATGAAATTCAAAAATCAAATTTATATACAAAAATACAAAAAGTACGACTTTTTTGGATTACTCTAATATATCAAAAATGCTCAAAAGTTTTTGAAGAAAATATTTTTTGGTTTTAAAACTTTTTTACCATTTTTGATGATTTTTCAGAGTTTTTTTTCAAAATTTTAATGATTTTATAAAAATCAAAAGTGCGAATTATACTAGACAAGAGTATTTAACAATTTAAAAATAGAATATAAATGTAAAAATTATGAAATTTATTTTTCTTGGAAACTAGAAGAAAATATCTACAAAGAGAGACCAAAAATACATTTATTAGATTTCTATATAATTTTCTACAATTTTTTAAAATTTTTAGTATTTTGTAATTTTAGGAGTTTTAAAATTGGCTGAAATTAATAGATAGAGAGATAATTCTACTTTAAATTTATTGGAATTTTTCAAATAATATTTGATTTTTAATGATTTATAAAATGTCAAACACGGAAAAATGCAATGTTTTTAATTTTTTAATAACTTCATATGACAATAAAATCCAATGAGAAAATTAGACAATGATTAAGAACACATCAGTAATATAACGGAATTGTTCTAGAATTATTTGACCATGAAAAAATTTAATTAACAAGAAAAAGCATGCAATTAAAAGTCTGGAAATACATGCCTAGAATATACCTTTTTTATTGTTTTATCATCAAAATTAACAAGAATAACTTGCGGGTAGGAATCGCAAATTACTTGCACGTGAGTTGAATTCTGAAAGTGACTGATTTTGCATTTTCAGAACTTCCAGAGGACGGATTGCAATTTCCCCATAAAAAATTATCTTAGGGTTAATCTAGGCTTCATTTGTTTCAGGCCAAAATCAAAGGGGTTGCCACTCCTTATGTTCCTTCTTCTCCAAGCAGGCAGTGGCGGAGGGAAGACGGTGAAGCGTGACGTCGAGAGGCTCGAGGGTGGTGCTCCAGGAGGTCAGGCTACTGCGGGATGGTAAATCTAGTTGGCTGCGGCGATCGAGGATGCAGACCGACAAATCTCCTTCAAGCGGAGGCATGGAAGAAAGCAGTCAATGGAGGAGATGGATTCGGCGATAGCGTTGGATGGAGGCGTGTGCGAATGTCGATCGAAAATGATGCCTGAGGAGGCTCACGTCGTCTTATCCAGTAGGCAGGAGAGGCGACCCTCGCAGGAGGTTGAATGGCTCCTGATGGGCGGTACGCTAGAGGTCGGCTGTTGGGGAGGAGATGGGTGGCGAGTGTTGGGTGACGACGATGGGAGTGTTGTCGCCCCCACTTTTTATTCTTTATTTTTTTATATTATTTTTTAAGGAACTAGTGAATAAATATTTTTTTAAACAGTAGCAATTTTTTTATTTTTTATAAACAGTAGCGAGAAAGAAGAAAAAAATTTTACATGCAAAATAAACGTTAGAAATAAAAAATATATATTTTCTTGTATTTTTATTGTAAACCTGCATAAAAAATATGTAAAAAATATGTTTTTTTATTTATTCCTGCAATAAAATGTTAGAGATAAAATAATGAAATATTATTTATTTATTATTTTATGAGATTGTAGGATCATGAGAAAAAAAATGAAATATTCTTATTTTTATTTTTTAAAAAATCTACAATGAAATAATTTGAAAAAGTGACTCGACCACACGACTCGCTCCGCAAAATTCACAGAGGAATTAGTGGGCGAGGTTCCAACGGAGGTGAGGGATCAGAATAAGGTCTCCGATCACCGTGCGTGGTCGGAGGTGAGAGATCATGTAACAGCAAGGTTCGAGAGATGAGTGAATAATTGAAAATCAGATTGGGATCGATGATGATGATGAATGATTAAAACTATGGATCTAGATCTACAATGAGATTGAAAATAAAAACTACGCTACGATTATTCTAGATGAAATTTGCAGAAAAATTGGATCTAACATGAGGGAAGCGGGCACTGTGATGGCCTCTACAACAACCGATCCACTTCCACTGGAGAACTCAGGGGTTGGGCTCCTCTATCTACTAACGAAATTATCGGGATTGAGGCTCCTTCTCCACCAAAGATTGATCAAAAGAAAATGAAGGAGATGAGTTCAATAAAAAGGAGAAGAAATAAAAAAGAAAATATGTAAAAAAAGAAAGTGTTTAGTGGTTGTTTAAATAAATAAAATTAATTAATTAAAAACAAAATTCATAATTATATAAAGTAAATAAAATAATTAATTGGTAACAATTAATTAGCCACCTTAATGGTGGTTATTTAAGGTATACAATCAAATCTTATATGCATCGTAGGTTTTCAAATCAAATAAATAATAAATCAAAATTTTGTAATTATATTAATTTAACTAATTAATGTTAGATATTGATTTTTTGTGGTTTTTATATAAGGAGGTTAATTTTATACAATCATATATATACATAATATACATGATACAAATGAACAAAATAAGGAAATAATTTTATATACAAAATTTTTAAAAATTATTTACTTTAAAATATTATGAAAAATATTAACAATTATAAAACATATAATATGTACAAAAATAAATAATAACAAATAAATGGTCAAATTGTGATAATCACCCTAGAAAACTGAATTTTCAACCGTAACTCCCAAAATTATGAAATCACAACCATTTTAAAGATAATTTCATTTAGAGTACAATGGAAGTGAGTTTGATCCAACTAGTTGTTACATACCCGTGTGCCACCCCAAGCCAAAAGATTCTGCCTCCTCATTACCTCCTTTATGAAGAGCTGCTTGTAGAGTGCTTGTCCAAGATAAGACATGGTCTAGAAGAATCATGCGTGTGTTGTTAAATATTCTACTTAGACTACTCAATATGACATGTGAACATAGTCTTATGGACTCAAAGAATTAAGTCACTAGGACCTGAAAAATCTTAATTCCATTTCTTATAAAGTTCCTCTGAAATTAAGTGGATTAAGGTCGAACTAAGCTCCATTCTTTAATTTTATTCCATACTTAGTTTAAATGTTAACATTATCTTGAAAAATGTACCTGCAAATGCAAAAAAGTACAATGCAAAGAAAAGAAAGCAAAATTCCTTTTGTGAAATAATTTTCTAATTTAGAACTTTTTATGGACTTTTGAAAGAAAAAATGATGCACATGTAAAAAGATTTGTTTAATTATCCAAAATTTTTATAGACTTTTGGTTTTTTTACTTTTTAGGGATTTTTTTAATAAGGGTTAGGGTTAGTAGATAAGATACACATATTTAGATGGGAGTGAGTCAATTATTTACAAGAATTAGGTGAAAGGATTTACAACTTGAGTGTTAGTAATTTATACATGTATATATATACATTTGGTAAAGAAATTTATAGATGATGCATATATCATCAAACTTATTCAAAAATAATTTTACAAATACTTTTGAAAACTATAGTTCAAAACATTTTTTTCAAATAATTTTACAAACATTTACAAATATTTGAAAACTATTTTGCAAATATTTTTCAAACAGTGCATATAGATTTTTTTCAAAATAATTTTTCTTCCATTTTCAAAATATTTACAAATAGTTTTACATAATAAATTTATTTCACACAAAGAAAAGATATTTTTTACAAGCCAAAATATTTTACAAATGTTGAAAACATTTCTAAAAATATTTTTCAAATATTTTTAGTAGATTCTTCAAATATATTTTCAAACTTCTTTCAAAATATTTTTCAAACATTTTAACCGAACTTATTAATCAGTATATACAGAAAATTTTCGAGGAAATATTTGCATCTTTTTATTAGTTGATTTTAGTTCATTTTACTTGTATTTATACATTATTTTATCCATACTAAAAAATATGAAAGTACGAGTTATGGCTAAAGTATATACACAATATATACGACACCCCCTATACTTAGCTCGAACTATGTCCTCATAGTGATCAAAGAGCGGCAAAGGAGGACATAAGTTATGCTAAGTACAGAAAAGTAAAAAGAACACTATGCAACAATGAATCAAAGAAAAGATGAAAAGAATAAAAGTCGGTGATCTCCCCTATACTTAGGATGAAATAATCCTACGTATAAAAGACTGTACAAATGGGGAGAACCGAGGATGAGAATTTACACAAAAATCAACGACTTGACTTGCCCCCATACTTAGGGTAAAAGATCCCTAAGTATAAAAAGGAATATAAAAAGGCGAGGGATAAGAAGGAGAATATACAGAGATTGCCTCCCCTATAATTTGGGTCGGAGATCCCAAATATAGACAACAAATAAGAGGTAATAGACACAAGGAACATGAACAATTCAAGTCTAGAACCCCTTATACTTAGAATAGAGTACATCCTAAGTATAGAAAAAAATCCTAAGTAAGACCTGAGGTGCTAGAAAAATAGGAAGAAAAGAAAGAATAAATTAAGACAAAACCCGTATATGCAAGGGGAACAATGTCAAGGTGCCTCTCACCAAGCGCTAGAGTTTATGACCCTAGTTGGGCTCAAAGGTAAGGATAACATTGTATCAAGGTTCAGGACGACATCTGTAATACGTATGTCTTACTGCCATTGTCATATTGGTGGGATAACAACAACAAACTTAGGATGGTCAAAAGAGACACCTGAATATGCACTCAAGTGGGTGTCAGCTACCGAGAAAAGAGAAGACGATGTATGCTCTGGTAGCATAAAAGATCATCGGCTCAAGGTCTAAATGGAGTGAATGGATGGAGATGAAGAAATTGAACATCAATAAGGAAGGATGTGTCAGGGAATCATCCACCTTAATCACCATCTCAAACAGATAAGGAAGATCAAGATTGGGAGACTCTCTAGGAAAATCAATATCTGATGTATATATGGTAGAGAAATAAAAATCAACATCGAATAACTTGAATATCAGGTCATCCTCGTGAGGGTCGTCGAGGAGAGAAAAATCAAACTCATAGAAATCAGAAGTAACCGACGACTCGATCTCGTGATCCGACAGATCGGAATCACGTCCAAGCAACGAAACTGAGTACAAGGGACATAATGCATCCTCCTACAGATAACCCTTGGGGATTGATGCAGGCTCGTCGATACAAAAAGAGGAACCAGAATAGAACTGGGGATCTACGTTGCTGTCAAACATAAACCCACTGCACCAAAGTAAGTCACCTGCTATAAACGCCATCTGAAATCCTGTAGGCTTGACATGCTGCTAGTCAACAATGCAGAAGCAGTAGACGTCTCAAGATCTAATCCTCTAAGTGCGACAATGCTGTCAATCGTCAAGTCCTCCAAGTATGTATTGACATCATGAAGTGGGAGGACACATACTTAAAGACGGGACTATCTAGGTCTGTCAAATCAAAATGGTGTCCCTCATAAAGCTCTTTATGTTGAGATGGATCAAAATGTGTATCTGAATCTGAGAGGATCTTCTGAAGAATGGACACTGAAATAGTTGGACATGGACACTGAAATGGATAAAAGGACGACTGAAACAATGTGGTCTCCTCCTCCATTTCTTGGGATACTAGCAGATTTAGAATACAAGAATCTTCGACGTGAAAGTGTGGGACAAGCTCAAACTCTGGTTGTAAAACCAACGGGAACTCGACCAATGTATGGCTCTGGAAACTCATAGTGGTGGTCAACACATCTGTCATCTGAAATGTAATAGTATCCATGCCCTTTGAGTGGTGTGTGCTGTCTGAATCGGCATAAAGTGCCACACACTCAACTGGTGTCGTATTTCCATCATATGTTGTCCCAAATAAAGGTTGTGAAGTTTACTAATTAGCCGAAATATCTCCCAATATGGTAAAAAGTATATCCATGTCGTGACTATGGTGAAAACCACCACACGAGGTCACTACCAGTCCTATCTGATCTGCGGTCATCCCCCTTCTGGCGATCTGTACAAGGTCAGTCATCAAGATTCCAAGGTCTGGAAATTTCCTCAATAGGTCAACAAACCTAAGCCAAGAATCTCTCAATGGCTCCTGGGGGTCTACTAAAAAATATTGAATGTAAGACCGCATCAAATCTTCTCTACGCTGGGGATAAAATCTCTATAAAAAATGTGAATGTAAATCTCCCCACGTAGCAAACTTCCTTCCCAACCGTCAGTGGCAACTCATGGCTCTGCTCTGAAGCATAATTGGGAAGGTCATCAACATCAGCTTCTCAGAAGTGATATCTAAGTAGGCACGAGTCATACAAAATTCCTCAAACTCAGAATTGTGAAGGTACGGCTCCTCGTACACTTCTCCTAGAAACTTCAGCAACGATTGTATGCAATCCGAATCTAGGATAAATGGACTCACGTAGAAACTGACTAAGCTCCTAACAAAGGTGTCTCATCTCCCAATGAATGTTCAATTATCCTAAAATTGAAAGCATTTAGAACTTGCAACTGCTCTCTCTCATTATCCCTTGAAGGCACTATCATCTCAGCAAGGTGATTGCCCAGGTATTGTGTCTAGTCAATCTGAACTCTTCGGATGTTTCTCTTAGCACAGCATGCCCAGTATAAGAAGGTGGGGAGGGAGAAGATGGGATGTCGATCGGAGTTCCAACTTCCCAAGAGAGTGTGCAAGAATGATGGGAATGAAATGAAGAAGCTGCAAGATCTGATTGGAATAAAGGGCAACCCATCATCATGAGATAGAAAAGGAGAAGGATAATGAAGGGAGGGAGGGAGGGAAAATAAAATAGAGAGAAAAAGATTCAAAGAAGAAGTCTATACCAAATATTCCACCAAAAAATTGAAGATTCAGAAAAGCCTTCTTCTTGGTGAAGACTCGGTTACACTGACCGAGCTTCACAAGAGAATGAAGACTACACTAGTACATTCCCTTTTCTTTTCTCCTTCTTCTATATTCTTACCCCATTTGGTTGTAAAGATCGCTGAAATCTAAACTTAGAAGGAAATATCTGCCTCTACGAGGACGAGTTACCAGGAGAACATACTCTTTTTTGGTTCAATGGTTTGTCTGGGAAGAGATGAACAATTCACAAACTTGGTTCTATAACTTCAAGGTAGCAAGAGTATGTGACTTATTAAAACGTTAAACATATTTTAATACATTTAAAAAAATAAAAGGATTGTACTTTTTTGCATTTCTTGATTTTGTTATATATTTTTTCTATATTTATATCGTATATAGTATTGATATTATACATATTATTATATATATACTTATTATATCTTAGAAAAGGAACTAAAATCAGATAAAAATAAAAACAGAAGAAAATTTAAAAAATTTAAAATACAAAAATTTAAACAACAAAAATACAAATATATATAATTAAAACCCCATAAAAATTAGACAAACCCTATAAAAACACAAAAAAACATTTGTTGATGGTTTGTTGGATTGTCAATATTTTGTATCTATCCTCGACACTTTATGCAATTTGACCCATACACTTGCGTACTATACACATTTATTTGTAAGGTATAATAAATTTCATCTCACTTAGATTCATTGCTTATTTACTCCGCGGATTGATTGTAGATTGATTTTGTGTAGGATAGATTATGTGTGAATTATTCATCATCATTTTTGCTTCATTTTCCTTTTATTTAAATAATTGTTTATCTGCACTAATATGACTCTTTTGTTGACTTTGTTGTGAGGGACTGCGGAGCTAGGGCAATCTTCCTAGGAGGGTTGCGAAGTAACTGAATACCCATGGAGAGAGTTGTGTGCGCTTACAAGATAAGCTTCACAGCAATAATTATACAATATTTTATACAATAGTTTGTACAATTTACAAAGTATTTATTTTGGAAAATTGATCATATATACATGAATTTAGGTAGATATTTAAGGCAAAAATGAAAGAATAAAGGTGATGGAGTGAGAATTCATCACACCCCCTATACTTGCCTTTGTTAGTCCCTAGCAAACATTGATCCCTATAAGTAAAGGAAAGAAAATAAAGAAAAGAAAAAGAAAGAACTTGAAAAAATTTTAGACTTTTAAACTTATTTTAATAAAGACAAAGTTTTGAGCTTAGAGAAGTCCTTTGGATTATTTTGTTTTTTGGAAACAGAGGGATTTCTATTTATAAATATATCTATAAATACTTAAAAATAGCAAAAATGTTTTTTTCTTCTATTTTTTCTCTATTTTTGGAAAATTTGGATATTTGTTGAGAATTTTTATGCTTTTTTAATAAGAAAACATTCAAATAAACAAAACAGAAAAGTAGGGAGTAGAAATGGGCTAAATAAATCTCTATTAAATTAAATGGATCCCAATTTCAATTTTCCTGAATTCTAAATGTGCTAAAGAAAATTAAGAAATTTAAACAAATTTTTGTTGTTTTCAAACTCTTTTATAGAATTTTTATAAGTTTTTTTGTGTTTTTTTTCAATTTTTAGGAGTTTTTATAATATTTTGTAAAAATAAAAAGGTCATAAAATAAAATATGCATAAATAAACATACATGAACTTTTTGGAATTTTTCAAAATATTTTTATAATTTTTATGGTGAGAAAATGCAATGTCTTCTTTATTTTTATAGATAAGGAAAAAAAATAATTGCCTCAAGATAATCCCAAACTAAAAGAATAAAGGAAAGAAAAGAAAAAGAATGACGTGTCAAATACACCGAGTGACCCTAGTCCCTGAGACTTAGTCATCATGATGACTTGGTTGATAAGGAATAAAGTAGGGGGAGATAGGGTAGAGAAACTGTACAAAATACACATAAAACCACACACAAAACACTAATGATTTTTCCCAATAATTGTTTTTTGGGACCCATTTTATTTTATTATTTTCACACCAAAAATAATAAAACCCTTAACATGAATATCGTACATAAAAATACAAATAAAAATACAAAATGGATTGCATTGCAAAATAATGCACACTGTGCCCGAGACACACAAAATAAAAATCTACAAAGAAAATTTTGCATACATGTTTCTTTTCCATACTATATCAAAATCGACCAAAATCACCTTTAATTGTATGTAACTTTTAATAATCTATTAAATGAAGGTTGTTTAATCCAATTTAGTGTTAAGATGCGAAAGTTAGGTTTTGACCCCATTGTGTAGTATACATGTATATTATATTTAATATATTAATTCTTTACAATTGTCAACTTCTTTTATTTTTATAAAATTATGAATATTATGTGAAACATAAGCCCATAATTAAAATAAAATAAAAATATAAATAAATCAATTACTCATATATAAATGAAATATACCTACATATACCTATAAAGAATATATACAAAATTAATGAAGCTTACAAAGAAACTCATAAAAATACAATAAAAATACCTAAAAAAGTAATGTAATAAATTAAAAATATATAAAATAGTTGTATATATTAATAAAATATGCAAAACAAATTAAAAATAAATACACCTTATATAGGTATATTTACCTATAAGCATACACGTAAAAATTAACTTATATTAAATCACCTCGAATAAATAAATAAAATATAAATTAAATACTCCATATAATTAGAAATATTTTTATTTAATAACAAAAACTTAATTAATTCATTCTATATATTTAAATGAATTTACAAGCCATTTTCATTTCTCTCTTTCCTATTTGGTCCACTTGGACAAACTAGGACTCTTCTTTGTTGACTTGAGTCCTGCACAACCTCCAAGGGCTACCCTGTCAGAACTCACGGGTGCCCATTTCCCGTGATTTATCATGCTTTCTCCACACCTCTCCTTGCCTCGAGCTCCTCACTCTTGTGCATCCCCATGCCCATCTTCCTCGATGACCCATCCTTCTTCACCATATCCATCACACACAATACATCCTCAAAACTCGATGCCTACCTTCTTTAGAACCTTCACCCTCCGCACCTTTTTGCGATTTGATCTCTCCCAAGCTTATCTTTACCCCTCAAAACTCATCGAAGGATCTCCCCTTTGATGATAACAATCGGAAATAGGGTCCTACAACAAGGAGGAGCGGCGAAAGAGCTAGATCTATCCACCGTCGAAGCCACCTCCAGCAGGTCAAGCTTCCTCGATCTTCAGGCCAAGTCAAGGCCATTTCCTCTACTTTCTAGGTAACTTTAGGTTCTAAGTTTCTTTTCACAATTTAATTTTGCATTCCATCGACTAGTTATGTTTAATTTTGGAATCCCTAGTTAGACCTAGAGCTTAAGCTCTAAGACAAATCACATCGTTTCTGATCGTAATCCCGCTCGATTTCACGCCATTCCATACCCCTTCATGTGCTCAATCTTTTCCTCCATATGGCCAACCCAGATCCATTGCAGATCTAGGAGTCAAGATCCATCTGTCGCCCCCTTGTTGGATCTTCGTCTCCATTTCTGTCCTACTTGCATTCCAGCTTCAAGGAGTAGCTGAGGGAGTAGCCCTCGAACTTCCTAAAATTTTGGTGCAGGTTCGGGTTTTGCGGACCCTTCTAGGGCAAAGGAACATCTGATACAAAGCTCTAGGCCACTTGGATCTATTCGAAGCTTCAGATCGTTGTACGAGCTACCTTTGTTCCATTGGAGGAGCCCGGCACATGCGAAAGATCCCTAGGAATCTACAACCGCCGTCGGATAGTGAAGATGCTCGCCAGGAATCAGAGGAAGAAGCAACCCCAGACCCATGTTCATCCGAGTTCTTCATCCCCCCTTGCAAGTCGTCAGATGAGGAACACAATCAAGATCTAATTTGGGTCGTTTCTTCTTTTCGAAATGATGTGCGACCAGAGGTGATAGATCCTTTATGTGGCAAAATAAGAATGGCCCGATCAGTGGGGATTAAGTGAGGTAAATTGTATTAAACCCCCTCTAACTTTTTGTCTTTTATAAAAAGTCTTGTAAATATTGAATTAATGTCAAAACTTTTTGCAAACTTTATAAGAAAGCCCTATAACTATTTGTAATTGCAAGTAGGTCCAATGCTAGCTCAACTCACGAAGCCCCCCATGCGAGTTGGGTATTTTATGCTTGTACCCCTCCAGCTTTGCATATTTCAAATTAATATAAAAAAATAACTTACACTTCAACGTTTCTTGTATTTTTGCACATTCCCCCTTATATTTATTTTTAATGGCATAAATGCCCTATCACCTAGATTTATTTTAATTATTGCTTTTTTATTTTCTATAAATGCTTTCCGTGCCACAAAAATCATTAAAAAATAGGGATACATGCCTGATGACATGCTTGTTTACGCTATCTAATTTATTTTGCATTTCATCTACATTTTATATTTATTATAAATCAAAAGAGCATGTTTCAGTCCCTGTTTGCCTTGAAAAATACAAAATGTAAAACCCTCAATAAAATTTCCAAAAAAAATTACCTATTGTTTATTATACTATTTTATCACTACATACCAAAAATCACAAAAAATAACAAATGATCCAACCTATTTATTAAGTTCCTAATTTCAAATATTCTGGACATTAAAAATACTTAAAAAATGAGCAAAAATATCAAAAAATCACAAAAATAGAAGAAAAATATAAAAATACAAAAATATTTATTAAGTATTTTTTTACTATTTATAGCTATATTTGTCAATATAATACCATATATTGTATTATATACATATATATATCATTATATATAGTTTATATTATTAGTTATCATAAATACCTTATAAAATATTTTTAAACCTTTTAAAAATTTAAAGGATTGTTCTTTCTTGTATTTTATGATTTTTGTATATCATATATATATACTATTATATATTACCTTTATTATCCATATTATATATATACTTCTATAGATACTTATTATATAATTATAAGAAAACGATACTAAAAATTAGAAAAATATAAAAAGAAAATAAAAATTATAAAATTAAATAATAGAAAAATCAATTAATTTAAAACCCATAAACATTAAGTTAATAAGTTAGTAAATAATGTATACTTATACATTTTTATTTATTTATAAATAATAATGCTACCCAATTTGTTTTGTGAGTTCGTCACCCTACTCTACTTGTCACTATACATACGTATATTGTAGGGTTTATAATAAATTTTGAGCCACATTTATACTTCATTGATTGATTATCTCTCTTGTGGGTTGATTATTGATTTAATTCATGAAGCTTTGCGTTAATCACTCAACGATTGTGGTCCTGCATTGTGTGGACCGCACGACCGCTCCGCTCTTTGGGTTAGTCTGCTGCGATGTCTAAGCGAGGAATCGTAAGAGCTCCGACGAGCGCTTCAGCCCTAGGAAATCAATCATCCATCCATGTTCAGATTACCCTCTTCTTTCCTTCATATGCTTCTTCTTCTTCTTCTCTCTTTTTCTCCTCGAACTAGCCGCCCCTTGGGCTTCCACACCAGCCTCATTGTCGCTCCTCTTCTCGTCACCTTTGCACCACTCATCGGTGCACCTTCACGATGGCTCGATCATCTCCACCAGATCTCCACCATCGCCTCAATGTTCATAACATTGACACCCATCTCTACCGCACCATTCAACAGCACATCATCACCTTGGCCACTGCTTCTCCTCTTCAATGGTCAGTTGAGTATCTATTCCATGCAATCCACATCGGTCAGGAGCTTCACCATTATGAAGATCTGCACCACCTTAACCTCTGCTTCCTCAAGAATTGCTTTGACGATACCTGTAGAGCATGGGTATGTGTTGTTTAGACAAGGGCCCTTCACCATCAGCCATCGCCGTAGCAGAACCTCTTCAACTTCCATGCCACCCCTCATCTTCATCAATGAGCGCCTCCACTAGCTTTGACTCACGTCATCATCTCCTTGGCCAAAGCCGACCATTGTCGCCGTGCACATCTGAACTTCCCTGCTAACCACCATCCCCCACGACACCATTTTACCTCAGTTGACATCGACCTGCCAAAGCAGTTTAATTGTCCGATTGACATCGGACGGACGCCAACTATCTACATCATTGCCCCGAACCTCCCAGCCTTGGGGAGGTCAAGGCCTGAGACTTTGCCCTCTAACTCGAGCCTCACATGACGAGTGCCTCACGTGTGCTTGTAGGTCATTTTATAAAGAAGCCCCAAAAAGTCTTGTTAATCACATTGAAGTCTCGCCGTCCTAGAGTACTGCCTCATGCGTGCATGCATAGAGATTTTGCAAAAAAAACCCCTCAAGTTTTGGGCAATTTTATTTTAGTTCTTGTCAGTACATTTTATTTGTTTAATTGATTTCCTGTATTGTATACATGCCCTTGCATTTGAGCATTATTTTGAATTTCATTTTATCATCTTTTTTTATTCCAAAATTGCACATTGTAGAATAATTATTTTTTATTATTCTGATGGTTATTTAAATTCTTTGAGCATTGCTTGATTTATTAATATTTATTGTGGAGAAAATTGCAATATTTTACCCTGTCTGCTTTGAAATTCATAGTAGTTCAATCATTGCTCTAAAAATGCCTTAAAATTCACATTAGATAGAATTAATTTCTTCTAACTTGTTCCAAAAATCATCTCATTTGCGTGCATATTATTTTGTGATCAGAGTAAATGATATTTGATTGGTTTATAACTTAATAGTTTAAGGATTTAAAAATTGTTCTGCATCCCTTATTATCAGATTTAGGATAATTTTAATTTTGAAAATTACTGAATTTTATATTTATTAAAATTAAATACTTCTGATCATGTTGTATACACTTAGAAATTCATAACAAATTCATATTTTATCATAAAATTATAATTTTAATGTAAGCTCAATTTATCATATTTAAGATTCTTTCCAAGTTTCATTATTTTGCATATTTTTGCATAATAATTACATAAAACCCCTAAAAAGTGTCCATTTTTCAAGCATGCATTTTGTGTCAAAAATATAAAAAATGTGTCTTGTAATCTTCATTGGATAACTAATTAAGGAAAAATAACCACCTAGATTTTGAGACTTTTTGGTAATTACATTGGAATTTCATGTTTGATTCATGTGACCTTAAAATTGATACTCTGTATTTGCATATCATCATTAATCGCACAAAAAATTACCAAAAGTAATTTCCTAAAAACTTAGCATCTAGATCAACTAAAATCGACCTAAGGACATAGTGGCATTCTTGAGTTTGACCTTGGGCTTTTTTAATTAAAAATAAATTTAACTGCTGGTACTTAATTGCAATATTAATTTAACTGGTCATGTTTATTAATCCGAATTTGCTCGCCAACTATGTACATAACATTAATTCTACGTAATTAGTGCAGGCATTATTGGTGATTCATTACCTATACATAAAGCACAAGGGCTCGAGGGGGGATATCCTTGACCCAATTTGAAGTTGATTCATACAGAAATTCTAGGATGCGACCTATCTCCGATGAAGGTCGATGGACTGGAGATCTAATGCTCGATTCTTACAAAGTGCAATGGACTGGAGATCTAATGCTCAATTCTTATAGAATCGAAGTGGAGTGGATGCGTAGAATAATAGAGAATATGATGGGGAAGAACATGGAGGTGTTAGATGGTCTGAATATATAATGATTCATGGGGGAACGATGGCTGAGCTCTAAGCTTCGACAAACCTCGATCTGAGATTTTACATTAAATGAAAATAACTGGATCAAAAAGAAGGTTAAATCTACGTTAAGGGATGAAAACACGAACTAAAAATATACCTAACAACTCATACCTGGTCCTAGGGACCAACGAGCAAAGAACACCACTGGAGTTAAGCTCAAAGCGATGGTGGACCTTGCTTATTCCACCCTTCACGTTGCCTATGCCCGGAGGGTATGTCTGATGTAACTAGGAGTCACTCTCACTTGAAGGGTTTGGGGTTGTGGGGGCAAGAGTAGATCCAAAAATGAGAGGAAGGGGTAAAGGAGATTTTATACACATGGTGAATGGTTGACTTTGTAAGGGGATTGTGTGTAGATCAAAAGGGGTTGGTGGAAGATAAAGTGAAGCGAGATGGAGGGAGATGTGATAAAAATATTTGATGAAGGGCTTGAGGTGAAAAGAGAATTGGTGAAGGGGAGAGAAATCAAAGAAGATGGGGGTCTGCATGAAGAGGTGTATTGGGGAGTCCACTTGACCATGCAGGGGAGCTTTTGACCGGAGGTCAACACTCCCGCACCCTGATTGGTTCATGTAGGATCAAGTCAGGATAAAAACAATTCCCAAGTACATATAAATTTAATAAAAAGTACAATTAATTTTATGAAAATAATCGTAAGACATGAAAAATATTTTTAATTTAATAAAATATTATATCATGGTTTTTTATTTTTACAACTTTATTTATTATGTGTTTATATTTACGTACACATATATAGGTATAAATACCTATATTTTATGTATTATATTTTTATTTTATATTTAATATACATAATATTATATTTCCATATTATATATATATAGTATTATTTAATATGTATTTACATATTTTCATGATATTTTTATAATTTTATTTATATGTATAAATAATTAAATGTATATACATTATAGGTATACTATATATATTAGAGTTCATTATTTCTTTTGGTATTTTTAATTTTCTTTTTAGTTTATGTTTATACTTTTAATATGTTTTATATACTATATACAATAATTCAAAAATGCAAGGATAGTAAAAATGTAAAGAATAAAATATTTGGTTTTATATATAAATGCCTAGTACATTAGTACCCCAAAAGTTAGCTTTTGTATCTTAGCTCCATTTTCAATGAAACTAACTTCATTTGATATATGATTTAATTCGAAATATAATGGAGGTGAGTTTAATTCAATTTCAATTCATATGGAGTAGATATTGATCGATGAAGTTTTGTTTCAAGCTTTTCATCTGTGTATAACATGTGCACCGTGCATTATTTATTTTGGCTATTATTTTTCTAATTTTCTATATATTATTATGTACAAGTTTCTTGTTGAACATTTTATTGTTTGAGGTGTGTATAATAATGAATAAAATATTGTAACTTTGTCTTTTTTCACTGTATATTGAATACAAATGAACTAGGATTTCTTTGTTATTTGTACAATATTTTCCCCGTATCTCTCCCTACTTTATTGTTGGTCAACCTAGTCAACATTGACTTGGTCTTGGGGTTTAGGATCAATCAGTATCTTTGATACTTCCTTTATTTTTCTTTTTTTGTATTTATTCTTTTATTTTGAATTTAAATACAAGTATTTACATGCTAATTATAGATTAATGTTAGATGTCAATTCATTCTAGTTAGTTGTATTTACTGGTATTTTACTAGGGATTTAAAACCAAAATAGAATAATAAAGGTGAATGAATGGCTATTCATTACCCCCTATACTTGCCTTTGCTAGTCCCTAGCAAACACTTACTAGGAGAATATGTGATGAAAAAGAGAAATTAAAGAAAAAGGAAAATAAAGAACTTGGAATGATATTGGTTTTATACTTATCTTCATAAAATCGAAGTTTGAAGCTCAGTAGGACTTTTAGATTGCTAGTTTGTCAGAACCATATTGAGAATAGGATTTAAAACTTAACATCCCTCAAGTTCCACAATTCTTTGTTTAGTTCGCCTCAATAGCCATGTAGAAATAAGTTTATTCATATACAAACTCTTATGACTATGAGTCTCACTTGTACATTGTATGTGAAATGTAGCTCTTTTAATAAAAAATGGCAAGAAATAATCTTCCTCAACAAGGTAACCCTAATTCCCAAATCTAGTTACTCTTTTCTCGAGGAGCAGGGTATTTCTTTCTAAGTTCAAGTATAATTAGCTCAAAGAAGAGGAGGTAGAGAAGAAGAATGGATTGTGAATAGTGTAGCCACATATCCTTTGGAGCTTGATTCCTGTAGCCAAGTCTCCAGCAGAAAGCAACACTGAAATCTTTGAATTTGAAGTATAACACCTTGCTTATTGATACATAACTCTGATGGGATTACTTTTTCATTGACGTTTTGGTCATCTATTTTTTTGGAGTCTTTATTTCATACTTATTTTTGAAAGTATATGTACAATGACATTTATGTAAGGATTTATTTCTTGAGTCAGTAGATCATCCCTCTTTTGAAGCTTTATTGCAGCTTACAAGGTCATGTCTTTAGACATCCATACCACTAGATCAGGTTGGGGTGCACTTGCCTTCTATTAGGGTGGTGTATGTTTCCATACATGTGCTTCAAGATAAAAAATTATGCCCTCGCCACCTCATCTGAGTTGAGATAAGTAGATAGTACTTGTTGAAGTTATGTCATTATCATCAAGAGTCATGCATGTGATTTAAGATATTCTACTTAGGTTAATAAAAATGGCATATGAACACAATCTTGTGGACTCTAAGAATTAAGTCATACTGACCTGAAAAGTCTTAATTCCAGTTTCTATAAGATTATTGTGAAATTAAATGGATTAAGGTCTTGAATCAAGCTCCAATCATCATATTTTAGTTAGACTGCTTCAATTGCCATAATCATTCTAAAAAATGCTCATGCAATACAATAAATTTTTGTGAATAAAAATGTCTGATTTGAATTTTTTATGTGTTTTTCAAAAACTATTGCAAAGTTTTATGGACTTTTGAGAGAATTTTCAATTTTCATGTATTTATGAAAATGTTTGTGAATTGTATGTATTCACAAGTATTATATAAACATTTACACAGGATTTTACACAAGTTTATACATTTTTTGTTCTAAAGTTTTATAAGAAATTTTTTAGACAAGTTTTGTAATATAATTACACATAAGTTTTCAAATCTATTTGAAAAAATTTTTGCAAACATTTTACAAATATTTTTGCAAACTTATTTTGCAAATAATTTTACATAGATTTTTTTCAAATATTTTTTCAAATATTTTTTACAAACTCTATAGAAATATTTATAAAATAATTTTTCAAAAGGTTTGAAAACATTTTATAAAGTTTTTTCAAAGGTTTTCAAAATATTTCATAACCATTTTTCAAAATCATTTGTAATACATTTTGAAACCAATTTTTGTAATTTTTTTTCAAAAAAATTAGATATTTACTAGGATTTTTAAATTATTTTATTCATGTACCCTTACCAGTATAGCATAGCCATATTATTGAAAATACAAAAAAGTATGAGCTATGACTAATGTATATATAACATATATACAACCCCTATACTTAGCTCAAACTATGTCCTTATTATGACCAAGGAGCAACATAGAAGACATAAATCATGCTAAGTGTAGAAAAGATCTATACTACAATGACTTAATAAAAGAGTAAGAAGTCGCACCACCCTATACTTAGGACCAACTAATCCTAAGTATAACAGACTATACACTAAGTGGGGAAGATAGAGGATTAGAATTTAAAAAACCAATGGCTCTGCTTGTCCCCACTATATTTATGGTAAAATGTCCCTAAGTATAGACATAATATCAATAAGTTAGAAGATGAGAGAGGGAACATACGAAAGTAAAAAATAAATCAAAATAAGAAAGAATAAACAACATTACTCCCCCTATAGTTAAGGTAAAGGATCCCTAAGTATACATAATGATAGGAGTAATGAAACAGAATGAATATGAACACAGTGGATACGCCCCCTATATAGGACAGAGTACATTTTAAGCATAGCTACAAATATTCTAAGGGAGATTTGGGGTATAGAACAAACCGAAGAAAGAAGGAGTAAAAGTTAAAACATGCATATACAAGGGAGACAATGTTGAGGTACCTCTGAACAAGCACTAGAGTTTAAGCCCCTAGCTAGGCGCAAATGTTAGGATAATGATGTATCAAATTTCAAGAAGACATAGGGAAGGTGAATGACATATTCTTGTCATTATCTTGGTGTGAGAACCATAACGAACTCAACAATGTATACAGAAATGCTTGAATAGAGAATGAAGTAGTTGTTTGCTACCAGGAAAAATAAAATCGAACACTAGTCCACGATCCGGTAGCATCAAAGGAAGAATCGACTTAAAGAATGGAGTGAATTAATAGAGCTGATACATATGAACATGAAGAACGAAGGATCAGTTGTGGAGTACTCCATGTCAGTCATAGTCTAAGAAAGATATGGAAAGTCAAGATCATGAGACTCACAGCAAAAGTGGATATCCTATGCACAAGATAGAGAGAAATCAAATAGATCATTGAATATCTCAAAGCATGGCTCACCCGTGCGAGGGTTGGCAAGGAGAGAAGACTCAGAATATTTGGTCTCGTGATCCGACAGATTGGATGCACAATAAGGAAGTGAAACAGAGCATACAGAAGATGGTGCATCCTCCCAAGATAACCCTCAAGTAATGCAAATTCATCGGTGAAAACATGGGAAATAGTGGCAATTATATGGTCCTCAAAAAGTCTATCATTCTCTTCGACCATGAGGACGATTGGCTCATTTGTGGGGCTATCTAAATCTTGCATATCAAACTGGTGACCCTCACATATCTCTCTATTCCGAAATGACTCAAGATATTCATAGGGATCTAAGATGTACCTCTGAGTAAAGGGATCTGTGAGATCAAGACATGAGAAGTTGATTGGCTCATAGAACGTGCGGTAAACCAACGTAAATAGAATGGGTATGTAAAAATGGAAGATCCCCATGGTTATATCATCATCCAATGGTCATATATGTCGCATCGAGTATGTCCCATGACTGGTGTGAATTCATTGATTCCTCGAAAGGTGCATTACATTGATCTTGTCTTAAATCTCCCAAAAATTGCACTTTCATTTCAACTTGGTAATGACCTGCTTCACTATATGTATTATCCCATCCACATGTCATAGCATGATATGGAGAAAGAGAATGTGATATAGGTGGATATGAAGAGGATGGGGAATGGAAGAAAATACTGGACATGACATTGACCCTACAGGGATTGATCTCATACAAACAAGATGAAATTGTGGTTCAAGAAGAGAGTCATCCTGAACCAGAACAGGGAGATGAGGGTGGTGTGGGTGAAAAGATGCCACAAGATGTGGCTGAGAGGAATAATGCCCATCATTACGATAAATATAAAAGGAAAAGAATCACAAAAATGACAAAGACTCGAAGATTGCTAATACTCAAAGAAAATGGAACACAACGAATCCAAATCACAATCAAATACAAAGCGAACTCCCAATTAACCTACTCAACTCACTGATGATCGTAAGAGTTCAGTCGTTATCTTTTCAGTTTTAGATTTAGGTAATTCAAACAAGTATTTAAATCAAACTCATAGGTGCAGTATCCTAGAGTAGTTTGTGTTCAAGTCGGTGAAGCACAGATAAACATAAGACCACTTGAATAAAGGTTTGAGGCAAGTGTTTACAACAATAACAAGACCCAAAAGTCAGTCCAAGCACTTAAGGAACAAGTTCAAGGCTTTGGGTTCTAATCCTTAAGTGTACATCCCTCACTCGATTAGGAAAGTACCTACGTACAATGAGGGAGTTGCTCTTCTCAAATCAGTGAATCCGTTACGTTTGATTTTATAGTCACGTGGAGTTAGCAGTCCCGATTTTATTTTTGTAATCATCTTTTTTTGGTATTTTTCAAATAAACGTCTAATGAATTTTCTAATTCCTTTTTATTTCCAAAGTTAAAGAAAACAGTGGAAGGAATTCAAAAAAGTTGATGCTCCTCGATATGTGAATGCATGCTGAGTAAGAGATGCATACCTTGATCCAACACTCTACATGCAATATGGTCCGCATATGAATTTAAAACTAATATATATATATGTACATGCAATCGACGAAATCACCCTAAGATAAGACTTGATATTTTTGCAAGTCCATATTTAATTTGACAGAGTCCAAGTGTCATAGACTATAAGTACATGAGTTGGATTAGGGCTTGGGACCTAGTTTAATCGAACAAGTAATCCCAAGATATACGAGCTCAATTAAGGATGACGTAAAAAGAAAATAAGTTGAAAACTGAAAACACAAGAAACAAAATAAAATAAAGAGAAAAATAAGGAGGATAAAAGGCATAAAGCTATAAAAACACGATAAAAATCAATTGGGTCCCCGAGTGAACAAATACCTAATGAAAAGGACCCGAATAATCTAAGTGTCTAAGAGTATCAAGTAATTAGAATTATCCATATAAATAAATTACTCTCTCACCATAATGAAATAAAATCCACACTAAGCTAACCCTACTACTCAGTCTCTTGCTCGGCTTTTACTTCTCTCTCTTCTCGGCTAGATCTGAATGAACTGATCTCTGTCTAGCTTAGGTGAATAGAATCTCCAAGGAAATCCACCCTTGCTCTGCATGCCCTCATAACAAAGTCAAACAAAGAAGTGATTAGAACAGATAAATAAACTATCAAAATTAAATGAAAGCAAATAAAAAATAAAGCATATAAGATATGCACAAATCCACCCTAAACTACCATTATGTCCATAGCAACAACGATATTTGTTAAACACAGACTAGGACTGTTATGTCTAATAAGTCAGCGAAGCAATCACTATGGTGACCAGTCCCAAATTCAGACAACAGTCAACCCATAATTAGATTAAGTGATAAAATACGTATGAGTCAAAAGTTATTATAACTCCACCAAAAATGTACATGCGTAAGTAGTCAGAGTATCGAACACTTAGAAGGCAAGGGTGGGAAACGAATTATTTTTAATTATTTCTAATCAATAATACTTACTTATTTGGATTTTTAATTTTACTTATTTTATCTTGATTTTAAATTATATTTAATTTTTATTTGTTTTAAATTATTTTATTTATATTTTACTTTTGATTTTAATTTTTCTTTTGAATTTTGCAAAATTTATTTTCTTTTTGATTTTTAAAATAAGATATATAGTTCTATAATTAATAATAGATATTATATCTAATGTAAGTAATAAATAATATATATATATATAATATGGCTTTTATATTAATAAATAAGTCAAAATATAATCAAAATAAAGGAAATAAAATGTTTTGTACTTTTATATCTTCTCTATTTTGGTAATTTAATGTAAATTTTCTTTTTTTCTAGATTTTTAAAGTTGAAAATATAAAAAATAGTGAATATTTTAAATATCCGAAAATTGGTTTAGGTTTGATACATATATATCCGTCTAAATATAATCCAACATTATTTTAATATATAATATATATGTTAAAGAAAATTCCCAAAAATAAAGATATGTTTTTGGATTTTTATATAATTGTTGCTAATATTTATGAGATTTTTAGGATTTTATGATTTTTATGTTTTGTATTTTTTTATGATTTTGGATATGGGGCAGAATACACTAAATATGGATAATATGATTTTGTAGAAATTTGAAAGATATCTTTGAATTTTTATGGATTTTAAATGTCTAAACATGGGGAATATGCATGTTTTTATATTTTTAAAAATAGTAATTTATAGTTAAGCACCTAATAAAAATTATGCATGAACAAGAATGGTTCCAAACATCCATCTTAATTTTCCTACAATTTTTAGCATAAAGAAAATTATTAACACAAGAAATATTCACTAAAATAAAATATACAGCTCACAGGAACCTGCTTGCAATATTTTAAAAACTAAACTTTATTCAATAATAGGTTTAGATAGTACATGGTCAAATATGCAAATATCCTGAATATACCTCACGTGGGTTACCACGTGAGTTGAACTGGCAAGTACCTAATGGCACTTGTACAAATGTTTGGGGTCCCACTTGCAATTTAACCTAGTTATTTTGCACTTAATATTTAATTTACAATACTAGAAACTAAATACAAAAAGCAGGGAGGTTTATTACAATATGCCCCAAGCTCCACGTGAGGTGCACGTAGCTCCTGATTGGGTGGTTGGAGGCACTTCACGTGTCTTCACTTATGATCCAACAACTAGAAGGAGGCATTGCTTCACTTTTAATTCAAGGGCTTAGATTATATCTGGGCATTTGTTCTTGATCCATCGGTTATGAAGCTATCAGCAAGAACATAGAAGAACACTTCCATGTTCTTCCTTCGATTAATGACTACTCCTCCTCCTAGTCGTCTCCCTCGTTGCTGATTAGCTCATTCCTTCCTAGGACTCCTCTACGTCTACAACAGTGCTCAGATGGGTCCAGGCCTCATCAGAGGAGGCTTGTAAGTCTTCTTCTTCTCAGGGACCTTGAGCTACTATTCTTCGATCAAATCCATGTCCATGTGATTCCTCAGTGACTCCAACCCGCACAAAAAGCACAAGGGCATGAGGGGGACTCTCCTTGACACAATTTGAAGATGATTCACACATAAATGATGGGGGATGGCATATCTACGGTGAAGGGTGATGGACTGGAAATCTGATGCTAGATCGTTTTAGAATAGAGGTAGAGTGGATGCGTAGAATAATGGATAAAATGAAGGGGAAGAAGATGGAGGTGTCAGATGATCAGAATAGACAGTGATTCACAGTGAAACGATGGCTAGAGCTCTAAGCTCCGTCAAACTTTGATATGAGATTTTACACTAAATGAAAAGGACTGGATTAAAATGAAGGTTAAATCTATTCTATGGAGTGAAAATATGAACTAAAAAGCTACCTAACAACTCATACATAGTCTTAGGGACCAAGGAGCAAAGAATCTCATCATAGTTAATCTCCAAGCGATGGTGGACCTCCTCTCTTCCACCCTTCTCCTCGCTGATGCCTGGAGGGTCTGCCTATTACCACCAAGAGTCACACTAACCTGACGGGTTTGGAGTTACAGGAGCATGAGTGGATCAAAAAATGAGAAGCGGTGGAGGAGATTTTATAAACATGGTAAATGGATAGCTTTGGATGGGGATTGTGTGCATATCAGAATGGTTGGTGGAATCTAAGATTGTATGGAGATGGAGGGAGATGTGGTGATCAGATTTGGTGAAGGGCTTGATGTGAAAAGAGGAGTTTGAGAAGGTGTAAGAATCAAAGAAGATGGGGGTCTACATGAGGAGGCGTACATTGGGGGGAGGAAGGGGCTACTTGACCGTGAGGGGGAGTTGTTGATTGGGGGATCAACACTCCATGCGCCTTGATTGGTCCATGTAGGACCAAGTCAATAAAAAATAATTCCCAATTACGTACAAATGATTTTATTAAAATAATCTTAAAATTTGAAAAATGTTTCCGATTTTATAACATATTTTACCATGACTTTATTTATTTATACTACTTTCTTTATTAGGTGTTAATATTTACATATACATATATACGTATACCTATATTTTGTGTATTTAATATACTATTATATTTACATATTTTATATATTTACAACATTATTTAGTATGTATTTATGTATTGTTATGATATTTTTATAATTTTGTTTATATGTATAAATAAATTACATGTGTATACATTATAAGTATAGTATAAGTATATTTTAGGGTTTATTATTTATTTTGATATTTTTATTTCCTTTTTAATTTGTATTTATATTCTCAATATGTTTTATATATTATATAATATATAAAATTATTTGAAAATATAAGGAGATAAAATGTAAAGAATAAAATATTTAGTTTTATATACAGATGTCCCAATATAATAGTACCCCTAAAATTCGACTTCTATATCTTAGCTCCATTTTCATTAAAGCCAACTTCATTTGATAGAAAATTTAATTTAGAATATAATGGATGCAAGTTTGGTCCATTAAGTTCATATGGAATAGATATTAATCAGTGAAGCTTTGTTTGCGACATTTCATCTACGTGTACCTTGCGCATTATGCATGATTTATTTTGGCTATTATTTTTTTTATATATTACTATGTACAAGTTTCATGTTGAAAATTTTATTATTTGAAGTTTCTACAATAAAGAATAAAGTAGTGTAATTTTGGATATTTTCATTGTATATTGTATACATAAGAATTAAGGTTTCTTTGTTATTTTGTACAATATTTTCTCCCTATCTCTCCCTACTTTATTCCTAGTCGACGTGTCAATATTGACTTGGTCTCGAGATTTACGGCTGGTCAGTATCTTTGATACTTCCTTTATGTTTCTTTCTTTTCTTTATTCTTTTATTTTACATATTAGTTTTAGATGTTAATTCATTCAAGATAGTTGTATTTATAGGTATTTTATTAAGGATTTAAAAATAAAATGGAAAATAAAGGTGAATAAATGATTATTCATCAGCTACCTCACATGGGTTAGCTTCATTTTTCCACACACACACACACACACACACACACACACACATAAAGGTTGATCTTGTGAGAGCCAAAAACTGTAAGAGCAAGATTCTGCTGATTGATTGGAGGAGGAGAGAGATGATCATAATCTAATGATCCAGACTCTCTGCTCTCATGCTCTCACCGTTTTTAGCTCTCACAGGATCAACCCTCATACACACATATGAGAAACTTCAAATGAGGTCAGGTCTCACCACTTTTGTGGTGCCATTAATATGGACTTTTAGATCTTAATTATTTGATTGAGATTAAATGGGGATTTATGCTAATTTTTTATTGATGAAAAACCTATTTTAATTATTGTCACATTCTAAATATAGAATGTGACAACTTAGATTCCTATTCTATCTCCACTTTCCATTCTTTCTCACGTGACTACACATTCGACGCCTAGGCATCAATCCCCTCTCCTTTGCATCTAGGGTTTTTGCTAAAACCATCGTCGTTGCCTAAGTTACTTCGAGAGATGGAGCATGTGCATGCTGGAATCACATGGATAGGATTTACCATATGGATGCAGTTGTACAGGGGAGGGGGATGCTCAGATGACCCATGACGGTCGGTTGGCGGATCTCCTGCGTGAGGGATTTGAACGGAAAAATAGGTCCTCTTCACACACAAGTACAACTCTCAACGGGAAACCATCATCGACGTTGTAAATCCACATTCTTTATCTAATCAACCTTTCATTTCCATGGATCCTCATTGTTTCTTGTTGATTCCTATGGATGTTTGTTGGATTTCATCTTTACTATTCAAAGGAAGATTTACGGGTTGTCTCATTGATAACCGCAATGCAGATGTTATCTCCTTGATAGTCTAAATGCAAGAGCACACGGGTTGGTGATGACGATGGATACGGCACACGGAGATGACGTACATCACTACACTTGTGGATACTTTTTTACGTAGTTGACATTACATTTACATGTTGGTTAACTGATTTACAAATCTCATATTAATTTTTACATATTATCATTTCATAATTATAATTAATAAATTACTAACAATCTATTTTTATTGCAGAACACCATACAAAAATTACAAGTGATCACACACTTTACAAAAGGCAACATATATTGCATTTATTTATGACACTTACATATAAAGACTTGCAAAGGGAGCTCAAATTTTACAAAGGAACACGGAAAAAATACGAAGACCTATGCATGTTACAATTATGTAATTAAATTTTCTAAAGGGCTAAATCTCATTTAAAATAAAAGATATACTACAATTATGAATTCATTTTTTATAATGGACATTGTAAATTTACAAAAGAAAGTACTCATTTTACTTTAGAACTATTGAATGATAATGTAAATAAATGTAATAACCAACTTTCGAAATGAAGTATAGATTCTACATTACCCAGTGCACTGAGAACATAAATGGCAATTAATAAATGAATGTATTAACATAAATTCCAAATATAAATAAATGTAGAAAATAATAGATTGGTATCATCAAATGAAACTCAAATAATGAAAATAGATGAAAAAAAATACCCTTTTGGATAAAATTGTTGATGCAAATGTTAGATTGAGATCCAATGAATCCGATTGATGGCTCGCCACAAATGTGGTGAGACCCTACCTAATTTGAAAGGTTTATATATATATATATATTCCTGAACATATTAGAATTATAATGGGCACCCTCATTTTTACAAGTTGATACAATCATTTTGACTAAAATGCTTATTGTTTGGCAAATGCTATATTATATTCTTACTAGTAATGACTATTTTCATAGGAAAAAACATCTTAAATAAATATGAAATAGTCAGTTGTAAAAATTGAAAAGACATTTATGATATGGATAAAGATGTAATCATTTCATATTAGTTATGATTTTCTTTATGTGAAAATAACGTAGGAACATGAAATAACATTTGTAAAGTTATAAATGTTTTCCTCAAAACGATTGTGAAAACTAGTAAAAGTGAAAGCAATCATAAAAAATCTAATGACATTGGAAAAGCACCTCACACATACATAGGGAATAGTTTAAATATGACATGGTTACAAGATCGATTTTGGAAGTAGTACATGGTTAAATGGGATGACATAGATGATGATGTTTAACCTTAAACTAGTGGGCAACCCGTGCAAAAGCACGGGTGGTGAACATGTTTAGAAAAAAATAAACGGTTGACATTTTTAATCATTATATGAATTAATATGTATAAGTTTTATCGGTGAAAGTATACCATTGTTAATAAATCAATGTCAATCAACTTTATTTTAAAATTTTATTCAAAATATTGGAAAGAATAAAGTCTTTGTAAATTTTTGGAAAGCCTACCACTATTCACAACAACACTCACAGGAATATTTGATCCCTTGATTCCAAAATTGGATTAACCTATCTTCATTCAATATTACTTATTATGATATGAAGTAGGATATTCACTTCAAGATGAGTGGTAGTTACTGCTCACAATGATTGCCTTAAGAACTTCAAGGACCATGTTAGTTTTTTAAGAACTTGACATCGATGGTAGTCAATTTAGCACCGCATCGGTCACTTGGTTTATTAACCTTTTAAAACTGGCAATCATTACGACCAAGACTATCATATCGTATTAGACCTTTATATATGGAAATTTGGTAGGAAACTATTATCACTCGGCTTAAATAAATTTAAAATGAACTTGAATAAATATCTACTCACATATACCTACAAATCGTAGGAATTAGATTGAGATCTTTGTGAACGATGAGGAGCTGTGGTTGAGAAAGAGGAGAAATAGGGCATTGTTGAACCAATGGTGTCAATTACAGCAAGGGGGGCAACGAACACTGAAAGAGAGGTGCATAGGCGACTGAAGGATGATGCTGTTGCAATGGAGGGAGGGCAGAGATGTCGTTTGAGGGGATGGCAGAAAAATCAGCATGTCAACAGCAAATACGGATATCACTTAGTAAGTTGAGAGGTACCGACAAACATGAAATAATGTTAATCATCCCTTTAGTATCCACACAATGTAAACATTAGAAACAAAATTTCTCCCCCAGGAAGAGGATTTCGTATACATCCTGTGCAGAGAAGTCAACATCTTCACGGAAAACTTCCTACGATTTTTACGGTCTGCCAAATTTGCATCCTTTGAAACATCACCAACTTCTCCTGAATAGCATCCAACATTCAACTCCTTCACGAAATTGAACAAGACGTCTTCATTTGAGGTAATATATTAATCCACCAGGCATTCATACAATACGACAACAGCAGCAGTAACCAATTGATGATTGACTATTTTTAGACACTTTAGCACTTCGTGGAGAACTTCATTGTCCAAATGATAAACTTGATATGGAGGGTCTAGGGTCCAAAAAGTCATCCATAGAAACCATGTCTAGATAATCCAAGTTCTGAACTAATAATGTTGACTTTGTCATTATACAACAAACTATTCTAGAGAAATGATCCATAGACAAATTATACAAAGGATTGTTCTGTCGTCAACATGTAAAATTCTGAGAACAAAAATTCTACCAAAAAATAACTACTGAGCTTGTATCTGCAGCATGTCCCTGGCACTCATTAATTGACAAAAAAATCTAGTTTCAACTGAGGAAATGCAAGGGGCTATGCCTGATACAATGAGTGGTACTGGTGTAACCTTTTTCTTTATCGAGGCAATTCAGGTCAAATACAAATGCATACAAAGCATAGCCAAGAGTATGCTATGCGAGAGAATTACTAAAGAGATAACAGATGTAACATTTTCCTTTGTCGAGGATAACATAGAAAAAAAAGGCTTGCCCAAGGTAAGTCCTCGAAGGAACTCTCAGAATGCAGAAGCATCTGATCTGCAATGAAGTCTTTGTGTAAATAATATTTACATGTATGTCCCATTTGAATATCAGAAAGAACAACAGAAGCTGTCGATCTAAATCGGAGTATCCAAACCTTATCGGACATGACCTTTGGGTCAATAAGCTTTCAGTCGTTCATCGGGGCAGCTTGCACAGATGACTCAGTTGAAGGAGGTAGCAGCTTATGGATGCAGTTAGTTATTGCCATGGCAAAGTTGTTTATAATAAGGGTTTGAAGGTATATTTCATTTAAAACTAACAAATTTCTAATCACAAAATGGTAAAGGTGTATCACAGGTATGCGGAGATGTTTAGCATAGGGAATTGAAAATTTGGAGGTATGTTTAACTTTTAACCTACCGAAATTCTAATCAGAAGAAGCATGGAGGAGAAAATGTGAAATTATTGCCAAATGTCTATTTCATATAAGACGTGATTAGAAACAACAGATAATTAGACCGGTGACGCAAAAACAAACAATTCCTAAATGAAAAAAAGGATAACATTTGAACATGCATTATTTTGCAAATGAAGCGGCACTATGTAATCAAAATGTCTTGAAAATGTTGATGATTTGGAAGGAAATATAAATATCGTGGATTTTGGTTTCAGTGTACTTCATGGTACACATATTCAACGGAGGGTATGGGCTTCCAGGGAGGTGAGGAGCAGGGGAATGAAAGGCGACCGCCGGTGAAGAGCTGTCCACCGCGTCCCGGTCCACCTCCGCGCATTCAATGGTCGCGCCTATGCCTCCACCCGCATGGCTCGCCTCACAGCTTCGTATCCACATCACTGGTAACTCATCTGCTAGGGCTGAAACATCATCTCGGAGAAAACAGAGCCGCCGTTATCGAGGGATCACATGCTGGGGACACAAGCTCGGCCTACATTTCTGCATCCGACGACGACGTCTTTATGACGAGGAGGATAAGGACAAAAGGGAAAACATGGATGTGAAGAGGGTTGGTGGCGGCTGTGGCAGAAGAGCTGCATGTCGAAGTGGGCAGAGTCGCGGAGGACGGTTGAGTTGGGGGGCGTTAACCCTAAATGGGAGATGGCATTGAGGAAGAGGGATTCCAATGAAGATGGACAGAAGCGGAATCATGGGTGAGACATCACGGGCAAAACTGGAATGTATGTGGAGGGCTATGGGTGAAATTGGAATTTTATACACAAAAATTAATAGGGGCACGTGACTTGTCTGACTTTAAGATAGGTATAGATAGATAGAGATGAGAGATTTCCCAGAATGGAGAGAGATAAAGAAATATCTCCCATTCTGGGTACGAATTCAAAAAATTTCCCAATATGGTGATATATCGGTAAATGGTTTGTCGCGCGCCTATATGGCGCGGCAAACTATTTGCCGTGTCTACATGGATGGGGCGGCAAACGGTTTACCGTGCCCAGTGGCACGGTCTATGAGGGCGCGGTCTTCGACGCAGAAGACGGGACGGGTGCGCCAGGCCCGGTCGGCGACCCGCCATACACGGCATTTCATTTGCCATGCCGCGACAAATGGTTTGCCGCTGACCGCAGTATAAATATGCGGCCCCGGGTCCCCTCTCCCTCACTCAGCCCTCTCCCATTCCATTTCTCTCTTCGACTTTCCCCTCCCATTCTCTCCATCCGAGCACTCTCAACCCCAAGGTATGATTTTCAATTTTTTTCTAAATATTGTCAATTTATAGTTTAGTCTATTCACTCTTTTTTATGTTAAAAAAATAATAAATTTTAGGAATTGTGTTATATTAATTAGATGCATCATTTTGTCTAGTTAAACTTGTTTATCATAGTTTAGATACTTAATATGTGTAGTGTTCAACATTTGCACGTACAAAATTAGCAGTTGCCTCATAAGAGTAGTCAATATGTTAACATTTGTTATAACACTTTTGAGTACTTTAGATTGTAACACTTGTTGACATTTGTATTGAGTCTTATAATGATTCTAAGCTAAACGGATTGTAGTCAATATTAGATGGTTGAACAAGTGTTATAATGTTTCCTAAACTCAATAGATTGTACTCAATATGAGTAGAAACTCAACATTTGCCTTATAGTAGTATAATGCTTTTTTATTTACTAGATTCTTCATTTTGCCTATACATTAGATTCAAAATTGTAGGCACATATTACAAAAATTGGAGTTCAAACTTTAGGCCAATAAATAATGTTAGTAATAAATAATGTATATAATGTGGATTACTAATAAGTAATGTATATTAGAAATAATTAAGTAATGTATATTAGAAATAAATAAAATATATTAGTAATAAATAATGTATATAATGTGTATTAGTAATAATAAAATTAAATATTAAATAATGTTTATTAGTAATAACTAATTTAGATTAGTAATAAATAATGTATGTTTGTAATAAATAATGCATATTAGTAATAAATAATGTATATAATGTGTATTAGTAATAATAAAATTAAATATTAAATGATGTTTAGTAGTAATAAGTAATTTATATTAGTAGTAAGTAATGTATGTTAGTAATAATTAATGCATATTAGTTAGAAATTACGTATATAATGTGTATTAGTAATAATAAAATTAAATATTAAAGAATGTATATTAGTAATAAGTAATTTATATTAGAAATAAAGAATGTATGTTAGTAATAAATAATGCATATTAGTAATAAATAATGCATATAATGTGTATTAGTACTAATAAAATTAAATATTCATTAATGTATATTACTATTAAGTATTTTATATTAGGAATAATTAATGCATATAATGTGTATTACTAATAATAAAATTAAATATTAATTAATGTAAATTAGTACTAAGTAATTTATATTAGTAATAATTAATGTATGTTAGCAGTAAGTAATTCATAGTACTAATAAATAACGTATTAGTAATAATACATTTTTTATTAATTAATTTATATTAGTAAGAAATAATGTATATTAAAAATAAATAAAATATGTTAGTAATAAATAATGCATATCAGTAATAAATAAATTACATATATAATGTGTATTAGTAATAAAAAATGAAATAATATATATTAGTAATAAATAATGTATATAATGTGTATTAGTAATAATAAAATTAAATATTAAATAACGTTTATTAGTAATAACTAATTTAGATTAGTAATAAGTAATATATGTTTATAATAAATAATGCATATTAGTAATAAATAATGTATATAATGTGTATTAGTAATAATAAAATTAAATATTAAATAATGTTTATTAGTAATAAGTAATTTATATTAGTAGTACATAATGTATGTTAGTAGTAATTAATGCATATTAGTTAGAAATTACGTATATAATTTGTATTAGTAATAAAAAATTAAATATTAATTAATTATAATGATTATAATAATATTGATTAAGAATCCAAATTAAACTTATACTACTCTTTACAATTAAAGAATTTATTAGAACTTCATTTTTTGTATTAAATAATAGCGAATGTATTTAAAAATGGCATTAACTTTTAGTTGTGAATAGGAAATGGGTGATGTCGCTGTCCTTTATGTGTTCTGGGGCGGAAGAGTAACCAACATAGACTCTGAGGTCGGTTACGAAGGCGGTAAGAGTGATATGATCGGAGTACTTGTATCAGGTAGCTACAATGATTTGCTAGCTTACATATACGGTCTTACAGGATATACAACCGACTTGTTCGAGATAACTATGACCTGCTAGTGGCCCACCAATGCAAGTTCATTCCGTCCAATCGTTATTGGATCGGATAAAATAACGAAGTTGATGTTGCAAGTATGTCGACAACTGGGGATGATGGAACTATTAATAGAGGCGGTAGAGATTTCTTCACAACAACGAGACGTGGGGTCGTCATCGATGCAAGGTTTTGACCTTAATGTATCTCTTTACGATGAAGTTGACGAATATGATGAGAATGAAAATAATGAACAAGATGAAGTCCAGCACGAGGTGGAAGAGGAAGACGACGATGAAGAGGGAGAGGAAGAGGAAGAGGAAGAGGAAGATGATGAGGATGAAGAACACTCCATGAGCAGAAGTAGTCATAGAGTGGGAGTCTTAACCGATCATGGTCAAGAGTCTCTTCTTCATTCGATATATCATGAACCTATTTTCGATCCACCAGTAGACTATGGGATGGATTTAGACACGATGGAGGATCTTCCAGACTTCTTCGGATCAGATGATTGGATCTTCGGCACATTTGCAGAGGAGATGCCCTTTTTAAATGAAGTTGCGGAGCCAACATCCGAGGGCGCATCCGGTAAAGAGTTTTGGTTGAATCGTGCCTTCGACTCGAAGACATCATTAGTGGACGAGTTAACCACTTGGAGCATGGCAAAGCACGTCCAGTTCAAGGTGGATGCATCGAAGAGCTTCCAGTATACCGCACGTTGCATCTTCAATGATTGCGGATGGAGGTTGCATGCATCGTACAACAGTCACCGAGACAATTGGGTTGTACGTAGCTATCGTGCGGAACACACTTGTTGTAATGCAATATTACTCGTGGACAATCGAACATGCACTGCGAAATTTGTTGGAAGATTTATTCTTGCCACTCTACGGTCCAACTTAACTCTTACACCAAGCGTCATCCAGTCACTTGTTCAGGACAGATACAAAGTGTGCATTTCTTATAAGAAAGCATGGAATGGGAAGCGACGGGCAATGGAGAAGATTTTTGGAGATGTTGTTGGGTCATATGTGGACATCCGACGATTCATGTGGTTGATGAGGCACTGCAATCCCGATTCATTCTATGAGTTCGAACATCGACCGGCTATTCATCCCAAAACATGGGGCTCCGGTAGAAGGCAGACATGCCTTCTTTCGTATGTTCTGGGCTTTTGCTCCATCAATACAAGGTTTTGCACACTGTCGGCCAGTACTAAGTATTGATGCCGCACATATGTGGGGGAAAATATAAAGGGCACATCTTAGTAGCTACATCCATTGATGCCAATGGACACCTCTTCCCAATTGCTTTTGCAGTTGTTGAGGGTGAAACTTTACACTCGTGGGGATTTTTCCTCCATAAACTGTCTGGTATCATTGACCGTGAAGGAATATGCTTCATTAGTGACAGATTCGCAGGCCTAAAGAACTTGCTTCCGCAACATTTTCCTCCTGAAAGAGGTCACTGCCATCGTTTTTGCCTTCGTCACATGCAAACCAACATGCACCGAGCCGGACACACGAACAAATGGATCCAGAAAAAATTCTACAGCGCAGGTGCCGTTACCAGCAAGTATGAGCACGAGAAGATTCTGCATCAAATCCGTACAGCGGACTCGGAGGCGTACGACTGGATAATGAGGCAAGAAGGTGGGGATCATCGATATTGGGCATGCGCATACGATGAGGGTCGTCGATGGGGTCTGACCACAACAAACCTCTCTGAAAGTTTCAACAGTGTTCTTAGAGGAATACGTGGTCTACCGGTGCTAACACTTGTCTTGGCCGTCTTTTATCGGCACAACACATACTTCGTGGAAAGACGTAAGTTTGGTGCTCGGATGACTGGTCACCTTATGCCCCGATATGAGAAATTAACAGATGTCCTTTTACAATCCGCGCGTGGTCTACTGGTCGAGCAAATCACTCTTACGGATTTCGAAGTGCGTGCACATGAGGGAAATTATACCGTTAAAATGAACGGTCAGCAGTCATTATGTACATGTGGTTACATGCAAGCTATGAGGATAATTTGCCCTCACATAATTGCGGTTTGTAGTAACGTGAATGTCAGTACCGAGCATGTGAAGCTTTGTTTAGATTTTTATACATCAAGTGCATTCCGGGCCACATACTCATCTGACTTCGTTCCGATCGCCGACAGACGGTTCTGGCCACCATTAGAGCCATCCCCCTTGCTGCACCCCAATGTTGTTCCTACGCCTGGTCGACCTAGGAGACGACGGCTTCGCGGTAGCATGGATGAAATGAGATCTGTACAAGTAAGATGTAGTCAAAGTAAGGAGCATGGTCACAACAAAACAACTTGTGACAGAAGGCACCGTTAATTTCTCTGTACTTTTTAATGTAAATGATTGTGACCTCTTATACGATGCTCCTTTCTAGTGATGTTGTTAATTTCTTATCCTGATGCATATTGTCCTGATGTTGTCAGTTTCAAAATTTGGTTTGTAGATAATAATTTCCTTCATTTTATAAAGTGTTATACTTGTCTAGCATAGACATGGAGGAATTTGCAGGACCTGCCGATGCATCGGTACTGACTAGGCAGAGGGATCATCTCTCTGCTCGACCACTCACAGATAGTGACACGGTTAGTAAAAAAATGCACATCGTGATTCAAATAGGTTCAATATAGTCGCTGATTTGATTTTTTTCAGGCACATCGCTTTATCGAGCATGGTCGCACACTTAATCGCATACTGGAGGAGCCACGGAGCGATGTAGTAAATCGGCAGCTTGAGATCGCTGGTTTTCATTGCATCTCCAACCTGAGACGGGCGACCATTGATCAGGCCCTAATGAAGGCACTAGCTGAGAGATGGCGACCAGAGACTCATACTTTCCACCTTCGACAGGGCGAGGCATCCGTCATCTTGAAGGACATTTCAATCCTGACAGGACTGAGAGTGGAATCGTTGCCCGTGATAGGCTTGGAAGAACACCCTCAGCTGGATTGGGGTTTATATTGCGCAGAAGTGTTTGGTTTCAATCCAGACGATAGCGATGACCAGGAACTAGTGGGTGGGAAGCTCAGGCTAACGTGGATAGCCAAGACGCTGCTGACGTCAACCGCTCTCCAGACGACGAATCCTGCGGAGGCCGTACGAGTTGCCCGTGCATTAATTTTGTTCTAAATCGGAACAAGTCTGTTACCGGACGCTAGTGCAGACAAGGTGCATCTACGCCACCTTCTGCTCCTACAGGACCTTGAGAGTTGCGGTCGTAGGGCTTGGGGTGCAGCTGTCCTAGCGCAGATGTACTACCAGCTGGACCAATTTGCTCCCATGAACGTTCGGAGAGCATATGCTTTTTGGACCTTACTCCAGGTAATAAATCTAATTTGTGCTAGTGCCATTTACACATACATAACACAATTTTTTAAAATATACAGACCTGGTCTTTGGAGCATATCCATATTGGTCGCCCACGACCGTATCAACTCGTAGAGGCAACACTGCGATCAGCCCCTTACGCAGCAAGGTTAAACAACTTCTTTAATGGTAATGGGTATTGATCTTACTGTGGACCTTACAGTGAACAAGTTCTCTTTAGGTGGACGGGCGGAAGGAGGTCACATAGAGAGAATGTGGCCACCACCCACCTATCATTTTATCGTAATGAGTTGGATCTGCAGGAAGAACATCAGGTATGTAAGCTACATAAATGCTTATGACGCCCCACGATTCGAACAATATTCACAACCTAATAATAACAGATGCGGTGGACACCCTACGATGCCCAAAATTTCTTGCAACTCCCTGAGATTTGCCGTGAAGGTCAAGCTATCTGGCGTTCGAAGACTGTGCTTATATACTTCAATGTCGTTGTCATGCATGCTCCCGATAGGGTAATGAGACAGTTCGAGATGCGACAACACATTCCTGATGCAATGCCGCAAATCTCCTCGGATGACAACGGGCTAGAGCACGAGACGACGAGCCATATGATTGGGGGCTACACCATCAAGAGCGTCTGGCTCAATGGCAACATCGATTGGATAACGTCGTTGCAGAGAGGAATTTGGATAAGACACTTGCTGATGTCTTGTCCGACTACCTTACATGGTATTGGCAGATTACGCGACGTTGGATTGCTACGGCCATACCACCACCCCGCCAAGCGTATGAAACACACGGACCGAGGTGGAACCAGCTGGTAATTTTCTCCCAAATACAAAATATTTTTAACATAATTTCATCGTAATTTACGATTTCAACTTCTCCGTTATAGGTGAACTCCTTGTTCCGTGTGAGAGAACTGATGATGGAACATTGAAGGAGCACTGAATTGCAACAACTGATTGGCTACGTTGACTACACCATCCAGAATATGTCACTGGTGGATCCGGGAATACAAGATGTCCCCCCCCATGTACACTTCATACACCGAGCCCACCACATTTGCTTCACAACAATGGGGTGATCAATACACTTCCGGGAGAGAGGCAGGTGGACCGTCGTATCAGGTGATGATCGTAAAAATGAACACTCGGATAAAGGTGCTAATCGGTCGTTGCGACCCAAGCAGTCAAATGCGAACAATCAAGAAAAAATAGACCACCACGAAAGAGATAAAATCAATCAAAATACGAAATAGCGGTCTTGCTATTTATTTAACCTGGTATAGCGACCAGGGTCGAACTCAAGGAGCACGGGTTGGCCTCTCGGCCTACGAAGTAGTCAAAAAGAGAAATAAAAGACGCAAATATTTTTGTGGTTTTTGAATATTTTATATTTTTTTTGGAATTTTTAGTTAATTAAGAAAATAAGAAAAACAAATAAACACATACTTCAACAATTTATTAAATACAGTAAAAATCAACCAAAAATTCAAACAAAAATATTTTTTAAGTGTTTTATAATTTTTAGTGTTTTTGGTGAATTTTTGAGAATTTTCTGATGTTTATTTAATTTTCTAAAAATCGAAAAGTAACTAAAACAGTAGGTACTGTCCAGCCGAGCTAAAAGGGCCTAGATAAAATATCTAAAGCCCTCAAATTAGCTGAGAGATAATTTTCCTGTAAAGAGAATAAAACAAGGAAAATTTAGGCACCTATTTTGTTTTTTTTTGGATTTTTAATTGATTTACTAGAATTTTTATAAGATTTTGAGTGTTTTTCAATTTTTAGTAATTTTCAGGAATGAAAAAATAGCCAAAATTGGCTAGAAAATCAAACACAACAAAATAGACAGTAGACTATTTTTTTGTAATTTTTAGACACTATTTAATATTTTTTTGTGATTTTTAAAGTTAGAAAGTGAAGAAAATAGATGTTTTTGGATTTTTAAAAATATCAAATGAAAACAAAAATGTCCTAAAAAATCCTCGAAAATTTTACACTATGGCAGGAGCCACATATCCAATTTTCGTTGGATTTGGAGGTAATTTGCTATTTTATTCAAAAATAAAGAGGGGGCACTGTGCACAAGGACCTATGTACAAATACCCGAAAGTCTGGGGGGTCTGGTGCAATTAACCCAGGAAGTCACGCGCGTCGCGCGTGCTTGGGGCACTCAAGGACCCAAATGTAAGAAAAATAAGTTCCGAGGGCTTATTGGTAACATGTACCAAAAGTCCAGGGGCTTATCTGCAAAATACCCAAAAATATACGCACATGCTCAAATGTTTCACGCACAGGGGTATAAATGCAAATAAACAAAAACTTTCATTCAACTGATAACATCTAGAACTACAGGGCCGATATTGCAAATAAACCAGAAAATCACGTGTCGATGCACGTGTCATACAACGCACAGGGGTATAAGTGCAAGGAAAATAAAGTACGAGGTCCTTAATGCAAAAGTACCAAAAACTCTACAACTACACTATGTATTTACAGGACTAAAACTAAATGTAGAAACGAAAGGGGGCCTAAGACAATTTACCCCTTTTATTAATGTCGATGGCCGGATGTGTGATGCGTGGCAGATCCGACGAATGAGAACGAAGGCACCTTAACCTTGAAACCCCTGGCCTGATCGAACGTCTGAGGGATCTCCACGTGGAGATCGGACGGTGCTGGTGCTCTGGAGTCTAAGCCCTCGGTGGATCGACGGAGGAGAAGAGGGCACGTGGCAGATCTGACGGTGGAGGCTTGCTGGTGCCTCTTCCTCCGAGCGGGTGGTCTAGATCTGTCCTCGGGATGATCGGACGGTGACGCAACGCCTAAGATGGATGGATCAGATGGAAAATGGGGCGTTGAGGATGATCTGACGGTCGACGAGGTTGCTGGAAGAACTGGCGGCCGGCGAGCTTCGCCGGCCCTCTACGTGCACGGTGGACCTCGCCTGATGCTCCTGAGGTGCGGGGAAGCTTCGTCGTGAAGCTCCGCACCCGATGCGCTGCTCCGATGAAAGCGAGGAGCTCCAGAGAACTCCGGCGACGTGGACGAACGGGAGCCCCTGTGCTCTGAAGACTCGACCTCCAGATGAGGTCGAATGGGCGCGATACCTGCACAGGAAGAAAGCTGGGTCTAGGGCAAACTGCCTCGACCCGTCATAGCGGGTGGAAAGTGAAGGATGAGGCAAGATGGAGGCTCTCCGGCGAGCGGCGGAGGGTGAGAGCCGATACCCTGCTCCGGGGCGAGCCAGGGGGGGTGAAGGGTCGAAGAAGGTGGAGAGAGGTCTGGTGGATGTGGTGGTGGTATCGGAGGGACGAATGGGTGGCCGGAGTCGATAGGCGAAGGTGGCGGAGCTAAACTACTGGAATCGGAAAAATCTAAACCTAAGCTAATCTACGGGCTAAGAAGGGTACCTGGCGGATGCATTCGACTGGGCTGAAGCTCAGTAAGCTTCTGGTCGTTGCCTGCAAGGGGCCGTCGACTCCCCGAGGCTCGACGCGCTCGCGGCGGCGCACGGCGGCTGAAGACCACCGGATCAGTGGCTCCCGGCTTCCCGGGCCTCGCTGCTACTCCTGAGACCGCGGCTGTCACTCAGGGACTCTGGAGGAGGTCACAGGCGCCGAGGGGAAGATCCAAAGATGGAAGAATTAGGTCGCCGGTGACGACAATATATATGGTGAGGGATCCGAGAAGAAAGGGATCGGGTGAGATGCTCATGCCTCGGATCCATCAAACCCACCCCGGGCGAGGGTCCTGGATGTGTGCTGATCAATCGGAGCCCAGGGTTTGAGGTGTTGGCGGTCGGATCGAGCGGGTAAAAAATGAAGAAATCGGGTCGGCTGCTCTGGATCCGGCTCTGGTGGTCCTGGGGGGAGAGTTGACCGGGGGTCAACATTCCCCCGTGGACCAATCAGAGCCCGCCAAGCGCAAATTTTTTGTTTATTTATTTTAAGATAGAAAATGGTCGAATTAATAAAAACTTAAAATATGAAATATTTTTATTTTATTTTTTTTCTATTTTTTAGTGATTTTTAATTAATTTTTCGAAATAAAAATAAGGTATATATATTATATAACTATATATAGGTATATGTACAATATCTAGAGTTTTTTTAATTTTTGATTTTTAATTGTTATTTTTATACAATTTTATTCCCATTTTATATTTTATTTATTTATATTATAAAATGAGGAATAAAAAGACATTTTTATTTTATTTTTATTATTTATCTATATGGGTGAAATAAATACATATGTATATCTATATACATGGTATATTTACAATATATTTTTGTGTTTTTATTTTTGTTATTTTTATTTTGTTTTTGTTTTAGTTGTTTTTATTTTATTTATTTACATTATATAAAGTAGAATATTTACACAAATTTTGGGAAATTAATTTTATTTATTTACAAAGCTAAATAAATATGAGGATGGTCTATATACAAGGTGACTATACACAAGTGGTGTTTTTGTTTTAATTTTTATATTTTTATATTGATTTTATATTTATAAGTATATACAAATATTTACAAGCCTATTTTTGTGAGGGAAATACTTTTATTTTATTTACATAAGTATTTACACACATGAGCCCCTATCTCCCTCTACTTTGGCTTTTATGCGGTCAGGCCCATGTTGAGCCCTCTCTTGGGTTAGGTTGCTCAATATTTATTCTAAATATTTCCCTCTTTTTCTTTTTAATCTTTATTCTTTTATTTTTGCACAAAAACATGCTAATTATTAAACTTTATACAATGCATGCTTTTGATAATTATTTGTATTTACATGAATGTACATGCATTTGCAAAGGTTTTTGTAGCTGAAATATAAGAATAAAGAGTGATGAATGGGTATTCATCATCAGGCGACGCAGTCCTCCAGCCAGCCCTATATTCTTCAGATGCAATAGATGGGTTCCACAATACCATCATTTGACTTGCTTTCCACGCAAGAAGCTCAGCCCTCTCAAGCACATCAATACTTCTGGCACATGGGGCAAAGTCAAAGCCAACCCTTTTTCGTTGGACTCCCGGGTTATGGTGCTGAACAAGTCACTTGGGGTATACAACCATCAGCAATGGATCTTCCCAGGGTATCCACTGAATCGTTACCGGTGACAATTCAGGAGCCACCTCGTGCTTCAAATGTATCAAGTCAGAGAGGGGGTGGTAGATCTACGACCGGAAGGGGACGCTCAACCGCGACTGAACCTGAGAGAAGAACCGTTGCAAGCCATGGTAGTAGGGCAGCAACATCGGGAAGGGGGGAGGCAGTCTCAGCGACAACAGAACAAAGGAGGGGGGGGAAAAGGGAAAGCATCTTCATCAAAGGGACCACTATCACATATTGTAGAACATACAAAAAATTGGTTTCATTGATTGGACCCTTATGTTATCCCTGTTTAAGTAAAAAAATATGATGTTTTGGTTTCATTGATTTCTTTAATGTTGTTATGCAAATGGCTGCAAAATATTGTTAATTATATGATTATTGATGACATTAGCATTACTTTTTCAAATGAACTAACATCCGAACATGACATGGCCAAGATACGTATCACAGCTCGCAAGTCGGTGCATCTGCCCGACAATCGTTTCTTAGCAGTACGTGCTCCACCGAGTCGGGCCTCCAGCCGTGTACCATCTCACGTTCCACCGTCAGCGCATCCACCGCCAATCACAACCCCAAGCAGGGCACCAACCGCATCAGAAACAGAACCAGTGGAGGAGTCCGAGTCACAGTTCACCCCGTATTCTCCGCAAGCCAGTCCGATCGCCAGTTCATCCCATGGCGAGACGTCACCGCTTTCAGAACCTGTGGACGAGGAAGAAACCTTATACGCTGACTTAGCTGATCTCCATTACACTATCGCATTGAAGTATGCACGTCTGAGTGCGCTGCGTGGAGAGGAGTGAGGTCATGTCGTCAGTAGAGTTCCCCACGTATCTTTTATGTCTAATTTAAGGGTCTCTTGCGTATGTACTTCCGCATGTATCTTTTTTCTAGTAAATGAAATATTTCAGCTTTTATCTACTATTTGGAGAATTTATGAATGTTTGTGTCTCCCATTTACATGCTAAATATTTCAGCTTAAATGTTACAAATAACCACTTAATTATAGATATCATAATATTTGTATATGAATAAATACAGAATTTTGCTTTCCATTGGGCCACTTTCTGTTTACTAAGATCAAACTGTAAAACTCTTACTATGAAATTAAATGGTTTACTTACTTACCAAAAAAAGTAAGAACATAATTCTAGCAGATTTTTTACACAAGTCAGATTTCTAGCAGATTTTCTATTAATGTTAATATTTTCGGTATCACATAACAATAACAATAATCATAATAATACGTATAATAATAATAACATTATTTAAGACTCATAAGTAATAATAATAAATAATAAAAACCCTAAGACTCTTAAGTTTACGCGGGAATGAGAATTTGCAGAAAATGGTTTACCGTAAGCGGCAAACCATTTGCCGTGCCATCCACGTAGACACGACAAATGGTTTGCCGCGCCATATAGGCGCGCGGCAAACCATTTACCGATATATCACCATACTGGGAAATTTTTTGACTTCGTACCCAGAATGGGAGATATTTCTTTATCTCTCTCCATTCTGGAAAATCTCTCTAGATAGATAGATTAGCAGGGATCTAAAATTAGCGACGAGCCTTCTATGATAACATGGATGTATGGGACAATGGAGCCGACAGAATCCAAAGTCCAAGGGCATCCATCTTATCAGCTCATATATAAAAAAAGAAAATCATCGCGTCACATAGATTTAAATATCCAAGGGATATGAACTAGGTATCGGATGAGAATGTGGCCAGTGCTTAATTAAACGTCATATAATAGCACTTGCATGTAACATAGCATCATCCATGAGCCACTCGATCCTAATCAATTGGTCAGATCACCGGAGCCCGACAAAGCCGAGATATCTATCTTCTCACAAGTCAGATATCTTTCTCGATTCAAGTCTGGAAAAACATCCAAGCTTGATGACCACATACGGATGGAGCTTGCCGTGGCCTTCATGGATGAAAACATCAAGTCTCTTTCTCGATGTTTGGGAGCTTATAAACTAAAGGCCTGTTTGGTTGCTGGGTTGGACTGGGTCAGGTTGGGTTGGGTTGGGACGGGTGAATAGTAATCTGTGAGGAGGAAGTACCCTTGTGAATAGTAACCAGGGTTGGGCCAACCCTGCCCAACCCTGCAACCAAACAAGAGTTGACAAATGTATCCAATCATATAATATTTGAGTAGTAGGTATTTTATACAAGGGGTTTGATGGGCTACCGGGATGCCCTTAGTTATTTTTCTGCATTTTTTTATTTTTTTTAAAATATCATTATGTGTATTTATCTATATATCATTCCAATATATCAATCAAATTTCATCAGGAAGGAGACTCATATGCCTTCTATATAGAACATGTCGATTACAACAATGTTAAGTCATTAAAATTACATATTCTAGATAGATGGTATATGAGTCTTTGTTTCTGGCGAAATTCGTACGTTATATTGGAAGGATATATAGATGAATATATATTGTGATATTTTGCAAAAAAAAATAATGGAAATGACTGGGAGCATCACATTGGCTACCCACTGGGGCAACCCCATTTTTTCCTTTATATAATTATATACATGTAAACATATGTCACAACAAAATTGATCTTCGGTAAAAGAGACAAGGGGGGCGGGAGGGGGCTTGGCCCCCGTCTCTCAATTGACTCTTTACATATTATATTATTATAATAGAATATGATTTATATAAAAACTAGTTAACTATAATCAACAATAAGTTATATATAATGGTCCCTCCATCTCCCATTTACAAATTGTATAGATAAGGATATATCTATATCCGATTCGTTCTCATATCCATATCATAAATGTTTTGACATCTGTATCTGCGTTTGTTTTCAAATGGATACGAATATCGATACTACTTTCATATCAACAAACATCTATATCAGTCTCCGCATATCCATTTTAATATATAAATATTATTGTACATTTATTTTTAACTTTATATAATATAATTGTATATCTTCTTTCATCATATTTGGTATAATTATTATGATCTCAACACATTTAATATATTGTTATCATATGTAATCCACGCAATACATGTATATTTAAGCCAATGTATATAATATTTATAATATTATTCCATTACGATCGGTATCTATTTTATATAGATATCCACTTTTTACAGATATGGTAATATATTTTTCATCCGTCTATATGTATATAGACATTCACATTTGTATTTAAAAACAGATAAGGATGTAAGAATGCTTTAGAAACAATATATGTTTTAAAAACAGACCAGTATACACTATAAAAATTTGAATTATAGTGACAGTTTTTTCAAAATCCGTCACTAAATTCGCCGTTGTTAAATATATAACGACGATATTATTTATTGCGAAATGATTTTCATACTCGAAATTAGCGACAAATATCATATATGCCGTTATATCATTAACAGTGGTCTTATTCATTGTTATCTTTCAAACTTCTAATTAATCGTCGCTAAACTTTGAATTAAAAATAGCAATGATTAGTTGATATTTTGATAAATAACAACGAATAAGCATCGCTATGTGGACTTTTGCTAATGATACAACGACAGATATGAGTTTCGTCACTAATTTTGTATGAAAACTCATTTCGCAACAAATATTATCGTCATTATATATTTAACAACGGCTAATTTAGTGATGTATATGATATTCGCCATTGTAGCTCAATTTTATTGTAGTGACGTATGGTTTTATATAGATATACATTATTACATCAATACTAGTGATCCATATAGAAATACTTAGCTATCACAATTTAGTAGTGACGATTAGTTCACATTCTAAAAGATAACGATGGATAAGTACTCTATATGATCCCTCACTAATGATATAGCAATAAATATGGCATTCATTGCTAATTCTAACATATAAATTATTATGTAACAAATACTATTCATCATTATATACTTAAAAATGGACGAAATATGACAGATTAAAAAAATTTGTAGACTCATTTTGTTGTAGTAAACTATTCCCTTTATTAAAGAAATACACTTGACTATTAGCATTTACGTATTGTAAAATGTATATTTAATATATTTGTAAATACTTTCATTTAGAAATAAATAAACTCAACAAAAATATAGAATTATTAGGAGTGATGTAATTTTACTTATTTAAAAATCATAATGGTTTAACTTAACATCGTGTTAATGAAATGTATTGTTAATTGCAGAATTTTGTAAGGATCTTTTGTCAATACAATATTTGTTGAGATATTTATGTATATTGTAAGTTTACAATAGTATCCAAGTGTAATAAACTTGTAAACAAATTTTAGTAATTACAATAACAAATAATAACAAAAATGAATTATATATATAGTCACAATAATTTAGCCCCTCAAGTAGAAATTTCTGACTTCGTCCCTATTCGGTAATGATTATATCTTTTGATGTTAAATAGTGACGGGATCTATTTGTTGTAGAATTATATTGTCATTTTATAATTCACAAAGAATGCCATTTTCATTACTGTAGTTTAATGTATTGATGATTATCAGTTGATTTTTCATTAAAATTTGCACTAATTTTGATAACTAAACAAGGATTACAAGTGATGGTAATCTTTTTCATATAATACAATTCTAGAAACATATCAAGGTATACGATATTCATTGAGAATTTAAAAGATGAAGTTACCAATAATATTTGTTGTGATATATTTAATTGCAGAAGATATGACGTCAAATACTGATGACTTGTTATTATACGCCAAATTATTTGAGTGATAGTTGCAAATTTACTGTAATTCTTTCATAGAATTTGATTTGACTGAAATGAAATTTATTATTTTTTCCATGTAAAAATCATTTAATAAATTAATATGTATACAAATTCGATTTGATTGAAATGAAATTTATTATATTTCTTTCCTTAGAAATCATTTAATAATTAATATGTCGATATAATATAATCATTGAAATAATGTTCGTATCCATTATATCTTCCTTTACTTTGTAAGGACAAGGCAATGAGTATGCCATATAAGTTGAATGTTGGTATCTATGTACGTATTCATAGTTTAAAACGGATAATAATATGATAATAAAATCTATACAATTTTATCTGTCCTTTGCATCAACCCAAGGACAAATATAATTTTGAGATGGTTAGAATTGTTAAAGAAAACCTGACACAATAAACTTTTGAAACAACTATATATAGAAGGAAAGCTAAGGCTGATTTCCTCGTGCATCATATAAATAGTTTATTTCTTATCTTTATTTTATGTGCAGATCACCTAGCATGTAGAGTGCTGGAGTCAGGTACGCATTTCTATCTCTGCATGCATCATTGTGTTTGATCGTGCATCGGCTTTTCCGACTTCCTCCCCCTGTTTTATTGGAATTAAAATAACCAAGAAAATCAGAAAAATTGTTAGGCATTGTCTTATTTCAGAAAAATACCTAAAAAGTGATAACAAAATCATGGGACTACTAATGCAAACTTAACCCTAAAACACACTTTACCTAAAATCCTTATTTTGGAGAGAGTTACCCCTTCATTGTTTGATTTATTTGTAGCGAGATAGCGACCCATACACTAGGATAGAGCCACATCCGATCTTTCTTCAGACTACTGGTCTTGTAATTAATAGTTCTCCAGTGAGGACTTCACCGGATAACTGGTAATCGGTCCGGGACTTCCTTAGCAGAGTAGGTAGATCAGGTAGCCGGTAAATGGTCCGCAACCCATACTGGTAGGGAAAAACTAGTTGTCGGATTGGGCCAGTCTCCTGAAAGTATTGGGCTCCTAACAACTTTCTTAATCAATCTGATAAATTGATTTGTCACCTAAATAAAAATTGACAAGATTAACAACCTAACTTTCACCGTCATCAGTTCGTGTTGAATAGGTGAACTTGGGGTTTGACTTCTCATCTTGTTTGCATTCCAGATCTAATATGCATAAATTCCCACATCATGATGATGGAAAGGAGGTTCCTTAGGATTAATCTGGTAGCACCGCTTTCGAGCACTCCTCTCCATTCATCTAGGAAGGCTTCAGAGGGCTCAGACCCACTCTCTGAACCCAAGTTCGCTACCACCATGTCGCCCCTCGAGCACACTTCTATCATTCCTGAGGTGCCATAGCAGAGGCCAACACAGTTATTTGTACATTTGACAGCACCCTTCTACCATTCCTAAGTTAGGGTTTTTTGCCTTTCTAGAGACCCAAGAGATGGCCAGCAACAAGAACCTCACCGATGAGCAGCCGTAGACTTCTTCCTATGTTTTGGACCAGGCCTTCATCAACAACACACTTCTCGCTTCCCTGGAGACCATGCATAGACAAATCAGAGACTAGGGAGTCTTCATGACCGAGGTGAGACAAGAGCTAATGCAGATGCGAGCCCGTATGGATGAGCCACAGAGATCGGCGGGTGGAGAGATACCACGTTAGGAGCGTGGAGACGGACGACCCGAGGAGCTGCAGGAGCCAGCTAGAGCACCACGGATGATGAGGCAGTTGCACAACCCTAGTGCAACCCTCACACATAGATGGATCCAGGTGCTAGAGATCCTTGGGACATCGAGCTTCACCCCAGACCATCCAACTTCTGCCCAAGTTTCATGGGCTAGCCACCGAGGAGTCGCACCTCCATTTGCAGGAATTTGAGATGATTTGCAGCACTGCCCACGACAGATTTTTGGACGAGGACATGATCAAGATGATTGATGAATCTCCATTTCATCACCTTTATTCTCTCATTTTGGCTTTAAAAACCCCAGCAAATGCTTGTAAATAATCCTAGATGAAGGGGTGTAGGACTCTCTTTTTCTGATGAAATTGAAATGACATATAGGAGGGATATATAGATGAATATACATGACGGTATTTTTCGAAAAAAATAAAAAAAGTGGAAGTTATAGGGCCGGATGCATGTAAAATTACATGCACCAGGGTGCATACTCCCTATCCTCTCTCTCTCTCTCTCTCTATATATATATATATATATAAATACTTCTAATAAGGTGCACCTTTCCTGGGTATAAGGAAATCCCGTCATCTCACCCATACGCAATGAATCCGATGATTATCATCAATAGCCCGTTATTTAAGTATTTTTAATGCTGAAAAATCCATTATGATCATTTACACATATTCTATATTTAGAATGCAACAAATATCTCCTTAGTTATATCCTCTCTCCTCTCTCTCTTCCTCTATCTCCCCTCGTCTCTCTCGATCTCGATTGCCGCACGAGGTTCCTCTCCTCCATCTCCCTCTCTCTCGACGACAGCATGAGGAGAGGAGGTTGCTGCTCGTCGTTGATGGCGTGCAAGACGGTGGATGCAACGCGCTCCTCTACGGTGGCCGATGATGGCCTTCTCCAAGGTTGTTTTCTTGTATGTAATAAAGGCGACATCGTGTGGGGGTGATGGCTACGCGCGGAGGAGGTAGATCATGGAGGAGAAGGTTGAAAGAGTGCGTGAATGGAGGTGTGTGGGCGGAGGAGGACGTGCATGGAGGAGGTGGGTCGTGGAGGAGAAGGACGGAGAAGGTGCGGGTAGAGAGGATGCTGGAGATGGAGGGTGTGCCCAGTTTTATACAATCAGAGATCCTATTTTGCAATCTCGAGTATTTTTTTACAATCTCAGATCGTATTTTACAATCTCATATCATTTTTTTACAAATTTCAGACCGGTTTTTTTTACATTTATTTAAATTCAGTGATATGACAAAAACTATTTAAATGAGATAAATGTTGTCCACGCTACCTACGGTAACATATGGGAGTATCTACCGAGTTGAATGAGTCACGTTGAACTCGGACTCAGATTTATCTCGAAATACAATTCGAATTCGAATTCAGACTCAGATAACGTTCGTGGGGATTTTACAATCTCAAACCAGAATTTACAAATACCAAGACATTTCCTACATATATGAGACTGTATTTTACAAAGACATTACCAAATTTATAATTACAACAATAATTGTATTACTAACTGTGATCCTATTCTACAATGCATGACACAAAATTACAATATGGATTCGAATTTTACAAAGATGCTTGGAATTCTGCAGGGTGCGAAAGTACTGTACATTTTTGTGAAAAACACACATAATTGTGAGTGTAGATTTACAATCTTCATACAGATTTTATAAAACGTGCATGAGTTTTTACAATAGTGTTATCAAAATTACAATTATAATAATATAACTATTACTAATTGTGATTTTATTTTATAATGCAGGATACAGTTTTACAATATCAACAGGAATTTTACAAAAGATCTGCTACATTACGCGAAAATGCTACCACGTTGGCGAAACTTCATTAACTAAAAGGCAACGAAAAAATCAGACACGCTAAAAATGGAAAAATTACAAGGACGAAATAAATTTCAAATTCGATATTAAATTCAAATTTAAAACGAAAATGTATGGACTAAAATACCTTTTTGGATGAAGAACCGCTTGATCGAGATCTAACAGATCTCGTGATGGGCTTTCCATGCACCTAGGAAAGATGCACCTCATTGGAAGGCCCCCCTCTCTCCCTCCCTCCCCCAATCCTCCCACTTCCTCCCCTCCTTCCCCGCATGCTCCTCACTGTAGCACCTCCTCCTCCAGTCGGGCGCTCTCTAGCCTGTCACCCTCCCTCCTCTCCCGCTTGCTCCTCCAACGCAGGGTCGCGTTGAGGTCGCCCATCACTGCTCACTCACAAAAATCCAATCCTTCTCACACCCCCTCTGTGCACGTCTTTCCTCCGAGTTATACTTCCTTGTGCACTCCTTGCACCTCGGGTCCACACGCTTTTGAGTCTTGTGCACTCCTTGCACCTCGGGTCCACACACTTTTGAGTCTGTCGCCCTCCCTCCACCGTTCGCAGAACAGATCATTGGTTGTGAAACCGGGAAAAAATGTAGTATAGAAGAAAAGGGTCATTGCGATTGTTCAACACGAAGCAATCAATCTTTAGTGCTGTTTAACATTGATCTGGACGTGTTCTTGGATTTTAAAAATAAAGAGGAGACATGCCGAACTTTTGGTTAATTGATTAATTTGCAATGATATTTTATCATTTTATCATTCCTCTCGAGCTCTGGTAGAGAAATTTCTTGGTTCTTGTTTTGTACGATACTTATGTTAATATACTTTAATATCTTATTACAGTCTTTTGTTTGTCATTACATTTATTTGGTCTGCGCTCTTCCTAGCTCCCCTGCTCAACCCCTCCCCCTGGCCGACGCTGCACAAGGAGCGTCCAACCACCCTCCCCCTCGGTGCTCCGCGCCCAACCGACATGCCCCACACCCCCCACCTACAAGCACCGCAGGCTCCCTGCTCGAGGCCCCCCCGAGCCCCGCGGCCTCCCTGCTCGAGGGTCCCGAGCTTCGCAGCCTCTCTGCTGCCCTGCTCGACCCGGGTCACCCCGCTGATGGAGTCCCCCGATCACCGCAGCAACCCCCCTCCCCCCGTCGATGTAGCTCCAGCTGGAACCACCCGCAAAACCTAAGCTCCCCCCCACCACCGATCCGCTCGCAGCCTCCCTATCCAACCGTCTGCATATGCATGATTTGTTTTCCTTTTTTATTTGATTAATCCTAAACATTCATGGGTAGATTGGTTAGATTAACTCACTTGTATGGTTGAGATAATGTATTAAATTAACGGAGGGTTATGGGTGTGAGACAGAGTGACTATTCGAGATTTTTCATGTAATTCACGATTATGCGGGGTTATGAATGTTATTACCAAATTACTTAAGGTTGTGGACGTAAAAATCCCATTTATTTTTACGCTTGGCATTTGGGTGACCATCACAACCACATGCAAGGCTAGGAATTTAAGAATTCTGGATCTTGCATAAAACCATTTTTTTAGACAAGTTCCTTCGTGCTTGGGAGATCTAAAGTTGCAAGGTCAAACATGTGGCATTGAATCAAGGCACCTGAACAATAACAACTTTCAAGGTACCCTTCTAGAATCATTGAAAAATTGTGGAAGAGTGTCTACTCTAGATATTGGCAGCAACAAATTTACTGGCAGTATACCCAGTTGGATTTTAGGAACCATGTCACAAATAAAGCTTTTGTGGTTAAGGCCGAACTTGGGTCCTATAGGGTCCGACCCATGCTCATCCCTAGGAAGAGAGATGCAGTTTATTTCCTAACATTTAGGGTGACTTTAATACAATTTTGGTAATTCTTAATGCTTATTTGGTGATAAAATTATCAAAAACATGGGATCGTATTTTATTTTGAGAAATTTGCAGTGAAAAGTTTGTTTGTGTTTTACAATCCATGACTCCAAAATGAAAATGTATGTGTGCAATTTTAATAAATATTAGAGAAAATTACAAAAGTGAGTTTTATAATGATGAATCGATTTCACAAATCGATTCAACTTTTTGATGTTTTAAACATGACTTTAAATTGAAGAAACTCCTTGTAGGGAAATTATGTAATATTCAATTATCTTAAGTTGGTTGGAGTAGTTGATTGACTGTAACACAAATGCCATACTGATGCATTATTTTAGAGAAATAAGTATGACAAATAACAACGAATTGCTTATTCTAGAAATGTGAATGGTGAGAGTTTTTAAAAGTTGGCATATTTTACAAAAAAATGTTTTGATATACAATGTCTAAACATTACAATGCTGATATGATTTTTTAAAAACTATGAAGTCGTAACTGAATTAAAAATGTTTCTTTTACAAATAAGATGAACACATTTAATTTGTTTGTGAAGAAAGGAGGCTTTCGTTTTACACATAGCTTGGCGTATGATTGCACTTCAATATTTTATGTTATTTGCGAAATTATTCCTTTAATGTATAATTAAGTTTACGTTATTTTACAATATCAGGCTATTTCAAACGATAATTAACTAGTACATAAGGGGAGTTATCACATGGATAGGTGATTATGGTACTATTTTAGGCAGGCATCTAGTAGTACTTAATTAAAAGCCAAACCAATGATCAATCAAACCAAGACTTTATACTTGTTTAGAAAATGATATGCTGCTGACATGATGTGATATATACTGAAATTTGAGTCGTGTACAGTTTAACTTACAAACATTTTGAACTTTCATACAAAAGGAATGGATTGGTTTACAATATGACTCGATATAAATACAAAGATTTGAACTTGCTGCATATAAAATAGAAAAGGAATGGATTGGAATTACATGATGTTTTAGATCATCTGGCATTAAATGATACTAAACTAACTTAAAAAGAAAAAAGATAAAACAAAATATGGTCTGAACATTGTCCGAATGTTTCCTCTAAGAATTGATTTCTAACAATTTAGGCTTTTGATCAAATATGCTTGAATAATAGTCTAATAAGCTGAAAAAAATCGCATATAATTAGAAACAAAAACAAAGGATAATTTACCAACTTCCAAAAGTAGTTTACAATTAAACTGTGCCATTCCATAAAAAATATAAGTAGATTGGGTGATGCATTAAGGATTACTTATACGTCATGATGTGAAGAACAAAATGACAAATCACTAAAATTAAATAGATGTAAAATTTAATAGTTAGCCCTGTAAAATAAATGCAAATATTCAAGAGTGAGATATATATTTCAAAACTTCTATTCTTATGTAAAATATGGGTGAATAAATCATATATTAAAACAAGGACAAAAACAAGCATGAGATAAAAAGCATTCTCGATACAATATGAAACGAAAATTAGAATTCTGATGAATCCTCACTTCATCACCTTTATTCTTCCATTTTATCCTTAAAACCCTAGATAAATGCTTGTATATATTATTAATTTTTCAAAATAATCACTGTATATATTGTACAAAATACTGTATAAAATACTGCATATTTATTGTATTTAAGTTCAAAATAAAAGAATAACGGAAAGAAAAGAAAAAGAATAAAGTGTTGAAGACACTGAGTAAAACTAGACCCCGAGGCCTAGTCATTATGATGACTTGGTCGACAAGGAATAAAGTACGGGAGATATGGTAGAGAAACTATACATAAATACACAGAAAATCACACAAGAAATCTTAATTTAATTGATCCAATAATTACTTTTTTGGGGACCTATTTTATTTTATTATTTTTACATCTAAAATACGAAAATCTTATATATGAATATCGTAAATAGAAATATAAAGAAAAATACAAAATTGATTTCACAGAAAAACAATGCACAGTGTGCTCGGGACACACAAAATAAAAAAAACCGCATTGAAATCTTTGCAAACTTGCATCTTCTCATACTATATCAAAACTGACCAAAAAATAGTTTTAATTGTATACTACTTTTAATAAGTCATTTAATCAAGGTAGTTTCATCCAATTTGGAATTAAGATGCAAAAGTTAGGTTTCAAGCCCTTATTGTGCAAAATACTTGTATATTATTCACTAGTTAGTGACCTGACCTATTGAATACTGATTACCGGCTTTTACTAGCTTGGTTTCATCGTATCCCCTTGCTTGGTTGGATGATTGTCATGAACGTTCTTTTTTATGAAAGGAGTTGGTATTTTTTATGGGCAGTTTCTATTGCATCTTACCGTTTCCTCATCCCCAAGAGGATGCATGCTATTTGCAGGATAGAAGATGAGAAATACGTTCTTCGCTACGTGGAACTATGTGATTTATATTTTGGGAGGTAATTCCCTTCACACCGGTGACATCAAATGATAGAACCAAATAAGTGGGTAGAATCCAGTCTAAATATTAAGATTGGGTTTGATAAATTTTAAACCATTTTGCTATTTTTAACTCTCAAATCAATTCGGCCTAATTAAAAATCTTTATTTTTCCTTAATTCTGATTCGAAAAATAAATAGCAAAAACGCCTTAAAAATTTATAAAAATAGAAAAATATTTGAAAAATATAAAATATTTTAGTTGGTATTTTTTTAACTATGTGTAGTAATAGTTATAATTATATTACCCGATATAGCTTATATATGTTTATACATTATTATGTATGTATATCTTGTTATTAAGTATTCTAAATACCTTATACATATTTTAAAATCTTAAAATAAAATTGGACTGTTCTTTTTAGGTATTTTATGACTATTGTATATTTATCATATATTATATATATTATATATTATACATATTACATTATGTACGTATATAGTGACATATATACCTTTATTATGTATATATATTAAAAAAGAACCTAACAATTACAAAAATATAGAAAGAAAATAAAAGATTATAAAATTTAAAAAATATATAAAAAAGTTCATGAAAATTAAATAATAAAAAACTCACAAAAACATTTTATAATTGAGTGAATATTGTGCATAAATATATTATTATTTATTTATAAATAATAATTCCTGCTACATCGACTTGTTCCTTGAGTTCGACTCCTAACTCTTTTTGACACTATACATATTTTACTGTAGGGTTATATTAAATTTTGATCCACTTCCTATTTTGCATTGCTTTATTATTCTAGTTGTGGGTTGATTATCGGATTTAGTTGGATTTCGAGTGAGGTCACCTCAACGATTATTTAGCTCACCTTGTGAGCACACACGACCTCATCCTTGATTTCAGTCATTTTAAATGGCGTCATTGCCACAGATCAATGAAATGTAGTATATTTTGTACTTTATTCTATTTAGTTATTTTACTTTTTATTTCTATTTTATTGTTGATAATTATTTGACTATTTTGACCCATGTTTCTTTGTTTCTTTTCTTGCGAGGGACTACATGGCAACGACCTATTCTTAGGAGGCAGATGCACCTGAGCAATGAGGAGATTAGCCTTTCTATTTGAAAGCCAATTGGAGAGAGCAAAAGAGAGATACCAAGAGAGAGAGAGAGAGAGAGAGAGAGGGAGAAGAGAAGACAATAGCATAGTCTTTTAGTTTTATTTTGTGTGGAAAGATTTTATTTTATTCTGAAAATTAAATTGTAATATTTTTGGATACTTGGATTCTTCACACATCATGACGTCTGTCGTGTCTATTCACGGGGGTGACTCATCAGTTTTCTCACCTTTATTTTCTTTTATTTCATGTATTTTAAGTTTTCCACCTTTATTTTCCTTTATTTTATGTGATTGAGCCCCTAGATCTAGGTTTTCTTGATTCGGTATCTAGATCTAAAGCCTAAATAGAAGCATTCTCCTATAGATTACTTCGCTTGGAATTAATCAAAATTAATGGCTAGTTACTTTAATTTGAAACTACAAGCCATGAGAGACTCCACATAATGCTTGCAGGACCCGTTGTGGTGGGCACTGAAGAGTCTTCAAGATTGGACACTTAGGATCCAGTTTGAGTAGTTAGCATTTGGTTCTTCCCACTAATAGAAATTCCTATTTAGGGTGCTTTATCGCTTTGCATACCACACATGTAATGTTGATATTTAATATTCTATTTTGCATCCCACATGGAAAGAGCTGGGAAGCACTATAAATCTCCTTATTTTGCATGCTCCATTTGTATGAGAGTTAGATTTCCACTCTTGTACCCACATGCATTGCTTTTCCACTATATCCATGTTTTTGCACAATTAGGATCAAAAGAAAATACAAAGAAAATTGTTAGGCTATTTGTTCTAAAAATACTCAAAAAAATTGAAAACCCAAAAATTAAAACAAAGGAATTGCTAATAACACTTTAAACTTAATAATAATCGTAATGGACGTCATTGTTTTGGGTTCATAAAGCCCTCATTGTTTCCAAGTAGTGTTAAGACTGAGTAAGGCAGTATCCTTAAGGATTAGATCCTGAAACCCGATCTGTGGCATCTTTGATTATCACATGGGATGGTGAAGTATTGGTGCTTCTATTGTACATAGGCAGGTAGGGCCTTGTCGACGATGGTGTTCCCTCCTTGTGTGGAGCATTTAACGTGGTTCGAAGTATTAGGCATCGGTCATGCTGATGAATCTCCGTTTCATCATCTTTATTCTATCATTTTGGCCTTAAAAACCCTAGTAAATGCATGTAAATAGGCTTAATTTAGGTATTTTAGCATTCGTGCATCATTGTGTAAATATTGTATAAAATACGGTTTTTAAAGCCAAAATTATAGAATAAAGAAAAGAAAAGAAAAAATAATATGGAAGTTGTTTTCTTCGCCTTATATATCTCAATAGTTGTGAGACTAAAATATTGCAAATATTTTATGACCCGAAACTCTGAGACCTAGGCATCTCGATGACTAGGTCGACAAAGAATAAAGTAGGGGGAGATAAGGGCCAAAATACAATAAAAATACCATTTATTTAATTCATTCTTATTCATTTTTGAGACCTATTTTTAGTTCCACTTTTTATACTTCAAATAAAGAAACTTTGAACATGAAAGTTGTAGACAATTAAATATAAAAAATACAAATTGATTTCATACAAAAATAATGTACAGATAAAAATTTAAGATATGAATAAGTTTCCAAAATCCCAGCTTCCCGAACCTATATATCTCAAATAAAAACTCGAAATGTATCAAAATCACCTTTAATTATATATAACTTTTAATAAGCTATTTAATGAAGGTGGTTTCATATTTTTCGGGTTTATGGTTTGAAAGTTGAGTTTTGGACCCCTATTGTATACATGTACTGATTAAAATATTCATTTCATTTATTATTCATTATTTTTATAATTTTATATTTTTATAATTTTGTAAATATTATTTATAATTTATAGGATAAATTATAATTTGGGTCCCCATCTATGTGTCCAATCCCAGAATGGGTCCCGATCTTTAAATTGTAATGATTCGGGTCCCAGGGCCATTAGTGTAAGGAACTTTTTGGGGGTTAATGACAAGTATGTCCTTATTTAAAAGTTGAAAATCAACCCCCATTCTCTTCTCAACATGGGCATATTCCTCATGAACATAAAATTTTCATTTCCTAAATGGTCCTGGGACCCGAATCGTTACAATTTAAAGATTGGGACCCATTCTGGGATCTGGCCTATAGATGAGAACTCAAATTGTAATTTACCCTAATTTATATGTATATTAAAATATAAATAAAAACATAAAGAAAATGCAAAAATAAAATACATTTATAAAACACATATGTAAAATACTTATACTTATACCTATATAGATAATACAACTAATTATTTAATTGTATACAATACATCAGAAAAATAAAATAAAATAAAATAAATTTAACTTTATAAAAATAAGTTATAAATATATAAGATAATAAAAAAATTAATAAAATTAAATATACAAAATAAAAATAAAACATTAAAAGATATAGATGAATATACCTATATATAACCCTAAAAAGGTAACTTGTAATTTTATACCTCTAAAAAATAATTAAAAATCATTATTAAATACTTCAGAAAATAAGAAATAATTTTTGTTTTATACTCTAAAATTAATTAAATTGTTTATTATTTTCAACTGAATTTCCAATTCTTTTCTTCATGTTTTTTCCTGGTTGGTCCACGTGGACCAACTAGGAGGGCAGGAGAGTTGACCCGCGCCTGCCCTTTGTCTGATACCTTGGTTTTCGCCAAATTTCTTGATTTTTTCGAGGCTCTTTCTTTCACCATTTCGCATCGACGTCTTCTTGACTTTTCTCCCTTGGAGATTGATGATTCACGCCTAGTGATTACCTCGGGTGTTGGATCACTGATCCGCTCCAGACGCCTCATTCTTTCCACCCGGTCCTTCACCTATTCAAAAACCCTCTTGATTTCCCTTGGATCTTTAACCACTCTTCCACCTGTGAAACCCAATCCTTGGAGCTCGAGGTCCTTCCTGGTGACAGCAGGAGTGGAGTGCGCCCTCCAGGAGACATCATGGGCGTCGAATCGAGTGGAACCACCTCGCCGGAGTGTGTTGCCGGAGCTCGCAACTGGTGTCACTTTGGTGAGTTCTTTTCTCTTTCTTTTGTGATCTTTTAAACCCTTAGGACTACTGTAGTTTATGGTTGCACATTCCTCTCATCGATTCCATCCAAAGATCACAAAAAACCACTTGGTCTCTGCCCGGCCGTGCGTTGTGTTTGTCGGCCGACGTGAATCACTCCATCTACGACATCTCCGCCCAGTTTTCCCTTCTAGAAGATCATTACATTTTTCCCGTAACCTTCTTAACTCTTTCCTTGCAGGTATCGACGTCAAAGCAACGCCTGGAGAAAATTTTGGTCAACCGCTGGAGATCGCTCAGCCCTCCAGCTCCGCCACCTCCGTGCGAGCACACCGGCCCACCCAGACACCTTTTGTTGCTTCCAGCATCTGGAGGAAGCCTGTAGGAACTCCCGCGGCCATTTTGGATCCACATGGAGCCACATAGGAGGAGGATCGGGGGCGGGGAAGCTCGGCTCGCCAGCATTCTTCCCTGTTCCTCGATAGCTTCTCTGTCGATGGATCTTTTTCCGCCGCCCAGATCTGTCAGCTGTTGTACGATCAATCCTTGCCCAGCACCGTACGATCCATCTAGGGCTTCTAATCGAGTCTGTCCGGGCGAAGAGTCATCGACTCTCCTTGTGCCGCCACGTGGCAAGTGAAGGAGGCCCTGTCGTCCGATCGCCTGCGATTGGGTATTTTGTACATTGCACCCCTGATATTTTTGTATTTAATTATTAAGGCATAATCTTTCATTTGTCGTTCTTTATTTTCGTAAAATTTGCAAAAAAACCCCTGAAGTTCACATATTCACAAGTGGGTTCGTGCCACGCCAGGTCACGTGCATCGTGCACGCGTGCTTGGTCTTTTTGCAATGAACCCCCTGTGATTTTACGCATTTAATTTTAGTCCTCAAACTTTTATTAGCTATGGTAAACTTTTTGGTAAAATTGCAATTTAGATCCTAGATTTTGGAATATTGCGTACAGGTACTTGCTAGATCACGTGCCTCGTGCACGTGGGTGTGGTGGTTTTTGCAAAAATATCCCTACGGTTTTGGTATTTTATATTTGGTTTTATAACATTTCTATTCAATTATAAATTTGTGAGGAAAATTGCAACTTGTCCCACAAACTTTTAACTATTTACAAAAATACCCTTGCTAGTGTGTATTTTCTCTTTGTTGTTTGCATTTATTTCATGCATCTATATACCTTTAAAAAACATAAAAAAATACCATAGTTGCAAGTTGCATTGATCTTTAATGCCATATTTTTATTTTTCATTTTTACAACATTTTAATATTTATAAAAAAAATCAAAAGCTTGCATTTTCGTCTTTGTTTGCATTAGAAAATACATAAAAATCATAAAAACTTCCTTGAAAAATTCCCCAAAAAATACATTTCGTTTATTTTTGTGTGTTTTATATTCTCAGCAAAAATTACTAAAAAATATAAAAGAAAACCCATAAAAATTACAAAACCCCTAAAATATTTATAAAAATATTAAAAATTCTTAAAAAATATTAAAAATCTATTTTCTATCTTTGAATTTTCTATATTTTATTATCGTTATTTTAAAATTAATTCGGAGGATTTTTGACCCTGTTTACTATTTTTCATCTTCATTTCAATTTCAGATCTTTATTTTATTCCCTGTTTTGAGTATTTTGGACTTTAAAAATACCAAAAAATTAGCAAAAAATATAGAAAAATCACAAAAATAGTAGAAAATTATAAAAAACATAAAAACATTTTATTTACTATATTTTAGATAATTTTACCTACATTTATTTCTCTCCTATCTCTCTTGTGTATATATATATTACATAATGTTATATCCTTATTAAAAGAAAAAGAAAATATAGAAATATAAAGTATAAAAAGAAAATATAAAAATCAGAAAATTAAAAATCAAAATATAAAAATAATAAATAAAACCCCCAAAACAATTGCAATTTGGCTAAGTGTTTGAGAGATATTTGGTGCCTCGATTTCCATCGTGCTTACTTTACTCCTTTGCTTCCTGTGATCGACCCCTACTTGCTTGCCACTATACATTCTTAGTAGGGTATAATAAATTTTAACTCTTACTCTTAATTTCTTGATTATTTGTGTGGGTTAATTGTTGATCGACGAAAGGATTCGAGTAGTCGCCTCAACGACATTTAGCTTGAATTGTCAGGCCATTACTTAGAGACTCCCATCTTTTTGTTTTTCAAATGGTGCCATTGCCAGGGAGCATCGGCTTGTAGTAGACCTTTGTCTTTTTACTTGTTTAGCCATTTCTGATTATCTCTCTCTTTATTTGATTATAAATTTTGAACTACCTGACATCTTTTTCTTGTCTTCTTGCGAGGGACCACAGACCGAGGAGGATTCCCTAGGTGATTCTACACTGCCTTGGGAAGTGGAGTCAGCTATTCTACCTTAGCCGGCAGGAGAGAGCAGGAGACTCTTGAGAGAGAGAGGGAGGATAGTTTAGATTTTTATTGTTGGTGAGAGAGAGATTTATTTGTCTACTAATTTGCAATAATACAGGTACACATGACATTGGACACTCGGGCCCAAATTCCAAGTGTCTATTCATTTGGGAGCTCAGCGTAGTTTTTGACAGATTTCATTACTTTGTTTTCCGATATTGGTTTTCTTTATTTTGTGGAATGAGCCCTTAGTCTTTAGGTGTGCTTGATCGTGTAATCTAAGGTCAAACACCTAATAACCATTGCATGTACCTATAGTCTTCACGTTTGGACTTAGAATTAATTAATTGCTTGACACTTAGTTTGAAATCGCATGCCGTGAGAGCTTTCCATACAACGCTTGCAGGACCCATTGTGGTGGGCATCGAGGAGGCTCCAAGATCAGACTTTAGATTTCGTTCATTGTGTTTGGTATTTGGTTATTCACGCTAGCAATTGCCTGCGTAGGACGATTTCCGTGTGCATATCGGCATTTAGTATATGTTTATAAATTCCTGTTTTGCATCCTACATGGAGAGTACTGAGAAGCACTGTAAGTCTTCTAACTGAGCATTCATCATTTAGGCACTAAGGGGAGATTTCCATCTTAGTGTCGCCTTACATTGGTTTGCAGTCCTTCTCCCTCTGTTTTTAGATAAATTAGGAATCAAAGAAAATAAAAAATTGTTAGGCGCTCATATTGAATCTATTCAAAACAAGTGATAACATAAAAAAATTAAAAAAGGGACTGCTAAAAATACTTGACCTAAATAAAATTGATTAATTGGACTCATTGCCTTGGGTGAGCAAAGCCCTCATTTGTTTTCAGGTTGCATTGGAAGATCTCCTTCCTAGTGAGTTGAGCAGCTTTGTAAGGATTAGAGCTTAAAACCCAGTCTGTAGCTACCTTGTGTATCATCTGGATTTTCGAAGTATTGGCGCTTCTATCATACGTGGACGAGTAGGGCTTGGTTGGCAATGGTGCTCTCTGTTGTGTAGAGCATCGAACTAGTCTGAAGTATCGAGCATAGGCCACGCCTTTATGGGAGTGTCCGTCTTGCACCCGAGTAGGTTCTTGCATGCTCACGGGTGATTCCATTGCAAGTGAGTTCCAAAGTATTGGTTTCGCCTATCGGCTTCCTCCCTCTATTTCTTTGGCTGAGTAGGGATCCAGGAAGGGTTACATGGATCTAAAAAAGTAAATACTACAGGTTACAAAGGAGGACAAGTACATGATACTTTTCCGATAGTACTCTATCTCCTATAGGCGTAGCGCTCTAAGGACTCGTTACAAGATAAATTGCATGAATTTAAATCTAAAAACGATAAAGATAATTGCCGAACCTTCACGTCTTCACAGGTCGAGTTGGTGAATCCATTGCTTTGAGGTTTGATTGATTAGTCTTATTAAGGTCAAGATAAAAAACATCGCGCCTTTACGCAATTTTGCTCTCCTTCTATTTAACCATTGCTCATTGTGAGCCTTCTACTGTTTTACGCTTGTTTTGTTTCTCGTTGACCTCCGTATCTTTCATCCACATTGATCTCCCTCTTGACCTTCAAGATGGTGACGAATGGGCCGTTCGGTCGAGACTCCATCGACACCCACATTGGTTCCATTCGCTCGCCTTCTCCAATAATTCGGGATGATTCTCGAGAACCCGATTCGAACTCCAGAACCGAACTCCAGACTCCCTACCTTCTTCAATAAATTGGATCACTCTTGTCCCGATTTATGTCCGTTTTGGATGGCCATTGATTTTACTCCTTATACATCTCCATCCTTAACAAACTTTTGTGTTGACCTTAATACATAATACTTTGGGTAAATTACAGAAAAGGGACTCGACTTTAAGTGATTCCCAATACAGGGACTAATCTTTAGATGGTAACAAATTGGGAACTTGAATTTAAGATAACGTTAAAAGAACTAACGGTTTTAGACCCGTTAACCTTTTTGCCTGAACGGACGAATATGCCATCGCTTTAACCACTCTCTTCAACGCTCCATTCCTCGACAATCACATTCCTGAAGGTTGTTGCATGCTCCTATTTCGTCATCTCCAATGAGGAGTACATGTTCATTCCCCAACTCATCGCAGATCACTTTTGATCTAATGTTTCCATCGCAATTTTGATTTTCCTACAATACTACACGCCCAGCTCTTATATCTCAACACGATTTGATTCTTACATAGCAGAAGCTACTGTATTTTTATTTTTCACATAGAACAAAGGTGCATGCCATTTTCTTGTTCCTCAATCCATTACATCTCCATGAAAATAGAATCTCCCTGTTCAGTTGGGTATGAATGACTGCCAATTGATTGGAAATTTCTACTCCTCTTTCTTTAAGTGCTAAGGAGTGAAAGGGGAGTGGTTGTGCTTGAGGTTTGGCTGAGGAAAATAGCTGATGGCATAGAAGGTGTGGTCTGTAGCTTGATACCGTCCTTGCAAATACTAAGGTGTTGAACAACTGCTAACCAGAGGGATTGAAGTTGATGATGCACTACCCCTATGGCAGTGGTTGCCTGTGAAGGAATCAAATGAGAAGCAGGATGAACACTTCTGCGGCTGAACTCCGATGAGGCAAAAATCGACGTGGATCTAGATGAACTTCTTTGGCATGGCGGTCTGCTACGGAAGCACCAGTGGTTGAAAACGAGGGTAATTTAATGCTCTCGATTGTGGCATTCTTGGGTTGAGGGCGACTCTCCCCGGCGACATCAAAGATCGGACTCGGGGCAGAGTAGTACATCTCTAGTTAGGCTGATTTTTTTCCGTTACAGTGATTTTACTCGATCTTCCTCATCCTTTGTTTGCATTTTCTCGATTTACATCACGATTTGGAGTGTGCTCGTAGGGAAACATGGTGTCAGAAATGCGGGCGTGGTTCCTGTCAGATGAGGAAATAGAACCTATGCTCCTCTTGGGTGATAGAATAAAAAAGGCCTAATGTGACGAGATGGACATATGCCAAGAAGAAGAGACGTGGAGAAGGTGATCGCGGTTGGGTTGTAGTTCTTGAATCGAATCGTTAGAGAAGGGGGCCGGACAGAGATGGGGGAAGATGACGTGAAAGAAGATGAAAAAGAAAAGAAGTTGGGGAAGAATAAGGGGGCAATATTGTCTTTTTAAGATAATAATATATTCAAAATACTTGCTGACTTAACGGCAAGCTACCGGAGGCCCCAATTCAGGACAAACGAATGATTTAGTCCCTTATTTGTTACAATCTAAAGATTAGTCCCTGTATTGGGAATTGACTTAAAGTCGGGTCCCTTTTTTGTAATTTACCCTAATACTTTTCTCCATCTAGTTCTACAATTCAGAGTGATCGAGGCATTCTCCCATGTGCAGACCGAGAACCAGACTCCGCGCTAGAAAGTCAAGTAGAATCTAAGATGGCCAGTGGAAGGGGATAGGGGTCGCAACACCAATCTGAAGCTGAAGTCAACCCTGGGGAAGGGCAGTATACCACGCAAAATGATGTTAATAGCCAGCTGCTTGCATCCATCCAAGCAATTCAGCAGCAGCTGACCAACCAAGCTCTGGCCCACACCGTCTTCCAAGACATGCTGAATGATCTAAGGAGGAGGGTTGATGCAAGAGATGGTCGAAGAGAGGAGGAGCTGAATCCTGACCAAGAGTTCAATTTTGGAGGTGCTGGAGATGAACTTTCAGTGGGAAGGCTCGAATTTGATAGAATGGATGCATACCCCCAGCAGCCGAAGTCGACTTTGAAGCAGACATACAATCCTAGAGCGAGTCGTATCATAGAGTGGATCCAAATTCTCTAGATCCACGCCCACTTCAAGCTGAAGCCGTAATTTCTGTTTCTGCTGCCTACATTTCATGGGAATACAAGAAGAACCATATATCCATCTTAAGAAGTTCGACCGCATTTGTGCTACTGCTCACTACCCTGGTATTCCATTGGGGGTAGTCAAGATGACTGTCTTTCCCTTCAACCTGCAAGATAATGCCTTATTTGGAAAAGGTAGTCACGACCTGAGAGAAGCTCATGTATGCATTTCTCCACAAATTCTACCCTCTCGGTCGTTTGAATCAGATGTGTGCCCGTATCTCCAATTTCTATCAGCAACCCCACGAAAATATCCATGAAGCGTGGGAAAAATTCAAAGATCTTCAGGAAAAGTGTCCCCACCACGAGATTCCAAAGACCGGTCTTGTACAACACTTCTTTGGCAGGATGACACTTGAAATCTAAAAGCTTGTTGATGCCGCTTGCGGTGGGTCGCATTTTACCAAGGACGAGGATGTGGTGTGGAACGTCTTCGAGGAAATGGCTGAAGGGGAAGCCTCTCAATCCTACGCACGTGTATGAAGATGCTTGCCATAAGCAAGCCCGTGAACATGGCTACTCATACCGAAGACAGGGATGAAAGCTCCAATCTAAGCATCATCGGGAGCCACCTGTCCAAGGTAGATATCATCGAGAAGAGGTCGCATGACCTCGAAAAACTATCCGTGATTGAGAAAAGAACACAGGGCTTAGAAAAATCTCGATCTGATCTTCCAGCAGATGGAGCAACTTGTTCGAGCCTTGAATGCCAACATGTGCACCTCTGTGTCTGCCGCTGCCGAGCCGTCTGCTGAGAAGAAGGAACCTTCACTGAATCAAACACCTCAGGCGACTACACCACAACCCCAACCTATTCCAGCACGTGTATTACGTGCAGGTTCCGGAGCAGCCCCCACCGCCCCAAACACAGATGATTGTATATCAGCCAGAGTCCCAGCCAGCTTATTTCAAGCAGTTCTCTCCACCCCCGCCACTGATCCAATAAATCAATGGTGTATGGAATAATGAAGCACAACTGATCCGTTCTCAGGGACATTCTCTGGGTCAGAACATGGGCAACATGCCCTATCACCAGCAGTAGCAGGGTGGGAGACTCTTCCAACCCTCGTATCAGCATCAACCTCTGTCTCAGAGCAACACCTGGAGGTAGAACTATCAGAACGGTCCTCAACAGTCCGGGTATCGCGGTCAGGGCTATCATCAACAACCGACTGCCCAGTTTCATCAGCAGAACTCACCGTATTCCTCCAACCCTCCTCCCCATCAGTTTTTACAAGGATACCAGCCACAGTCTCAACCATCATATCCGCATCCGAGGCCCCATTAGGGAGACTCTTCTGAGATTGTGCCGGTTAACCCGGCCCTTGCCTGCCTCGAACAACAGATGAAAAATATGGCTGAGATGAACCAGACGATCGACGACTTGACAGCTGTGAAAACAACCATCCCTGCTTAAGTCGAAGCCAAACCGAACAATTTCTGACGCAAGGAGCAGGTAGCCGGTAGTGTCCAACCAGATTTAGGTGAATTAAATTGCTTTTTATCTAATGTTGTTACTCTCAGTAGCGGTAGGACACTCCAGCCATCGACGACGGCGAAGGAAAAGCATATTGCATCTGATAGGGAATCGTCAGTCCAGCCAACGCAAGGGCCACGATGTATTTTTCGAGCAGCATCACCAACCAGAAAATCACAAAAAAAGAAGAAAACAACAAAATACAAAAAGATAACAGCAGCTTCGGTGGAGATATGCCAGCATTGGAGACACCTGCACCTGCCACATAACCAGCTCCTGACATGAAGAATCTTGCACCTGCAGCGAGTCCAACGCCAGCACCAGAAATCGGGCCTGCGGTTTTTGGTCCACACATTGTAATGGACATTCTTCGAAATCGTAGTTGCTATTGGTCAATGTCCTATCTCACCGGACGCCTCTTAGAATGCAATTAATCAATTAGATCGAGAATGAATATGCACCAACTCAATCCATCCTATAGACCTGGCTGAAGATGTATCCATACATGTTTGGGTTCGGGTTCGGACAGTATCAAGCAACTGAAGCAAGCGGGCAGCACCTCGTGAGTAATATTTGATAACGAGAAGAAGACAACAGCAGACATATATATGGAAAAAAATAGGACGGCAAAGTCTAACCATTTGATGCCACGTTCTCCTCTTGTCTTTAGATCAGATCTGCCAATCGAGGATAGGGCACTGAGTGATTTGGCAAGGGGCTCATGACAGATATTAGAACCAATCGAAGAATAATTCACATGATCTTTTTGCTGCAATAATGATCCGTCGGTGCCATCTCCATGCTCTCTGTCATGCTCTTCTTGCTGGATACAAACATCTCATGGGCCCCTTCCTTGTATTCGACTGCAGCAACATACCTGCACTCTCCATATGCTGCCCAATAAACCCATATACGCCAGCACATGCTTTTCAATTCACTCAGACATAATATTACATTCTTTGGATTATAGATCTTACAAGAGAGGTGTCGAACATACCGCTGCTGCTGAATCCCTACCCAGTATGTGTCCTTTGATCAACTTTCACTACAGACAATTTCTAGAATATGCATCCATTTTGTATTTATTCAGCATGATCAATTATTTTATATAAGATGTTATTAGAAGAGCACAACTTGTGACCTTTTAGTTGAACCATTTTGTTTGGTTTATCAGGATCCTGTTCTGTTTATAGGGTTTCGTCTGTGAAGCTTAGATTGGCGATATACTTGCATGCATCCATCAAGTTAGTTTGCAAATTTTTTCTACGTAAAAGGAGTTTAATACTAGGTTCGCCCTTTGTAGATTCTGCAATACCAGTATTGGCCCTCTCTTTTTTGCGATATCAATTGTATCTCTATTTTCTTGAGCAATTAACATAAGTCCCTCGAGTTAGTTTTCGTCCATCCCCTTCTCCATTAGATGTTATCTCAGAGGTACAAGTGTAATTACGAGGGAAAATAGTGGGGTACAAGTGTAATTTTTAAAAAATAGCAAAGGATCAACTGTAAGAAAATTTTACAATTCCAGGATTGGATTTGTATAAACCAGGGTTTAAAAAATCGGACCGGACCGGCCGGTCGGACCGGTTGGATCGGGAACCAACCTCGACCCGGTCGGTTCGGCCGGTTTTAGGTAATTAATTTTTTTAAAAAAAAAAGAAAATAAAAAACCGGGTCAGACCGGGTTGACCCGGTTTTGATGGTTTAGTATGTTTTTTTAAAATAAAGATTTAAATAATGAAATAATAGGGTTTTTATCACTTGTACCCTTCTTAACTTCTACGGTTTCAGTTATGCGCCTCTCTTTTTTGGAATATAACTTGTGCCACTACTTTCTTGGAGTAATTTTCTAAAAGTAACTATAAATAAATTATTACAATAATATATTCATATATATAATGCTAGAAAATGTGATCACTTTTTTGTAGATTTTTATTCGAAATAGACAATCATATTTTTCTGTTAAAAGATTTGACATTTTAAATGATTATTTCATTGATATATAAATACATATTTACATATATGTATCCGGTTTTATCGGTGCAAAAACCGGTTCGACCGGTCGGACCAGTAAATTAAGCCCGATCCGATTTTTTCCGAGTCGATAGGAATGATGACGTCATGCTGACATCATCACCGGTCCGACCGGTTTGGACCGACGGTCCGACCCGATTGGACCAAATCGAAGACTGACCGGTTCGATGTCCGATCTGATTTTTAAAACCTTGGTATAAACTATTGTTTGCCTTATCTCACTAATGGCAAAACCAATCCAAAGAGTACAACTATTAATTGACCAAGAAGGTAGGGGCACAATTGATATAAAAAAGAGAGGTATAATTGGTATTTCAGAACTAAAGAAGGGCACAACTGTAAAAAAATCCAAGAATATTTTGTTAATTTCACATTTGTCTCCGTGTAATATAAACCCCTTCATCTAGTATAAATATGTCCGTGAGATAATTTTGCGTTATACTTCAAAACATATTCACGTGAATATGAAGATAATTTTGATGTTAGCAAGTCGAGTAGACACAATGTTTAACTATAATTAATATTTGTATTGTGTGAATTCACTAAAAATATTGGTTTGTAGTGACGTTTTTTTTTCAAAAACAATCACTAATTCAACCGTTTATATATATATATATATATAAACGATGATATTATTCATTACGAAATAATATTTTGTTTTAAAAATTAATAATGAATATCATATCTGTCGCTATATCATCCGTGACAGACCAAGATGAAAGCTGACAATTAAGGAGCATGAGAAAAATAGATGAAGTTCTCAAAAGATGGATGTGTTTGCATTTTCTCAATATTTGCTTGCACCCAAATTGCTACAAACGATGGAAATGTCATAACCGCGCTTAATGTCATCATTGACACATCACTTCAACAATTGGGTATATCGTCCGTTGTCAAGTATGTAACAGATATCATCCATTTTTAAATTATATTTAAATTTTGAAATTACCAACGAATATCACATATCCATTGTTACAGCAAGAGCGATTGCACTGTATATAGCAAAGTTTATACGTTGCTATTTTCAAAAAAATATTAATCATAATTAATTTTTTAGTTCAAATCTTAACGGTTATTTAAATTTTTAAAAAATATATACTGTTTATAATCATATAGTAACGGATATGATATTCATCACTAATTTCAAGTATAAAAATTAATTAGAATAAAGAATATGATCATATATCTAGAAGTTGGGAAGCTTGCACCATGATGCGTGTAACTTTACATGTACCTGTTCATAAACGTCCCTTTTTTATCTTTTTTTTTAAATGAAGTCATGTGAGATTTAAATCACCACGATGTCATTTGAAAATCAACTTAATTATTGACTTCTAATCCACCATCAAGACTGCGAAATTTTAGCGGTCTCAAAATTGCTAAAATTTAGCACTTCGAGATTGATGTGTTAGGAATGCATGTTTTACATTAAATATGAAGCACATATTCCACTAACAATTCTAAGTAAATCCCCCGAGAATTCATTTCAAAATAATGTATGTTTATATTATATTCAAGATAACCTCATATAAAAACACGGATAATATAGTATTTGAATATTTTTTTTAATATTGTCATTGTAAACCTTTTCTGTTGCTGTGCATGTGACCTTTTTTTTTAATTTTTGTTGCAAGTTGCAACCATACCTTTTATATTTATAAATTTTGAGATGAATGATATTTCGTTATCATATTAACTATTGCTATAAATACGTTCTACGTCATGACTATTAATCGATACTGATATGACAGTATTTCTAATTTTTATGTGTAGTTGTGCACATCAATTTTTTTAAAGTTAATAAATAAAAAAACTTGGCTAATCTATATGCAATTTGTTTTTATCTTCTTCTCTTCCTTGCATATTCTAATAGTAGAACTTCGAAACATGCTCAAAGTCTTTCAGTTCTCCTCCTCCCTCAAATCTGAAATACATTATAAAGCCTCCCTTAACTTCTACAATATTAGTTGTATTCCTATCATCTTACAAAATTCACAGTTCTGTCTTCTGTTTAGATAAGCACAATTGATGTTACACAAAGGAAGGGACGCAACTGATATTGTAGAATATAAGAAGGGCATAACTGAAAAAAACTTGAAAATTATGTCTATTACACGATACAAATTTTATCAATTATACCCATCTTAACTTCTATAATATCAGTTTTGCCTCTTCCTTTTCTAATATCAGTTCTGCCCTTGACTTCATACAAAATTCATTGTTCTACTCTTTGATAATATACGTTATGCCTCTACTTTACCTTAATGGAAGGACATAAACTATGAATTAAGAAGTCAAGATCACAATTGTTATTACAAAAGAGAGAGGGACATGACTAATATTGCAGAAGTTAAGGACATAAATGATAAAAATCCTACACTATATACAATCATCATCTTTTAGATTCTATTCTAAACTCGACGGATCTTACCTTGGGAGATTTCCCTATCAATTAATTGGGATATTAAACATGATTATCCAAACATGACAATAAGATTTGGATGCTTATTATTTTCTAACTAAAGACTAAACTGAGTATTTTTAAAAGTTATATTTATCCTTCGTTAGAATTTTTTTTGCTAAACTCTTGTCTAACATCTATTGAAAACCTATCATATTTTAACTTAGCACCTATTTCTATTATTAAAAAACGGGGTAGAACTGAATCTAAACATCATCAATAGAAATGCGTGCGACATAACAGTGTTGACGCAAGTACATGCAACGCAATAGTTATTTACTTCCATAGTTGACAAGATATTTATTAAAACACATGAGTACAAAATTAGATGCAAAGGAAAGTGAAAAGGACAGCAAATAATTGTAGATAATTGTAGGTATGTTAATTGTGATGGTTATTAAGCATCATAAGCCCTAAGTACAAAAAAAGCAGCAACGACAGTTACTTACTGCTAGTGCCAAATGAAGTTCCCGTTGCTCTTTCAACCTCCTCCTCCTTTTCTCCCTCATCCTCTCATCATCCTCCTCATCGTCACTGCGCTCCTTATTCCTCTGCGCTCCTCTTATGCTTCCTTCTCCACCATCTCCCATATCCTCTTCGTCCTCTGACAGGGACGGAGGGAGGGTAGGGCGGGAGGGGGCCAAGCCCCCCATTCCTCAACTCCTCACTTTACTAATTTTAGAAGTTTCATGTATTGGCCCCCTCATGTCTTCTTAATTTTAGGGGAAAAATCTGCCCCGCCCCTTCTATTTTTTTAGGAAAAATGAGATTGCACCCCCTCCCTTACACATACCTTCCCTCCTTAAAATTAGGGAAAATGAGATTAACTCCCCATAAACCACACCTTTCTCTCTACTTACTCGAACAACATTTAAATTTTAAAAATTAAAAATTTAGTGTTAACTATTTCCCAAAGTAATGGACGTGATTACCCTCAATGTTTATACAAATATGTAGTGCATGCATCCCACATATTCTTCTCCCTTTCTATTTTCAATTTCTTGATTAGACAATACAGACGAAATAAATTCCGCCAATTTCATATATCATAACTTCAACATAGACATTTGGGCATCATCCCGGCATTCGATTCTATTGATTTAATTAACCTTCCTTCATTACTTGCAAGAAGTGTATGCAGGCATAGGCATCATCGAATATATTTTTAAATTTATTATTCCTTCTCAATTGATCTACGAATAGATGTCAATTAAATTATTAATACATGTACATGGCAAGCTTGATCGCATTAGCTTGTTGTTTGTTATGATGGTAATTATATCACTTCTTATGGATGTGCCTATTTAGTTTCCACACTGTCAAATTGTCAATAATTTTATTTATGTCTTATGGTTGTCATGGATTTTAGAGTGGATGTTGGAGTTTTTGCTATATCGTAGAAGAAGTGATAGAATAGAATGGTATAATTAGTTCTTAATCTATTGTTACAATGATGCAAATAGTTTATGAGTATAAAAACAAGATTTTTTTCATACTTTTCATCTATTAACCCATCATATTGCCAAAAAGCTTTATAAAAACATATTACTTATGAACTTTGACACTACATTGACAAATGATGGTATCATATTGGTTCGTTCAAGTTAAGCACATGCGATATAATGGATTGCTTTGTTTTTTTTATAACAAAATATACTAGTTGAAACCACATATCACTAGTCAAAATGAAATATGTAACTATTTATAAGATGGAATTATATTGTCGAGGCTAAATACATGTATTTTACATTATAAATTAGACTGGATTAAAGTTGTAATGATAGATATACACTTGCATAAATGATCTCCATTGGTGAACTTGTATATCAAACATACAGATGCAAACTGATGGATATTAATCTATATGTAGATGTTACCATATCTTTATCTGTTTTTAAATACAAATAAATATGCAGATATGGATTTTTATGGATATTAAAATTATTATATCCTTAAAAAACATATTTTATTGAGAAAGAAGTTTCTCATAATTTTTTAATAAATGGATGTTGGATTTTTTAAATACGAAGATGATTTTTTCAGAAATTGTTTATTGATATATTGAGGAAGACAGAAAGTATTTCAACGGAATCAATTATAGACGAGTATGATTCAAAGCCGAGGAGAGTGTGCTTTAAATAGCTTAATATAACGGTACGCTCGATCTCTTTTAATTTTTGATTATGAAAAATTATAACATGATTAATTATTTCCTTCACGATCAATTTTAAGTTACAAAGAAAGGAACAACTACTTACAATTATAATTTATGTATGACAAACTATGGTACCAAATCATATTTAAATGTAGTAAGTTTGTTAGTAATTTTAATATTGAGGTATTTTTTATATTTTAATAATATTATAATATGTTTAAAAATAATTCTTTAATAATTTTGAAGATGGTATGATATGAAGTCAACATAAATTGTACATCTCAAGGAAAAAAATTATGTATATATTTGAAAACAACTTTCTATTATTTTTGGCCCCCCCTGAGTCAACAATCCTGGCTTCGTCCATGTCCTCTGCCATATATATTTCCCCACCTAAGACAACTTCACCTCCACCGAACACTAACATCCATCTTTTTCAAATCTTCTTCCACCTCGTCTGAGGTTTTTACTCACTACAACAAAGATGCTTTTTAGCGATAGACCTATGGTGACGGATTTTTAAGTTGATGCGATGGATTCTTGTAAAGCGACATCTAATCCGTCATCGAAAAACTGCCACCAAAACCTTCGTGGCCAAAGATTTATGTGACAGAAAATCCGTCACCATAGAAGTATGCAACAGAATATCCGACGCATTAAATTTATTTTAGATGAACCTGTTATGAATGATAAAATTTTCGAATAAATTAGTATTACTTCACACTTTTCTGAACAAGAAAAAACAATCAACAAATACAATCAATAACAATAGCCGGCTATCTAAAATTACCAATTGAAAACTATTACATAGTTGTTACAGGTTCCCCAAACATTCTCCACCTATTGTTATAATAAAGCAAAAGTCAAACTTTGTAGACTTGGCATCCAGTAAACTATATACAATAAAGGAAGACGAAACAACAATCCAAATGTCAGCTATCATCATCATCCCCACAGTTATCACTGTACAAAACCAATCCTCCAAAAGATCCAGGCTGACGATCGTTGCAGATACGCTCTTCAGGGCCATTTGTGGACGTGGCAATAGTTCAATTTGGAGTTGGCTCTGTTTTGGCTTTCTTCACTTGCTGCTCTTCATAGCCATTTGTGGATTTGGCAACAGTACAATTTGGAGATGATTCTATTCTATCTTGGCTTTCTTCGATTACAGCTTTACAGAAACAATCAAACCACTAAGAGGTGGCGCTTTCTGGCTCTTTTTCACTATAGGCTTGTGTTCCTGCACACCAGAGTGAAACTGAAATATGATCATAGTGAATTTTTTTAATATGAAAGTCAAAGAAACAGTTAAATTGGTTCGATCAGGTTCATGTTCTGCTCTTTCTGCTGCAACTCCTAGTGACATTGGAAACTTGCCTCGAGTCCAGTAATAGGAGCAGCTTCATTTAATTCATGGAAATGGATGCATGGGCTGCCAATGCCTCCTGAAACAAAAATTGAAAAATTCACGTTGAACGTGTAACCTTTGTCCAAGCATCTTATACTAATATCATCAGTCTATTAAATATTTGTATAGCAAAAGCTCTTTTTTATTTAATTTTCACTTTTATATATTAAATTAGAAAACTCTGATAAAGTTTAAGCAACAGTATAGAAAAATTTGTGCACCAAGCATCATGTACTAAGAGATCTCAATCAATCTAAGAGGTGAAATCACTAAGGAAATCCCGAAAAAATAAAGCATATGAAATCAATTGCATGGGTAGCTGACTAAACCGGTTTACTACAAGTAATGTACAAGCGCAGTGAAGACTTGCCTCAGTCTTAAGATCCATTAATACACTAGCAACAGGTGAAGCTAACACGCTCAGCTCATCAGATAATTGTAAAGCAAATTTGACAAGACCCATGCATTGTTCTGCTCATTTAGTTTTAATTTTAAATTCAAGATAAGTATTTAAAAATAAGAATGCTCACTTACACACTGCACGCTCGTGAAGGAGTTGCAGTTTTAGCCAGTGCACATGAGATTTTGAAAAAGATACCCTTTTTTAGCCATCTTCAAAGCATTGAAAGCATCTGCAAGCATTATGCTTAAAAGTCGGTTTTCACAGATAAATTGCAGATCAATTACCTGCCCCTTGAGAACTTCACTGAAAACCCCTTACTGTGTCTCTAAATGGAAAGAATTAGTATTTAACCATTGAAGTGGAAGATAAATTTGATTGGGATATAGGTAGAACATGCATGCCATGAGATCACTCCGAATGCGAGTGAGAGCATCATCTTCCATGTTGGGATGTAGCAAAAATGACTTGTAAATATTAATAGTGGGAAAATGAGATGTTTGTTGTGATAGTCAACTTACATCATCGATAACTTGCAGGAATCCATAATTCTTTTGAAGTTCAACTAGCTCAAAGATCCAAAGAGAAGTCTCCTTCCATGCTAAATAAGCTGTATGTAAAATAAAAGATAAAGATAACTTACAAAAGATATATATATATATATATATATATATATATATATATATATATATATATACGATTCTAATTACGATACATTCATATAGTCATTGGTTGGCATTCTTCCATCACCAAGGAGCATGACAATGCCTCCCAACACTAATAAGAAAGCACTGTTGGCAACAAGGAGCATGGCAATGCCACCATAGAGACGCAAAATCTCAGAAGTCGATTAATCAGCAGTTGGACATTGTTTCATCCATAAATACTGTAATGAAACTCCAGCGGACCATGACCAAGTTTCCACAACACCTAAAACTCAATGGCAACTCCAAAACCTCCAACAACATCCCTACCATACTATTCATAGAAGTCTTCATCGCAAGGACATGTAAAAGAAATTTAAACAAAAAGGAATTGTAAAGGAGAAGCAACTCCAAAACCACCAACAACATCCCTACCATACTATTCATAGAAGTCTTCATCGCAAGGACATGTGAAAGAAAATTTAAAACAAAAAAGAATTGTAAAGGAGAACCTACAAACATGTTGAGACCCATTTAAAATAAATTGTAACGATAAAATGATTCCAATCAATCAACTATCTACTGAAAATTACAAAATGACATCTTGAATGATAATTACTTTATCATTCAAAAGAAAATCTGAATGCGGAAAAAGTAATCAGACCTAAAAAATTGTGGGTTGTTGATTAAAATCACAGCTCACAAATGTTACCTTGGAACAGCTTAATCATATACGATTTTAAAAGTTTACCATGTACATTAAGGAGTTTAGCATAAAGAAGATTATAGAAGCTCACATGACATAGTCCCAACTGTAACTATTCCCTGATCTGAAAGAAGATTTGCCCGATTATCAAAATCCACCACTGCTTTCCCACTTTCGTCTAATAGTGTAACATCCCGATAATTAATAATTCAAAATTAAACACATAACTTCTCTCCAGACACAGAATTCCCTTTCATCCAGATGGCAGGATCCACTTGTGCTTCTTTTTCCATAGTTCCATATCACAGTCATAAATGCGAGTACCCACCGCAACATTTTCTAGATCCAAATCATCTAGTAATTACAGCTTCATGTTTAACATTATCCATGAACAACCAAAACTTTATATCAATCATCATAGTATGATATCCATAATCCTATCAAAATCAAAAGCCATTGAAATGGTATAGCTTGGAGTTCAAACCTTCTCGAAGGGATTGGACCTTAATTTTATCAAATAGTTCAATAACAAATTAGAGCAAAGTGAATTGCTCCAATCAGCAAAACCATAATCCGTGTGTTCCTAATATTCTTAAAGCAAAACATAAAAATTGGTGTTTGAAACTGCAGATGAACTTTTGCTTACAAAGGTGAAGGGAACCATCCATCCTTGTTCGCACCAGATTCCATCGTCCAGAGCAGTCGTAAATATGAGTATCCACCACAATATTTCTCCACCCATATCATCTGTAAATCTTCTACCAAAAAAGATATTAATACATCCCTATTTTCTATATTTGTTTCTCCCAAGCCTGTGATAATTCATTAGAAGAACAGAATCAAGCCATGAAAGTGAACAATGCAATAGGAAGATTTGTATGCTGGTTGTCTCCACATTTAACATTAGAAATGATAACACATGCTAATGATACTATTAATCACAACTTTATAAATTCCAAAAGAGGTTCACAATCAATAGTAATCACTTGACAATATAATTATGACCTTTTATCATCATTAAAATGTATAAAAACAAAAGAATGTTCACAATCAATTATAACCATTTGACAATTAAACTACAATTAAAACAACAACACAACACAGAGAGAAACAAAGAACCAACAATACCATCATACAACACTAGCATAACACCTAAAACAAATATTCCTTTTCTAGTCCTCTACTATCTCGTCTTCTACAATCACCACCCATCTCCCATTCCTTTTTATCTTCCACTCCTCATGTATCTTCCTTTTTGTAGTCAACTCTCAACACCCGATATTCCTTCATGACTAATTTGTTGCCACCTTACATTGCTATAGCCCCACTCCCCAAGAAGCGAAGCCTACAAGTGAATAAATATGGAAGGCAGGTCTACGGTGATGCTTCCCCATCTTAACTAGACCATACGAGCTAGGGTTCCCGAAAAGCCTTCTATATGAGTGGTCCATGACAATAACATCAACCATCTGTCATAGAGTTTTTGTTTATTGTTAAGCACCACCATCTAGTCTCTGCTGCTTATGCGCCAATAGTAGTAGCTCCCTTATTTAGGTTTTCAGAGAAGAAGAGAAGCAGGAAAGGGTTTGTTAATAGGGCAAGAAAGTCAGTAATTCATCTTCAACTTCATCATCTTGACCACCTTCTAAAGGAAGTTTAGTACTTCACATCATGGAAAAATGGAAAATAACAAACATTGTGCAATTAGTCGACAGTTCATCACACAAACTTAGATTTTAGCACAACAAAAAATTATGCATTGCAAAACCAAACTCTTAAAGAAATGATTTCCAAATATGATTTCGTTTATTCTCATGAATATCATGAAGAGATAAATGTTACCTCTTGAAGCATGAGTCTCTAAAAGAAGAGACCTCTTAAATGAAGTATGATCCGAAGACTCTCCTCCTAGGGCTGCAATGTTGAGTCATACAACTTCTCACGAACAATGATATCGACTTCTTATTGAAGTTGTCCACGCAAGGACTAGATATAAATAATCTCAAGCACCTGATTTTATCTCACGTAATCAAATCCTCCTTCACATATGCTAAGCACGACGAAAGAAGATGATATTCTCTTCCACATGGCCATGCCTATGAAGAGAGACAAGAGGCTTGATGGTGGATGTGTAGGGATGTAGGGAGAGAGGATAGATGTATGTTGTGAGAGTCCAAAACTATCAAGACTTCTCTATTATCTCAAGTCAACCTTTTGTATCTCTTATAAGGCAATGAATTCCTTTTGGAAGATAGATGTGTCCTTTCTTTTATACACAAGGGTGGATGTAGAGTCCAACTCCTATAGTCATGTGTCCACCACGATGGCCCTTGGATGATCAATCAAAGGCCTAGGATCTAATCATATTCCTCAAAGAAATAAGATTTCATAGTAGCCTCCCATAAATTATACAAAAACTAAACAACGAAAATAAAAGGAAATAGAAGAGTCCTGGTAAAATCAGAACTCAGGGTGGAGGACCAAGCTTCTCAAGCTTGGACGTCCACCTGTCATATTCCTTGTCCTAATTGTTATTTGTTTGTTATTCCATTATCTTCATGGTAAATCAATTATCATAATTGGGAATTTATGAGAGTTACTTCATAACTTATGAATCTTAATTCATAAACCCAAAGTAAAATATAAATCTAATTTGCATTTATTTTTTAATGCGAATCACATTCTCATGTGTGCCATGAAATAATATAAAAAGAATGTTCATTTATATATATATATATATATTATGAGTTAATATTTATATTTGATATATACGATGTTCATCATTGATTAAGAGGAAATTCAACGGGTTTTTAAGTAGATGATAAACAAGTGAATTGTTGTTGCAGCCCAACAATTCTCGAATAAAAAATTATTTGTTTTAAGTGAAAGAATATGCTTTAAATCTAACATGGTATAGCTTTAGGGTCACACTCAAGGATACAACTAATAAGCAAGGATTATTAATTATTTCCAATTAATATATTTTTTTATTTTATTTTACTAATTTTGGTTTCCTTTCTAATGAATTTTATGAATTTTTATGGATTTTAATAGATTTTATATTTTAATTAATTTTAAATGTTTGGTATATTATATATTTATGATATTCAACTTTTAATTTGTTTTAGTTTTGCAAATTGTTAGTTCCTTTTAATTTTCCAAACCAATTTAAGAATGAGATATTAGAAAAATGAGAAGAAAACCTTTTACTTTTAAAATACGTGAAAAATGTTCAAAAATAAAGAAATGAAGTGTTTTTGTGTTATAACAATTTCTTACTGTTTATGCTATTTTATATTTTCTATGGATTTTTTTTACTGATTTAAAATTAAAAACAATTTAAAAACAAAACAGGCTTATGTTTTCATGATTTATAAAATAGTAAATAGAATCAAATAATATATAAACTAGTTTTATACCAAAATATTTTTATTAAGCTTTAAAATAAGTTTAGTTATGTATTTTTCGATTTTTAATGATTTTATTCAACTTTTATAAGTTTTCGTGAATATTAAATTTTAGTGTTTTCTAATTTTATTTCAGTCTGATTACTGTGCATGCGATAAAATGCAATAAGTTAAAGTTACGGAAATATTTTCTAATTTTTCAATGTTTTTCTTTAGTTTTTTTATGAATGTTCAAATTCCAATCAATGGATTTTAAGATGTTTTGTATTGTAAAACTGGTAAATGAAAATAATTTTTCAAAACAAAAATTATCCAAGTTAGATCTAATTATAAGGAATCTAAGGTAATTTTGTGAAATTTTAGGATAATAGGAACTAATTATTCTGAGCAATCAAAGAATAAAAAAATTCGGCAATTAAGGGACATATTTGTAATTAACAGGAACTATTCTTTCATATATTAAAAAATAAATAGCTTAGGACAAATTTTGTAGTTATTACGAAAAAGTATGTATATACACACATGATCTGCACTAAAAAGGATTAAGAAGTACTTGATCAAAACTACATAGTAGTTACTAAAAAATGAAAGTTCAGGGATTAATATTACAATTTAACCAACGAATAAAAAAATCTAAACATGAGAACACAAATTGTGAGGATTGAAATGTAATTATTGATAAATAATTGATTTATCTTGTTAATTCTAGATTATTACATCTTTAACTTGTACTAACCAAACAAAAATCAGGACATATTACAACGAAACTGTTGGGAGACGGGCAACAAGCTGCACCGCCAATCCCTTTTGGATGGCAAATCCAATTCTTCGGAACACAATATCCATAGACCTGGGAACCATAACATTGATATGTATGTTTTCTGGACCCTCTTAAGGAGCTTTACAGCTTCAGGCACCAAGAACCCAAAGGTATCAAATCCGAAAGGGATGAAGACATGTTGATTGTCAATACAAGCCTTCTCATGTTTAGCAACTTTGGCCGAGGCAGCTTTCTGAACAGCGTATCCTGCAGTAAATCACTTTTTATCACACCAACAACATATGCATGTTTTCCTCCAGCCCAACCAAAAATTAAAACATCTGCTGGTTTGAGTGTGGATCTCCCCTCGTGTGGATCAGACAAAAAATTCACAGGTGCTTCTTTCATTGGTGAAACCCAGTCTTCTTGAGAACATCATAGAGGACATCTCTGATAAGATCATGTCTATATTTAAAACCTGGGAGTTCACGACAATGAATGACATGCTCCCCAAAGGAGTCTAGGCAAGATTTGTGGCATGCTGGGCATGCCTCATCTGCTGGGAATAGAGGAGACTTTTTATGGCATACTTGTACTCTTTCATCTAATTAATAATCAATTAACCTTAATTAATAAATAACTCTATGCAACTAATTACCTTTACTTATTGTCTTCTTAATAATTTGTATCTATGTTGTATATTCATATCTATATTATGCATATTCTTTATTTATTAAAAATCCAATAAAAATTAATGTAATATTATACATAATTAATTTAACATCAAATATAAATTAAAAATACAAAAAAAAGAAAATAACAGAAATTAAGTAATTTCAATGCTTTAAAATTACTTTCAAAAAATTTTTTTTTGTATAGATGACTTTTTGTCTCTTTGAGTTCTACATGAAAGTTGTAGGTCTCATCGAGAACTACAACTTTTATATTGGACACTTTTTCTAATTTAACTTCTAACTATTTTATTTTCATTTAGCATTATTCTTCCTCTTTTTCTAATTTTTATTGGACAATGTGGCTCCATTTGAGTGAGCCACACAACTGCTTCTTTTATCTTGGCCCGCTTCCACCCTGAACCGTTGAATTAGCTCTGATGATTTGATCAGAGTTGTTCTTCTCTCCTATAATCTCAATCCTATGATGAGATCATCATCTCATCAGAGCCCTTCTCCCACACACCTTCCTTAGATGTTGGATTGCAAGATCCAATGGCTAACATGCATCTTCAACCTCTGCACCCATTTATCCCACAACCCCTGCAACCATGTAACCTCCTAACTTCCCCCCATTTTACCAACTTCTTCGGTCAGTCTCCCAACTAACTATCATCTCTAGTCGAACTAACTCCCCTCTCCTTCGTGCTAACTTAAACAGCCCTTGAGAACCACCTCTATGATCACTAATTGCGGTTGAAGTCATCCAGTCGAGCACCTGACATCAACCTCCCTCTTCTACAAATACCACATATCCACCACCCACAACTGCCATTCACCACTCAAGTGGGAAACCTCTTAACCCTAGTATGTCCCTAAGTGGCAGTTAGTGGTCGTTCTGAGTGTGGTGATGGAGATGTCTTTGCTGGAGAGATCCAAGGCAAACACTACCTTGATACAACATCATTGGTGGTTATCCAAACTTTGAACTTGAGCCAAGTTCGTCAAGCAACGATCGAAGAACTCAAGTCCTCAAGTTAGGCTCCTTCTTCCTCTTCCATTGCTATAGGTACCCTTCATTCCATTTTATTATGTTCTATCCAGATTCAATTTCAAGATATTTATCTATACCCGACCTTCGTTACCATACCATGATGTATGTCCACTCACCTTCCTCATCTGATCGCTTCTCCGTCGGCTGATCCATCTCGATATTTCATTGAACTTGCAAAGGATGGTGACCCATACATGGTTTCATTTCATACTCTCGGTATAGCCCTCCATATCACCCCAAAACCTCTAAAACCAACCTGCAAGTCGCTTGGATTTTGGTCTACCTTGGTAGGCACTTCAGTGGATGGAGCTATGTCGGAGTAGGTCTACAGATGTTTTATCTTTGTTGATTAGAGAACACTAGGATATTTTAGGATTCTTCACATAGGGCTAAGGGCTCCACCTTCATTGCACTACTCTGGCTTTCTTCCCCAACTCTCAATCACTTAAGACGGCAACATAGGAAAGATCGACATCGTCAGAGCACTGCTTGTCCTCCGCCGCACATGTAGGAGCCACCTAGAGGAGGAGTAAGCATCGTTAGATCAAGCGAATTTGGGTGAGATCCAATGGTTCCAAGAGTGCCACGTAGAAGCACAGAAGCAATTCTTCGACTCGTAGGTTCAGCATACCCGAGCCAAGTACCAAGGCGTCAACATCCAACATGTGGCCCGAGCCTCCTTCATACTCTGAGTTTGAGTGTTGCGCACGATGTGTGAGGGTGACATTTTGCGGGTATGTCCTTCCGACTTCCTCAAATTGTAAATAAGTCCCTACTTATGATTAAATTGCATACATACCCAGGTGGTTTTACATATTTGCAATTAAGTCTCTATAAGGACCTTTTTATAAATAAATAAATTAGTTTTTAATATTAGTGCGTGCATGTATTTATTGTTAGATATTTTGTGGACCTTAATTCCAAATTTAGTGAAATTAGTGTCATTTGAAAGAAAATTTTACTATTTTTTGATAGTATGATTTATTTATTAATTTGATACAACATTCGCATGTTAAATTTCAGAGTGTAAAACTTGTTTATTCAACCTTGAAATTAAATTAAAATTGAATTACTTTGTGGTTGAGTGACACATTGATACCTTGATTTACATTACTTATTAATAAACTTTACAGGTTATTTTTATTAATCAATCAGGGGCATTATTAAGAGTTTGAGAATTTTATTGTATTACATGTGCATCATGATTTATTCACTTTATGTAATTGCATGAAAAAATCTAAAAAATATCATGCATTGCATTGTTTGTTGCATTTGCTTGACCTAGAACACTATCAAATTACTGATTAAATATTTAAATCCTAGATTAAATTAATTAATTACTTGTGTCTTTGTATTCGACCATGGATTTTCCCAGATATAAATTAAAATCGAGTACTCTTTACAAAGACATTAGATTCAATTCAGATCGATTTCTAATTGGTCAAACTACAACAGTAATTCATTAACACTACCAATTCGTGATTCATCAGAGACGCCTTTGCCAAGTATATGACATTATAGTTGATTTTATTTTATGTTTATATATTTTTTTGTCATGATTTTTAGTGCATTTTAGGTTAAGTGTTTGTGTTGTTTTATTTGTTTTTTCTTGTTTGTCTATGTGTCGTTGATAAATCTGCATTTCATCATCTTTATTCATTTATTTTAGCTAAAAATCCGTTATTAAACACTTGTAGATATTAATAAATATATAGATTTTACAATTCTTTATTCTTTTGTAAACAATGTATAAAAACCGTTGTTTTTAATGTAAATGAATAAATAAAGAAAGAAATAAAGTAAAATAATTATTATATGTATGCTATAAATACATGCTGACTTTAACTCCGAGAGAAGGTCAAGTCTTGATGTGATCGACAAGGAACAAAATTGGAAGAGATAAGGGCACTTGTAGAAAAATAAAGAAAAATCAATTTCATTCATTATTCATCAATTGTACATACACCATTTATTTGGTATAAATTCTTGTACTATTTTATTTATCACCTTATTCAACTCAAATAAAAATATTTTCTTCTTAGAAGTTCTACATAAAAATTAGTTATAAATATTAAAAATAATTGCAGGTAGATTCAATATATATTGTATAAATAACGACACTATGAAAAAGCCACAAAGCCAAATTCTTCAGACTCATATCTTCTCCATAAAAACTCAATATAAAACAAATTCACTTTTACCATACTCTAAATAGCTTCAAAATTAAAGTGATTTCGCTAAAATCAGAGTTAAGATGCAAAATGTGGCTTTTTGGAGCGTAATGTAATTTGTACCTAAAGTATATGTTGTGTGAATATATTTATTTATTTATTTATTTATTTTGTGTACATACTTGTTCATATTGTATTTTTAGTTATTTGTAAATATTGTATTTTATCCAAGAAAAAATGAAAATAAAAATCACAAAAATTAAAACCATCAAAATAAATTCATTGTACATCTTGTATATCTGCCACTATGCAAATTGTAAATATGCATATTTATATAAGTTAATTTGTTATTTCATAAAAATAAAATAAAAATATATTTAAAATTCCTATAAAATGTTATAAATAAATAAAATATTAAAATATTTAATTAATTGTAAGTAAAAAATTAAAAATCAAGTTGTTTTATTTATAGGTTAATATACCTATGAATAAAAGTAATTATTTATTTTGACCTATGTAATTAATTTGTTTAAATTGTTAAAAATCACCTAAATTAACTTTATTTATCTTAACATTTTATTTATATAATTATTTATTTAAATTAATTTAATAATTTAATTATAATTTATTTATCATTTTTCTTGCATTTTTGTCTTTTAGTGGACATTGTCCTATTCTCTAGACCATCCCACTGGCAGACCCGAGTCTGTTCACCCGAGTCATCTTTCTACGATCTGCATACCTTTAGATCACATCCGATCTGGAGTTCTATCTCCATCTCACACCATTCGTCGGAGATTCTCGTCCACCCTTCCTTTCCTTTTTATTTAATCGAATAACTGTACTGGAGCATCACCTCTGAGCACTACATATTGGAACCTAGAGAAGTATTTGCAGATCATTTTGAGATACAGATGCCTGGGAGCTCCATAACAATGATTGAGCCTCTACGAGCTTCGTTGATGCATTCGATCGATAGAGGAGATCTACATGAGCAATCGGGAGCCTTCAGGTTGCAAATCAAGTGAAGATCGGTTGAGATTTAACCGATAGAAACTCATCGGAGTAGACCTTCATATCAGTTCTTCCAGCAACCCCTAGAAGCATCCGATCAAGAACATTCATCCCAGGTCACATCTACACCGTTGATGAAACCCCAAAGCTCGACCATGATATCGCATCTCCAGGTCACATCCAATCCATCCGTGTGCACCCATCTGCAGTTTTTAGATCAGAATAAATATCATATCAAGGTCATCCGATTTTCCACATGGATCGGTGAAGCTTTTACACTTTAGCCCATGCATTTTCTATTATTTTGGAAATAAACCCTAGTGAGGCACGTGTTGTGTCATAGATGTTTGAGTAATAACATTTCGATTCTTGAACTTTAGTATATTTGTAGTTTAGTCCTATTTGGTTGTATAAATATGCGTTGCATGTGCCATGTGTGTTATTTGCATAGATTATCCCAACATTTTCAATTGTTGTTTACCCTTAGGATTTTAATAATACCATGGGGGTTTGTGCTACCGCACCTCACGTGCGCCGGCACACCCCTTTTGAAAAATTACAAGATCACCCATAGTGTTTTTATTGTATTATTTGTTTACTATGCTAAATAAACGTATTTGAATTCTAGTCCCTCCGAGCGATCTTTAATTTTGCTTATTAATCTTGCTAAATAAATAGCTAACTATCAATAAAAATTATGTAAATATCATTTTAAATTCCTGTTAAGTAGTATTATCATCAATAATTTTCATTTTGCATTTTATTTAATTTTATTATTTTTAAAATTCAAAAACATCTTAGTTTTCTCTTTTTTTTTCAGTATTAATTAAATAAAAATTACAAAAATTTGAAAAATTCTAAAACAGTTGTGGTTGTTTATTTTAGTGACTTTAAATTTCTCTCTCTCTCTTTCTCTCTCTCTCTCTATATATATATTACCTTTAAATTCATTTCAAAAATCAAAAAAATTACAAAACACTATAAGTATCTAAACATTCATATAAAATAACAAAAAATCCAAAAAATACATAAAATACCTTTTTGAAAACCTTGAAAAAATTCTATATATATATTACATATATCATAAAAACATCTGTTGTGTTTTTTGTCCTTTGTTTGTACAATTTTTAGTTATTTTAAATTCTTAAAAAAGTTTAAAATCCTTTTAAAATACAAAAATAGTATAAAAATATGTAAAACCCCAAAAGTATTTAATATGAATTTTTTATATTTTTCTATATTTTAGATGTGAGAGAGATTCACTTCTTTTGTATTCTTTTTATTTGTTTTTCTTTTTTATTAAAAACTGAAAAAACATATTCAATATTAAAAATCTTTTAAAAATATACAATAAGAAAACCATTAAAAATATAAAAATTAAAAATTCATAAAAAACAAGAAGATAAAAAATCCACAAAACCATCATAGTTTGCTTAGAGATTCCTTCTTTATATTACATTGTTTATCTTTGATTTAAATAACCCTCAAGATTATTGTTTCTTACCTGAGTTCGATCATGTACGGTATATAGGTAAATAAAATAGCAATTTATTTTTTTGCTTACATTCTTCTTCGATTGTTAGCTTGTGAATAAAAAATATTTTTTTGTTGAGATTTTCTTTGTGTTACGACAACACTTGTGAATAAATTCTGTATTTCTTTATTAATAATTAAAACCCATAAAAATTATTGATTCAACAAATGGTGTCGATGCTGGGAGACACGACGAGGGTAGTTAGGTTATTCTCCGTTTAGCCTGTTATTTATGGATTGTGCATATACTTGTTTCTTTTTCTTCTATTTTATTCTATATTTCTATCATTTGTACTTTATTTTATGTCTTCTATTTTTTATCATTTATTCATTTTATTTTATTTTTGTCTATATTTTATGTATATAATATTGTGGATCTGCTTACTGTTGAGGAGTGAGCACTCGGATCGAGTACCACGTGCCGTGAGGGGTCTTACACAATACTTGCTAGATCTGATTTTTGACACCAAAAGCATCCCAAGATCGGACTTTGAATATTCATCTGAGATCATTATTTCTTGCTCTTCTCATTTTGCTACTCATCCACATGTAATTTTGTGTTTATTTATTTTTATTTTATGCTTTATTTTTTTATTTTTCTCACATATTTTCATAACTGTGATTTGAAATATTCCTTATTTCGCTCTTTCTTGTGAGGGCCTGACAAGCGAGGGTGGAATTCCTAGGAGCATCAGGGCACCTGCGTGAAGCAGAGGCAGCTCGTTTCTTCACCAGGCAGCAGGAGAGCATAGGAGAGGAGGAGCAAGAGATTTGGATGACTACTGAGAGCATTTTATTTTTTTCACATTTTTTGTTTCATTTATAGTCTTTTATTTTCAGTTTTGTAAATGATTTGTAATAGTTGTTGGCACTTTACTTTTTTTGTTTTTATCTGGATATTAAATTCTCGTGTGATTGCAGTGTATGTTTCACTAAGTTTTGGTGCACTTGGGAGACCTCATCGGATTTTTATTTTTCTTGCGTTTTATTTCTATTTGTTTTCTCGTACTTTTTTTCGTGCTTGAGACCTTAGATGTAGGTTCTATTATCTTGGTTCATCTAGGTAATGGAGTAGGTCCACATCCCTAAAAATAATATATGTTCATATAGATTAGATTACAGGATTGGACTTAGTCAAATAATTTGTTCTTGCCCAATAATAGAAGTTACTACTTAGGACGTTTCTTGTGCATCATTTAGGTTAATAGTTTAAATTATGTCTTAATTTTTAAGAGATGATCATTTTACATGTAGACTGTTGGAGTAAGGTACCCATTTCTCATCTCGTGCATGCATCATTGATTTCCATCGCATCGGCTTTTCGTACTTCCTCTCTTGATTTTCTCACTTAGGAAATAAAGGAATTGGAAAAATCGTTAGATCGCTTATTTGAAAAAGAACTTAGAAATGTGATAACCGATAAAAAAGAGACTGCTAAATCTAATTGACCTAAAACGAAATGTAAAGGACAGATCTTCATCGTTTTTGGGAGAGTAACCCCCTCATTGTTTGCAAGTAGTTACATATAGATAGAGTGGGTGAGGATGTAGACTTAAGGTTAGAGCCCAAATCCCTGGACTTTGTGCCCTATGGTCACGTGCATTACTCTTTAGTGTACATTTTAGATGCAAGCATTTTCCTAAGACGTTAGAAATTATTTTGGTGTGCTCCGCCTCTTATCTCCCTTTGGGTGTGATATTGAACCTAGCATCGTGGGAAGATGGTTTCATTGATTGGGGAGATTTCAGGACGTACGCTGGGTGATAGAGGCGACTCACCATGTGTGTTTGTAGTAAGAAACTTTGCGTAGATTCACTAAACTAAAATTGAAAGATAATTTAGCGAACTCACATGGTATTCACTTATGTTTAGTTGCTAAAATTGAAAAGATAATTTAGCGAACTCACATGGTCTTCACTTATGTTTAGTTGGTGAATCAGAGGTTTGTATTGTGTTTGTTTGCTAATGTTAGAGATACCTCTGTGCACTTCACTCATTCTTTTCATTTTCTTCTCCTTGTTTGACCTCGTGTTCTCGCATCTTGTCTCTTGTTATCGAAGATGCCGAATTAGAGTATTTTATGCTCAGACTTCGTGAGATTATCTTTATACACTCCATTTCATTTGTATTCACCGATTAGGGATGACTCTCTTCCCGAATTCACTTCTTTTTCTACATCCCCACTTCTATCGCCTAATAAATCTCCTGTTAGAGATTGCTCCTGATCTCAAACTATCATTTGAGACTCCTGATTTTCTAAGGACTGATCGAGTGCCTTGTACTTTATAGAGACCGATTTGGATTCTAATGACTCGATGGCACCACCAAAGGGAAAGGGTCCAATGACTGAGCAGCATGAGATACGATGTTAGCATCCATTCAAGACATCCATGCCAATCTTACTGAGCACGCTAACATCCAGGTCGGTCTTCGTGACATGATCTTAGATTTGAGATAGGAGAGGGGAGAGAGAGGAGAATGGACATATTAGAGGAGGTTGGAATGGGGGAGCTGATCCTAAGTAGTCGAGAGTGGAGCCGATGCCTATGCTAAGAGATGCCTATAACCCAAGCGCAGGACACACTATGACATGGATCGTAAGTATAGGGGGGTCGACTAACTTCTATTCGTTTATTCTTTTTATCTCACTTTTACTTAGCACGAGTTATTCCTCCTTTTTCTCTTTTGACGCTATGAGGACAGAGCCCAAGCTACGTATCGGGGGTGTGTATATATTGTACATATACTTTTATCCATAACTCGTACTTTTATGTATTTTCTATATATATAAAATCCTTATTGGTAAGGACTAATTTCAAATTCATTTATTTATGTATTTATTATTTATAAAATCCTTATAAATAAGTACTATATATATAATCCTTATAAATAAGTACTATATCTATATCTATAAATTGTTTTTTTCGTAATTTTCATTTAAAATATGGACTATATATTAAAAAATAGTTTTAGGTTTAATTTGAACTTATTTATATTTATTAAACATATAAAAATCTTAAATAACTATTTTATTTATTGACATTTATTAAATTTAAGATTTTACAAAATTATAAAATTGCTATAAAAAATATAAAAAAAGAAAATAAATATAGAAAAGCATAAAACATTTTATTTTTTAATATTTAATTTATTTTTACTTATTCAAAAAATATATAACCATATTATTTATATATATTATATATTTCTTATGTACACTAAATAAAAAATAAATTTTCAAAATTTAAAATACAATATAAAATATAAAAAATATAAATAATTAAAATATACAAAAATAATTATAATTAAATACTCACATAAAAATAAGGAAAAAGCATATATATACATATATGTACGTTATTATTAGTTATCAATATTAATAACTACCTACCTCTGTTTGCTTCCAATGATCAACATTCTACCTACTTGCACTATTAATGTGATTTGAATCCTAACCACTTGTTGGGTTGCTGATGTGGCTAATCTGTATTCTGGCTTCTGATTGTCTGAGAGTTGCTGGGTTAGGATTGCTGACATGCCTAATATATATCCTGCCTTCTAATTGGTTGAGAGCTGTTGGGCCAGGATTGCAGACATGTTTGATCTATGTCATGCTTTCTGATTGGCTGAGAGCTGTTGGGTCAGGGTTGCTGACTTGTCTGATCTGTGTCATGCCTTCTGATTGGCTGAACGTTATTGGACCTGGATTGCTGACAAGTATGATATGTGTCCTGCCTTCTGATTGACTGAGAGCTATTGAGATGGTGATAACTCAAGTTTTGCGAGGGTCTGATGTAATCCACACAAGGCGGGATCACAATGTTGTTGAGGCGGCCGCTCACGAAACTAGAGTCAATCAACAATTAACCCACAATAGATGATCAAACAATGAAAAACAGATGTGGAGTTAAAATTTATTATAACTCAACAAAAGATTTGTATAGTGCAAGTAATGTAGAGGTATAACACAAGGAACAAGCAGGTAGATCGGGGCTAAAATGCACAAAAGTGACTATGATGTATTTGTCTATATAAGTGTGCTATTTTTGTGGGGTTTTAATTTTATTTTTTTTTAATTTAATTTTTTCTTTTATAATTTTTTTATATTTTGATTTTTAATTTTCTGATTTTATATTTTCATTTTATGTTTTATATTTTTATATTTTCTTTTTCTTTTTAATATGTATATAAAGCAATATATAAGATATATATATAATATGTGAGAGAGAGTGAGAGATAATATATATACAAGAATAGGTAAAAATAAGGAAAATACAAGAAATGAAATATTTTTGGATTTTATAAAATTTCTTACTATTTTTGTGATTTTTCAAAAAAGTTTTGCTAATTGTTTAGATATTTTTAAAGTCAAAAATACCCAAAAGAGGGTTTAGAAAAATTCGAAATTAAAATGGAGATAAAAATATAAAATAGTGTCAAAAATTCTCCAAATTAATTTTAATATAAATATTATAATCTAAATAAAAATATGAAATAAAAATAGCATTTTTGGATTTTTTATGGATTTTATATATTTGGTAAAAGTTTTTAGAGTTTTTATATTTTTTAAGTATTATTTTATATTTTTAGTGATTTTTGATCTGAAGGTTAAAAATATAAAAATACACAAAATATATTTGTTGATAATTGTTCACAAGGTTTTTATAATTTTTATGTATTTTCTTTTACAAACATGGACAAAAATAGATGTTTCTGAATTTTTATAAATAATAAAAAGTCTCAAAATGAAAAATAAAAATATGTGCGTGAAAGTACAATGCTCCAAGAATCTATGCCTTTCTTGAGCTTTTTTTCGTATTTTATAGATGCATAAAATAAATACAATAAATAAAGAGAAACTACAAAAAGGAAGGGAATATTTGTTAATAAAATAAAGCTCAGGGGCCAAAGTGTAATTTCTCCAAAAATCTATAACTGAATATTCAACTTTTTGGACCAAACACAAAATTCGAAACCTGCAAGGGTCTCCAGGCAAAATGCACGCACCTCACTTGCACAGGTGACGTGGCCGGGGACTAGAATGCAATATATCAATATCCGAGGGTCTAATTATAAATATGACAAAAATATATAACGTCGGATGAAAGATTGAGTATTGATTAGCAAATACAAAAATCGCTAGGATTAAATGCAAAATAGCCCAACTAAAGGCGGAGATGGATGGTGAATCATCATTGACTTGCCATGTGTCACGCTCTAGTGGCCCGATGACGGTTCAACTCGTGTGGTTGCGATTAGATGGAGATGGACGATCGGACGACGCTGGAACGAGGGCGATCTGATGGTGGTTGCTTTGCTCCATGAATATGCGTAGATCCGACAGCGAGGGCGGACGGTGGATAAACAGGGAGGAAGGCTCGCCGCTGCGAGATTCCTCCGATGATGGCATTCTCCGTCGGTATTCCTTGCACTCCAAAATGGCCCAAAAGATGCATGCGGCCTTCCTCTATCAGCTGGGGTCGGTCAAAAGGGGTGAAGGCACCTCGGAGCGCCGCCACGAGGTCGATGATGAGCAGAAAATTTACGAATGAACTAAGGTGAATAAAATCTAGTGAAGGTCGTTGCGACCTCAGTCACTCGAAACTCAGCTCAACAAGAAAAATATGAAGCAGACCACCGAACAGAGATATAAAGTAAAGACAATCAAATAGTGGCCCTGGCTATGAGATTAGCCTGGTGTAGCACCCAGGATCGGAATCAGGGAGCACGAGTTGGCCTCGCAGCCTACGAAGTAGTCAAAATGAATAAAAGGCAAAAAACAAATATTTTTGGTGGTTTTTAATATTTTTAGATTTTTTGGGATTTTTGATAATAAGAAAAATAATAAAAAGACAAATCTAAGCAATTTCAACCAATTATTTAAGTGCACAGAAAGGGTCTAAAAATTCCAATAAAAATATTTTTATGTTTTTTAGATTTTTTACTGTTTTTGGTGAGTTTTTGATATTTTCTTGATTTTTATAGAATTTTATAAAAATCAAAGAAGGCATAAATGAAAGAATACTGTCCAGTCAGGCTTGGAGGAATAATTTAAAATATAAAATGGTCCTAAAAGAGCTTGGAGGTATTTTTTTATGGAAAATAAAGCAATGAAGAAAATTCAGGAAAATAGTTTATTATTTTTGGAATTTTCTATGATTTTTTTAGAATTTTTATGAGTTTTAAGGAGTTTTTCAAATTTTAGGGTTTTTATATACCCAAAAATATCCAAAAATGCAAAGAAATTCAAACACGTAAAAATTAACAACTCCTATTTTTTTTAGAATTTTTGAAAGAGTTTTAATATTTTTTTGGGATTTTATAATCTGAATAGACAGAAAAACAAGGGTTTTTGAATTTTAAAAATAATAAAAAGACTCAAAAATGTACCCAAAAACTTGGAAAAATTTTACAAAGTGGCAAGAGCCACGTATCCAATTTTCACAAAATTTGGATTGAATTTGATATTTTATTTAAATCCAAAACAAGCACACAGTGCACAGGGACCTAAATGCAAAGAAAGTTATTTCCAGGGGCCAGAGCATAACACGTATAAGAAGCTTAGGGCCAATCATGCAAAAATCCCACACAACACGCGCAACTCACGTGAACGAGGCTCGGAAGGACTAAAATGTAATTCCTATTTATAAACATGCAAACATTAACACGCAAGGAATACAGGGTAAATAATGCAAAAACACCAAGTCCTCACGCATCGATACACGTGGTCACACTCACAAGGACTAATATGCAAATAAAGAAAACATGAAGGTCCTCGATGCAATTTTTACAGAATAAAAACAACTATTGAAACTAATTAGAGGACTAAAAAGTAAATGCAAAACAAGAGGGGCCTAAGTTAAATTTACCCCTTGTTATCCGAGGACTGGAAGCGCGCCACGTGGCTGATCGAACGGTGGAGGTGCGCTGCGCTTCAACGAAGTGCCCTGGCTCTGATCCGACGGTCAAGGGCCCGCCACGTGGAGAATCCAACGACTGAGGTACACTTTGGCTAACCCTCGTTGAATCAACGGTCCCAATCGAGCCTCCAACGGATCTGACGGTGGCTGGCTCCTCGCGGATGAACGCTCGAGATCAAAACTGGGCGAAGGGGGGCCGATCTGATGGTAGGGGAGGATCCTCCAAGAACAGGTGGCCGGCGACGTTCGCCAGCTCGATACTTGCGCAGGGGACCTCCTTTGCTGCTGCTGAGATGTGGAGAAGAGTCGCCAAGGAGTTCCGCATCAGATGGATGCCTCCGATGAGGTCGGCGACCACCGAAGTGGCCCGGCGACGGCGGTGGCCTGGAGCTGCTGTTCCTGAATGCTCAGGCCCTCAGATGGGCCTTTCGTGACCTGCAAAGTGCATAGACAAACTTCTGGGTCGAGGGCAAAGTGCCTCGACCCTGTGAGTGGTGAAATGTGTGCGTGGGCGAGTCGGATGGGTGATCTTCGGCGAGGCGGCGACGGTAGAGATCGAAATCCCTGCTCCGGGGCGAGTCAGGGGGGGTGGATGGGTGAAGAAGGTAGAGATAGGTCTAATGAAGGTGATGGTCGGGTCGGGAGGAAAAATGGGTGATCGGAGTGAGCTGAATTGGTCGGCGACGTTGGCGGAGTGATTTGGGGGAAAACTGAAATTAGACTAAACTACAAGCTAAATGAACTACCTGGCGGATGGAGTCGACTATGCTAGAGCTACGGGAGCTCCGGGGGTTATGGCCTCAAGGGGTCGTCGCGTCCCTAGGCTTGGCGCGCCTCGCGGCGGCGCACGACGGTGATATCGCCAGAATAGAGGCTCCCGGCTGCCCGAGCCTCGCTGCTACTCGCCTCCGCACGACTGTCACTCTGGAGAAGATGAGGAGGTCACTGGCGTCGAGGGGGAGGACCAAAGATGAGAGGAATTGTGCGGCGGAGCTGGGGTTATATACAGCTAGGGGTCCGGCTAGACGAGGGTCGAGCGATCAGATCGGAGCTCGGATCCCTAAAGCCCACCCTGGGCGTGGATCTCGGATGATCAAGGAAGGATTAGGACCCGGGGTTTAAGGATCTGGTGGTCGGATCACGTGGCGAAAAATCAGAGAAATCAGGTCGGGGCGACAAGATCCGGCTCTGGTGGTCCTGGGTGGAGAGTTGATCGGGGGTCAACATCCCCCGTGGACCAATCAGAGCGTGCCATTTATTAAAGATTGAAAATTAAATATAAAATAGTAAATGGCCGAATTTTGAAAAAGCTAAAACAAGAAAAATAATTCTTTATTTGTAAATTATTTTTTAGCGATTTTTATTTTTTTTTTCAAATAAAAATTAGCCACTTACAAAATAGTATTATTATATATAGGTATATATAATATACATTTTTTAATTTTTGATTTTTAATTATTTATTTTTGTACATTTTATTCCAATTTTATATTTTATTTATTTATATAATAAAATTTGGAATAAAAAGGTATTTCTTTTTATTTTTATTATTTATTTACAGGGGTTAAATAAATAGTTTTATTTATGTACATACATGGTATTTATACAATCTAGGAAATTGATTTTATTTTTCTTCCTTTTAATGTTATTTTTATTTTTGTGATTTTTATTTTATTTATTTACACCATAAAATATGGAATATGTACATATTTTTGTAGGATTTTATTTATTTATTTATAGGGAGAAATAAATATATAAGTGATTCTATGTACATAGCTTATGTACAATGGTGAAGGGATTTTTATTTATTTCTAATTTTGTTTTGTATTTCTCATTTTTATTTTAATTTAATATTTACAAATATATACATATTTACAAAAATATATTTTTGTTTTATTTAGAAGAAAATATTTTTATTTATATACAGGTATATATGTACACACATGAGCTTCCTTATCTCTCTCTACTTGGGTTCTTTTTGCGGTCAGGCCCATGCTGAGCCCTCCCTTAAGATTAGGTCGCTCAATATTTATTCTAAATATCTCCCTCTTTTCTTTTATTTCTTTATTCTTTTATTTATGCAAAAACATGCTAATTATCCATATTTACACAATGCATGCTGAATGATAATTATTGTTATTTACAAGAATATACATGTGTTTTGCATAGGTTTTGTAGCTAAAATAAAAGAATAAAGAGCGATGAATGGGTATTCATCACCCCCGATACTTAACTTTGCTAGTCCCTTAGCAAACACTTATTTGAAAAAGAAGTGAAAAAGAGAAAGAAAAAGAAAAAGAGGAGAAAATGCATGGATCAATGCTGATTATTAAACTTGCCTTCATTAAATTGAAATATGGAGCTCGATCAGATCTTTGGATTATTAATGTGTCGGAACCTTAGTTGGACTTAAGCTTAAAACCTAACAGCCTCTAAGTTCCACCAATCTATGGGCAAGACTCCTCAATAAACCAGATTAGAACAAGTCTACATACACAAACTCTAATGACCAGGAATCTTTCCTTGTACGGTGTAAGTGATATGTATCTCTCCACTCAGAAGTAACAAAGAAACAACCTCCCCCAACCTGGTAACTCTAATATCTCGGTCTAGCAACTCTTTCCTCGAGAAGCGGGGTATTCCCTTCTAAGTTCTAGTGCAACCGGCTCAAGAAGAGGGGGAAGAAGTGAATGGACCATGACCAGTGTAGCCATGTATCCTTGCGAGCTCTAACGAGTGTAGCTAACTCTCCCGCTGCAAGCTTCATGAGATGGATCATGTATACCATAAGCTTTTGCTTTATTTGCACTATATACACTCCGGTGGGATTATTAAATTTTCAATCCGACCCACCACTTTTTTGGAGTTTTTTCTTTTTGCACTTTTTTTCATGTGCATCTGTACAACATATCTACATGGTGCATCATATATACAAGGAGTTTTTCCTCTTGATCCAGTAGACTATCCCTCTTTTGAAGTTTTATTGCAACCCACGGCTTCTGTCTTTAGACTTCATAACTACCAGACCAAGTTGAGACGCACTTCCTTCACTAGAAGAAGAAGAGAGGTTCCGCCTAGAGGTACTACCCTCATATGCTACCCCAAGCCAAAGGAAACTGCCTCCTCACCACCTCATCCGTGGAGAGCTAGGTGCAAAGTGCTGGTGCAAGTCAAGTCATTGTCTCTGAGAGTCATGCGTGTGTTGTTAAGTGCTCTACTTAGGCTCATTAAGATGACATATGCTCATAGCCTAGTGGACTCAAAGAATTAAGTCACCATGGACCTGAAAAGCCTTAACCCTAAGCCCTATAAGGTTCCTCTTATTGTTAGGTGGATTAAGATCTTAATCAAGCTCCATTTTCCAATTTAATTCCAGGCTAGTTTAAATGTCAACTATAATCTAGGAAAAACTATACGAATATTTACAAAGATGCTATTTACAAACTATGTGCAAAATTTTTGAAAAATGTTTTGAAACCATGGATGTATGCATGAATGCAAGTTTTGCAAAATATGTACACAAATTTACATGAGGTTTTTGCAAACTTTTGATTTTCAAAACATTTTGGAAAAAATTTGTACTATATATATAGTTTTGATAAGAAATTATTTACACACTATTTACACCAAGAAGATTTTACAAACATTTTTACAAAAATACTTTTGTACATTAGCTATGTATGTGCAATAAAAGAATGTTTATTTACAAGGTAAAGTTTTTAATTTTTATGGATTTTTGGGTTTTTAGCCATTTTTATTTATTAACACACTCACACAAAGTACGAGTTATGGCTAAAGTATATATGAAATATATACACACCCCCCTATACTTAGCTCGAACGATGTCCTCAGAGTGATCAAGAGCGATGAAGAAGACATAACTCGTGCTTAGTATAGGGAAGTGAAAAGGAATGGCTATATACAAAGATGAATGAAAGAATAGAAAATCAAGAGGGACTCAGCCTTTTCCCCTATACTTAGGATGAAATAATCCTAAGTATAGCAGGACGTATACAAAGGGAAGGCTGAGTGAGAATGTACAAGCTCTACCCCCCATACTTAGGGTGAAATATCCATAAGTATAGGCAGCAAAACAGGGGTAGAAAGACACGAAGAAGATCAACAAATATATACAGGATAGAGGGTCATCACTCCCCCTATACTTAAGGTAACGAATCCTTAAGTATAGGCAACAATATAAGTGATGAAACAGAACGGAAGAACAACCCGGTGTTTCCACCCCCTATACTTAGGATGAGGTATATCCTAAGTATAGCAAAGATAATCCTATAGGAAACCTGGTGTGAAAACAAATACAGAAGAAAGATAGATGAAACTAAGACGAAACATGTATATAAAAAAGGGTACAATGTTGAGGTGCCTCTCAACAAGCGCTAGGTTTTACGCCCCTAGCTGGGCGCAAAGGCTGGGACAAAGTTGTGTCAAGGTTCAGGACGACATCTGTAAGGCGAATGCCATACTGTCGTCGCAGTCTCGGTATGAGAACCGCGACGAAATCAATAGTGTAAAGAATGACACCCAGGTATGTAATCAGACGGGTGTCTACTACCGGCCAAGAATATGGAAGTATGTGACCGGGATCCGGTAGCACAAAAGAAATCGTCGGCTCTGGATCAGACTGGAGTGGAAGTGTAGAGCCGAAGAAATTAAACGTGGAGAAGGATGGATCAGTCATGGAATCCTCCATGTCAATCAGTGTCTCGAAAAGGTGGGGACAGTCAAGATCAGGAGACTCTCTAAGAAAACTGATATCCGATGCACAAAGTAGATACAAGTCAGACAGATCATCGAATATCTCAAGAATCGGCTCATCCTCGCGAGGGTCGTCGAGGTGAGATGACTCAGAATCAGAAGGATCAAAAGACTCGGTTTCGTGATCCGTCAGATCGGATACACTCTCAAAAGGTGAAACCGAGTACTCATCGTGTGTTGCATTCTCCCGCAGATAACCCTCAGGGAGAAATGCAAGATCATCAGTGAGAAATAGAGGATCAGGATCTTGAAGGGCATCTGCGCTGCTGTCAAGTATCCACTCGGTGCACCAGGCTGCATCATCATCTGAAGTGTGGCTCTCAGCAATCTGAAAGCAGGAGAAGGTACTGGTCAACACTGCGGAGGCTGGCAATGTGTCTGCGGCTGATTCTCGCACTGCTGTAGTGCTGGCTGTCAACTAATCCTCTGCAAGTGTGTCTGTCTCGTCAAAGTGGAGAACAAAAGGCTCAAATACGGGACTATCTGTGTCTGGTCTCTCAAAGTGGTGTCCCATATCGAGATGTGGCTGCCGGGCTGAGTCATGGTATCTGTCGGACTCCGAGAAGTGTCTCTGCAGAAAAGAAGCTGACTCCTCCGGGACTGGACACTGAAGTGGATGAATCAATGGCTGTAAAAGCGGGGGCTCCTCCGGCTCATGGAGTATCAGAAGATCTGATATCCAAGACTCGTCAAATGAGAACTCTGGGGATGACTCAAACTCTAGCTGGAAGACCAACGGGAACTCGAGTAGCCACTGGGTCAGAACCTCTGCTATCGCAGTCATCTCCTCTGTACTCTATGGTGCTGGAGCATCCAAGTTCTTGGGCTGGTGTGTAGAAGATGTATCCTCAGGTAATGTGACACACCGCACTGGTACTGCATCATCCACATGTACTTTCCCGACTACAGTATCTCGCGAATATGATCGTTGTGAAAGTAGCCTCGAGAGAGTATCTAGTAAGTGAATGTCAGAACTGCGGTGTGAACCGCCACATGTGGTAATCACCAGTGTTATCTGCTCTGCGATCATCCCCCGCATGGAGATCTCAATAAGGTCTGTCGGTGAAAGTTCGTGATCCGGAAATCTCCTCACGAGGTCAAGAAACCTCGGCCATGCCTCGTGCAGTGGCTCCTGGGGGTCAGCTGAAAACTCAGTGATCAAGGACCGCATCATCTCTGCTCTACGCTCGGGAAAATATCTCTGTAGAAACTCTCGGCGTAGCTCTCCCCACGAAGTGAATCTCCTCCCCAATCGTCTGTGCCATCTCATGGCTCTGTCCTGAAGCGTGAATGGGAAGGTCCTAAACATGAGCTCCTCTGCAGTAATGTCTGAATAGAACTGTGCTCTTCAAAACTCCTCGAACTCAGACAAGTGAAGATAGGGCTCCTCGTGCACCTCTCCTGAAAATGTCGGCAGTCTCTGAAGAAGCTCCTGATCCAGGACGAATGGTCCTCATGTAGAAGCTGACTGAGCTCCCTGTTGTATCTGCTCATCCATCATACTGATACTGGAATAGGATCTATCTAGTAATATAGCCTGCTCTCTCTGATCATGAATGGAGTGCACTCTCAACTCAGCAATGGCATCGTCCGAGTCTCGCATCTGCTCGATCTGATATCCGCAGACGTCTAGCGCAGCATGCTCAGAGTAAATAAAGGGATGGGAGGGAGGGAGCGGGAGGTTGGTCGGAGATCCGACCTCCCTCGAAGGTGGACTGGACTGATGGTCAAAAGATGGAGAAGAAGCTGCAAGAGTCGGCCAGGAGTGAGGGTGATCCATTATCCAGGGATACAGAAGGGAAACTGAAGGCAGGGTGGGAGGGAGAAAGATGGATAGAGAAGATAAAAGGGAAGAAAGCTGAAGGGATCTGGAATCACACAAGATGAGAAAGAAAACCCATGATTCACCTACGCACACTGATCTGAAGACCGTAAGAGATCGGTCAATTTATCTTGTCGTTTTTATTTTAGGTGATCAAGTCAGTCTTTTAGAGCGATTACGTGAGCTGATAGGAATCCAATATTCTCCGCCGACTGTCCCGAACACAAGGCCGGTAGTCAGTCAAGAAATCGGATATGGCTCTAGCCTAGGCTGCAGGTCACTCTCTCGCTCATCCAAACCAAACAAGGAGGGGGTTACTTTCCCCAAGACAGATTTTTCAATGAGATGTCTTTTAGGTCAAGTGTGATTAGCAGTCCCAATTTTATTGTTTTTCTTTTTATGTATTTTTCAATAACAAACAACGCATAACGATTTTTTCGGTTCTCCTGGTTATTTTAAGTCCAAAAAAGGGGGAGAAGACGAAAAGGCCGATGCGCGAAAAATCAATGATGCATGCAGAGTAAGAAATGCGTACCTGACTTCAGCAGTCTACATGCACGGTGATCCGCAGATAAAATAAAGACAGAATATAAACTACCTATATGATGCACGCGGTAAAACCGTCCCTATCAGAGCAATTTCTACACGTGAAGAACAGTAGCCGTGTACTCGAGCCTAGGTCCAGAGTCCTATCTTGGGAGCCACTCAGTGTCTGCCACAACGGATCCTACACGCGTTGTATGTGACTCCTCAAGCCACGTGGACCAGAGCTCTAATAAACAACTTTTTCTTGTGAATTAATTATTCAGGTCCAGTTATTCGAACTATGGGAACATGCAGATATTAGGGGGTTTGGATCCTAAATAATTACGTCACAATCAGGAAAATTCCTAAGCTAAGGCTAAAACCGCGTAAATCTAATAAGCAGTAAATAAACGTCGAAAAACCATGAAAAAGCTGTGAAAATCCGATAGGGTCCCCCGAGCACACCGGTGCTCGGCGAAACAAACCCCGAAAGTCTAAGTCTCTCAAGTCTTGTCCTGTATTATTACAACAGTTCAAATAAATGCTGAAAAGTAAATCTAATCTAAGCCTAATCTACGGCTAATCCCCGCAGCTATTCTGCGGCTCTCGCACTCCTGTTCGGCTTCTCGCGCTCTCTTATGGCTATGTAGAGAAGAGAACCGCCTCCGACTCCCGCGGTTGCTTTGGCTTCCAAAGAAAGCCGCCTTGGTCCTCAGGCCCTCACAAGAAAACAAACAAAAGTGATCAGACCGAATTATTATAAAAACAAGTCAGAAAAATATATACCAAAAATGGATTAAGAAAGCCGCGAAAAATAAAGCCGCGGAAAAATCAAATGTGACTACTAAGCCGTGCTCCCCGGCAACGACGCCATTCTGATGAGCAGAAAATTTACGAATGAACTAAGGTGAATAAAATCTACCGAAGGTCGTTGCGACCTCAGTCACTCGAAACTCAGCTCAACAAGAAAAATATGAAGCAGACCACCAAACAGAGATATAAAAGCAAAGAGAATAAAATAGTGGCCTTGGCTATGAGATTAGCCTGGTGTAGCACCCAAAATCGGACTCAAGGAGCACAAGTTGGCCTCGCAGCCTACGAAGTAGTCAAAAATGAATAAAAGGCAAAAAACAAATATTTTTGGTGGTTTTTAATATTTTTAGATTTTTTGGGATTTTTGATAATAAGAAAAATAATAATAAGACAAATCTAAGCAATTTCAACCAATTATTTAAATACTCAAAAAGGGTCCAAAAATTCCAATAAAAATATTTTTATGTTTTCTAGGTTTTTTTTGTTTTTGGTGAGTTTATGAGATTTTTCTGATTTTTATAGAATTTTCTAAAAATCAAAGAAGGCAGAAATGAAAGAACATTGTCCAGTCAGGTTTGGAGGACCAATTTAAAATATAAAATGGTCCTAAAAGAGCCTGGAGGTATTTTTTATAGAAAATAGAAGCAATGAAGAAAATTCAGGAAAAGAGTTTATTATTTTGGAATTTTCTATGATTTTCTAGAATTTTTATGAGTTTTAATGGTTTTTCAATTTTTAGGGTTTTTATATATCCAAAAATATCCAAAAATGCATAGAAATTCAAACACACAAAAATTAACAAATCCTAATTTTTTTAGAATTTTTGAAAGAGTTTTAATATTTTTTGGGATTTTATAATCTGAACAGACATAAAAACAAGGTTTTTTGAATTTTTAAAAATAATAAAAAGACTCAAAAATGTACCCAAAAATTAGGGAAAATTTTACACAGTGGCAGGAGCCACGTATTTCATAAAATTTGGATTGAATTTGATATTTTATTTAAATCCAAAACAAGCACATTGTGCATAGGGACCTAAATGCAAAGAAAGTTATTTCCAGGGGCCAAAGCATAACACGTGTAAGAAGCTTAGGGGCCAATCATGCAAAAATCCCACACAACACGCGCAACTCACGTGAACAAGGCACGGAGGGACTAAAATGTAATTCCTATTTATAAAAATGCAAACATGAACACAAATGGAATACAGGGTAAATAATGCAAAAACACCAAGTCCTCACGTGTCGAAGCACGTGGTCACACTCACAGGGACTAATATGCAAATAAAGAAAATATGAAGGTCCTCGATACAATTTTACAGAATAAAAACAACTACTGAAACTAATTACAGGACTAAAAAGTAAATGCAAAATAGGAGGGGGCCTAAGTGAAATTTACCCTTATTATCCGAGGGTTGGAAGCGCGCCACGTGGCTGATCGAACGGTGGAGGTGCACTGTGCTTCAACAAAGTTCCCTGGCTCTGATCCGACGGTCAAGGGCCCGCCACGTGGAGAATCCAACGACTGAGGTACACTGTGGCTAACCCTCGCTGAATCAACGGTCCCGATCGAGCCTCCAACGGATCTGACGATGGCTGGCTCCTCGTGGATGAACGCTCGAGATCAAAACTGAGCGAAGGGGGGCCGACCTGACAGTAGGGGAGGATCCTCCGAGAACAGGTGGTCGGCGATGTTCGCCGGCTCGATACTCGCGCAGGGGACCTCCTTTGCTGCTGCTGAGATGTGGAGAAGAGTCGCCAAGGTGTTCCGCAGCAGATGGATGACTCCGATGAGGCCGGCGACCACTGGAGTGGCCCGGCGACGGCGGTGGCCTGGAGCTGTTGTTCTTGAATGCTCAGGCCCTCAGATGGGACTTTCGTGACCTGCAAAGTGCACAGACAAACTCCTGGGTCGAGGGCAAAGTGCCTCGACCCTGTGAGTGGTGAAATAAGTGCGTGGGCGAGTCGGATGGGTGATCTCCGATGAGGCGGCAGCGGTAGAGATCGAAATCCCTGCTCCGGGGCGAGTCAGGGGGGTGGATGGGTGAATAAGGTGGAGAGAGGTCTGATGAAGGTGACGGTCGGGTCGAAAGGAAAAATGGGTGATCGGAGTGAGCAGAATTGGTCAGCGACGGCGGCGGAGTGATTTGGGGGAAAACTGAAATTAGACTAAACTACAAGCTAAAGGAACTACCTGGCGGATGGAGTCGACTATGCTGGAGCTGTTGGAGCTCCGGGGGCTGGGGGTTATGGCCTCAAGGGGTCGTCGCATCCCGAGGCTTGGCGTGCCTCGCGGCGGCGCACGGCGGTGATATCGCCGGATCAGAGGCTCCCGGCTGCCCGAGCCTCGCTGCTACTCGCCTCCGCACGGCTGTCACTCTGGAGAAGACGAGGAGGTCACTGGCGTCGAGGGGGAGGACCAAAGATGAGAGGAATTGTGCGGCGGAGCTGGGGTTATACACAGCTAGGGGTCCGGCTAGACGAGGTTCGAGCGATCAGATCGGAGCTCGGATCCCTAAAACCCATCCCGGGCGTGGATCTCGGATGATCAAGGAAGGATTAGGATCCGGGGTTTAAGGATCTGGTGGTCGGATCAAGTGGCGAAAAATCAGAGAAATCGAGTTGGGGCGACAAGATCCGGCTCTAGTGGTCCTGGGGGGAGAGTTGACCGGGGGTCATCATCCCCCATGGACCAATCCATGCGCGCCATTTATTAAAGATTTGAAAATTAAATATAAAATAGTAAATGGCCGAATTTTGAAAAAGTTAAAACATGAAAAATAATTCTTTTTTTAAATTATTTTTTAGTGAGTTTTATTTATTTTTTTGAAATAAAAATTAGGCATTTACAAAAAAAGTATTATATATAGGTATATATAATACACATTTTTTAATTTTTGATTTTTAATTATTTATTTTTGTACATTTTATTCCAATTTTATATTTTATTTATTTATAAAATAAAATTAGGAATAAAAAGGTATTTTTATTTTATTTTTATTATTTATTTACAAGGGTTAAATAAATAGTTTTATTTATGTACATACATGGTATATATACAATGTAGGAAATTGATTTTATTTTTATTCCTTTTTATTTTGTTTTTATTTTTGTGATTTTTAATGTATTTATTTACACTTAAAATATGGAATATGTATATATTTTTTTAGGATTTTATTTATTTATTTATTTATTTATAGGGAGAAATAAATATATAACTGATTCTATGTACATGGCTTATGTACAATGGTGAAGGGATTTTTATTTATTTTTAATTTTGTTTTTCTCATTTTTATTTTAATTTAATATTTACAAATATATACATATTTACAAAAATATATTTTTATTTTATTTAGAGGAAAATATTTTTATTTATATACAAGTATATATGTACACACATGAGCTTCCTTATCTCTCTCTACTTGGGTTCTTTTTGTGGTCAGGCCCATGCTGAGCCCTCCCTTGGGATTAGGTCGCTCAACATTTATTCTAAATATGTCCCTATTTTTCTTTTATTTCTTTATTCTTTTATTTATGCATAAAAACTTGCTAATTATCCATATTTACACAATGCATGCTGAATGATAATTATTGTTATTTACAGGAATATACATATGTTTTGCATAGGTTTTGTATCTAAAATAAAAGAATAAAGAGTGATGAATGGGTATTCATCAGTCGACAAAGAATGACGCTCCTGGTATCTAATGTTTGTGCAAAAATCGACCTAGCGGGGGTCTTTTGGCTCTTGTCCCTGCAAGTAAGCTCAAGCACCAAAAAATGGAGCTCGAGAGCCCTTATTAGCGAGGTGGAGTGGATGGTGAGGTGCGGCGGAGGGCTTCCGGCAATATGATAGAGAGGAAGCTCAATAGGCCAGATTGGGGGCTCAATCTGGGTGTGCAAAGAGTGGAGCGTGGCGAGGAAATAGAGAGGTAGGAGATGAGGTGGTCTGGGTGGCGTAAGCATGATGATTGCACAATGGCCGCCCCAATGAACTACGAGGGTGGTTGATTAATCTAAAGCACGGGATTAAAATGTTAAACGAAAGAAAAAACCAAACCTAGGAATCTAATTACATTAGAAAACAAAGTAAAATGGGTACCTCACCGGCCGGAAAGCCATGAAGAAGAATCTCGACAATGACTTCACCGAAGATGGGGTGGAAGCACTCCTGCGGCCTCGCCTGACCTGCTCGAGGTAGCTGGAGACGCCCCTGTCACGGACGTTGATCCAAAGCTTCAAGGAGATGGCCAAGGTTGGTCAAAAGAGGTTCGAAATTCAAATGAAGAGGATGGTGCAGTTTTGTTCAGGTGATGAGCGGGGCTCAAAAAACAAAATGGATCTCGCAAATCGTCGATGTAATCCCCAATGCAAGCTGCTGGCGTGTAAGGTCAATGGATGGGGAGAAAAAGTAGTGAAGGATTCATCATGAAAAGGTGCAAGGAAACACCTCAGAAAATCCGTGAAGAAGGGTGGAAACCAAGGTCTGACACGCAGCAGGAGGCTGGTCAAAGAGTTGACCCGTAGTCAACTCTCGGACCCTCCTGGTTGGTCCACATGGACCAATCAGGAAAAATCCTAGAAAAAGATTTGAAAAATCAATTAAAAATGACAAACGATTTTATTTTTATTACGATTTTTATTTATTTTTTCGAGGTTTAAATTACAAGTTACCTTTTAAGGGTCATATATAGGTATATTTATCTATATATTTCAATCTTTTATTTTTATTTTGTATTTTTAATTTTACTAATTTTGTTTATTATTTTATATATTTATAACTTAATTTTATACACTTAAATATATTTATATTTTTATGATGTATTATATACAATTAAATAAATAGATGTATAATCTATATGTATACTTATTAGCAATTCATATATGTATTTTCTAGATATATTTTATTTTTGCAGTTTCTTTATTTTTTTATTCATTTTTAATATGTACATATATTATAAATAATATTTACAAAATTTAAAAATATAAAATTTTAAAAATAATGAATAATGAATAAAGAGATTGACTTCTCCATTATGACAACCCAATGATTCCACAATCCAATAACTCATTTCTTAAGGTGCGGGGTATTCCCTTCTAAATTCAAGTGACAACCAGCTCAAGAAGAGGGGTGAAGAGAAGAATGGATGGTAGGCAGTGTAGCTACCTATCCTAGGATGCAAGACCAGTGTAGTCAAGTCATCCATTTGTAGGCTCACATGATTTGACTTTGAAGCTTAAGCTTTCTTATTGACTATACAAATATATACACTCCGGCAGTCATTTTTATTTGTATACAGTCATGTCCACTTTTTTGGAGTTTTTTGCATTTTTCTTTTTTTTATTTTTTTCAAATACTATTCACAGCAGCATTTACATAGGGAATTTTTCCTCTTGAGCCAATAGACTATCCCTCTTTTGAAGCTTTATTGCAACCCACACTCTCCTGTCTTCAAAACTCATCATCACTGGATGGGTTGGGGTGCACTTCCCTCCCTAGAAGAGGACAAATGTTTCCACTTGTGTGTGTCTCATACCAACAAATTCAACCCCCTCACCACTCCAACTGAGTTGAGCCAAGTGAAAGGTGCAGGTGTCCAAGTTAGGTCATTATCAACAAGAGTCGTGTGTGCGCTCCGAAATACTCTACTTAGGAAGTGGAGAATCCATTGAACTAAGTCTTGTGATCCTCAAAGAATTAAATCAACTAGTCATGAAGTACCTCAATTCCAGATCCTATAAGGTTCCTGTTATTAGATAGATTTTAAGGTCCAACAAATCTCCAATCTTCAGATTTTACTTAGACTTCTTCAACTATTAAACACAATCCAAAAAATACGAATGCTATGTAAAATGCTAAAAATAATTTTGTGATGCAATTTTCAAAGATTTTGAACTCCTTATGGATTTTTCAAAAGATGATGCATATGCATTTTTTGTGTTTCTCAAAAAGATTTTTCAAATGTTTTTGGTATTTTTACTTTTGCAAATGCTTTTGGGAATTTTTGAAAATAAATGATTTTGGCCAAAAACTAGGTACAAATATTTACACGGGGATGCATTTTATATTTACAAGAAGTATATTATAAGAATCTACAAGGGGTAAGTGGTCAATTTTATAGATATATATAGTTTAATAAAGATTTTTAAGGTGATATATATATATATATATATATATATATATATATCGCTGAAACTTATTTGAAAATCATTTTACAAACAACTTTTGAAAACTATAGTCCAAAATAATTTTTACAAAGAGTTTTTACAAAAATGTACACACATTTGAAAATCATTTTGCAAAGGTTTTCAAACAATCTATATAGATTTTTCAAAATATTTTTGCAACCATTTTTCAAACAATTGCAAATAGTTTTTCAAACATTTTATTTCACACAAAGAAAATAAATTTTTCAAAACAACACTATTTTACAAAGGTTGAAAATATTTAACAAAACATTTTCCAAATAGTTTTCAAAAGATTTTTCAAAAAGATTTTCAATGTGAACGCCCCATATACTTAGGATAAAGTACGTCTTAAATATAAAATACTGAGAAAAAGGGGCGACACCTTCTCGGTAGAAAAAGAATATAGAAAAGGAAAAGAAGAAAAGAAGAAAAGATATCAGAAGATGGAAGGATATAGAAGAGGATGTACATACCACTCCCCCTATACTTAGGGTAAAAGAAGCCCTAAGTATAGGCGACAACAGGAGTGATGAAACAGAACAACGAATGAACACTCAGCTCATCCACCCCCATACTTAGGACAAAGTATGTCCTAAGCAAGGCACACACAAGAATGGAGTAGGTGAGCAAAACAAGAGAGGGACGGAGATGAACAAAAGAAAATATACAACAGAAATAGATGTACAAAGAATCAAGAATGTTGTAAGCGAACCTTCTTGCGAGATCGATGAGGAATAGATCTGATATGGTGCAAGTCGACATCAGGGTCCTCAAATGACGCAAGCCGATCAGGGTCAACACAATGTAGGTCATCAGTGATCCTAGAGTGTGAAGGCACGGACAGGTGAGTGTAAGTAGTGTTGCTAGGTCCGGCCTTGGTCGTCTTGCAGATGTCATCTTGGAAAGGGACGAACTCATCATCATCGGAAGAAGTAAAGTCAGTGTTGTCCCGCGAGTTGTCTCCTAGGTCAAAACCAAGAGGAACGAACTCATCAGTGGAAGTAGTCGAATCTTGTTCTTCCTCAAGAATCTCAACCGAATCGTCTTTTTTATCAAAAGGCCTGAATTCCTAAATAAAAACAATCAAATCAAATTCATCCTTAGTCTCATCAATCTCTGCCCTCCACCCAATGGTGTCAATCGTGTAATTCCCATGGATGTCATCAACACAGTGCCAAGCCCCAGAATAAGGAACTCTGAGGTCCATGCTTTCCGAGTATTCCTCCATGGGGAGGAATTCTCGAGTCTCAGTGGAATCCAACATACAATAAAAGTCTATGATCGTATCATCAAGGTCATGGTCCTCGAGGTCAGCTAAGATTGGTGAAGGTGCATCAGGTGCATGTATCTGATCGGCAGTGGGTGCAGTGACGACCACCTCACTCTCAACAACGGGACAAAAGTGAATCTCTACTTATCCATAATCAATAACAACCATCGTATAGATGAGGAATGGTCATCCTGGGATGATTGGAGAGTGCTCCCCAGTGGAGGTCTCCATGGGCAATACGAAAAAATCAATATGGTAGCTCATGCCCCGAATTGATATGACGACATTTTCAAGGATACCCTTCAGCATCTTGATAGATCCATCAGCAAACTATACTATCATCCTAGTCTTCTTTAGATGCCCTAAGTGAAGAGATTGTACCAGCGAGAAGGGTAATATGCTAATTGAAGCACTGCCATCGAGGAGAGTGTGATCACATGTGAAGTCAGAGATGGTACAGCTAATGAAATATGTGTCAGTGTTCTTTTTCCTAGGAATGGGACAGTGTGTGATGGCGTGACCAGTGGCCATGATCAAGATACGATGCTCAGATATGCTCCTATGCTTTCTCTTCTTGGGAAGAGGAACAGATAAATCAGTCATGGACTGCTGAAGTGGTACCTGAATGATCTCATGAATAGTAGCCACCACTTCGGGTTCATTCAACAATTTTTTTCATATTTGGACCTCCTCCAAACAAGGAAGGAGATCGGAATCAGCATATACACGAGGAATGCCAAGAACAGTCTGTACAGTGGCATCCTCAGGGTCAAAGGTGGGACAAGATGTCAATGGTTGTGTGGTCAAAGGATCTGGCAGATGGGCACTCTCCTAACAGTCTGACTCGATTACGTGTCTCCTGAAATCTTTTTCTATTTTTATTTTTTCTCATTTTTTTGTATTTTAGGCAATTACAAGCTCTCATGATAGTCCTCAAATGAATCTGAATCCTCAAAGAATGGAGCTACATTCTGGATCTTATTTATGCTAAATATATCATTTATCCTCGTTTTTATATGCTCTATCATTTGATTCAAGATCTCAAGTGTGGAAATCATCAGAGGTGACTGCAAAATCTCAGGATCGGGTGTGTCGAATGTGGGTAGTGGGTGTGGACAAAAATCACCGTCTAAATCTGGATATTCTATGAAGAGTGGGTTTTCGAACTGTGAAGATGATGGTGGTGGAAATTATGGGAAAAGATCAAGATCCAAATCCTGAAATAGTGGGTTGGTCGGATATGTACAAAAATCAGGAGCATAGTCCTCCTAGAAAAAGACCATTGGATCGGCTGGAGTGAACGAGGGATTCGCAAAGTCCGAACAAAAAATGCTCCAGTCGGCCATCTCGAAACAAGAGAAAATAATCAGGGGAGCACGAAGGTCAAATAAAAAAGAAGTGATAAAAAAGGCGCAAATGCGCAGAGATGATCTAGAATGCACACAAGTAATCACAAACAAACTCACACAAAACAAACCATCAATTCACCTACTCAACTCAGTAGAGACCGTAAAAATACGGTCTTTTTATCTGTTTTAGAGTTAAGAGAGAAGTCAAAATGTTGCGCAAACACTTAGGGGGTTGAATGGGACTTTGGCACTAATCCTTAGTGTGTGCGCAAGCAAGTAAAATCGAAGACAATGAGGGGATTACTCGCCGTAAGACAAATATTTTTATTTTTGATCGATTTTAGGGTCGAGTAATGTTATCAGTCCAACTTTATTGATTATATTTTTTTGGATTTTTTAATAAGAATGCATGCGCCTATCGAGGAGTGTTTCCTTTAAGCACCTAGGTGATCAAAATCAAAGGTAGAGAGGCAGAAAAGCAAAGCAAGCAACAAAATAATGATGAATGCTAAAGCGTAAATGCTCACCTTACCCCCAGCACTCTACATGCAAAGATGCTTAGCATAATTATAACCTATCTATATGCAAATGCAAGCCTATGAAATCGTCCTAAGTTCAGAAATTACTATTAGCGTGAAGAACCAATGCTTGACTTAGAATAGAACCGAAGTGTCCGGTCTTAGAGTCTCCTCGGTGCCCACAACAATGGGTCCAGCAAGCGTTGTATGGAGAACTCTCGCGATGCGGGGGTTCCAAGACTAAGTGAGAAGCAGTTTAGACTTGACTAAGTCCAAACGTATCTATAGGATCATGCAATGGTATTAGGTGTTTAGTCTTAATCTATCGCAAGCAATCCTAAAACTAAAGGCTCAATCACACAAAATAAGGAAAACAAAATCGAGAAACAAAATAAAAAAAGGTGATGAAAACTGACAAAACTGTGGTGAGCCCCTGTTGAAGTGATTTTACACGGTTTAAAATGTTGTTTTTACCACGTCATTGTTATTCCAGGCAAAACCATAATCAAACAAATAATATTACAACTGCAAGCATGTTGGAAAAAATATGAGTTGTATAGTGCAAGTAGAGGTTCGTATCCGCAGGGACTAAGCAAACTCGCTCTTTTTTTTCTTCTTTAAAACTTGATTCAAATTTTAAATCTATTGTGATGAAAGAAAATTTATAACAGAATACGATCTACGGTGAAAATATTTCTTAGAACTTAGAGTAAGCAAATGATTGTATGAATGCAACTAAGTAAGGAAGTGGGGGTTGATTCACAATTTAATATGGGAAGATGAGATTTACTTGGAAGCTTTCAAGAGAGAATGATGACAATAGCTTACACAATAAAAGTTGTTCTTGCAAATTCAACTTAAACAAATTAACTAAGGCAGAAAAAATACAAGCGACAAATAAGATGGGAAAGAAATGCTTCTCTATTTGATTCCGGAGTGAAGACGATGATGATGACGGAGATGGGAGTGTGTGGGGAGATGCGTGGGCTGCTCGCACACACAAGGATGGAGCCGAGGAAGATGGTGGCGGAGAGGAGCTTCGACGGGAGAGAGAGAGACTCGACTGCCTTGAGTGAGAGCTTCCTGAGAGAGGGAGAGAAGTCGGAGTTGAGAGGGAATGGTAGGAGTAAGAAGTGCCCTCCATTTGCATGGGAGGGGGTCATTTTATAGATGTTGTAGGTGGCTCCCCTTCTCACCTGTACATAAAGACAACAACCATTACCAATGCATATGATTTAATATTTGCATGGGAAAAAGGTGCATGAGAAAAAGGTGCATGGGGAACATGGGTTTTAAATACTTCTTGAGCCATGTGTTGTATGGGAAAGGAAGAGGGAATAAAGAATGTGAATTTTGCACAATGTTTCCTCTTCATTTCCTGCCAACAAATTGTGTATAGCCAAATTGGATTTAATGATCATGCAATTTGTTTGGATAAAGTATTTCAATGAGTAATTGAATTTGATGATGAAGAGAGAATCTGGGCATTAATTTATTTTTAGAGTTGATTTTCTTGTTGTATTTGCAGAATCAATGATATCTGGATTAAGTGATGTTTGAGGTGTATGTATCAGATATTAATGGAATTCTTTATGTATTTTGTATACTATTATACCAGTATAATATGTACTCATCACACCCCCATGATTAAATCTTGCTAGTCCCGAGCAAGAATAAGATAAGTAATAATGAAGGATAAGGAAAATAGCCAAGATAGATCTGGTGAGGGTTTGCAGCAGACATACCCACAAAGTCTTCGAGTTTTCAGTTCTTAACCACACAATACACAGACTTCAGTAGAGTCGACCCATGGATTAATGATTTGTTCGAATTGTCGACTTAACTCGAGTTTTGTAGTTTTCAACAGCATCTCTGTTCCAACAAAATCAGACATGGTTTCAAAAGGTCGATCAAGTCAGCTCATTCCTAAGAAACATGTATTCCCTTTGACCTTGAGTGGATATAAACAATGTTAGTGATGTTTTAGCTTTCGTGAGTCAAGAGAACGAGCTAACAACACAATCTATCAAGGTACCAAATGATTCCCTAGTCATATAGCCTCAGTCCTTACCTGAATCAGGAATATTCTCTTTTCACCCAAGTATGTCAGCATCAAGAAATAGGTCATAATTCTTTTGAAAATGGGACTTATTTTTCGGGGTTTTTCCGTAGACCGCTTTGGTCCGTTGCTCTCATTCTTTTCATTTTTGCAAAGCATAACCCTGGGCCTCTTTGGGCCTCTTTTCAAAATTTAGGTAGCATCATTGGGCTGCTACCACAGCTTTTTGGTGGAGAAGGGTTATTTGGTGGTCTTCTTTCATTGCTTTTGCTTCGCACATCTTTGCATGGTTGGTGGTTTTTGGCATTTGTATTGTGATATGCCTTTTTGTGGTGTTTTTGTTTTGGGTTTGGCATCAAAAGGTAGTATCGGCTAAATATTGACTTTGGAGGCACGATACTGGCTTATTTGCTGACATACTTAGACTAGAGAGATCATGTTTCTCCTGAGTCAAGTTCCTTCATTAGCTATAGATAAGGTTCAGGCATTGGCACAACCAAGAGGACAACTCCTCACCTCAACTAGATTGTAATTGTATCTCGTAAAATAAACTCAATAAAGCTAAGTGCAGTGTGCAGTTGCTTAAAATACACTGAAGAGTTTAAGAGTGCTACTAGTTTCTCAGGTGATCTAGTTAGATACAGAAGTTCATTCACCAGTAGAGTTAGTGGAACTGAGAGAATAAAGTCCATATGGACCTGAAGAAAGCTTAAAAACTCATGCCTAGTGAAATTCTGATGAATTTAAGTGGATTAGGGTCAACTCAACCTCAGTCTATGATTTATGCAGTGAAGATCTGATTTCTCAAAATAGGATAAAACTAGGAAGGATGTATTTTTGGTAGTTTTCTTGCTTTTGAAAATATTTTTAGGGTGATTTTGCAAAAGAGAGTTTTTTTGAAAGAGTATGCAATTTTGAAAAACTATGCAGACACCCCCCCATACTTAACAAAAACCATGTCCTCATGGTGAAGACAATGTGCAATAGGAGGATCAGAAGGGATGTGAAATGTATTTTTGTTTTTGTGTTTTTTTTTTAAATTTTTGGAATGTAATGCAGGGGGGTACCCCCATACTTATCTAATGCAATGGAGTGAAAATAAACATGCAAGCAGTAAAACGAAAAGATACATGTGAGGGGAGACTCACGAGAGTGCATGATTTAACGTCTTAGCTAGGCGATGTGGTGGTTCATTTTTCCTGCAGAAGGTATGTTGTGTAAACAAGCATAGGACCAGATGGTTCAACAACGGGTTTTAGTCTTTGACCATTGACTCTGAAAGTGGCTTTAGTGTTTGGGTCAGAAATTTCTATCGAGCAATTATCGAATACTTGAGTTACAATGTATGGTCTTTTCCATTTCGATCTCAGTTTTCCTGGAAATAACTTCAGTTTTGCATCAAATAGACACACTTTTTGATTTTTCTTGAATGTTTTCCTCGAAATGTTGTCATCGTGCCACAGCTTGATTTTCTCTTTGTATAGCAGGTTGTTATCATAGGCTTGTGATCTCAATTCTTCAAGTTCAGATACGTCCAATAGTCGTCTCTTCCCAGCCTCATCATAATCCAGATGACATTTCTTGATTGCCCAAAGTGATTTGTGGTGGACCTCTACAGGTAGGTGACACGGCTTTCCATAAACTAACCGAAATGGGCTCATACCTAAGGGTGTGCGGAAAGCAGTGCGGTAGGCCCAGAGAGCAGAAGGTAAGTGTTGGGACCAGTCTTTACGATCAGAGCAAACAATTTTCTGGAGGATGGTCTTGATTTCTAGGTTTGACAGCTCGGCCATTCCATTAGTCTGTGGGTGATAGGCAATTGAGACACGGTGTTCAACTTCATTTTTCTTGAGTAAATTCTTAACTGAAGCATTCAGAAAGTGGGTGCCTCCATCATTTATGACCACCTTTGGCAATCGAAATCGAGAGAATAGGTCGTTCAAGAACTTGACAACGGTTGTGCTATCAGCAGCACGAGTGGGAATGGCTTCTACCCAACGAGAGACGTAATCAACAACGAGAAGAATGTGTTGGTAACCATGTGATGTGGTGAAAGGTCCCATGAAGTCTATTCCCCAAGTATCGAAGATCTCGACTATATGCACGGGTTGGAGGGGCATCATGTTACGACGGGTCATTGTTCCATTAGTCTGACAGGTAGGACAAGATTGAGCAAAATGATTGGCATCTTTAAAGAGTGTGGGCCAGTAGAAACCGCATTGTAAGACTTTAGCGGTTGTGCGCTTCCCTGAGTGGTGTCCTCCACACCCAGAAGTATGGCAGTGAGTTAGGACATCATTGACTTCAGATTCAGGGATGCATCGTCTCCATATCAAATCAGTACCCTCTTTGAAGAGCAAAGGGTCTTCCCAGTGATAGTATCGGACTTGGGCTTTGGTTTTGTCTTTCTTATGTTTCGGCCAGTCTTCAGGAAATGTGGAAGTGACAAGGTAATTGACGATGTCCGCATACCAAGGGAGTTGAGACACAGACATTATATTCTCATCAGGAAAACTTTCAGAAATTGGGACCACGTTATCAGTTGGTGATGATGAGGGGAGCCTCGATATGTGATCAGCTACAACATTCTTTGCTCCTGCTTTGTCTCGGATTTCTAGATCAAATTCTTGTAGCAACAACACCCACCTAATCAGTCCCGGCTTGGCATCTTTCTTTGTGAAGAGGTATTTGAGAGCAGAGTGGTCTGTGTAGATTATGATATGGGACCCTAAGATGTAAGATCGAAATTTCTCTAGTGAAAATACCACAGCCAGCAGTTCTTTCTCAGTCACAGTGTAGTTCTCTTGAGCATCATCTAGGGTCTTATTGGCATAGTAGATGGCATAGAGTTTTCCATCTTTCCTTTGACCCAATACTGCCCCAACCACATAATCAGAAGCATCACACATGATTTCAAATTCACAGTTCCAATCAAGGGGTTGTAGTATGGATGCTTCAGTGATGATTCTCCTTAGTTTATTGAAGGACTCATATGCTTCCTCAGTGAATGTGAAATCTTGGTCTTTTTCAAGTAGTTTGGTGAGAGGGCGGGAGATTTTTGAGAAATCCTTGATAAATCGTCGGTAAAAACCGACGTGACCTAGGAAGGACCGAACACCCTTTATATTCACTGGTGGACCTAAGTGAGTGATGGTCTCAATTTTCGATGGATCCACTTCTATCCCTTTCTTCGATACGATATGTCCCAACAAAATTCCTTGTTTCACCATGAAATGTGATTTCTCCCAAGATAAGATCGGGTTTACCTCAACACATTTTTGTAAGAATTTGTCCAAAAATCCAAGTGTCTCCTCAAAAGAGTCTCCAAAAATTGAAAAATCATCCATAAATACCTCCATAAAATCACCAACCATGTCAGCAAAGATACCCATCATACATCTTTTAAAAGTAGCATAGGCATTGCATAATCCGAAAGGCATGCGTCGAAACGCATAAGTCCCAAAAGGACAAGTGAATGTGGTTTTGTCTTGATCTTCCGGTGCTATGGCAACTTGGTTGTAGCAAGAATATCCATCCAAGAAACAAAAGAATTCTTTTCCGGCTAGTTTTTCAATGATTTGGACTATGAATGGTAGTGGAAAGTGGTCTTTTCGTGTATCATTATTGAGTTTTCTATAATCGACACATACTCTCCAATATGTTGCCACTAGAGTAGGGATATCATCTCTTTTCTCATTTTTCACAATTGTTAATCCAGCTTTCTTGGGGAAAACCTGGAGGGGACTAATCCAAGGACTATCGGCTATCGGATAAATGATGTCAGCATTCGACCACTTGTATATTTCATTTTTCACAACCTCTCGTAGATTAGGATTCAACCGTCTTTACATTTCTCGAGAGGGTTTACTGTCATTTTCCAAATATACGTGGTGTGTACAGAATGTCGGGCTTATTCCTTTCAAATTAGTTATTTTCCAACCAATAGCCTGAGAATTCTTTTTCAAAACCTCTATTAGTTGGCTCTCTTGCATATGATTTAGGTTGGCATTGATAATGACTGGTAGAGTGTGAGCATCATCCAAGAAAGCATACTTCAGATCTTTGGGTAGTGGTTTTAATTCAACAGTGGTTGTCGATGGAGTCAGAGTTGTAGTGTTTCCTGAGTCTATTGCAGAAATAGTCTCAAATGGTGGTTCCATCATGGGCATGATCATGGTTGAGGTCAATATGAGTTCAGAGTCTAATGTGTCCTAGGCATTATCGAGCTCATCAATTTCTTGTCCAGTGAGAGGGCATGGTGGAGCTTCCAGTGCGAGATTCAAATTATATGTGGCAATTTCATGAGAAGTATTTTTGTAAGTGGATCTAGAGGTGTTTAGACTAACCTCTAAAGGATTTTTGGTGAGATGGATGGGAGTTGTATGTTGAGAATAGCACATCTTTCTATCCAACCACAGTATTCAGTCTCAGAATCAATAGAATTGGGTATGATTAGCTCAATAGGGACGGTTTTGCCATTGATTGAAAAGTTGACTTTGCCCCCCTCATAATCAAAATGTGCCTTAGCTGTAGCTAGGAAGGGTCGTCCCAAAATGATGGGTGTTTCACTCAGTGTGTTGGGAGAAATCAATATCCATAACAACAAAATCCACAGGAAATTTATGTCCTTGCACTGTGACAATAACATCTTCAAGAAGTCCTATTGGTCTCTTCACAGTGCGATCCGCCATTTGCAAAGTCATTGAGATCAGTTTTCCTAGGTCAAATTGCTCCAGAATAGCAGTCGGGAGAAGATTAATGGAAGCAACATTATCTAGCAAGGTGTGGTCGAAGGTTAATTTGCCAATTGTGCATCTAACTAGAGGAGCTCCTGTCTTTCTTTTTGGTGGGTAAGAATTGGGAGATGGCATTGGTTGTTGCTTGAGGGAGCACATGTCTTTCAATATCTTCATTGTCCTTTCTACTTTTTCCCTTGGATTTCCATTTTGGTGTGCATTTTTCCTTCAAAAACCGGGAGAAGGCTGGAACTTGTTCAAGGGCTTTTAAGAGAGGGATCTCAATGACAATGTCGGAGAATAGTTTTTCTAGCTCTGGATCGATGGTGGAAGATCGAGGTTTTCTCCGGTGAAGAGCTCCAGGAAATGGGATAGTTACGGATGGGGAGACATGAAGGGGCATGGTAGTCTTAGTTAGCTTCTCTTCATCATCAGGCTCCTCCTCTATTTCAATTTATTCTTCTGAAGCTAGCGGTCTGGTGTAGGCGGAAGTGGTTTTCCCATTTCTCATAGTGACAGCATTGGCAAATTGGTTTGGGCAAGGTGGTGTTTTGAAATTAACTTGGTTTCTATGTGCTTGTTGTGGGTTCCCTTGATTTGTCCTAGAAGACGTAAAAAATCCTTGACTCTGGTTTTGGAAACTAGGTGGTGAGGTGAAGGATCCGACAGGTGGTGGAGTTTGAAGTACTCCAGATGAACTAGCCTTGTTGGTGTTGGGATTGGGCAACGGTTGAGGTGACAAGGCTGGGATGTATGACCTGATCTCGGCGAATTGACAAGGCTGGGAACAAACACTTGGAAATTAGGCTCGAATGCTCAGATTCCATAGTACCTCTATTATTACAATAATAATGGTCTCTCTCACACTTAAACTACACAAATAAATCCTTCTGCTTTTTTGCTTTTATCCTGGAGGCTTTTTGATTAGTCTTTGGTTGCTGGATGACACGGGAAAGAATCAAGAATGAGGATCCTAATCAGCATCTGCTTTAATTAAACCTAATTCAATATATCAATTTTTGTTCCTTCTGTCTTGTATTCTTTCGGTGGGGGCGCTCTAGCTCTGCGGGTCTCTTTCTTTTCTCGCTGGTCTATAGTTTGAGCATATCAACAGCAGCTTCCTGACTTCCTTGTGTTCCCTCAGTTATCTGGCTACTCAGATGATGCCAGAATTTCTCTTTTCTCTTCCTGACCTACTTAGCCTTCTTTGCGATCGTGCTTGAGTCAAATTTCACGTATAACATCGTTCCTGAGATCTATTCTTCGTTTCAGACCGGGCATCATTAAGAAATCAGAAATGACCCGACCTAAATGCTAACTATTGACTTAGAAGGCTGCTCGATCGAGGGCTAGGATGAAGTTGACATGGCAAGTGGTGGTTGATTGGTTTTCCCGTGATTGTCGGCTTGGAAATGGCAGTAGCATTCTTCTTCTGACAACCAAAGTAGGGAAAGGCCTATCCAGCCTCTACGTCTCCTTGCTCGGGAAAGATCTTAATGGATCAAGGAGTTGCCTCTTGCTGACTTTGCTTGGACCTTCCACCTCTCTCTCTACGCCAAGCAGAAAGCTCGTAGTGCAATCGACTCTTTCATTTACGGCTTCTCTTGACAAGTCAAAATGCAACCAAATAAATGGAGCTCGGTCTTCAAAAATTCCCTAAGTCTCCTTGGTGCTAGGTTAGCAAGCTGACGCCGGATTTACGTAGGTGCGCAGCCACCTTGGGTAAAGCATTTCCATTGATCCGTGGTACCTCACACAAAGTCAACAAAGAGAGGAGGTTAGACATCTCAAACAATAATATCCAAAGAAATGAGAAAATAAATAGGGAAAATATAGATAAATATCACAATAAATTAAAAAGCTGTTCTATACGATGTTGCTCCCCAACAACGACGTAATTTGATAATTCGAGTTTTGTGAAGGTCCAAAGTACTCAAACAATAATATCCAAAGAAATGAGAAAATAAATAGGGAAAATATAGATAAATATCACAATAAATTAAAAAGTTGTTCTATACGATGTTGCTCCCCAACAACGACGTAATTTGATAATTCGAGTTTTGTGAAGGTCTAAAGTAATCCACACAAGATGGGATCACAATATCGTTGAGGAGACCACTCAGGAATCCTGGGTCAATCAACAATTAACCCACAACAGATGATCGGAGTTAAAATTTAGTATAACTGTACAAAAGATGTGTATACTGCAAGTAACGTAGAGGTCGAACACAGGGAACAAGCAGGTAGATTGGGGGAAAATGCACAAAAGTGATTGTTATGTATTTGTCTATATAAGTGTGTTGTTTTGTGGGGTTTCAATTTCAATTTTTATTTTATTTTGATTTTATATTTTTATTATATTTTAATTTTTATTTTTTTTAATTTTTTTATATTTTATATCTTTTATATTCCCTTTTATTTTTAATATACATAAAGCAATATAAGAGATATATACAACAAAGGTAAGAGAGAGATAATATATAGAAAAGAATAGGTAAAAATAAGCAAAATACAAGAAATGAAATAGTTTTTGGTTTTATAAATTTTTTTACTATTTTTGTGAATTTTCAAGAAATGTTTGCTAATTTTTATATATTTTTAAAATCAAAATACCCAAAATAGGGTTTAAACTAATATCCGAAATTAAAATGGAGATGAAAAATATAAAATAGTGACAGAAATTTTCCAAATTAATTTCAATATAAAGATAATAATCTAATAAAAATATGAAACAGAAAATAGCATTTTTGGATTTTTTTATGGGTTTTATATATTTTTATAAATATTTTTAGAGTTTTTATATTTTTTAAGTTTTCTTTTATATTTTTGGTTTGGCTTGAAAGTCAAAAATATAAAAAATACACAAAATATATGTTCTTGGTTATTTTTCACAAGGTTTTTATAATTTTTATGTATTTTCTTTTGCAAATAGAAACAAAAATAGATGTTTTTGATTTTTTATAAATAATAAAAAGTCTCAAAATGCAAAATAAAAATATGTGCATGCAAATACAATTCTCGAGGAAATTATGCCTATTTTTTGAGCTTTTTCAGGTTTATAGATGCATAAAATAAATACAAGAAATAAAGAGAAACTGCACTACTAGCAAGGGAATATTTGTAAAAAAAGAATGCTCATGAGCCAAAATGCAATTTCTCTAAAAACCTATAACTCAATATTTAACTTTCTGGACCAAACTCAAAATTCGAATCCAGCGAGGGCCTCCGTGCAAAATGCATGCACCTCATGCGCACAGGCACGCGAGGTGACATGGCCAGGGACTAAAATGCAATATGTCAATATCTGGGGATATAATTATAAATATGATAAAAATATATAAACGGTAGATGAAACATTGAGTATTATTTAGCAAATAGAAAAATCGCTGGGGTAAAATGCAAAATACCTCAACTAAAGGCGGAGACGGGCGACGGACTTTCGTTGACTTGCCAAGTGTCATGCTCTGGTGGCCCGATGATGGTTCGGTTCGTGCGACTACTATTAGATGGTGATGGACGATCGCACGCCACTGACATGAAGGCGATCTAATGTTGGCTGCATCGCTCCAAGAATAAGCCCAGATACGTTGGCGAGGGCGGACGGTGGATGAACAGGGAGGAAGGCTTGCCAATGCAAGCTTCCTCCGACGATGGCATCCTCCGTCGGCATTCCTTGCGCTCCAAAATGGCCTAAAAGATGCCTGCGGACTTCCTCTATCAGCTGGGGTCGGCCAAAAGGGGCGGAGGCACCTCGGAGCTCCGCCACGAGGTCGACAACGAATGACGCTCAAGGTACCTAATGTTTGTGCAGAAATCGACCCAGCAAGGGGTCTTTTTGCTCTTGTCCCTGCAAGTAAGATCAACACCAAAAAATGGAGTTCGAGAGCCCTTATTGGAGAGGTGGAGTATATGGTGAGGTGCAGCAGAGGGCTTCCGGCAATATGACGGAGAGGAAGCCCGATAGACCAGATTGGGGGCTCAATCTGGGCGTGCGAAGGGTGGAGCATGGTGAGGAAGGGGAGAGGTAGGAGATGAGGTGGCCTGGGGTGGCGTAAGCATGATGGTTTCACAATGGGGGGTTCACCGGAGCGGAGCTCCGACGAACTGCGAGGGTGGTTTATTAATCTAAAGCACACGATTAAAATGTTAAACGAGAGCAAAAACCAAACCTAGGAATCTAATTACGCTAGAAAACATAGTAAAATGGGTACCTCACTAGCAGGAAAGCCAGGAAGAAGAACCTCAACAATGACATCACCGGAGATGGGGTGGAAGTACTCCTACGGCCTCGCCTGACCCGCTCGAGGTAGCTAGAGATGCCCCTGTCACGGGGGTCGATCCAGAGCTTCAACGAGACAATCAAGGTTGGTCAAAAGAGGTTTGAAATTAAAATGAAGAGGAGGGTGCGATTTTGTGCAGGTGATGAGCGGGGCTCATAGAATGAGATGGATTTCGCGAATCATTGATGCAATCCCCAAAGCAAGCTACTGGCGTGTAAGGTCAATAGATGAGGAGAAAAAGTCGTGAAGGATTCGTCATGAAAAGGTGCAAGTAAATGACTCGAAAAATTCATGAAGAAGGGTGGAAACCAAGGTCTGACATGCAGTAGGAGGCAGGTCAGAGAGTTAACCCGCGGTCAACTCTCGGACCCTCCTGATTAGTCCACGTGGACTAACCAGGAAAAATCCTGGAAAAAGATTTGAAAAATCAATTCAAAATAACAAGCGATTTTTTTATTCCAGGATATCATATAAAAAATATTCATTTTTTCTGAGTTATTTCATTATTATTTTTATTTATTTTTTCGATGTATAGAATTACAAGTTACCTTTTAAGGGCTATATATATGTATATTTGTCTATATATTTCAATCTTTTATTTTTATTTTGTATTTTTAATTTATTAATTTGGTTTTTATTATATATATTTATAAATTAATTTTATACACTTAAACATATTTTTATTTTATTTTTAGTATGTATTATAAACAATCAAATAAATAGATGTATAATCTATATAAGTGTACTTATTGGCAATTCATCTATGTATTTTCTTTATATATTTTATTTTTACATTTTCTTTATATTTTATTCATATTTTAATATGTAAATATATTATAAATAATATTTACAAAATTATAAAGATATAAAATTATAAAAATAATGAATATTGAATAAAATGAATATTTTAACTGGTACGAGTACACAATAGGGGTCCAAAACCAAACTTTTAAACTGTAACTCCGAAAAAATGAAACAACCTTCATTAAATATGTTATTAAAAGTTATATAAATCTAAAAGGTGATTTTTATATATTTTGAGTTTTTATTTGAGAGATATGGGTCTACAAAGTTGGGATTTTGGAATCTTATTCAGATCATAACTTTTTACCTGTATATTATTTTTGTATGAAATGAATTTTGTAGTTTTTCTATATTTAGTTATCTACAACTTTCATGTTCAAAGTTTCTTTATTAGAAGTATAAAAAGTAGAACTAAAAATAGGTCCCAAAAATGACTAAAAATGAATTAAATAAAAGGGATTGTATTTTCGTCCTTATCTCCCCCTACTTTATTCCTTGTCGACCTAGTCATCAAGATGCATAGCTCTCAGGGCTTAGGGTCATAAAATATTTTCATTTTTTATTATTTTTCTTTTCTTTTCTTTATCCTATAATTTTGGCTTTAAAAACCATATTTTATACACTATTTACATAATGATGCATGAATGATAAAATACATAAATTAAGGCTATTTATATGCATTTACTAGGGTTTTTAAGACAAAAATGAAAGAATACAGATGATGAAATTGAGATTCATCAGATGGATTGCTCAATACAAATGGTATTCTTATGTTTGAGTATAAAAGGGGCCTTAGGGCCATCAGATGCTGCACTCCTCATTTAGATTATGTTTCTCATCTCATATATGTACCTTCTTAGTATCCTCTATATTATCTTTTCTCCATATAGTGAAATCGATCGCCGCTGCCTGATGAATCCATGATTCGTTAACTTTTTTGTCACATTTTGTCTTAAAACCCTTAACAAATGCATGTAAATATTCATTAATTTCCATCTTTTATTCAAACTTCATTCATGAATAAATATTCACTTTTAAGCATCAAAATAATCTAAATAAATAAAGAACAAAGAAAAAAAGAAAAGAAGGCAGATTAGATATATGTATATATGTACAATATGACTTATAAATATAAATATAACTGCAAGGAATATTTATAGCCTAACTTCCGAGACCAAGTCAGCATGGATTGGTCGATAAACCAATAAGTAGGGGGAGATAAGGAAAGAAAACCCTAAAAATAAATTAAGACACACTTCATGTATTTTCCAGTATTTATCAAATAAATATAAAACTTCAATGATTTTTAATTAATTAATATGTATATATTTGTCACCAAACTCTTTTCTTAATTATTTCTAAAAATTTATATAAAAATATAAAAATAAGTTAAAAATATTACATGTACATATACCAAGAAATCCTACTTATAAATTGTCAAAATCTCAACTTCCGAACATCATAACTTCTTTATACGAACTTCAATTTCACTCTACTTACCTTTAAAGTTCATAAAATAATATTCTCTAATTAATAAAGGTATTTTCATCGAATTCGGAGTCTGTTTGCAAAAAGTCGGTTTGGGACCAAATGACAACGGGGTTTCTGGGCTATTTATTTTATGTAGAACATATTATTTACATTTTTATTAATTTTATAATTTATAAAATATTTTCATGATATTGTATTTTTACCCTAATTTATTTCAGAATTTTTGGAGCTTATTTATTATTTTAATAAAATCAAAAACCCTAAATTATAGAAGAAAATGAACTGGATAACTTATACCTATATTTATTAAGATATGTAAATTAATTTATTAAAATCCATAAAAATGCACATAACCCTTATTTATTATTGTAATAATTAATAAAAATAAAATTAATATTTAGTTATTTATTTTTTAAATTAAAAATCCAAAACTTATTTAACTATACATATTTATTAATATAATATATATATTTCGAATAATATTTATTATTTATAAAAAGTAATTATTCCATAATTTAGATAATTCAATTATTTATATTTCTTGTTTTTATACCTACTTAAAATAACATTATTTACTATTTAACTTGAAATTTATAAAGAATTTTGAACATCTGGCCAACCAGGTGCTGACATGTTTCAGCACCTGGTTCTTCTTCTCCAAGAAGCTGGTACTGCAGTTGTTCTACCCGACCTTCTTCACCTATTTTTTAGAGTGCCTTATAATCCTTCCAGGCAACCTAAACCCTTGGATCGATCCTCCTAACAACCAAGATCCACGGCTACCATTGGATTTATCTTTGGGGTCACGAAATGTCTCTATATGAACCTTCGAAGTTGGCAAATCACAACTAACTCTCCTGCAATCACCTAAAGCTAAAACTGCTCGTGGCCGAATCCCAATTTCTCCACCTCGCTCCGCCTCACTTTGGTGGTGACAGCACTCGAAGGCGACCCCGCGTGGAAGAAGAATCATCGGAGGAGAAGTTCCAAGGCGAAGCTCAGCCTTGCATCGCCTCCACCGCGCGTCCAGCTCCGGCGAAGATCGGCCATTGCAGCAACCATCCGAGGTAATACACCTCGGTTTTCCCATATCTATTCCTCCACCTTTATCAAATTTCTTCTCGAGTCTCGTTCCACGATTAGCGTGGCTAATCACGTAATTAGTTAGCCTAAACATCTAGTTTACACGCACACTTGAAATCAATTCCCAATTCATTTCAAATCCATCCAAATCGCGTCCCTTTTTCATATATTTTGCACGCAAACTTCATTAAAGTCTGGAAACACCACTTTTTGATCTTGCAAAACCTTAAACATTCGGCCGATTCCTTGCGAATCGAGCACATATTCTTGTTCTTTGCAGATTTATCTTCAATCTGGAGCAAATCCAAGTCAATTGGAGTCTTCATCTTCACGGAATCATAGTTCAAAGGAGGTACATCAACCTCTCATCAGTTCCAGCTCAACGATATAACCAACTTCATCGAGCTTCCACCGCCGCTCGGAGCCATCACCGCCTGACTTCCACTGCGGGTGAGCTCAAGGGTTAGAGGAGCTAACCTCTGGCTCCGCCGGAGATCCAAAGTCGCTGCCAGCTGCTTGTGAAAAATCGGAGAAGAAGCATCTTTCGTCAGTTGCCCAACCGCCCAAGAACAGTTGAAGAACACGCGAGCTACAGGCTCGCGAAGCGTGTCTTCATCGGACGGTTCAGATCAACGCTCACGTTATAATCTCAACCGTTGAATTTGAACCGGTAGACTTTTTGCATAAAGAGTCCAGAAGACTTCCAGAAATTAAAGTGCGCACTAGAAGAATTCCAGAATTACATTTAGGTCCCCACACGGGGACCTAAATGTAAATCTCTTTAGTTTTCTTTCAGAATAGTCCGTACCGAGGATCAATTTGCAGTACTTTTTATTTCCTTTTCTTGCAACTATACCCCTGGCCTGTAGGGGAGTTTTGGACTTATTTTTGAAATAATTTTCCGTAGTTTTTCTTGGGGTAGTTACACAACTACCTCCGCGAGGTTTTGAGTAATTTTCGCGTATTTTCGACGTGTTTTCGTCATGTTTTGATTCGTTGCAAATCGACTCTGTCTTGGTTTGTTTTTGTGTGATTGTTCGAGCCTGTTGCTCGTCCCATATCACCTACTATATAGTATCACACTAATTTCGCATATATTTCAACTATTACATAGTAGGTAAGTTGTTTGAAAAATAACACTTTGAAAAATAAATAAAAATTGGAAAAATATAAGATCAAATAAAAATTAAAAATCAAAATTAAAAAAAAATCATCGCTTTTCCATTATCGCTTTAAGAAGAGACAAAATAATCACAAAAATATTTTCTCTTAAAAAAACAAAGTACCCTATTCTGCCTCCTTGAGTTCAACCCAGGCACACTCACCTGGTTAAATAATTAGTGTAGGTTTTCTCTAAAACTGAATTTTGTTTGATCGACTAGGATCTCTTTGCGGTTTTCTACACCGACAACACTTTCATTTAAAATCGTAATCGGATTTTAGCCGCATCAAAATGGCGCCGTTGCCGGGGAGGCGTTAGTGTATTTTGATATTTTACATCTTTTGTGATTTTATTTTCTCTCTTCTTATTGTTTCTCGTAGTTTTTCTTCAGTTTTTCTTTCGGTTTTTCTCTACTCGTTTCTTGGTTTTCTTTAGCCGCTAACTAATTTTTGCAGGGCCTGCAGGATCAGTCGGTTTCTTAGGAAGTCGAGTCAGTTGAAAGAGCAGAGGTTGATTCCTTCTTTACAAGTTGACTACAAAGGGTAGAAATTAATTAGTGTAATTTTGTAAAAGAGAGAGAAAGTTGTATCGAACATTAGTAGAAGGGGTCCACTAAGGACATCCCGACTTGTAATTCCCTCCCCCCCCCCATTTTTTTCGGGGTCTAATTCGCCGAGTACCGTGTATTTGATGGACCAGGGCATCCACTGTGGTTTTCTCGCATCAACGTTTTTTCCGCGGCTTTTTCGATAGGTGCTTGTTTAGGAGTTTTTCTATTCTATCTGATTGTGCTTACGTAGTTAGTCTTAGGACTTGCAACCTAGGTGCATGATTTTAGGATTTTTAAAAAAATAAAAAAGTAGACATTTATTTGAAAAAACTCAAAAAAATATAAAACCCCAAAAATAAAATCGAGACTGCTAATATATCAGATCTAAAATCAACATAAGATTCATTTGACTTGGGAGAGTAATCCCCACACATTTTTTCAGAGTACGTGAGTGAGAGAAAACCCTTAATATAAACTCGATTTCTTTCAAAATACTACTTAGTTCATACACCTAATCACTGCTTTTTAGTGGGTACGCTCGGGTAGCCGGAAACGGTCCGACTTTACTTAGCAGAGTGGGGGATTTATAGGACATCGCGTAGGGCTCCGTCCTCAAGCAACACGGGTAGCCGGAAATGGTCCATACTTGCCACCATACTGGCTAAGATCAAGTGGTTTTCTATAAGGACTCGGTATAGTATCGCGGAGAAAATTTGGGCACCTATCAGCTCGCATCAGCTCACGATAATCGATTACACTTGTTTGCTAATTACAACCCTAAAACCGATAGGATAAAAGACCGAACTCTTACGGGCATCATCGGGTTGAGTTGGTGAAAATAGGGTTTGCTTTGTGTTTGCTTGCGGGGCGTGAGTTACCGCAGCTTTATGTACTTTTCCCTCTCTCTTGAATCACGATTCGTGCTCTCCCTTTCTCTTGACATCGAAGATGACGTCTCGATGGCTTTTCTGCTCAGACTCCGTGAGCTTTCGACCATCCACCACCGTTCGTACATATTCACAAGCTTGGGATGACTCTCTTCCCAAGCTGGTCCCATCTGATCTCGAGGAGAGTCAGACCTAGACTCTCTCGCCTCTCGGCCAGAATATTGAGGCAGACCCTCGCCTCAATACATCATCATCTCCAGCCGAGTTTTTGCTGAGTTCTTACGAGAGCTTTTCTTTTCCAGAAGACTTGAAGCAGATGGCTCGCGGCAAAGGACCAACAGCTGACGAGAGGCCACCAGCTGAGGAGCATAATGACGGAAGACCGGATCCAGCCGCAGATGTTACGATCGGTATTCTCGAGACCATACAGCAGATGAATATCCAGATTCGAGAACAGTTTAGAACTCAGAACGAGTTGCAGGCTGAGATAGCCGCGCTGTGAGCAGGGGCCGGGAACCATTTACCGCATATAGTTCTCACTACTTTACGGGAAGAGTATGACCAGAGTGCGAGAACGTTCCATCATTGGATTCGGCTATCGCTGAATCAAGGACCATACGAATTGAGGTTGTCTTTCATCTCACTGCTTCCCAAGTTCTACGGGAATGATACAGAGGAGCTGTTTACCTTTCCTCGGCAATTCAAGACGACTTGCGGTATGGCTAGTTATCCAGGAGTTACGCAGGAGGCTGTCCACCTCAAAGCCTTTCCCTTCGCCTTAGCTGATAAGGCGCTTTACAGGCTGAGTCACCTGGGAAGGGAAATCTCTACATGGGACGACCTGAAGTCCACATTCCTGCGTAAATATTTTCCTCTGGGGAGGACGAACATGATGAGGAGTCAGATCTCCAATTTCACACATCTTCCACATGAGTCTTTCCTTGAGGCATGGGATAGATTTAAAGACCTTACTGAGAGATGCCCGCATTATGAAATACCGATGAAGGTGCTAGTTCAGAATTATTTTGGAGGACTCCAGCCAGACATCCAGGTGCTAGTGAGTGCATCATGTGGCGGCAGTTATTTGAACAAGGATGTCGAGTCAGCTTGGGCCATCTTCGAAGGAATGGCTGCGAACTCGAGAGTCGTCGACTCTACTCGGGCATTTCAGAAAGCCCCGCAGCCACCACATCACCGAGAGCATCATAAGGTGGCTAATATCGCAGAATCTGAATCCAACACTTTTATTAGCGAGAAGTTAACGTTGGTGGATGTGATTCAAAAGCAAGTTCAAGACTTACAGCCGCTGCGGGAGTTAGAGAAACTCTCATCTCTACCTCAGCAGCTGAGTGATCTTTCGAATAAGGTTTCTGATCTTCAACTCCAGTACCAACAGAGCCAATCTTCTTCGATCACACAACCTACACAGAGGATCTTACCTGCTCCACCCACTCGTTAGATCCACTTCGTACAGAGCAAGCCAGAGACTCTGCAGATTGATGGCATGAGGATCAGTCTCATGCCAATACCGGTCAGATCACCAGTGCTGCAGATATGGAGGTTGAGCCACAAGCCACTCTCGAGATTAACAGGATTTGGTATACTTCGATTCAGCAACCGAGTATACCACATCATCAGCAACAGCCATACGATCATCCACAACATGGACGTCTACATTTCCAGCAGTGGCAAAATTACACGCAGCAGCACTCTCACCAGCATGCTTATTAGAGACCACATTCATATCAGTACCCTGTTAACCATTTAGATACATATCCTTATCAGCAGCAGCAACCGTCTTCCTTTACACCATAGAGATCCTCTCAGCCTTCCTCCTCACAGCAATACACGCCAAGGCAGGAGAGAATAGAGAGCCAGGGCCACCACACCGAACCTGAGATGTCTTCAAAAGCCTAGGCACTAAATCAGATCATGGACATGCTGAGTACGCTCCAGATTGCGCATAAGATCAAGATGGAGCAGGTTAACCGTCATCTGGACACATTAACCGCACCAAAGACTACTCTTCCAGCCCAGCCTATTTTCATGTATTTTTATCTAACTTCATTCTTCTCAGGAGCGGTAGATCACCTCGAGCACCTACTGGAGTAGAGGAGAGGGCACTAGAGGAGCAGAAGAAAATCCATGAGCCGCAAGATTCAGATGCTGAGGAGGAGAACCAGTACGTTAATGAGGACCACTTCGCAGATCCAAGAGACGGGAGCAATGCCGATACAATTGACATGGACACTGGCGAATCAGACGATGACATCACGCCAGATCATTACCGATACTCCCGAGAAAAACATATCTTCTCCACTTTTAGAGAGTTTTGTACATAATTCTAAAACTCTCGATGTACAAGCCGATTCCAATAGCAACAAAAATTCTGATTTTCTGATTCCTGACATTGTTCCTTTTCCCGATGCTCTATTTGGAAAAGGAAAGAAAAATAACAAAAAGAATGTTGTGACTACAGAGATAGAAAGGTTACTCAAAAATCACATCTTTTTGAAGATCCTGCTTCATGATGTCTTAGATCATTTTTCGATGCTTAAGAATCAATTGAAAAACTGATGCACCACGCGTAGGAAAAAGAGATCTCGTAAAGAAAAACGTGTTTTGACTAAGGCTACATCTTGTGCTATTCAGAATAAGTTACCGAAGAAGAAGAAGGACTCAGGAGCACATTATGTCAGATGCGAGATCGCCAAAGCCGAATTCAATCGCACTCTCTTAGATAACGGTTCCTCGATTAATTTGATACCCTCTTCCTTACTCGATAAGCTCGAGTTAGGTCCTCTTTACAAATCCCGTGCGATCCTTCAGTTTGCTGATAGATCCGTAAGGAGACCTAAGGGTATATTAAGGAACGTTATCGTAACTGTGTAGGGTCTGCAATTCCCAGTGGACTTTACGGTCCTGGACATGGATTGCCCTACACAGTTACACCTTACCCCGATTATTCTCGGGAGACCTTTCTTAGAAACCGCAAAGGCTCTCTTCGATTATGATACAGGGAAGGTATCTTCTCGCGTCGAGGGTGAGAAGGTACATATAGAGATGGCGAGAGAATCCAACACATCTAGTGATGCATCTTTAGATTTCTTGAGTTCTTTAGCCACCTGCAATTATATGGATGAGGTCTGTCTTGACGACCTCGAAAGGTATCGAGTAGAGATCCAAGATTTCCTAGCAGAGGATGGGTTTGAGACCACAGTTGGCAGTTCTTCAGACGATACTTTATATTTTAGTATGGATGATGAGAAGCAAAGAGATCTGACTTCTGACGAATTTATTGCAGACCTTTCAAATTCAGAGACTTTACACAATTCTCCACTTCAAATGATCTAGAGACCGAATTTCATTTAGCTGAGTTGTTTTCCTCTGATTAGTCTGAGTATGAGCATAGTAGCGAGTCGGATGATGTTTTGAACATCTTCTGTAGTCCGACTCTAGAGCACATTGACATGGCAGATAATCAGAATGCTGACAAATCCATAATTGATACAGATCCCATTACTCACACGGATGATGCTTTAGCAGAATCAGAATCTACCTTACCAGAACTAAAGACATTACCACCAAACATGAAATATGCTTTCATTATAGGTCCACATCAATAGTTTCCGATCATTATCAGTTCATCTTTGACTGACGATCAAGAATCTCGTCTGATGGAGGTTCTTGAAAGAAACCGCATGGCTATTGGGTGGACTGCATCCGATCTCCGCAGGATTAATCCTGCTTTGTGTTCTCATCATATCTATCTTGATCATGACAGCAAACCCTGCAGAGAGTTTCAGCGTAGGCTGAATCCGATTTTACGAGAAGTTGTCAAGAAAGAGATTACGAAATGGTGTGACACAGGGTTCATTTATCCCATCTCCAACTCTGAATAGGTCAGCCCATTACATGTTGTCTCGAAGAAGTCAGGACTTCAGATGATTAGGAATGAGAGTAGAGAGGAGATTCCAAAGAGAGTAACCACGTCGTGGCGGGTGTCGTTGATTACAGAAAATTGAACGCCGCGACAAAGAAGGATCACTTCCCGTTGCCTTTTATAGACCAGGTCATAGAACGGTTGACAGGGAAGGAGTACTTATGTTTACTTGACGGTTACTACGTATACATCCAAGTAACAATTACTCCTGAAGATTAGGAGAAAACCACCTTCACATGTTCGTTCGGCATGTATGCCTTTAGACGGATGCCCTTTGGATTGTGCAACGCTCCTGCTACTTTCCAGAGGTGTATACTTGCTATTTTTGTGGACATGGTTAGTGATTTTCTAGAGGTTTTTATAGATGATTTTTCGGTCTATGGTGAATCCTTTGACGATTGTTTAGCGTACCTAGACCAAGTTCTTCGGAAGTGTTGTGAGGTAGATCTCATTCTGTTTCGGGAAAAGAGCCATTTTATGGTTACTCACGGGATCGTGTTGGGGCACGTCATATCCCAGCGAGGCATGGAGGTTGACCCTGCTAAGGTGGATGTCATCAAGCATCTCGAACCACCATCCAGCATCAAACAGTTACAGTCATTTCTGGGGCATGTCGGCATTTACCGACGGTTTATCCAAGACTTCTCCAAGATTGCCCGACCGTTAATTGAATTATTAGGCAAAGACATGGAGTTCTTGTTAGATGATAAATTTCTTACTTCCTTCCTTACATTGAAAGAAAAGATTATCAGTGCTCCTATCCTACAGCCGCCTGATTGGTCTCTACCCTTCGAGATCATGACGGATGCTTCAGATTTTGCGGTCAGGGCTATATTAGGACAGAGGAGGAATGGACTTCCTATTGCCATCCACTATGCCAGCAGAACCTTAGACGATGCTCAGCGTAATTACACAGTGACAGAAAAAGAGATGTTTGCAGTGGTATTCGCTCTAGATAAGTTCTAATCCTATCTTCTTGGCTCCAAAATCACAATTTACACAAATCATTCATCTATCCGGGTTTGATGGAAAAGAAGGATGCTAAAGTACACCATCTTAGATGGATTCTGTTACTTCAGGAATTCGATCTGTACATTAAAGATAAACCTGGGGTAAAGAATGTGGTAGCTGATCACCTCTCCCGATTACAGACGGATCAGACTTCAGATGAGTACACGCCAGAGATTACAGAGAGATTTCCTGACGAGAGCATCTTCGCGGTTACTGAACTTCCATGGTATGCAGATATAGTGAATTTTTTGGTCACACAGAAAAGTCCTCAAGGTTGGCCAAAGAATCGAGTTGATAAACTAGTTTCTGAGGCACGATACTACCACTGGGAGGATCCGATTCTTTTTTGTGAAGGACCGGATTGTGTTTACAGGTGTTGTATTCCTCGGGAAGAATATAATAGTGTCCTTACTTTGTGTCATTCTTTAGAGGCAGGGGGACATCACTCAGGGAAGAGTACAACGCAGAAGGTACTTCAGAGCGGATTATGGTGGCCAACTCTTACTAGAGATGCCTGCACATTTGTGAAGAGTTGCCCAGATTGTCAGAGAGCAGTAGGGACAGTCAGTGCTAGAGATGCAATGCTGATGCGACCCGTTATTATTTGCGAGATCTTTGACACATGCGGCATAGATTTCATGGGGCCATTCCCTTCCAGCGGTGGCTTTGAGTATATTCTTCTCGTTGTAGATTATGTTAGTAGATGGGTGGAGGCTATACCCATACGAACCGCAGACAGTAAGACAGTTTGCAAGTTCCCAAGGGAACACATTATTTCACGGTTCGGGATCCCACATATTCTTATTTCAGATGGGGGTATCCATTTCATTCATAAGGAGGTCAAAAAACTAGTGAAGCAATACGTCATTAATCACAGAGTAGCTTCTCCTTATCACCCACAGACGAACGACATGGCTGAAGTTTCAAATAGGGAGGTGAAATCAATTCTCCAGAAATTAGTACGACCGAATAGGAAGAACTGGTCACAGCCTCAAGATTAGGTTCTTTGGGCATATCGTACTTTGTACAAAACTCCCTTAGGTACTTCACCATTAGATTGGTTTATGGAAAGTCGTGCCATTTGCCCGTAGAGATCATGCACAAAATTTGAATGAGCCATTCGAGAAATTTTACTGGATACACAGAAAGCAGGAGTCAAGAGAAAGATAGATCTGGATGAGCTGGTAGAGATTCGAAATCAAGCATACGAGAACACTCTCATTTATAAGGACAAAGTAAAGAAATGGCATGATAGACATAATGGGCACAAGAGCTTTGTCCCTGGGAAGAAAGTCTAGTTGTTTAATGCAAAATTGAGAATTTTTCTTGGCAAATTAAAAAGCAAGTGGGAAGGACCTTACATAGTCAGAACGGTGCACGACAATGGCAGTATAGCAATAACAGATGTGTCACCTGGTGAAGAACCATTCGTGGTTAACGGGCAGATGCAGAAGCACTTCGTCGAGATTACAGATCATCTGGCAAGTACTGAAGTGATCTATTTTGTACATGAATCATGATCATTCTTTCACTTCATCTCATCCTGTACAAATGCTTTTGAGCCATTCGATTTCTGGAGATCCGCAACACTTGTATATTCTTCATAGACCACAATCGTCTCCATTTTTTTCTTGTCTTTTATGCTTAGGATACCAGATCCTAAGTATAGGGGGGATCGATTGTTCGTTGATTCACGTTTTATATTTTGTTCTGATTCTTTTGTATATCCTTTCTTTTTCACAAATCACTGGTCTCCGATTTTTGGCTACACTCTTTTCTATACTTAGGATGCCTTATCCTAAGTATAGGGGGGACCGAGTGATTTCGACGATCTTGTATTCTTTATTTCTTTTGATCTTTCGTTATATATTCTGTTCACTCAGCCATCCCGTTTTTGCTCTCCCGTTATACTTACGATTACCTGATCGTAAGTATAGGGGGAGCGTTGACTGACTTGTTTTCGTAAAGTCTTTTTCACCCACTTTTACTTAGCACGAGTTACGTCCTCCTTTTTCTCTTTTGATGCTATGGGGACATAGCTCAAGCTAAGTATAGGGGGTGTGTATATATTGTATATATACTTTTGTCCATAACTCGTACTTTTATGTATTTTCTATATTTATAAAATCCATAAAAAGTGGGTAAGGGTTGATTTAAAATCTGTTTATATATTTATTACTTATAAAATCCTTTTAAATAAGTAAAATATGTCTAAAACTTGTATCTAAAATCTGTAATTAAAATTTGTATTGAAAATTTGTATAAACTATGTATTTAAAAATTTGTATACTACTTATTTAAAATCCTATTTATTAAAACATGTGCAAAAATCATTTAATCCTTGTAAAATCCTTAATAGATAAAATCTGTAAAATACATCAGATATTTAACTCAAATAAAATATATCTTGTAAAATTCATGTATAAAAACTTGTTTAGAAAAATAAGAAAATCCATAAAAAAATACAAAGTCCTAAAAGTCATAAAAAGTACAAAATCCTTAAAATCCATAAAAATGAGTAAAATTCAAAAAATATACTTCACAAAAACATGGTTGCATTTGCATTTGCATTTTTCAGAATAAGTCTGATTTCTGGAACTAAGGATTGAGTCTAGTCTAAAGGATGGAGCTTGATCACGATTTTTAACTTCCATTGTAAGGAGCCTAGTTAGGATATGGAATTTAGACTCTTCAGGTCTGTGACTTAAAATCTTTGGATTCCATAAGACCATATTTGGGAAATCAAGTCATATGTGCTTAAGTAGACCATTTGGTGTCATTCGTACAACTCTACACTAGTGAACCAATCTTGAACACATGCACTCTGCACTTAGCTCGACTTGCATGGAGTTGCGAAGAGCAGTACATCTTGGTAATGCGTTTCTATCCTTGTCTTTGTGACATTGAAGTCTAGAGACGGGAGAGATTGGAGTTGTGATAGTCGCTTCGGATGAGGGAAGGATCTGCTGACACAATTTTTCTAAGACCTCAAAAAAGGTACGGAACAAAAGATGCTATATCCGTCAAGGCACAAAGAGATGAATGCAGCGCAAGCAAATTATAAAGTCAAATCAAAGAAGAAGCCACCAAATACAAATACGACCACAATGGTCCAAGCTTCCACCAAAAATGCATGCACATCTTAGTGGAGACTTAGTTACACCGGTTGAGCTTCACAAGGAGATGCGTCTACATTGGTCGCACTCCACTTCTTTTCTCATTCTTCTACTTTCTCTCTATATTTGATTGTGGACATAGCACAAACTGACCTCAGAAGGGAATACCTCACTCCTCGAGAAAATAGTAGCTGGATGAGGAAGCAATTGAAGTGTATAGCCGGGATGGACAGTTTCTTCGATTTTCTAAGCAGGAAGAGCTAAATCAATTCACACATTGTACAAATTGACTTCAAGGATGATAGAGTTTGCGATATGAATAAGTGAGTCTGAACTAGCCGATGAAGTGATCTTGAGTAAGGATTTGTAGAACTTGAGGAGTGTTGAGGATATAATCCTAATCCTAGTTAAGGCTCCAACAAAAGGCTTGTTTCAGGCCCGATCGAGCTCTATCCTTTGTCTGTTCTCATGAATCGGTTTAGGAAAACAAATTCATTCTAACTTTCTTTCTTTTTCACTTACTTTTTCAAATAAGTGTTTGCTAAGGGACTAGCAAAGTTTAAGTATGGGGGGTTGATGAATCCATGATTCATTAACTTTCCCGTCATATTTTGTCTTAAAACCCTTAACAAATGCATGTAAATATTCAATAATTCCCATCTTTTATTCAAACTTCAATCATGAATAAATATTCACTTTTAAGCATCAAAATCATGTAAATAAATAAAGAACAAAGAAAAAAGAAAAGAAGGCAGATTGGAGATATGTATATATGTACAATATGATTTATAAATATAAATATAACTGCAAGGAATATTTATAGCCTAACCCCCAAGACCAAGTCAGCATGGATTGGTTGATAAACCAATAAGTAGGGGGAGATAAGGAAAGAAAACCCTAAAAATAAATTAAGACACACTTCATGTATTTTTCCACTATTTATCAAATAAATATAAAACTTCAATGATTTTTAATTAATTCATATATATATATATATTTCACCAAACTCTTTTCTTAATTATTTCTAAAAATATATATAAAAATATAAAAATACGTTAAAAATATTACCCTCTACGTATACCAAGAAATCCTACTTATAAATTGTCAAAATCTCAACTTTCGAACATCATAACTTCTTCATACGAACTCCAATTTCACTCTACTCACCTTTAAAGTTCATAAAATAATATTCTCTAATTAATAAAGGTTTTCGTCGAATTCGGAGTCCGTTTGTAAAAAGTCGGTTTTGGGACCAAACGACAACGGGGATTCTGGGCTATTTATTTTATGTAGAACATATTATTTATATTTTTATTAACTTTATAATTTCTAAATATTTTCATGATATTGTATTTTCACCCTAATTTAATTCGGAATTTTTGGAGCTTATTTATTGTTTTAATAAAATCAAAAACCCTAAATTATAAAAGAAAATGAACTGGATAACTTATACATATATTTATTAAGATATGTAAATTAATTTATTAAAATCTATAAAAATTCACACAACCCTTATTTATTATTCTAATAATTCAGAAAATATAAAATTAATATTTAATTATTTATTTATTAAATTAAAAATCCAAAATATATTAAACTATACATATTTATTAATATAATATTTATATTTTGAATAATATTTATTATTTATAAAAAGTAATTATTCCATAATTTAGATAATTTAATTATTTATATTTCTTATTTATACCTATTTAAAATAACGTTATTTACTATTTAATTTGGAATTTATAAAGAATTTTGAAAATCTGGCCAACCAGGTGCTGACACGTGCCAGCACCTGGTTCATCTTCTCCAAGAAGCCAATACTGCAGTTGTTCTACCCAGCCTTCTTTACCTATTTTTTTAGTGTGCCTGACGAAACTCGATTTCATCATCTTTATTTTCCATTATTAACCCCCTTTCTTATTCTTTAGCCAATAAAATCCAGATAGTATCCTGTAATTATCAGAGTCTTGAATAAATTAAAAACCACAAAAAATCACAAAACAAAAATCCGTGGTATTTTTAGCCTTAAAATACCCTCCAAAATATTTCGAGTCTTTGTTTGATCTCATCTCCAATTTTGGTCAACATGAAACTTGTAGATCTCATCGAGATCTACAACTTTCATGTTTTGAGTTTTCTCAAATTCGGCCATTATCACCCTCAAAACTCAATTTTTCATTCGGAATAATGTTATTGGGCCACGTGGCCCGTTCTGGGAGAGCCACGTGGCCCGGTATCCTTTGTCTTATCCGCCCCCATCTCCAACCGTCGGATCACCTTCATAATCCCACGACCAGACCATCTCCACGCCCATTCTTTTCCACGACCATCAGATCTCTCCCAGTGCTTCATCACCGCCATTCAATTCTGCCTTATTCTCCTTTCGCCACGTGGCACCTCTTTGCGCCACTCGATCGCGCCCCTGCCTTTCCATCACAGCCGTTGCTTCCGCCTCGCACCTCAGCCCTTCGATCGGCATCTACTCTTCATCAAAGTCGTTCATCAGCATTTAGCCTACAGCCTGCCACGTGACGCATCGAGCGCCATTAGATCTCACTCTAGTCCTTTCATCGCCACCTTCCATCGCTAATAGATTATCCACCATCCGATAAGCCAACCAGATGCGATCGGGATGATCCGCACCGCTCGCTAGCGCATGTTCCATAGTTCGCCACGTGGCAGCTCCTCAACCCTCTGATCAATTCGCCAAGATCCGATCCAAGACGCTCCGTAGCGCCTTGTTCTAGACCGTTGGATCACAAGATCCAACGGTTGGGAACCCGTCTTCTACCTTCGGCCTCCCTCTCTCCCACGATCTCCGCTGCGCCAACCCTTCCGTCCTTCCATTTTTAGCCATAGCCCTGGTCATCCTCTCCACTCTATAACCGCCCAACGGCCGAGCCCATTCATCCATGATCCTCGCGTGCACGTCCTCCATCTGCGAGCTGCCTCCACTCGCTCCATAATCCCCTTGCAATCCTCGGCTCCAACCACCTGGACCACCACCCCCTTCCTTTAAATACCTCGCCTCCTCCTCCGTATTTCGTCGTCCACCTTCACAAGGGGAAGGGCCCAGCCCTCCTCCTTCTCCCGGTGACAAGGGCAGAAGTCAGGATCGAGCGATGACGACCCAACGCCCCGGTGAGACCCGCAGCTGCTCCACTGCATCGCGGTGGCTCAGCCCCGCTTGAGCTCCGAGGACCCGGCCGCCAGCGACGTGCGACGACCCCGGGCATCTCCACGACGCCCAGTCCAGGCCTCCATTCCGCCCGATCTCAGGTAAGCCCTCTCCAATCTCGTCTGATTTTTCTTCTTATTTCTCGTAATTTTCTAGGCTAATTCAGTAAGCACTCTCCTCCATTGATCGTCTCATAAGCTCCGCCTACCATCCGACACCATCGCCAGCACCTCCATTCATCTTCCTCCTCCGTCACGACCTCCTTCATCCCAGGCTTTCTCCTCCCCGGAGGCGGAGGAGAACCCACCAAGGGATCCGCTTCCTCGCCTTCACCAGCCCTCCGTTCACCTCATCTCGCACGCACACACTCCTTGTCTTTCACCTCACCCCCTTGCAGGTCCACATCTTCATTGGCCGGACCTCGGGCGGAGCCGAGTTCTAGAGCTCCGCCTCCGGCGATGAGGCATCGACAGAGTGTTCCAGGCACTCCCGCATCTTCTCCGACCTCAGATCTTCATCGCCAGACCTTCAACGTCCTTCCCCGATCTTCACCGAGCACAAAGAGGCGCGGAGGAGCTCCAAGCCTCACGACGGAGCTCCAATAGCACCGCCACCTTCAAGGAAGAAGGAAGAGCTGATATCGTTGGATCCTGGCCCCACGGCGGAGATCCAACAGCCATGGAGCAGCCACGTCGCCATCCCGGAGCGCGGAGGCTCGGTGGGACCGAGCCTCGCCCGAGGCAACCTCGAGCCGCCACGTGGCCCGAGCCACCTGCTACGGCCGTCCGAAGCAGCGTCGAACCTCGCCCCCACCCGAGCCTGAGCTCACGTGCCTCACACACGTGGGTTTCGGGCTTTTTGCATCGGCGCCCTCGCACCTTCCGCATATTGCATACAGGTCCTTATATCACATGCAGACCTCGTGCGCAAGGGGTAATTTGCATTGAAACCCTCGCGGCTTTTCAAAATTGCAAAAATACCTCTGTGTGTTTGGGTATTTTATAGGGAAGCCCTGCTTCTTATTTTTATTGCATTTTAGTCCCTCCCAGAGACCTATTTGTAGTTATCTTTTCATGTTTTCTTGCATTTATGCCCTTGTCTTCATTGTTGCATATCTTGAGCTCAGTAACTCCGTTTCAGGTGATTTCAGTTTCATTTTGAAGCTCTTCTCGTTGTCTTTCTTATGGCATACTTATATTTTAGATTTCACACTACGATCTATAATGCACTATTTGATTGACTAAGTGTCCAGATTTCTATGTTTGTCATGCCTAATTGTTATATAAATGAAAAGTGCTACATTATTTGACTCTATTTGGCTCGAATATTTATGGCTCAAGTCATTATCATTTCGGGCATGTTTTCATTGCATCTCATAACATTTATTTGCATGACAAAAATAAAATAAAAAAATTGTATGTTTGCTTTTGTTTTAATGCATTGTTGTGTCTTTTGCATGATTTGACCTATTGAATCTCAATTGAGCGCTTAGTTAAACAGATGAAAATCTGGATAATTAGGGAAAGGCTCGTGTCCATGAGTTAGACCTTGGTTTCTTTCCAAGTAAAATAAAAAATACGACCATCTCATTTTGATTGAAATTTAAATCAGATGGTCTTTAAAGACCCAAATTGGCCCGACTGCGATGACATCTCAAGTGCTAATCCTGCACTCTTAAAGCTCCAAATACCAGTCATCAAATGGTGTCGTTACCGGGGACACGACTCATCTCTTATATTATTTGGAATTTTGTTTACTTAATTAAGTGTTTCATTTTTATAGGTCAACTTGTTCATTTATGTTGCATTATAAAATTTTCTTCTCTATCGATCTCTAACAATTGTTTTTGTGGCAGGGCCCTTGATGGTTCAAGGAGGCGAGGAGCAGGATGCTACTCGCTGTGAGAAGCGCAGAAGCACGCTTGGAGTACGTCGAGAAGAAAGAAAAAAAGTCTCACATTTTTATTTTTGCATGTCATGTAATAACCGTCTTTACAGCTGTCTTCGATTGAAGGCTCGCGTTTGTAAATGAACGATTATATGTGGTTGTGTGGGGATCGTCCCCACTTGAGTGTCGACTTAGGACCAGGCACGCGGCTCTTTGAGCGTATTTCATTCATTATCTTTTGCGTGCTTGCTCATAGGTAGGGCACACATTAATCAAAGACGCACCTAGCCTCGCTTCACTTAGCCACTTTTAAAAGATATTTCTCCTCGGTAATAGAAGCATAATAGGTGCGGCTTTTAGCGACTTGCATAAACATTGATTTCGGTTTTTAAAACAGCCCATGTTTTTCACAGATTTTTGCCAAGTCACTGCATGATTTCTCACTTAGCCTAGATCGCGGTTTTTATCGAATACATGGTTTTTCTCGATTTCACTTTCCTAGCTTGATCACCTAGGTTAAACGGAATATGGGAATGAATGGTAGATGACGATTGTTTGGTTTTGTGCTTACCATTAATCAGTGACAACCTTAAATAAAAATCGGGACTGTTAATTGCAAGTCAACCTAAAATGGAGTAAAATTTTGGTTTTGGGAGAGCAATACCCTCGTACGCATTGATTTTCACTTAACATTTTTTCTCTGCGTAAAATATAATGTTTTATCACCAATAAAACCGACAAGATAATAAACCAACTTCGGTTGGTTTCATGTGTGAGTTGGTGAAATTGAGGGTCTTGTTTGCTTGATTGAGCCATGTTTGATTCGATACACTCCCCTGAGTCGTAAACACTTCATTTGTCATCCACTCATCTGTACATCCATCATTCTTCTTCGTTCATCTTGGGACCCTTCCAACATCAATTCTCCATCTTCATACTTAGGCTAATCTCAACCTAAGTATAGGGGGGACCCGAGCCTCTGTGATTTTCTCTACTCTCCTTTCCTTGCCTATATACTTAGGTTATTTCTAACCTAAGTATAGGGGGAGCCCCTCTTAGCTCCCGTATATTTCTCTATACTTAAATGGACCTATGGACTTGTATCATCTAGTGCTATGAGGACATAACAAAGTTTAAGGATAGGAGGGTATACCGTATATACAGTATACTTACTTTAGCTATAATTTGAAAATTTTGAAAAATTTAAAACTTTTTGGCTAAAGTAAAATCCTTTGAACCAAGAAAACTCAAATGTTTTCACGGCTCTTTCTATACTATGTTACACTATTTTGATGAAAATATTTTCAAAAATGATTTGAAAAATGAGATTTTCTTGTTTTGAAAAACCTTTTGAAAATATTTTTAAAACTTTTTATTTGTGTGACATGGTTTAGAAAAGTTTTATTTTCAAGGAAAGTTGATTCTAACCTAAGTTTTAACATTTAAATCAAAATCCATAAAAATGAGAAAAAACAAAAAATCCTTTAGGAGTCATTAGTGACTACTAAACCCAATTAATTAGCCGCGTTCAGTGAGGGTTTGCCCTTAGCAGAGTGGATGGTTTAAAGGACATCGCGTAAGGCTCTGTCCTTAAGCAACGGGCTCCGGCCTGTACTTACATCTATACTGGATGAATGCAGATGCAACTATTTAATTGAGATTAGGTAGTCCTAATATCTCTTGAAGTGAAAAAAATGTTTTTGAATGAAGGAGTTGGATTAATCCTCTACTTTCACACTTCCATCCAGTATCTGAAATGATCAAGGAAACTTAGTTTTATGAGGTCTTTGAGATTTTAGGTTAACCAGCCTTAACCATCAGGGTCATAGACATAATCATCCACATTTCCCTAGGTTTCTAGATTTGCATGCTATATTCCATGCTTAGTCTCAGACATAAAGAATATAATCAGCACATCACATGCACGACTGCGGTTTTTGATGAGATGAGTTGACTTTTCACTTGAGGAATTGGGATGAGGAAGTCGAGTCTGAATTTGATCTAATGATGCTCGAGGATGGGATAAAATCTTTGAAGGCTTCATGAAACCTGAGCGTCAGCAATATTAGTCAGTATGAGAACTTGGTTCTTATGCTAATCTCTTGATATTGACCTAAGTGCCAGGGTGTGAATAAATAAAAAAATGTTGATCAGTGTGCGCCAACTCTTGGTAAATGCAGTGGAGCTAGCCAAAAATTATACAAGTCAATGAAATTCAAAGAAAAGCTCTCATTCCACAAATTCAAATATCAAAGAGCTTCCACCAAAGGCGAGCGCTCACAAACTTTTCAAAGTGTTCACTTGGATCACCGCTATTAGGACCAGGAGTCGGGCTTGCACCAAAAAAGGGCTCTGCATCGTAAATTCTACAAGTATGGGTGTCGAAGTTATGATAGGTACTCAAAAAAGACACACCCCGGTGTACTACCAGGAAAACAAGTGCAGACGGCTCCAACTTCTCTTGACGGACGCACTGATCAACATCAAAAAAATGTGTTGCGCAAAAGGCACTAGAGAGAATCCTTGTTCCAATAAGAGGGAGAGAAGAAATGACACAATCCCATGCCCTCCATTACTGGCCTGCCATCTGCATTTTCTAAGTCTGACTACTAAAGAGACGGTGGACTGGATGCAAGATTTGATTTATTCCCTAGTGTTGAGGATTGGGTCCTGAGGAGAATTTCTTGGACCAAGACTTCGGGTGACGATTTGACTCTACTCTCAGAATTGCAGTCAACACTAAATTTCATATCCTTTAGATTATATGTACATCAGAGAGAGTCTGGAAGAATTAGAGGAATTGGGTGCCTCTTGGTTAAGGCTGGTTGAGCTTTGAAATTTTGGACCTCTAAAGTTGAGTAGGCTTGAACAAATTGGATCCTGTACTCACATGCACAAGGGGGTTAATCCAACTTATTCATTCTTTTTTATGCTCGAGGACGAGCATAGTTTAAGTATAGGGGGGTGATGAAACTCGATTTCAACATCTTTATTTTCCATTATTAACCCCCTTGCTTATTCTGTAGTCAATAAAATCCAAATAATATACTGTAATTATCAGAGTCTTGAATAAATTAAAAACCACAAAAAAATCACAAAACAAAAATCCATGGTATTTTTAGCCTTAAAAATACCCTCCAAAATATTTCGAGTCTTTGTTTGATCTCATCTCCAGTTTTGCTCAACATGAAACTTGTAGATCTCATCAAGATCTACAACTTTCATGTTTTGAGTTTTCATAAATTCGGCCATTATCACCCTCAAAACTCAATTTTTCATTGGGAATAATGTTATTGGGCCATGTGGCCTGTTCTGGGTGAGCCACGTGGCCCGGTCTCCTTTTTCTTATCCGCCCCCATCTCCACCCGTCGGATCACCTTCATAATCCAACGGCCAGACCATCTCCACGCCCACTCTTTTCCCCAACCGTCAGATCTCTCCCAGGGCTTCATCACCGCCATTCAATTCCGCCTTATTCTCCTTTGGCCACGTGGCGCCTCTATGTGCCACTCGATCATTCCCCTGCCTTTCCATCACAGCCGCTGCTTCCGCCTCGCACCTCAGCCCTTCGATCGGCATCTACTCTTCATCAAAGCCGTTCATCAGCGTTTAGCCTATAGCCTGCCACGTGACGCATCGAGCGCCATTAGATCTCATTCTAGTCCGTTCATCGCCACCTTCTATCGCTGATGAATTCTCCACCATCTGATAAGCCAACCAGATGCGATCGGGATGATCCGCACCGCTTGCTCGCGCCTCTTCTACAGTTCGCCATGTGGCAGCTCCTCAGCCCTCTGATCAATTCGCCGAGATCCGATCCAAGCCGCTCCGTAGCGCCTTGTTCTAGACCGTTGGATCACAAGATCCAACGGTTGGGAACCCGTCTTCTACCTTCGGCCTCCCTCTCTCCCACGATCTTCGCTGCGCCAACCCTTCCGCCCTTCCATTTTTAGCCATAGCCTTGGTCATCCCTCCACTCTCTAACCACCCAACGGCCGAGCCCATTCATCCATGATCCTCGCGTGCACGTCCTCCATCTGCGAGCCGCCTCCACTCGCTCCATAATCCCCTCGCAATCCTCGGCTCCAGCCACCCAGACCACCATCCCCTTCCTTTAAATACCTCGCCTCCTCCTCCGTATTTCGTCGTCCACCTTCACAAGGGGAAGGGCCCAACCCTCCTCCTTCTCCCGGTGACAGGGGGAGAAGTCAGGATCGAGCGATGACGACCCAACGCCCTGGTGAGACCCGCAGCTGCTCTGCTGTGTCGTGGTGGCTCAGCCCCGCTTGAGCTCCGAGGACCCGGCCGCCCTCGACGTGCGACGACCCCGGGCATCTCCACGACGCCCAGCCCAGGCCTCCATTCCACCCGATCTCAGGTAAGCCCTCTCCAATCTCGTCTGATTTTTTTTCTTATTTCTCGTAATTTTCTAGGCTGTTTCAGTAAGCACTCTCCTCCATTGATCATCTCATAAGCTCCGCCTACCATCCGGCACCATCGCCAGCACGTCCAGTCATCTTCCTCCTCCGTCACGACGTCCTTCATCTCAGGCTTTCTCCTCCGCCGGAGGCGGAGGAGAACCCAACAAGGGTTCCGCTTCTTCGCCTTCACCAGCTCTCTGTTCACCTCAGCTCGCACGCACACACTCCTTGGCTTTCACCTCACCCCCTTGCAGGTCCACATCTTCATCGGTCGGACCTCGGGCGGAGCCAAGTTCTAGAGCTCTGCCTCCGGCGATCAGGCATTGACAGAGTGTTCCAGGCACTCCCGCATCTTCTCCGACCTCGGATATTCATCGCCAGACCTTCATCGTCCTTCCCCGATCTTCACTGAGCACAGAGAGGCACGGAGGATCTCCAGGCCTCACGTCGGAGCTCCAATAGCGCCGCCACCTTCAAGGAAGAAGGAAGAGCAGATACCGTTGGATCCAACGGCCCTGGAGCAGCCACGTCGCCATCCCGGAGCGCGGAGGCTCGGTGGGACCGAGCCTCGCCTGAGGCAACCTCGAGCCGCCACGTGGCCCGAGCTACCTGCTACGGCCGTCCAAAGCTGCGCCGAACCTCGCCCCCACCCGAGCCTGAGCGCACGTGCCTCACGCACGTTGGTTCCGGGCTTTTTGCATCGGCGCCCTAACACCTTCCGCATATTGCATCCAGGTCCTGATATCACGTGCAGACCTCGTGCGCAAGGGGTCATTTGCATTAAAACCCTCGTGGGTTTTCAAAATTGCAAAAATACCCCTGTGCGTTTGGGTATTTTACAGGGAAGCCTCGTGTCTTATTTTTATTGCATTTTAGTCTCTCCCAGGGATCTGTATCTAGTTATCTTTTCATGTTTTCTTGCATTTATGCCCTTTTCTTCATTGTTGCATATCTTGAGCTCAATAACTCCGTTTCAGGTGATTTCGATTTCATTTTGAAGCTTTTCTCGTTGTCTTTCTTATGGCATACTTACATTTTTTATTTTACACTATGATCTGTAATTCACTATTTGATTGACTAAGTGTCCATATTTCTATGTTTGGCATGCCTAATTGCTATATAAATGAAAAATGCTTCATTATTTGACTCTGTTTGACTCGAATATTTATGGCTCAAGTTGTTATCATTTCGGGCATGTTTTCATTGGATCTCATATCATTTATTTGCATGACAAAAATAAAATAAAATAATTGCATGTTTGCTTTTGTTTTGATGCATTGTTGTGTCTTTTGCATGCTTTGACCTATTGAATCTCAATTAAACGCTTAGTTAAATAGATGAAAATCTGGATAATTAGAGAAAGGCTCGTGTCACTGAGTTCGACCTTGGTTTCTTGCCAAGTAAAATAAAAAAAATGCGACCATCTCATTTTGATTGAAATTTAAATCAGATGGTCTTTGATGATCCAAATTGGCCCGACTGTGATGACATCTCTAGTGCTAATCCTGCACTCTTAAAGGGTCGAATACCAGTCATCAAATGGCGCCGTTGCCGGGGACACGGCTCATTTCTTATATTATTTGGAATTTTGTTTACTTAATTAAGTGTTTCATTTTTATAGGTCAACTTGTTCATTTATGTTGCATTATAAAATTTTCTTCTCTATGGATCTCTAACCATTATTTTTGTGGCAGGGCCCTTGATGGTTCAAGGAGGGCAGGAGCAGGATGCTACCTGCTGTGAGGAGCCGCAGAAGCACGCTTGGAGTACGTCGAGAAGAAAGAAAAAAAGTGTCTCACATTTTTATTTTTGCGTGTCATGTAATAACCGTCTTTACAGAAGTCTTCGATCGAAGGCTCGCGTTTGTAAATGAACGATTATATGTGGTTGTGTGGGGATCGTCCTCACTTGAGTGTCGACTTAGGACCAGGCGCGCGACTCTTTGAGCGTATTTCATTCATTATCTTTTACGTGCTTGCTCGTAGGTAGGACACACATTAATCAAAGACGCACCTAGCCTCGCTTCACTTAGCCAATTTTAAAAGATATTTCTCCTCGTTAATAGAAGCATAATAGGTGCGGCTTTTATCGACTTGCATACACATTGATTTTGGTTTTTAAAACAGCCCAAGTTTTTCCTGGATTTTTGCCAAGTCACTGCATGATTTCTCACTTTGCCTAGATCGCGGTTTTTATCAAGTACATGGTTTTTCTCGATTTCACTTTCCTAGATTGATCACCTAGGTTAAACGGAATATGGGAATGAACGGTAGACGATGATTTCTTGATTTTGTGCTTACCATTAATCAGTGACAACCTTAAATAAAAACCGAGACTGTTAATTGCAAGTCAACCTAAATGGAGTAAAATTTTGGTTTTGGGAGAGCAACACCCTCATACGCATTAATTTTCACTTCACATTTTCTCTCTACTTAGAATCTAATGTTTTATCACCAATAAAACCGACAAGATAATAAACCAACTTCGGTTGGTTTCATGTGTGAGTTGGTGAAATTGAGGGTCTTGCTTGCTTGATTGAGCCATGTTTGATTCGATACACTCCCCTGAGCCGTAAACATTCCATTCGTCATCCACTCATCTGTACATCCATCCTTCTTCTTCGTTCATCTTGGGACCCTTCCAACATCAATTCTCCATCTTCATACTTAGGCTAATCTCAGCCTAAGTATAGGGGGGACCCGAGCCCCTGTGATTTTCTTTATTCTCCTTTCCTTGCCTATATACTTAGGTTATTTCTAACCTAAGTATGGGGGAGCCCCTCTTAGATCCTGTATATTTCTCTATACTTAAATGGACCTATGGACTTGTATCATCTAGGGCTATGAGGATATAGCAAAGCTTAAGGATAGGGGGGTATACCGTATATACAGTATACTTACTTTAGCTATAATCTGAAAATTTTGAAAAATTTAAAACTGTTTGGCTTAAGTAAAATCCTTTGAACCAAGAGGACTCAAATATTTTCACGGCTCTTTCTATACTATGCTACACTATTTTGATAAAAATATTTCCAAAAATGATTTGAAAAATGAGATTTTCTTGTTTTGAAAAACCTTTTGAAAATATTTTGAAAACTTTTATTTTTGTGACATGGTTTTGAAAAGTTTTCTTTTCAAGGAAAGTTGAGTCTAACCTGTGTTTTAACCTTTAAATCAAAATCCATAAAAATGAGAAAAAACCAAAAATCCTTTAGGAGTCATTACTGACTACTAAGCCCAATTAAATAGCCACGTTCAGTGAGGGTTCGCCTTAGCAGAGTGGATGGTTTAAAGGACATCGCGTAAGACTCCGTCCTTAAGCAACGGGCTCCGGTCTGTACTTACATCTATACTGGCTGAATGCAGATGCAACTATTTAATTGAGATTAGGCAGTCCTAATATCTCTTGAAGTGAAAAAAATGTTTTTGAATGAAGGAGTTGGATTAATCCTCTACTTTCACACTTCCATCCAGGATCTAAATTTTCAAGGAAACTTAGTTTTATGAGGTCTTTGAGATTTTAGGTTAACCAGCCTTAGCCATCAGGGTCATAGACTTAATCATCCACATTTCCCCAGGTTTCTAGATTTGCATGCTATATTCCATGCTTAGTCTCAGACATAAAGAATATGATCAACACATCACATGCACGACTGCGGTTTTTGATGAGATGAGTTGACTTTTCACTTGAGGAATTGGGATGAGGAAGTCGAGTCTGGATTTGATCTAATGATGCTCGAGGATGGGATAAAATCTTTGAAGGCTTCATGAAACCTGAGTGTCAGCAATATTAGCCAGTATGAGAACTTGGTTATTATACTAATCTCTTGATATTGTCCTAAGTTCCAGGGTGTGAATAAATAAAAAAATGTTGATCAGTGTGCGCCAACTCTTGGTAGAAGTAGTGGAGCTAGCCAAAAATTATACATGTCAATGAAATTCAAAGAAAAGTTCTCATTCTACAAATTCAAATATCAGAGAGATTCCACTAAAGGCGAGCGCTCCCAAACTTTTCAAAGTGTCCACTTGGAACACCGCTATTAGGACCAGGAGTCGGGCTTGCACCAAAAAAGGGCTCTGCATCGTAAATGCTACAAGTCTGGCTGTCGAAGGTACGATAGGTACTCAAAAAAGACACGCCCCGGTGTACTCCCAGGAAAACAAGTGCAGACGGCTCCAACTTCTCTTGACGGACGCACTGATCAACACCAAAAAAATGTGTTGCGTAAAAGGCACTAGAGAGAATCCTTGTTCCAATGAGAGGGAGAGAATAAATGACACAATCCCATGCCCTCCATTACTGGCCTGTCATCTACATTTTCTAAGTCTGTTAACTAAAGAGACGGTGGACTGGATGCAAGACTTGATTTATTCCCTAGTGTTGAGGATTGGGTCATGAGGAGAATTTCTTGGACCAAGACTTCGGGTGACGATTTGAGTCTACTTTCGGAATTGCAGTCAACACTAAATTTCATATCCTTTAGATTATATGTACATCAAAGAGAGTCTGGAAGAATTAGAGGAATTGGGTGCCTCTTGGTTAAGGTTGGTTGAGCTTTGAAGTTTTGGACCTCTAAAGTTGAGTAGGCTTGAACAAATTGGATCCTGTACTCACATGCACAAGGGGATTAATCCAACTTATTCATTCTTTTTTATGCTCGAGGACGAGCATAGTTTAAGTATAGGGGGATGATGGAACTCGATTTCATCATCTTTATTTTCCATTATTATCCCCCTTGCTTATTCTTTAGTCAATAAAATCCAGATAATATCCTGTAATTATCAGAGTCTTGAATAAATTAAAAACCACAAAAAAATCACAAAACAAAAATCCGTGGTATTTTTAGCCTTAAAAATACCCTCCAATATATTTCGAGTCTTTGTTTGATCTCATCTCCAGTTTTGGTCAACATGAAACTTGTAGATCTCATCGAGATCTACAACTTTCATGTTTTGAGTTTTCACAAATTCGGCCATTATCACCCTCAAAACTCAATTTTTCATTGGGAATAATGTTATTGGGCCACGTGGCCTATTCTGGGTGAGCCACATGGCCTGGTCTCCTTTGTCTTATCCGCCCCCATCTCCAGCCGTCGGATCACCTTCATAATCCAATGGCCAGACCATCTCCACGCCCACTCTTTTCCCCAACCGTCAAATCTCTCCCAGGGCTTCATCACCGCCATTCAATTCCGCCATATTCTCCTTTCGCCACGAGGCACCTCTTTGCGCCACTCGATCGCGCCCCTGCCTTTCCATCACAGCCGATGCTTCCGCCTCGCACCTCAGCCCTTCGATCGGCATCTACTCTTCATCAAAGCCGTTCATCAGCGTTTAGCCTACAGCCTGCCACGTGACACATCTAGCGCCATTAGATCTCACTCTAGTCCTTTCATCGCCACCTTCCATCGCTGATGAATTCTCCACCATCCGATAAGCCAACCAGATGCGATCGGGATGATTCGCACCGCTCGCTCGTGCCTCTTCCACAGTTCGCCACGTGGCAGCTCCTCAGCCCTCTGATCAATTCGCCAAGATCTGATCCAAACCGCTCCGTAGCGCCTTGTTCTAGACCGTTGTATCACAAGATCCAACGGTTAGGAACTCGTCTTCTACCTTCAGCCTCCCACAATCTCCGCTGTGCCAACCCTTCCCCCCTTCCATTTTTAGCCATAGCCTCGGTCATCCTCTCCACTCTCTAACCACCCAACGGTCGAGCCCATTCATCCATGCTCCTCGCGTGTACGTCCTCCATCTGCGAGCCGCCTCCACTCGCTCCATAATCCCCTCACGATCCTCGGCTCCAACCACCTGGACCACCATCCCCTTCCTTTAAATACCTCACCTCCTCCTCCGTATTTCGTCGTCCACCTTCACAAGGGGAAGATCCCAGCCCTCCTCCTTCTCCCGGTGACAGGGGGAGAAGTCAGGATCGAGCGATGACGACCCAACGCCCCAGTGAGACCAGCAGCAGCTCCGCTGCGTCGCGGTGGCTCAGCCCCGCTTGAGCTCCGAGGACCCGGTCGCCCTCGACGTGCGACGACCACGGGCATCTCCACGATGCCCAGCCCAGGCCTCCATTCCGCCCGATCTCAGGTAAGCCCTCTCCAATCTCGTCTAATTTTTCTTCTTATTTCTCGTAATTTTCTAGGCCGTTTCAGTAAGCACTCTCCTCCATTGATCCTCTCATAAGCTCTGCCTACCATCCGACACCATCGCCAGCACCTCCAATCATCTTCCTCCTCCGTCACGACCTCCTTCATCCCAGGCTTTCTCCTCCGCAGGAGGCGGAGGAGAACCCACCAAGGGCTCCTCTTCTTCGCCTTCACCAGCCCTCCGTTCACCTCAACTCGCACGCACACACTCCTTGGATTTCACCTCACCCCCTTGCAGGTCTACATCTTCATTGGCCGGACCTCGGGCGGAGCCGAGTTCTAGAGCTCCGCCTCCGGCGATCAGGCGTCGACAGAGTGTTCCAGGCACTCCCGCATCTTCTCCGACCTCGGATCTTCATCGTCAGACCTTCAGCGTCCTTCCCCGATCTTCACCGAGCACAGAGAGGCGCGGAGGAGCTCCAGGCCTCATGCCGGAGCTCCAATAGCGCCGCCACCTTCGAGGAAGAAGGAAGAGCAGATACCGTTGGATCCTGGCCCCACGGTGGAGATCCAACGGCCCTGGAGCAGCCACGTCGCCATCCCGGAGTGCGGAGGCTTGGTGGGACCGAGCCTCGCCCGAGGCAACCTCGAGCCGCCACGTGGCCCGAGCCACCTGCTACGGCCGTCCGAAGCTGCGCCGAACCTCGCCCCCACCCGAGCCTGAGCGCACGTGCCTCACACACGTTGGTTCCGGGCTTTTTGCATCGGCACCCTCGAACCTTTCGCATATTGCATCTAGGTCATGATATCACGAACAGACCTCGTGCGCAGGGGGTCATTTGCATTGAAACCCTTGCGGGTTTTCAAAATTGCAAAAATACCCCTGTGCGTTTGGGTATTTTACAGGGAAGGCCCCATGTCTTATTTTTATTACAATTTAGTCCCTCCCAGGGACCTGTTTGTAGTTATCTTTTCATGTTTTCTTGCGTTTATGCCCTTGTCTTCATTGTCGCATATCTTGAGCTCAGTAATCCGTTTCAGGTGATTTCAGTTTCATTTTGAAGCTCTTCTCGTTGTCTTTCTTACGGCATACTTATATTTTAGATTTGACACTATTATCTGTAATTCACTATTTGATTGACTAAGTGTCCAGATTTCTATGTTTGTCATGCCTAATTGCTATATAAATGAAAAATGCTTCATTATTTGACTCTGTTTGACTCGAATATTTATGGCTCAAGTCATTATCATTTCGGGCATGTTTTCATTGCATCTCATAGCATTTATTTGCATGACAAAAATAAAATAAAAAATTGCATGTTTGCTTTTGTTTTGATGCATTGTTGTGTCTTTTGCATGCTTTGACCTATTTAATCTCAATTCAACGCTTAGTTAAATAGATGAAAATCTGGATAATTAGAGAAAGGCTCGTGTCCCTGAGTTCGACCTTGGTTTCTTACCAAGTAAAATAAAAAAATACGACCATCTCATTTTGATTGAAATTTAAATCAGATGGTCTTTGATGACCCAAATTGGCCCGACTGCGATGACATCTCAAGCGCTAATCCTGCACTCTTAAAGGGCCGAATACCAGTCATCAAATGGCGCCGTTGCCGGGGATACGGCTAATTTCTTATATTATTTGGAATTTTGTTTACTTAATTAAGTGTTTCATTTTTATAGGTCAACTTGTTCATTTATGTTGCATTATAAATTTTCTTCTCTATCGATCTCTAACCATTGTTTTTGTGGCAGGGCCGCCCTTGATGGTTCAAGGAGGGCAGGAGCAGGATGCTACCTGCTGTAAGGAGCCGCAGAAGCACGCTTGGAGTACGTCGAGAAGAAAGAAAAAAAGTTTCTCACATTTTTATTTTTACATGTCATGTAATAACCGTCTTTACAGCGATCTTCGATCGAAGGCTCGCATTTGTAAATGAACGATTATATGTGGTTGTGTGGGGATCGTCCCCACTTGAGTGTCGACTTAGGACCAGGCACGCGGCTCCTTGAGCGTATTTCATTCATTATCTTTTACGTGCTTGCTCGTAGATAGGACACACATTAATCAAAGACGCACCTAGCCTCGCTTCACTTAGCCAATTTTAAAAGATATTTCTCCTCGCTAATAGAAGCATAATAGGTGCGGCTTTTATCAACTTGCATACACATTGATTTTGGTTTTTAAAGCAGCCCATGTTTTTCACGGACTTTTGCCAAGTCACTGCATGATTTCTCACTTAGCCTAGATCGCGGTTTTTATCGAATACATTGTTTTTCTCGATTTCACTTTCCTTGCTTGATCACCTAGGTTAAACGGAATATGGGAATGAACGGTAGATTATTATTTCGTGATTTTGTGCTTACCATTAATCAATGACAACCTTAAATAAAAACTGGGACTGTTAATTGCAAGTCAACCTAAAATGGAGTAAAATTTTGGTTTTGGGAGAGCAATACCCTCGTACGCATTGATTTTCACTTAACATTTTTTCTCTGCGTAAAATCTAATGTTTTATCACCAATAAAACCGAAAAGATAATAAACCAACTTCGATTGGTTTCATGTGTGAGTTGGTGAAATTGAGGGTCTTGCTTGCTTGATTGAGCCATGTTTGATTTGATAGACTCCCCTGAGCCGTAAACACTCCACTCGTCATCCACTCATTTGTACATCCATCCTTCTTCTTCGTTCATCTTGGGACCCTTCCAACATCAATTCTCCATCTTCATACTTAGGCTAATCTCAGCCTAAGTATAGGGGGGACCCGAGCCCCTGTGATTTTCTCTACTCTCCTTTCCTTGCCTATATACTTAGGTTATTTCTAACCTAAGTATAGGGGGAGCCCCTCTTAGCTCCTGTATATTTCTTTATACTTAAATGGACCTATGGACTTGTATCATCTAGGGCTATGAGGACATAGCAAAGTTTAAGGATAGGGGGGTATACCGTATATACCGTATACTTACTTTAGCTATAATCTGAAAATTTTGAAAAATTTAAAACTTTTTGGCTAAAGTAAAATCCTTTGAACCAAGAGGACTCAAATATTTTCACGGCTCTTTCTATACTATGTTACACTATTTTGATAAAAATATTTCCAAAAATGATTTGAAAAATGAGATTTTCTTGTTTTGAAAAACCTTTTGAAAATATTTTGAAAACTTTTTGTTTGTGTGACATGGTTTTGAAAAGTTTTCTTTTCAAGGAAAGTTGAGTCTAACCTGTGTTTTAACCTTTAAATCAAAATCCAAAAAATGAGAAAAAACCAAAAATCCTTTAGGAGTCATTAGTGACTACTAAGCCCAATTAAATAGCCGCATTCAGTGAGGGTTCGCCCTTAGCAGAGTGGATGGTTTAAAGGACATCGCGTAAGGCTCCGTCTTTAAGTAACGGGCTCCGGCCTGTACTTACATTTATACTGGCTGAATGCAGATGCAACTATTTTATTGAGATTAGGCAGTCCTAATATCTCTTGAAGTGAAAAAATGTTTTTGAATAAAGGAGTTGGATTAATCCTCTACTTTCACACTTCCACCCAGGATCTGAAATGATCAAGGAAACTTAGTTTTATGAGGTCTTTGATATTTTAGGTTAACCAGCCTTAGCCATCAGGGTCATAGACTTAATCATTCACATTTACCTAGGTTTCTAGATTTGCATGCTATATTCCATGCTTAGTCTTAGACATAAAGAATATGATCAGCACATCACATGCACGACTGCGGTTTTTGATGAGATGAGTTGACTTTTCACTTGAGGAATTGGGATGAGGAAGTCGAGTCTGGATTTGATCTAATGATGCTCGAGGATGGGATAAAATCTTTGAAGGCTTCATGAAACCTGAGTGTCAGCAATATTAGCCAGTATGAGAACTTGGTTCTTATACTAATCTCTTGATATTGACCTAAGTTCCAGGATGTGAATAAATAAAAAAATGTTGATCAGTGTGCGCCAACTCTTGGTAAAAGCAGTGGAGCTAGCCAAAAATTATACAAGTCAATGAAATTCAAAGAAAAGCTCTCATTCCACAAATTCAAATATCAAAGAGCTTCCGCCAAAGGCGAGCGCTCCCAAACTTTTCAAAGTGTCCACTTGGACCACCGCTATTCGGACCAGGAGTCGGGCTTGCACCAAAAAAGGGCTTTGCATCGTAAATGCTACAAGTCTGGATGTCGAAGGTACGATAGGTACTCAAAAAAGACACAGCCCGATGTACTCCCAGGAAAACAAGTGCAGACGGCTCCAACTTCTCTTGACGGACGCACTGATCAACATCAAAAAAATGTGTTGCGTAAAAGGCACTAGAGAGAATCCTTGTTCCAATGAGAGGGAGAGAAGAAATGACACAATCCCATGCTCTCCATTACTGTCCTGCCATCTACATTTTCTAAGTCTGACAACTAAAGAGACGGTGGACTGGATCTAAGATTTGATTTATTCCCTAGTGTTGAGGATTGGGTCCTAAGGAGAATTTCTTGGACCAAGACATTGGGTGACGATTTGACTCTACTCTCGGAATTGCAGTCAACATTAAATTTCATATCCTTTAGATTATATGTACATCAGAGAGAGTCTGGAAGAATTAGAGGAATTGGGTGCCTCTTGGTTAAGGTTGGTTGAGCTTTGAAATTTTGGACCTCTAAAGTTGAGTAGGCTTGAACAAATTGGATCCTGTACTCACATGCACGAGGGGGTTAATCCAACTTATTCATTTTTTTAAGCTCTAGGACGAGCATAGTTTAAGTATAGGGGGGTGATGAAACTCGATTTCATCATGTTTATTTTCCATTATTAACCCCCTTGCTTATTCTTTAGTCAATAAAATCCAGATAATATCCTGCAATTATCAGAGTCTTGAATAAATTAAAAACCACAAAAAAATCACAAAACAAAAATCCATGGTATTTTTAGACTTAAAAATACCCTCCAAAATATTTCGAGTCTTTGTTTGATCTCATATCCAGTTTCGGTCAGCATGAGACTTGTAGATCTCATCGAGATCTACAACTTTCATGTTTTGAGTTTTCTCAAATTCGGCCATTATCACACTCAAAACTCAATTTTTCATTCGAAATAATGTTATTGGGCCACGTGGCCCGTTCTGGGTGAGCCATGTGGCCCGGTCTCCTTTGTCTTATCTGCCCCCATCTCGAGCTGTCGGATCGCCTTCATAATCCAACGACCAGACCATCTCCACGCCCACTCTTTTCCCCAACCGTCAGATCTCTCCCAGGGCTTCATCACTGCCATTCAATTCCGCCTTATTCTCCTTTCGCCACGTGACGCCTCTTTGCGCCACTCGATCGCACCCGTACCTTTCCATCACAGTCGCTGCTTCCGCCTCGCACCTTAGCCCTTCGATCGGCATCTACTCTTCACCAAAGCCGTTCATGAGCATTTAGCCTACAGCCTGCCACATGACGCATCGAGCGCCATTAGATCTCATCCATTGATCGTCTGCCACAACCTGCCACGTTTTGCCAACAACCTGCTCCATTGATCGTCTCATAAGCTCCGCCTACCATCCGACACCATCGCCAGCACCTCCAATCATCTTCCTCCTCCATCACGACCTCCTTCATCCCAGGCTTTCTCCTCCGCCGGAGGCGGAGGAGAAACCACCAAGGGCTCCGCTTCCTCGCCTTCACCAGCCCTCCATTCACCTCAGCTCGCACGCACACACTCCTTGGCTTTCACCTCACCCCCTTGAAGGTCCACATCTTCATTGGCTGGACCTCGGGCGGAGCCGAGTTCTAGAGCTCCGCCTCCGGTGATCAGGAGTCACAGAGTGTTCCAGACACTCCCGCATCTTCTCCGACCTCGGATCTTCATCGACAGACCTTCAGCGTCCTTCCCCGATCTTCACCGAGCACAAAGAGGCGCGGAGGAGCTCCAGGCCTCACGCCGGAGCTCCAATAGCGCCGCCACCTTCGAGGAAGAAGGAAGAGCAGATACCGTTGGATCTCGGCCCCACGTCAGAGATCCAACGACCCTGGAGCAGCCACGTCGCCATCCCGGAGCGCGGAGGCTCGGTGGGACCGAGCCTCGCCCGAGGCAACCTCGAGCCGCCACGTGGCCCGAGCCACCTGCTACGGCCGTCCGAAGCTACGCCGAACCTCGCCCCCACCCGAGCCTGAGCTCGCATGCCTCACGCACGTGGGTTCCGGGCTTTTTGCATCGGCACCCTCGCACCTTCCGCATATTGCATCCAAGTCCTGATATCACGTGCAGACCTCGTGCACAGTGGGGTAATTTGTATTGAAACCCTCGCGGGTTTTGAAAATTGCAAAAATACCCCTGTGCGTTTGGGTGTTTTACAGGGAAGGCCCCGCATCTTATTTTTATTGCATTTTAGTCCCTCCCAGGGATCTGTTCGTAGTTGTCTTTTCTTGTTTTCTTGTGTTTATACCCTTGTCTTCATTGTTGCATATCTTGAGCTCAGTAACTCCGTTTCAGATGATTTCAATTTCATTTTGAAGCTCTTCTCGTTGTCTTTCTTATGGCATACTTATATTTTAGATTTGACACTACGATCTGTAATGCACTATTTGATTGACTAAGTGTCCAGATTTCTATGTTTGTCATGCCTAATTGCTATATAAATGAAAAGTGCTTCATTATTTGACTCTGTTTGACTCGAATATTTATGGCTCAAGTCATTATCATTTCGGGCATGTTTTCATTGCATCTCATAGCATTTATTTGCATGACAAAAATAAAATAAAATAAATTGCATGTTTGCTTTTGTTTTAATGCATTGTTGTGTCTTTTGCATGCTTTGACCTATTGAATCTTAATTCAACGCTTAGTTAAATAGATGAAAATCTGGATAATTAGAGAAAGGCTCGTGTCCCTGAGTTCGACCTTGGTTTCTTGCCAAGTAAAATAAAAAAAATACGTCCATCTCATTTTGATTGAAATTTAAATCAGATGGTCTTTGATGACCCAAATTGGCCCGACTGCGATGACATCTCAAGTGCTAATCCTGCACTCTTAAAGGGCCGAATACCAGTCATCAGCGCCTTATAATCCTTCCAGGAGACCTAAACCCTTGGATTGATCCTCCTAACAACCAAGATCCACGGCTACCATTGGATTTATCTTGAGGATCACGAAACATCTCTATATAAACCTTCGAAGTTGGCAAATCACAACTAACTCTCCTGCAACCACCTAAAGCTAAAACTGCCCGTGGCCGAGTCCCAACTTCTCCACCTCGCTCTGCCTCACTCTGGTGGTGGCAGCACCCGAAGGCGACCCCACTTGGAAGAAGAATCATCAGAGGAGAAGTTCCAAGGCGAAGCTCAGCCTTGCATCGCCGCCACCGCGCGTCCAGCTCCGACGAAGATCGGCCGTCGCAGCAACCATCCGAGGTAATACACCTCAGTTTTTCCAGATCTATTCCTCCACCTTTATCGAATTTCTTCTCGAGTTGTGCCACGATTAGCGTGGCTAATCACATAATTAGTTAGCCTAAACATCTAGTTTACACGTACACTTGAAATCAATTCCCACTTCATTTCAAATCCATCCAAATCATGTCCCCTTTTTCATATATGTTGCACGCAAACTTCATTAAAGTCTGGAAAAACCACTTTTCGATCTTGCAAAACCTTAAACTTTCGACCGATTCTTTGTGAATCGAGCACATATTCTTGTTCTTTGCAGATCTATCTTCAATCTGGAGCAAATCCAAGTCAATTGGAGTCTTCATCTTCACGGAATCACAGTTCAAAAGAGGTACATCAACCTCTCATCAGTTCCAGCTCAACGAGATCACCAACTTCATCGAGCTTGCAGTCGCTCGGAGCCATCACCGCCTGACTTCCACCGTGAGCGAGCTCGAGGGTTAGAGGAGCTAACCCTCTGGCCCCGCTGGAGATCCAAAGTCGCTTCCAGCTGCTCGTGAAAAATCAAAGAAGAAGCATCTTTCGTCAGCTGCCCAACCGCCCAAGAACAGTTGAAGAACTCGCGAGCTACAGGCTTGCGACACGTGTCTTCATCGGACAGTCCAGATCAACGCTCACGTTATAATCTTAGCCGTTGAATCTCATCCGGTAGATTTTTTCATAAAGAGTCCAGAATCCAGAAATTAAAGTGCGCTCAAGAAGAATTCCAGAATTACATTTAGGTCCCCGCATGGGGACCTAAATGTAAATTTCTTTAGTTTTCTTTCAGAACAGTCCCTATTGAGGACCAATTTGCAGTACTTTTTATTTCTTTTTCTTGCAACTATACCCCTGGCCTGTAGGGGAGTTTTGGACTTATTTTTGACATAATTTTCTGTAGTTTTTCTTGGGGTAGTTACACAACTACCTCCGCGAGGTTTTTAGTAATTTTCGTGTATTTTCGACGTGTTTGATTCGTTGCAAATCGACTCCGTCTTGGTTTATCTTCGTGTGATTGTTCGAGCCCATTGCTCGTCCCGTTTCACCTACTATATAGTATCACACTAATTTCGCTTATATTTCACCTATTATATAGTAGGTAAATTGTTTGAAAAATATTACTTTGAAAAATAAATAAAAATTGGAAAAAAATATAAAATCAAATAAAAATTAAAAATAAAAATTCCAAAAAAATCATCGCTTTTCCGTAATCGCTTTAAGAAGAGACAAAATAATCACAAAAATATTTTCTCTTAAAAAATCAAAGTACTCTATTCTGCCTACTTGAGTTCGATCCAGGCACACTCACATGGTTAAATAATTAGTGTAGGTTTTCTCTAAAACCGAATTTTGTTTGATCGACTAGGATCTCTTTGCGGTTTTCTACACCGACAACACTTTCATTTAAAACCGCAATCGGATTTTAGCCGCATCACTACCCAAGGACATAGTTTAGTTACGGGTGAACCTTTTAAATATGTGTGTTTGCATCTTGCTTATTTGATCGTGTCTGTGTGTATTTGCTTCCGCGATTCATAACAAACTGGTATCAGAGTTTCGAGTTCTGTCAAGATCATCCAGCAAGATGGCATCGTATAATCTAAAGATCGATATGTTCACATGGAAGAATGGATTCGTTCTATGGCAGATCAAGATGAATGATGGAGTCGTGAGGACAGTGACAGAAGTATGCCATAATCCTGATCTGAGTAAGAACATGATATCCCTTGCAACCTTGGAATCTAAAGGATACGTGTACAACGCTGAAGGTGGAATCATGAAGGTTGCCAAAGCAGGGGTTGTTGTCATCAAGGACAACAAACAGAAGACAATTATGTCTTGCAAGGGTCTACAGTTCCCGGGAGTAAGTTCAGCATTGTTTAAACTTGCTCAATGTAAAAATTGGCAATAGCACCAGGGGGGTTGGCGATGGCGCGGTGAAGCTTGGCAAAGCTTCTTTAAGGATTTAATTCAAAGTGAATATTGACTATAATTCCTTGATTCCTACTATCTGAATTTCAAGTGGTGAAGTATAGTAGTGGTTAATTCTGCTCTATGAGAATTCAGCGTCGGTGGAATCTAGCAGTGGTTAATTTTGCTAGTGGAGAATTCAACTTGGTGGAGTATAGTAGTGGTTAAATCTGCTATATGAGAATTCAACCCCGATGGAGTCTAGCAGTGGTTAATTCTGCTAGTGGAGAATTCAACTCATGGTGGACTAATAGTAGTGGTTCATTATACTATATGAGGATTCAATTCAAGGTGGAGAGTGTTAATGTGATTTGAATCCTAACCACTTATTGAGTTGCTGATGTAGTTGATCTATGTCCTGGCTTCTGAATGTCTGAGAGTTGTTGGGTCAGGATTGCTGACATTTCTGATATGTGTCCTGCCTTCTGATTGACTAAGAGTCGTTGGGTCAGGATTGCTAACTTATCTGATCTGTGTCCTGCCTTCTGATTGGCTGAGATTTGTTGGACCAAGATTGTTGACATTTATGATATGTGTCCTGCCTTCTGATTGGCTGAGAGTTGTTGGGATGGATTGCTGAAAACAAATGGTATAGTTGTTGCCTGGCCGATCCATGTAATTAATCAACAGATAAACCACAATATGTGATAAATAAATCAATATGTGTGTGAGTAAAATTTATTATAACTATACATAAATGTATGTATAGTGCATGTTGCAAATCGTGGAAGCAAATACGCACAAACACAATCAAACAAGCAAGACGCAAACACACAGATTTACAAGGTTCACTTGTATCTGGGTTACGTCCTTGAGTGGCGACGATCGCTTTCACTATATGGAGAAAGGGTGATACATAGGGTAGTGAGAAGGTACAAATATGGGAGAGAAACATGATCTGAATGAGGAGTGCAGTATCGGATGGCCCTAAGGCCCCTTTTATACTACAACAGAAGAATAAGTGTCTGACTTGCCAGACCACTTGATTGGTACAACGTTTATCATTGGTTTGGATTTTAAATTTACTACCATACAAGCACGGGTACGGGTTTAAGATTGCTTTGTGAGTACTTGAACCCAACTCTGCCCTAAATCTGGGTAAAAAAATAAATATATGTGTGTATGTCACATTTTAGTCAAACTACTCAAATTGATTCCATATCTAATAGTTATCGATCGATCTACATATATATAATCAAGCTCATTTTTTCCTCTCTATTAGTTAAATCATATTCAAGTATCTTTTTGTATCTTCAATAAATAGTAATTATCAACCCAAAAGAGTTAAACACCTTCTACATGCATACAAGACACAAATACCGTTATGTACACATTGCACATCTCTGTTTACTACCATATTACATGGCATCCTCTATTTTTAATCTTTGTGTGAAAATATTGTATATGTTTATGAATAGATTAATGTTTACTGTATTCAATATATATGAAGATATCCACTGGTACATAGGTATCCGTCGTGTATATGATTACCCACTAGAAATTACCTTTTATATAATGGGTGGGTATAGGTATTGATTTTATAAATGGGACTTGTTTGGGAATATTGCTACCGGCCTCAAACTAGACTGGTTGACATCCCTAGGAAGTCATAGTCATACTCATTATCAGGGTCATCATTTCTTTCAAGACATTAAATATTGTACCTTACCTTTAATGTACATGAGACTAATATATACATTCTTTAACACGATAACTATCAACAATATATACTTTTTACTATGGAGTGATTTATAACACTACTAAGTTTTTCAAGGAGTTTCTCAATATGATATATTCAAACGAAATTGCATATGCCTGACTAGTCTTATTTCATCTTCCAAATGAACGGCCCAATGCACCATTACATCAAAAAAGCTAGTGGAAAAAGCATTTTAATTTACATAATGTCTCCATAATCTTTATTCCCTTTTCTCTACAGGTTCGAGTTAAGTGTCTTAGTATAAACAATATTAAAAACAAATCCCAACTCGATACTAGGTTCGATCATTTAATATTAATTGGCATACCTCTTGTAGTTAAATGTATACCAATAAATATTATTCATTACTTCACTCTTTAATTTATAGTAGAATTTATATTCATCACTACATTGATAGAAACGAACCATATAACATCTATCCATTGACTAACGTTTAATACAAATTTTTAATTAGATTGTAATTATTTCATGAAACTTTAGCAGCCAATATGAATCGTTTTGAATGATTGTTATTCATTGTTGTATATTAAACATTTGAAGATTTGACAATGAAATTTCAAATTACTCGTTGATGTAGGTCAATTTCATAATAATGATCTCTTCATGTTCTATAAGATCTCCCTCTAATTGGTTGGTAGATTCTAGTGTTAACATACTACATTAAAATTAGCCTAAGGTAACAAATAATTTAGGGTTTTATCAGTTGTGCCCCTTTGAGATATTGCAATTTCACTTATATGCCTCTCTTTTGGGGAATATTAGTTGTGCCCCTAACTTCTTGATGTTTTATCATGTGTACCCCTTGGGTTAGTGACCATCCATCCTCAATGCAAACATACGTTAACTTTGGGGACACAATCGGAATTAAATGTAAAAAAAGAGGGTTGGAAGGTATCACATCCTCTTCTCCCTCTATCTTCTTCCTCTTCCTCCCCTTCTCCTCCTCCCCAACCTATTGCTCCTCCTCCACCTCCTCCTCCCCTCGGCCCTAGCTACTCCCCCCGCCCCCAACTCCTCCCCCTTCTCCCGACATCCCCCTCCGCCTGCACCTCCTCCTTTGCCCTTTCTCCTCACCCAGCCCCCCCGAGCTTCTCCTCCTATGCCCCTCCTCCCCAGTCTGTCCCCTCCAACACCGAGTTCCGCCCCCACACCTCATCCTCGACCCCAGTCCGCCCCCTCCATCCGTGATCTCCGCCCCGATCTCCTCCCTCACACCTCCTCCCCAGTCTGCCCCTCCTCCCTAGCGTGACCCCCTCCAGCCTCGAGCTCTGCCCCGAGCTCCTCACTCTCACCTCCCACTGTACCATCCCTCCACCCTCCATCCACCCCCTGCGCCCCCCTCTGCCCCAGCTCCTCCCCAGTCCGCCCCGAGCACCTCCCCCTCACCCCCAGTTCCCTGCTGCTCCCCCCACCCTCTTCTCCCCCTCCGCCCTCCCTTTGGCCCCGTGCCTCCCCCTTTGCCTCAGCTCCTTCCCAAGTCTCCCTGAGCTCATCCCCACCCCCGCGCCTCACATTGCCCCACACCACCCCCTCCGTCCCTCGCATCTCCCTCTCCGCCCCAACTTCTCCATAGCCCACCCTGCACCTTTTCCTCCCCCCCCCCCCCTGCTCCCTCCTCTCTGACTCGCACCCTCCAGCCCCTCCTCCCGTCCCAGGCTGCTGGATGTGCTCTTAATCTCCAGGCAACGATGAAGAAGTTGAAGGAGTACGATACTGTTGTACTCAAATTCTCATATAATTCTCCTCCTATACGGAAGTCCAGTTTCGGATGCTTCGCTTAGGGGAAAGGAGGGAGATATTTAATTTTGACCAAAATGCCCCTCTTAACCACGTCATAATTTGAATAAACCATGGTTATTTTAATTCTTTGACGGTCAATCTGATGGAAGGACAAATGTGATTACAGAGAAAGAAGTTAGGGCCACAACTGATATTCCAAAAAAGGAAGGGACATAACTGAAATTGCAGTATTTCAGAAGGACACAACTGATAAAAACCCAATAATTTAATACTTATTGTCATATTCTATAGTCAATATATAACAACGAATTATTGGTTACTTGTTTTTTTTTAAATTTTCAACAAATATCGTATTTAGTTATGTTCCTAGTAATGAATTATATTAACAATAGTTACCCATTGATTTTTTTTCTTCTAATACGAAATTAACAATGATCAATGCAAATTTTAATGAATATTTAACGGATATATCATCATTGATGTACCTTTATCAATGAATATTATATTCATTTCTAATTACAAGAACAAAAACTAATTTTGTAATAAATATTACTCATTGTTGTATATTTAATATCGGGAGATATATAATAATCAAATGCTCAAATTATTCAGTACTATAAGTCAATTTTATTGTAGTGACATCTCATCATTACTAATCAGGCAAAATGGTTATTTATTTAACTCGATCTTAGGCATGTCCTTAAGTGGATCACGTCCTGGGCTGCATTAGCTGGATTCCTTGACCATGTCCAATCAATAACGATACTTTCGTATTTGATGTTAAATTTGTACAAACTTAGCTGTGTTAGAACGATATCGATGACACACTTCCAACGATCCTTTTTTTTAGAAAAAAATGATTGCAAGTTGAGGAATTAATCTAGAAGCATTTTATAGAGACGTTACTATAATCGGGTCATCTACGGATCAACTTCGGATCCTTAGATGGATCAACTTCCGGATCAAATTAAGTCCTCGTGTCTACTTGTTGGTAGGGATAAAAACGGTCGGATACGGATAAGAATATATGTATAATCATATCCTTATCCATTTTAAAATACGAATACGAATGTGGATACGAATATTGACGAATGTGAAAAATGTATTACCATAACCTTAAAAACGAATGCGAATGTAAAACGAATACGAATCGGATATAAATAATAACAGAAATAATTTATCAATATACATGTTTAGGATGGTCTAAACATAAATCATATATTGTAATTTCATAACAATTATATCAACAATGGTGAATGCAATTATAAAATATTATTACGCACATTTATAAATAAATATATTATTATATTATGTTCGAAAACGAATATACGAATATGAATGCGAATATTAACGAATGTCAAAGTGATATCCATATCCGCATCCATTTTAAAACGAATACGAATATGAATGTCAAAATATGTTTAAAACGAATACCATAGCGGATAGGATACGAATATATTTACATTCGTTTTCATCCCTACTTGGTGGTCATTCATTTCAACTGGTGGATCTTTAGGCGTAAACAAAAAAATATGTACAGCAGATCCATTCGAAGATTGGCTCCACATTGAGTGTTAGCATCAAATCACCCTCATGTGATTCGATTAGTTAAAGGTGAACAATGCACATGGGAGTCGTTGCTTTAGTCAATAAATCATCTTACATCTATAACTAACAATCCTAGAACCCGGATTGGGCCAACCCAACCGTGCCCAACCCTGTAACCAATCGAAGCCATAATGATCTTCACAAGTTTTTAGAAAGTGGTGCATTTCTCGCGTGAATCTTGACCTAATTTTATAATAGTATTCAAGTCATCACCATCCAGCCAACTACGGACACGATAACATATTTTTATAATTTTTTTATAATTTAAGTATAACCATGCAATCGATTTGGAGAGAATGCAACAGCACCTCAAGTGCTGACTTGGGGGACTTTTGCACTTGTATCCCCATCATTTTGCATCATTATCTTGTCCTAAAAATAATTGATATAAATAATTCTCACATTTATACTATTAAAAGTAACCATATTTAAATGTATTGTTTTGCTTATAGTCCATCCAAGCAGCTATTATTCATATGAGGTACATCTCATCCTGAATATGACTTGTCAACTCGTTCATAATAGAAGTAAAAAGAAATCGATGTAAAAAGAAATGGACTCAAATCTGAACCTTGATGCATACCAATGTTGATGTCAAAATAGTCAGTCTTCCCAGACTAGATCCTTATACAAGATGAAGTCCTATCATACATATCCTTTATGAGGTTAATGTATATAACAAATACTTGTCTCTTTTTTAAAACTCTCCACAATATCTCACATGGGACATAATCATAAGCTTTCTTGAAATCAATAAAAATCATATGAGGTTCTTCCTTCTAACTCTATAGATCTCCATTGTTCTCCTCAGCAAATGGATAGCTTCAATAGTTGAGCGACCTGACATGAATCTGAATTAATTTACTTTTACTTGGCAAACCTGTTTCAACCTTCTTTTGATTACACATTCTCAAATTTTAATAATGTAACTCATTAGCTTTATACCTCTGTAATTTGTACGATTTGAATGTCCCCTTTGTTCGTATAAAAGAGGCACCACGATACCTCTCCTCCAAAATTTAAGCATTTTCTCCACTCATTAAAATAACATTGAATAAATTTGTAAGACAAGTCAAACCACGCTAACCTAAAACTATCCATACTTTTATAGGAATGTCATCCAGTCCTACATCTTCACAGGTCTCATAAATTTCAAAGCCTCATCTGCTTCATTTCTTTATATTCATTTATAGCTTGGATGATTCAAGTAGCTTTCATTACTAGCTAGATCAATCCAAAGTGATCTCTTTATTTCCTTCCTAAATGAAAAACTTATGGAAATACCGCTTCCATCTAGCCTCTATTTCCTTATGAGTAACATGCACGTGACCTTCCTCATCCTTAATGCATCTCACTTGCAAAAGATTTTTTGGTATTTATTTCTTTTGCTTGGGCCAACCTGTATATGTCCTTTTGCTCTTCTTAGAGTCAAGATTTTTGTACAAAACTTCATTAGCTTTTGACTTAGCTTCGCTTACAGCCTTCTTTGCTTCCTTCTTCACTATTTTCTAATGTGTAACAACTTTCTCTCTTCTATCCTTAGACATAGCTTTGAAGCATGTTCTTTCAATTTTGAGCTTCTCTTGCACTCCTCCACTCCACCACCAAACCTCCTTTTATCCTGAAGCTCTTCCCTTTGACTCACGTAGCATCTCTTTGGCTACCCTTCGGATACAAGATGCTACCACCTACCACATTTCGTTTGCACTTCCGCTAATGTAGCAAGATATTTCTCTTAAAACATTTTCCCTAAAGCTTAATTATTTTAGTTGAAGTTCCACCATCTAGTTCTAATGATCTTTGAAACATATACTTGAATATTTTTTAGAATGACACATAATATAGGGAGAAAACTATATATCTTGGATTGCGATTTTCTATATATGTATACCTAACCTAAAAATTTTAAAAATGATATATATGTATTGTTTATATCAAAAAAATGATAAAAAAGAAATGATTTTTGTATATGTCTGTACATACATCCAACTAATACTTATTTACGTGTCTATATCAAAGAAAATAAAATGATATATATATATATCTGTGTGTGTGTGTGTTTCCACAAAAATGAAAATGTATCGGACAGATACAAATTATCTGATCTCCTTGTTACAAAAATAAAAGCAATATAAGTATTTGTTTCACTATCTGCAAAATATAATTTAAATTTATATATTTTATATATCCATATTCGTTAAAAAAATAAGTATTCCTACACGTCAAAAAAACACATAGCAATATCTGCTTAAAAATAGATATGATAGTGTGTGTACAGAAATTATCTGATCTTATTATTATGATAGTAAATAACAAGCATAAATAAACATGCAAAAAAAATACTTATCCATATCCAAAAATCTACTTGTATAAATCTAAATGTATCCACATGTGTAAGTTTAAATTCGAAATATTAGTTTTTGTTATCGTAATTGTGAAACTAAGGACAAACTACTTCTATCAGGATTATAAAAATCAATGCATGAAGTAAAAGAATACCTTTAAATATAGTTAATCTTAATAGTATAAATATGAGGGTTATTTATACAAATGATTTTGGAGACACGTAAGGATGCAAAATGTAGGGATACAAGTGCAAGAGCCTCCAAATTGCTCGGGCATTCTCTCCAAATAGACACCTCAAGTTTTGATTTATACCTAATTATCTTATTTTTATTTTCACTCTCACTTATTTAATTAAGATTAAATTAATAATTACTAAAAAAATCATTTATTTCTCTATACTAATAAACTTGCAATTACCATCGTATTTAATGTGCATGACAATCTACGAGTGCATACGTATGTAATACGTATAACAAGAGCTTATCTTGACAATATCCATTTCTATATGGACAGTTGCGTAAATGTTCCCTTCTCTTTTAGAGCTCGTTTGGTTACTGGGTTGAGATGGGTTGGGGTAACCTCCTATCAATAATAAATGTTTGGATGGTTATAAGGGTTGGTATGGGGTTGAATAAGGAATGTGATGTGATGTCAAATTGATTTGTGATAGCCTGATTTCCCCCCTACATTCTCGGGTTGGAATTCAATCATAAATCAATGTGACATCACATAACATCCCTTATTCGGAATCTTTACCAACCCTTATAACTATTCAAACAGTTACTATTCAGAGAGGTTATCCCAACCCACCCCAACCCAATAATCAAACGAGCCCTTAGGGCATGTGTTGGCTGCTAGGGTATCTCTGGTTACCCTTGCATACCCTCAATTCTACCCCGCATTTCTGGGTTGGGATTACTTGTATCGACCCCTACAATTTCTTGGGTGTAATATTTTTAACCATGTTCAAATAAAAAATTAATATTAAAATATATTATAATCACTAAAAAGTTAATACAACACATAATCTATGCTACATAACATCACATTTATCATTCAAATTGTTCCAAATATCCAAACATCAAGATACCCCAATCCAATCTAATTACCAAATAAGCCCTCACTTAGATTATAGGCCGCTGTGGTTATTGGAGTCAGAAAAACAAATGGATGGAACCTCCACCTCACCTTGTCTGAAGAAGGGCAAAAAAAAATAATTCGAGGAATTTATAAGATCACGTGTCACCAATCATTGCAACGTGCTTCCTAACTCCCAAGACAAAGGCAGAAGGAAAATTCAACTGAAGGGCAACTCCGTCATTCCATCTATTCCCCGCCCTCCCCCTCTCCCTTGCAAGAGCAACTCCGATCCATTTGTTTCTTCGCGGCCCACCTGCCGACGCACACACCCCTTCGTATTTAAACTCCCCCTCTCCCCTCTCCCCTCCCCACTCTCTCCATCCCCATCCCCGCCACTGCCCACCCCCCGGCCATGGATCGCCCATTCAACGGCCATGATGTAGAGTTTTCCGCCGGCTACGACGCTCTCCCCTCCGCCGGCGAGGACGAGATGGAGATCATCGGCCGCCGTCCCCGCTGGAACTGCCGCCTCCTCGCCTTCGCCGTTTCCGCCGTCGTCCTCCTCGCCCTCTGCGCGGCGCTCACCGGCCTCGACTCCTCCGCTCCTCCTATGCCAACGCAGAGAGTCCCCGCCGCGCGCGTTTCCCCGAGGGGCGTTCGCGAGAGCGTGTCGGCCAAGTCGAGAGGTCCCTTACGTGGCGCGTCGTCGGACGCTTTTCCATGGAGCAACGAGATGCTCCAATGGCAGAGGTCGGCCTTCCACTTCCAGCCGGAGAAAAATTGGATGAACGGTATTGTTTTCCCCATATCCTTATCTGAACGCTATTGAATGGATCAACTTTTGCGACAACAGAATCGAACGTGATCATACCCGCCCAAATCAATGATTGAGGTGGTGATCTGGCGGTTGTGTTGTGCACCTGAGGAGGATCCTTGCATTGAAATAGACGTCTTCTTATTTATTTTTATTATGCAAGTAATTGCTGATATCGCGTCTTTTCTCTTTTTTTGTCGCGCCTTCGTGATTGGCGTATGGAATTGGGGGACCGTCTGCTCGATTTCAGATCCAAACGGTGAGTCCTGCATCTTTTGTTTTTCGTTTTTGTTTGAGTTTGTTAGTATTTCCAGCTACCAGCAGTGGAAAATTTCCCTTTTCATCCCCAGATTTGCGTGGTTATATAGGAAACACCATATTAGGAAGATTTAGGTATGTCTAGCCAATGATAGTCTGCCAATATTGCTAATGACATTTTCATGCCGTCATGCTATTTGGATAACAACTAAAACCCCACATAACTTTGGGAAACCTATGATCATATATACCCTAATCCTAGACCTTTCACGCAAAGACACAATAATTATTGGATATTACTTGTGTTGAGTGGTTGTTTGGAAAAAAATAATTGCACAGGCATGATTTCTATCTTTTAAATTGGCAGTATTTTTGCTGGAACACGACGTGACATTTAGGTAGATAAAAATTTTTAAAAATCACGATTGTTTGGGGATAGTAATTGATGCTCAGACGGTGGCATCCGATTGCGTGGAGAAACCGGGCACGTTCCTCCACGCTGGCCTGTCAATCTGCTTCCTGACTCTTGTCCCTTACCTTACAAAATGACAAATAATCGTAATTGGTCTCTATCGACCAATGCTGACGCCGCGAGTGGAAAAAAATCATCCTTCCCCCTGTTCAACCCAACATGCTTTAATACGTGGCTAAAATCTCATTACCTTATCTAATTGCATGCCGTGAAATTTTAAAACACTTTTTTTATAGTATCAATGTATCGGACTTCTTTGATAGATGTTATAATCTATTTATTTAAGATGCATTAAGAAAGAAAAATTAATTATCCGTTGATTATTAAGTAAGAGCTTTATTTTTCAAATATAACAGAAAATATCTAATCTGATATTTTGTCTCAATATGGATCCCGGAGGATTTCACAGCCCTTTTATGTAGATATAAAATAAAAAATTGAAACTTTAAACAATTTTATTATGTTTGAAAAAATGATGCTTGAAATTGAGAATCAACACATAATTAGGGTTTTTAGTAGTTTGATCTTTTATTTATGAATGACATTAGTCGACCTTTCGCATTGATATTAGGGATTTTTACCCAGCAGATCCTATAAACTTTTAAATTATCTATATGATCTTTTGCACAACGTAATTACCCTGTCAACCCTGTAAATTATCCTAAGAACCCCCACGAGCTTCAAACATATTAACCGCAGAGTTCATTGGCTAAGAGTTGGCAAGTTTACGAGGTCTAGAGGGGAATTAGGTTGTTTCAAAGGTCGTGGAGATAATTGACAAAGTTTGTAAGTTCTGCGGGTAAAAATCCCTTGATATTATTGACTTCAATGATTTTTATTTTTAATCTTTAAATTAAAGCACGACCTTGAAGTCTATCTTTTGTAACCTTTTAGTTTCATCGGGTTTGATCTCCGAAGGGATTTGGCTTACACCAAGTTATGTCTCACATTCATACCTAAATCAACCTAATCATTTAAGTTATTTAAGTCTTAACCCAATTTAATTTACAAATTTTCGGATTGGCTGGGATTGGACGTCTGTTCTGCATAATTGGTATCGAAGGTGCTTACCACTTTCATGGTTTCACTATATAGTTGGGACTCCTAGGACTGGATTGATTGGAGAGGGTGGGTTCAAGTGGGTGAGAGAGATAGGGTTTTTTTAGGGTTTAATTGAAATTGTGGGGGCAACTTGAAGAATAAACTGATTAGGTTTTATTTACTGAAATGACGCGTGGATTGATGAATGTTGCGTAAATTGGAAGATAATGTGTTCGAGCTTTTTAATCACAATTAAAATTGTCGGAAAGTTTGTTGTATTTTGAGGTATGGAAGGAAAATAGTGGGGGGTGATGAGAGGTATAGGATTGTATAAATCCCACACTTCCAAATTGGTGGGAGTGAAATGTTGGGTCCCATACTTTATTTAAGATCATCGCCTCGATGCTGTTAAAAATTTGCAAAGGTTCTCACATGATGGATGCATGCGAGTATAGAAGTTAGTCCGAAAGGGGATGCAAAGGAAGTTGCTGATAGGTAGTTGGAATATTGGCACTTTGACTGGCAAATCGATGAGATAGTAGATACGATGGAAAGAATGATGATTCATGTACTATGTCTCCAAGAGACAAAATGGGTTGGAGAGAAAATAAGAGAGATCGACAAGGCAGACTTTAAGCTTTGGTATTCATGTAAAGATAATGGCGGAAATGGCGTTGGAGTGATCGTTCATAAGGATTTGAAGGATTGTGTGGTTGAGATGCAAATATTCTGAGATCAGATTATTTTTTTAAAATTAGTGCTCGAAGAAGAAATTCTGAATGCCATCTACTTTATGCACCACAAATTAGTTTAGATGAAGTGATCAAACAAGCTTTTTGAGAGGATTTAGATACAATCATGCAAGGAAACCCACAAAGAGAGATGATTTGCCTAGGTAGAGATCTTAATGGACATGTGAGAAATGATGCTTTAGGTTATGCTAGTGTTCATAGAAGCAATGGCTTCGGGGATAGAAATGAAGAAGGAAATGGCATTCTGAATTTTTTAACGACTTATGATCTTTTCATAACAAAGATTCTCTTCAAAAGAGAGAGGAGCATTTAATTACTTATAAAAGTGACCCTACTAGAACGTAAATAGATTACTTTATGTCGATGAGAAGAAATTGGTTGTGTTGCAAAGACTTCGAAGTAATCCCATGAGATAGTTAGACAACCAAACATCGTCTGTTAGTCATGTATATGCAAATAACAGTGTTGGTAAAGAAAAGGAGGGTTTTCAAAACCACAAGAAATAGATGGTGAAATCTTCAATTGAAGCAATCCGACTTCGTAGAGAAGGTTTTTAAAGACTTATCTTGGTATTATAATGAAAGTGCAAACGATATGTGGGAGGCGGTAGCATCTTGTATCCGAAGGTAGCCAAAGAGATGTTAGACGAGTCAAAGGGAGGAGCTCCTGCCAAAAAGAGACTTGGTGGTAGAGTGGAGATGTGTGAGAGAGGCTCAAAATTAAAAGAGCATGCTTTAAAGCTATATCTAAAGATAGAACAGAGGAAACCGTCACAAACTACAAAATAACAAAGAAGGAAGCAAAGAAGACTTAAGCTAAGTGAAAAATTTATTAGTGTTGTAAAAAAATCTCAACTCTAAGGAGGGTCAGACGGATATATTCAAGTTTGTCAAAGCAAGAGAAAGAAAGACAAAGACCTTTCTCAAGTGAGATGCATTAAATATGAGAAAGGTCATGTGTTTGTTATTCAGAAGGATATAAAAACTAGATGAAAGCAATATTCCTATAAGCTTTTCATCAGGGAATGAAATAAAGAAATCACTTTAGAAGATCTAGCTAGTAGTTAAAATTACTTGAATCATGTAAATTATAGATGAATACAAAGGAAGGAATGTTAGCAATGTGAGCCCCGGGCGAACCATTTCTAAAATAAATGTTATTGTAATGATTAAATTATCAATGAAAGTTATTGATTATTTTTCACTCCCTTTCTGAGATTAATGAATGAATGCACTATAGGGTCCCTCTGTACAATAAGGGTTATGTACCATGGCCAACTTGATGATCATACAGCTGTTGATTCATTGGATGGATCATAGAGGCTGATGCTTGGATGATATCTAAGGAGTTAGATAGAGGACTCATCAAGCATCATCAAATGAACATTAAGTGATGATCTCCAGTCTGAGTAGGAAATGGCAATCCTATCTCATATGACTGATATCTGACTGACCTCTTGATGCAGGTCCTCTGCATGGGAATAATGATTCAGAGGTGTCAGGTTAGTTAAGTCAATGGGTTGACTTGACGAGATCGAGATAACCAAAGACCTGTGTTGAATACTGTCACAACATAGGCATGCATCCTCTGACTAGAGACAGATGTATTGCTATATGTCTGAGTATCTACATTTGGCAGACCAATAGGTTGATGACCTAATCAAGGTCTATATACCGGCGAGCTGGTGTGCATGTAAGGACATATGAGTAATACGATCTCTCAAAGGGATCATACAGGTTCACTTGTGAACCGGGAGACATGAGCTCACTCATGAGGTATTGGGACTGAACAAATTTCATGCATGGTCGTCGTGCTTTGGAAGCATGACATGAATTTGAAGGTAAGATATATGCTTTGTGAAAGCATATGATCTATACCAAATCCCAATGACCAAGATTGAGAAACTTAATGATCTAACCCTGAAGATGACAGTGTAAAAGTGATCTTTATCTTCAGGATGATCATGGGTCTTCCAGTATGTAGGATGTGCAGGTATTGGGAATACCTGAAGGGTGATTTGATCATATACGATTGTATAACCATGACGCTTCCATTGCGAGGGAGTGATGAAACAGGTTTGGATTTTAGTGACTCCTCTCATTAGAGAAGTGACCTAATCTTAGTCCATGAACTGGACATTGATCTGAATAAGATTCAGATGCAATGAGAAGATTAAGTCTACGGTCTTGATTTGATCAAGCATCAGTGGGAGGTCCATAGGATCTGGATTTGAGATATGATCTCAACATCCAAGTCACTATACGTGGAACAATACAATCGCCCTGTCCTTATCTCCAAGTATCTGAGGAGAAATTGTATTGTTCTTAAATGGTTTAAGAACAATTCCATAAGATCTAAGTAAAGAGAATTTGATAATTAAAAGTGTTTTAATTATCATGATGTATGAGAAATTATCCAATATGATTAAATGTGATTTAATTATTTTGGATAAGAATAATGTGGATAGAAATATCCAATTATTCATAATATATTATAAATATGATTTATAATGTATTAGAGAGAGTTAATTATAATTTATATGTGTTGATTAATTATGATGTGTATTGGATACACATTGTGTAATTAATTAACAATATGAATTACATGTTGTTTTGGGTTGTGAATATGATTCACAATTTTTCCATGGCAAGATTGCAATATTCTCAAAGATAATTGTGAATTATTTTTGAAGAATAAAACCCAATAAATTTGTTGCAAATAAATAAGAGAGATTTCATGGAGATATGCAATCTCATGGATTTCCATGAGATTGCAATTTCCATGCAATCTCATGGGCGGCACACCATTCCAATATGGAATGTGTTGGCGCCCACTTGGAAGGCACATGGAGATGAAATCTCCATGTGTCTTCTCTCCTTATTTATTGGGTTGATTTAGGAATGAATTATATTTGATTTTGTCAAATATATTTTAACCTAAATTTGTTATTTTTGACAACAACAATCTTAGCCATTGAGTAAACATAAATCAATCTCATCCATTGATTCTATGTGTCCCATGGATTGAGATTCATGGATCCCAAAACCCTATAAATAGAGAGGCATACTTGGCTCTCTATTTACACATGCTATTGTAGCACAAACTCTCTCTCTCTTTCTCATACTCGACAGCCCTCTCTCTCCCTCTCTTCTTGGTGGCCGTCCACCTTGGTGGAGAGAAACGTCGACGCCCGCGCCATCGTGCTGCCGCTTCGACTCTCTGCGGTTCTTCGTCTTCTTGGAGTGCTTCACTCACGAAGGAGACGTTTGATCTCGTGCGACGAAATCAGGAGCAACCGCGCTTGGATCAACTTGGATTGCGAGGACACCGCGGCTCATCTCCGCGCTCGCAAGCCGTTACTCCGACGATCGGACTTGAGACAGGAGGTCTCTTTTCGTAGAGACTTGATCAACCACGCTTCAAGAGGTATTGCATTATACTTGTTGTGGTTATAGATGAAACGATTTGAGAATGGTTCTCGGATCATGTGGTTTCATCGGATTAAAATTTTTTTAAATTCCGCTGCACCGAACAACTAGTACGACTAGTCGTTCTTCGTCGTATCCGATATGACGATCACGCTTCCGTGATGCGCTTGAGGATTTATCCATATCCTTCAGTGGTATCAGAGCCTTAGGTCGACGGTTTCGAATATGATTCGAAAAACCGAGGACGACTTGGGTTCGTTTAGGTCGCGAAAGTTTTTCATCGTATTTGATTTCGCAGATCTGTTTAGTAAATAAATTCGGCACTGTTTAAATTGTTTAAACACGAATTTAATGGATTTTGTTCCCCATTAAATAAGAAAACCATAGAAACTGAGTTTGCGTAAATCGGATTTCGTATGCTCTAGTTATGGTTGTTTTAATGGACATGTATGCACTGTTGCGGGAACAGTAGATTTTAACATGATTAAAGAGTTAATTACTGTTATCATCTGCCTCAAAATGCGTGCAAATCCACTTACGTTCTATTCTAAATCAAGTTAGCAATCTATGAAAATTGAGTTTGTTTAATTTGGATTTAAATTGATTGAGATATGTCAATTTTAGTGAATAGGGGTCATTACTGAAATTGCATTCCTAATCTAGAACCAAGTGATTGTCAACTAGAGAAATTAAATTGTTAATTTCGTGAAATAATCTTGAAAATATTTGTGAAATGTTGAAACATGATTATTTGCCTAATTGACTTGGACCCAACCAATTAATTGATTAAGATGTGATCTAAATCATAATTGGAAACCACAATCTTTCAAACTTGATGCTTGAATAGGATTTGGGAATTTGTCTAGCAAATTTCCTTATAATCAAAAATATTTTGATTATTACTACATGGTACAATTTCGGTTGAAAAACCGATGATCATCTCAAGTACAAATTAATCAATTTGGCATTATCCTTTCCCGAGGCGGATGTGGTGCCTAGTCGGAGAGCATTGGGGTTGCGGGTTGCAACGTATGTGGTCCGTCCCACTCTCGTCGGTACTGACCATGACAGCGGTTAGGGCCAGGATAATGTCCGAGGGATTAATACGTATTTTGAGATATTACCATATATGTATTCAAGTAAAATAATCATGTTTGATTGATTGAATTGGATTGATAATTAATTTAATATGACTAAATTGATTATGTCCAATTGAAATACTCTAATATGATTAGAGCTAATAATTCCCTTGGAAGAATTAATTATGTGAATGTGACTCACGATAATTAATTAAAAAAATTTGAATATGAGGTGGAGGATCACATAAGTGACATCCATGGTCTCCCGTCAAGGCGAAGAGTTTCGTCGCCAGGGATTGCATATGGGAGACGTCTGTCCGAAGTGACAGCTCCAGTGTGCAAGCGCATCTGGATCGGGCTCTTTGCTTCTCGAAAGAGTAAGGCCGTATGCGTAGTGACCCCAATATCGTATCCTCATATTATTGGGGCGATATTGGATTGCACATAGCGAGTACTATTCCTGTTGACGGTTGGTTCAATTAACAACGGGTCAACATCGCCTTAGGGGTGGTGGGCTCGGGTGTTAAAGACCGAATTGGGAAATTGCAAGTTGGACTTGCAAATTGGAATGAATTCCTCTTTTCTTTATTGGAGTCACAGATTCTCATATTATTGGGATGTGACAATGATAAAGAGAAGATCCCAATTCTTGCTAGAGATATAGCGGTAAGTATATCTCTTACTTTGAAAGTGATTAAGGGAATGAACTTTCAAAGTCGACAATGTAAGAATAATTTGATTTAAAATACCTTAATCAAATGTCATAAATTTGAATATATATTTCTATATTCTAATATAGTGCATTCTTAATTTCAGAAAATGAAGTCTTTGAACCCACTTAGTAGGCTTCTAGAGGTCAACCAATTGACCGACCCAAATTACTCGGATTGGATCCGAAATTTGGAGCTTGTTCTCTCTGCTGAGCGCATAAGTTATGTGCTATCCGAGGACAAGCATGAGAACCCTAAGTCTAAGGAAGAAAAAGCATTTAATGACAGGTATGATGAAGATCATGTCTTGGCTAGGTGTTATATCCTAGGTTCTTTCTCCAATGTTCTGCAGAAGCAACATGTGGAGATGAATACCTGTCAGGAAATAATGCAGAATCTTAAGGATATGTTTGGTGACATTAACCGCACTCAGCGGTACAATGTTATGAAAGACCTCATTCGCTGTAAAATGCAGGAAGGGATTTCGGTCCGTGAACATGTACTCAAAATGTTTGGATACTTGTCGGAGCTGGAGACTCTTGGGGCAACGATGGATGCAGACATGCAAGCTGATTTCATTCTGCTGTCATTGCCCAAGTCTTTTAATAACTTTGTAGTGTCATTCCACATGAACAAGTTGGAATTGACAAGTGCTGCTCTCCTTGCTGCATTAAAGTCCGCAGAGGACGTGATGAAGAAGGATGGTCCTAGTGGCAGTGCAATGGTTGCACAGGTCAAAGGGAAGCGCGGTCGGAAGCATGGTTCTCGGAAGGGCCCCGCCCAGAAGAGAAAGAAGAAGGGACAAAGTGTTGGCTCTTCTTCCAGTGCATCCACTCTCATGGCATCGAAGAAAACCGACGTCTATCACCACTGCAAGAAGCCGGGGCACTGGAAGCGTAACTGCCCAGATTACCTGAAGTCCTCAGACAAAGGTAAAGCCCCAACAGGTATGAAATATACTTTCATCATTGAAACTAGCTTTCTCGTCGGAAGAGAAGGAAGTTGGGTTGTAGATTCTGGTGCTTCTGTTCATGTATGCAATTTGTTGCATTTGTTTCAGGAAATTAGGAATCTTGAGGAAGGGGAGATAGTCATCCAGATGGGATCTGATGCAAGTGTTGCAGCAATAGCCGTCGGGACTTGTAGACTATCATTATCTAGTGGAAGAGTACTTATACTTAAAGAATGTCTTTATGTACCCGAAGTCAGAAGGAACTTGATATCTGTATCTAAGCTTGTTAGAAGCGGATATTCTTTCCTTTTTTGTAATAAATTAGTCGTGAGTCGTTATGATAAATATATTGCGGATGGTGTTTTGACTTCTGGTGGACTCTATGAATTGTGCATTGATAAATGTATTATGAATGTGACAACCACTAATAAAAACCCTAAAAGATCCAGAGAGGATAAACATATCTCAAATGAGATATGACATCAAAGGCTTGGTCATTTGTCTGTTGATAGGATCAATAGATTGATAAAGGATGGACCTCTAGATTTTCCACAGGTTCAACCTTTGCCCACTTGCAAACATTGCATACAGGGTAAAATGACTAAGACGCCTTTCCGTAACAAGGTTACAAGATACAAAGGTATTATTGACCTAATACATACCGATGTATGTGGTCCCTTCAGTACCGCGACTCGAAATGGATATCGATATTATTTGACGTTTATTGATGACCATTCGCGATACGGGTTTATCTTCCTACTATGTCATAAGTCTGAAACCTTTGAAAAGTTCAAAGAATTCAAGGCTTTGGTTGAGAACCAAACCGATAGGAAGATTAAACGGATTCGATCTGATCGAGGTGGCGAGTACCTGTCAGATGAATTCAAGGAATACCTTAAGGAGAATGGAATTGTTTCCAATCTTACTCCTCCTGGAACTCCCCAACTAAATGGTGTTGCTGAAAGACGCAACAGGACCATCATGGACATGGTCTGATCAATGATGAATAAAGCAAATTTACCTCTTAATTTCTGAGGATATGCAGTAGAGACTGCAATATATATCCTGAATAAGATTCCTATCAAATCCGTGCCTAAGACTCCTCATGAGCTATGGTATGGAACCAAACCTAGTGTTAATCACTTCAGGGTTTGGGGTTGCTTGGTCTATGCGAAGAACGTGGACGCAAGTAAGCTAGAATCTCGCTCTCGTGAGTGCTACTTCATTGGGTATGTTAAAGATGGTATTGGATACCAACTTTATGACCCTGAGACCCAAAAAGTTTTTGTTTCTAGAGATGTGAAGTTTCTGGAGAATGATTTCCTTAAAGGTCAATACAATAATGAAGTAGAGGAATTCTTTGAATCTCCTGAGGATTCTGAGCTTCCTAGACCAGAAACGGAAGAGATAAATAAAGATGAAACACCCATACCTCTTCGAAGGAGTTCGAGGGTGGTTGCACCACCTGAAAGGTATGGATTCCATGTGTCAGGTGAAACTGACATTGATCCTACTTCATTTGATGAGGCACTCGCGGATCAAGACATGGATAGATGGATGCTAGCAATGAAGTCAGAAATTGACTCCATGCATAAGAATGGTGTATGGACCCTAGAGGATCCACCTAAAGGGGTAAAACCCATTGGGTGTAAATGGATCTTCAAGAGAAAGAGGGGACCTGATGGGAAAGTAGAGACTTTCAAGGCACGGCTCGTAGCCAAGGGCTACACACAGAGAGAAGGCATCGATTATGATGAGACATTCTCTCCTGTGGCTATGCTTAAATCCATCCGGACATTGCTAGCTATAGCTGCATATCTTGACTACGACATCTGGCAGATGGACGTCAAGACGGCTTTCCTCAATGGATACCTCGAGGAGGATATCTACATGGAGCAGCCCCAGGGCTTCATGACAGAGGATGGTAAAGTATGCAAGCTGAAGAAATCCATCTATGGGCTCAAGCAAGCTTCTCGTAGTTGGAACATCAGATTTGACGAAATCATAAAGAGTTATGATTTTGTGCAGAATCCTGATGAACCTTGTGTATACAAGAAGCTTAGTGGGAGCGCCATTGCGTTCATCGTGCTTTATGTAGATGACATCCTTATCATTGGGAATGATACAGAGATGATGACCAGTGTAAAGATTTGGATGTCCCATACCTTTGAGATGAAAGATCTTGGAGAAGCCTCTTATATCTTAGGCCTGAAGCTGTTCAGAAACCGAGAAAAGAGGATTTTGGGATTGTCACAACATGGATACATTAAGAAGATTCTTGAACGATTCCGTATGGATAGTTCTAAGAAAGGATTCCTACCCTTAAGACATGGTATCCACCTGTCTAAAGGAATGGCTCCTCAAACTGTTGAGGAAAAGAAAGCCATGGCTGGATGTCCTTATGCATCAGCCGTGGGAAGCTTAGTGTATGCCATGATGTGTACTAGGCCAGATATCTGCCATGCAGTGGGAGTGGTAAGTCGTTATCAATCCTGCTATGGAGAACAACACTGGAATACAGTAAAGAACATATTCAAATATCTAAGACGGACGCAAGATTACATCTTGGTCTATGGAGATGGTGATCTCCAAGTCTTGGGATATACAGATTCTGACTTCTAATCGGATGTAGATGATCGAAAGTCGACATCGGGGTTCGTGTTCTTGTTGAATGGTGGTGCTGTGAGCCGGAGAAGCAAGAAGCAGGACACTACTGCAGATTCAACAACAGAAGCCGAATACATTGCCACATCAGATGCTGCAAAGGAGGCGGTGTGGTTGCGCAAGTTCGTGCTGGAACTTGGCGTAGTTTCCTCTGATACTCCCATCCCGTTACTCTGCGATAACACGGGAGCCATTGCCCAGGCAAAGGAACCCAGATGGCATCAAAAGAGTAAGCACGTGGAAAGGAAATACCACATCATTCGGGAGATACAAAAGCGTGGTGATATCATCATCACCAAGGTGGCCTCTGCCGACAACGTTGCTGATCCTCTTACCAAGCCTCTGACACAGAAGGTTTTCGACCAGCATGTAATGAGTATGGGTTTAAAGATTGTACCTGAATGGTTCTGAGGGCTAGTGGGAGATTGTTAGCAATGTGAGCCCCAGGCGAACCATTTCTACAATAAATGTTATTGTAATGAATAAATTATCAATGAAAGTTATTGATTATTTTTCACTCCCTTTCTGAGATTAATGAATGAATGCACTATAGGGTCCCTCTGTACAATAAGGGTTATGTACCATGGCCAACTTGATGATCATACAGCTGTTGATTCATTGGATGGATCATAGAGGCTGATGCTTGGATGAATATCTAAGGAGTTAGATAGAGGACTCATCAAGCATCATCAAATGAACATTAAGTGATGATCTCCAGTCTGAGTAGGAAATGGCAATCCTATCTCATATGACTGATATCTGACTGACCTCTTGATGCAGGTCCTCTGCATGGGAATAGTGATTCAGAGGTGTCAGGTTAGTTAAGTCAATGGGTTGACTTGACGAGATCGAGATAACCAAAGACCTGCATTGAATACTGTCACAACATAGGCATGCATCCTCTGACTAGAGACAGATGTATTGCTATATGTCTGAGTATGTACATTTGGCAGACCAATAGGTTGATGACCTAATCAAGGTCTATATACCGGCGAGCTGGTGTGCATGTAAGGACATATGAGTAATACGATCTCTCAAAGGGATCATACAGGTTCACTTGTGAACCGGGAGACATGAGCTCACTCATGAGGTATTGGGACTGAACAAATTCAATGCATGGTCGTCGTGCTTTGAAAGCATGACATGAATTTGAAGGTAAGATATATGCTTTGTGAAAGCATATGATCTACACCAAATCCCAATGACCAAGATTGAGAAACTTAATGATCTAACCCTGAAGATGACAGTGTAAAAGTGATCTTTATCTTCAGGATGATCATGAGTCTTCCAGTATGTAGGATGTGCAGGTATTGGGAATACCTGAAGGGTGATTTGATCATATACGATTGTGTAACCATGACGCTTCCATTCCGAGGGAGTGATGAAACAGGTTTGGATTTTAGTGACTCCTCTCATTAGAGAAGTGACCTAATCTTAGTCCATGAACTGGACATTGAACTGAATAAGATTCAGATGCAATGAGAAGATTAAGTCTACGGTCTTGATTTGACAAGCATCAGTGGGAGGTCCATAGGATCTGGATTTGAGATATGATCTCAACATCCAAGTCACTATACGTGGAACAATACAATCGCCCTGTCCTTATCTCCAAGTATCTGAGGAGAAATGGCATTGTTCTTAAATGGTTTAAGAACAATTCCATAAGATCTAAGCAAAGAGAATTTGATAATTAAAAGTGTTTTAATTATCATGATGTATGAGAAATTATCCAATATGATTAAATGTGATTTAATTATTTTGGATAAGAATAATGTGGATAGAAATATCCAATTATTCATAATATATTATAAATGTGATTTATAATGTATTAGAGAGAGTTAATTATAATTTATATGTGTTGATTAATTATGATGTGTATTGGATACACATTGTGTAATTAATTAACAATATGAATTACATGTTGTTTTGGGTTATGAATATGATTCACAATTTTTCCATGGCAAGATTGCAATATTCTCAAAGATAATTGTGAATTATTTTTGAAGAATAAAATCCAATAAATTTGTTGCAAATAAATAAGAGAGATTTCATGGAGATATGCAATCTCATGGATTTCCATGAGATTGCAATCTCCATGCAATCTCATGGGCGGCACACCATTCCAATATGGAATGTGTGGGCGCCCACTTGGAAGGCACATGGAGATGAAATCTCCATGTGTCTTCTCTCCTTATTTGTTGGGTTGATTTAGGAATGAATTATATTTGATTTTGTCAAATATATTTTAACCTAAATTTGTTGTTTTTGACAACAACAATCTTAGCCATTGGATAAACATAAATCAATCTCATCCATTGATTCTATGTGTCCCATGGATTGAGATCCATGGATCCCAAAACCCTATAGATAGAGAGGCATACTTGGCTCTCTATTTACACATGCTATTGTAGCACAAACTCTCTCTCTCTTTCTCATACTCGACAGCGCTCTCTCTCCCTCTCTTCTTGGTGGTCGTCCACCTTGGTGGAGAGAATCGTCGACGCCCGCGCCATCGTGCTGCTGCTTCGACTCTCTGCGGTTCTTCGTCTTCTTGGAGTGCTTCACTCACGAAGGAGATGTTTGATCTCGTGCGACGAGATCAGGAGCAACCGCGCTTGGATCAACTTGGATTGCGAGGACACCGCGGCTCATCTCCGCACTCGCAAGCCGTTACTCCGACGATCGGACTTGAGACAGGAGGTCTCTTTTCGTAGAGACTTGATCAACCACGCTTCAAGAGGTATTGCATTATACTTGCTATGGTTATAGATGAAACGATTTGAGAATGGTTCTCGGATCATGTGGTTTCATCGGATTAATTTTTTGTAAAATTCCGCTGCACCGAACAACTAGTACGACTAGTCGTTCTTCGTCGTATCCGATACGACGATCACGCTTCCGTGATGCGCTTGAGGATTTATCCATATCCTTCAAGGAAGTAGAGGGGGTTTTGATGTTATGAGACTTGGGAAAGGTGTACGACACGATGACATTCATATAGAAGTATGGAGAGTTTTAGGTGAGCATGGTTTGACTTGACTTACAAATTTATTCAATGTTATTTATCGACACAAGAAAATAACTGAAGATTGGAGGCGAAGCATCGTGGCGTTTCTTTATAAGAACAAAGAAGACATTTTAAATTGTTCAAATTATAGAGGTATCAAAATGATGAGTCGCACTATGAAAATTTGGAAATGTGTGATAGAAAGAAAGTTGGGGCAAGTTTCCAAAGTAAAAGGAAATCAATTCGGATTCATACCAGGTCGCTCAACTATTGAAACCATCCACTTGCTGATGAGATAAATGAATATTTATAGAGCAAAAAGAAGAATCTCCATATATTTTTTATTGGTCTGAAGAAAGCTTATGATTTTATCCCACGAGAGATATTGTGGAGAGTTTTGGAGAAGAAACAAGTACATGTCCTATGCATTAACCTCATAAACGATAGGTATGATTGAATTTCATCTTGTATAAGGATCCAGTCCGGAAAAACTAACTATTTTGACATCGACATTGATATGCATTAAGGTTCATCTTTGAGTCCATTACTTTTTATTTTGATTATTGACGAGTTGGCAAGTCACATTTAGGATGAGATACCTTTGTGTATGTTATACGCTGATGATATTGTGTTGATTGGTGAGATTAGAGATGGAGTAAATGAAAAGCTTGAAATCTGGAAACGTATCTTAGAGACTAAAGAATTTCATATAAGTAGGGTTAAGACTAAATATATTGAGTGCACTTTTTGGTGGAAGTAATGGTGAAGGAATCAAGGTAAAGATTGGTGATGATAACATTCAGAAGAGAGATCTTATAAATACTTGAGATATATTTTACAACATGATGGGGAATTGATGGAGATGTTACTAATAGAATAAATGTAGGTTGGCTAAAGTGGAGAGGATCTCTATTGTTCTTTGTGACAAGAAAACTCCTTTGAAATTCGAAGGAAAGTTCTACAAAGCAGTTGTGAGTTGTGAGACCTGCTATGTTCTATGGATCTGAATGCTGGCCTATGAACCATAGATATGTGCAGAGAATAGCTATAATAGAAATGAAAATGCTAGAGTTGGTGTGTGGACACACACACACACACACGTAAAGATCAGATTCAAAATGATGCAATCAAGAGGAAAGTTGATGTAGCTCCGATCGAGGATAAGGAGTGAGAATACCGCCTAAGGTGTTTTGATCATTTTCAAAAGGAGGTTAGCTAGTGCACCAGTTAGGAGGTGCGAGTTTTGAGTGTGAGGAAGGTCCAAGAAGTGTTGGAATGAGATTCTACGAAGTGATCTTAATTTTTTGGACCTAAGCTCGAGAATGACCCAAGATATATATCAATGTAGATAATGAATCCATGTAGCTGACATTACTTAATGTGGGAAAAGATTTTATTGTTGTTGTATACCTCATTCAAGATGAGTAAACTACATTTCCAAATAAAACATTGAGTAAATTACGAAAATAGCATTATTTGTGTTGATTTTTAATTAAAGACCTCATTTATCAAATGTAACAAAGAAATACTTGAGCTTTTAATTTTATGATTTAACGTCGACATAAATGATTCATGGGAACTTATGAAGTCTTGTATTCAGGACAAAAAAGGACAAATTCTTCTTAGTTACATTTGAAATATAAAGCACCTAATTATGAATTGATGTATAGTTAATGTTTTTTTAAAATTGCTACGGAAGATTTTCCTCCCATTTTAGAGGAAAACTCCTAAACGAAGTATGACAAGGAAACAAGATCACCATGAAATTTTATATAAATAATAGATGAAAGTTTTTGCTATCGTACAACACTGAGGCATTAGACATAGATATCAACGAAAGGGTGGTTGGAAACAAGGATGATGCCGAACTAATGTTTTATCTTTCTGATATAATTGCGTTAGATTTGGAAAGATGAGGAGTGAGTCTCTTTTACATAATATTCGAAACATAATAGGTTTTAAAGTAAACTCTTTGAACTTAATTAGAAAATATGCAGGAACCTTTTCATACAGTATATAAATTAGAAAATATAAGTAGATACTAATCGGACTCTGGGATAGACAGATTTAATTCGGCTCTCTAATCCAATCCAATATATATTTAACTGGACTGAGAAATATGTAATCCAACCCAATCCTTTGGCGTTTGGACTTTATATATCATATTGACGGAATTTCCCTTCCAAAGTAGAAAGAACAACTAAGATTGATTTATTTATAACATTGATCAAAGAAGTATTTTAAGTTACTTCGTTTTTTTTTGTATATCACTTTTTAAGATTTTCTATTGATCTTGATTTTTATATAAACAGATGATAAAATAAAAATAAAGATACACTACAACACGGATAATAACGTAACAGAAGTGGGTATATAATAGAATGCGGATTATAATGTAATAAATGGGTATCCATCGTTCCGTAATTGCAATCTGAATGGGAAAATGCAATTAACTGCAGCAGATTGACATTTGATTTGAAACATACAAATTTAATAAATCTGAAGAATTATGTACTGTCAGAGACAAAGAACATTCAGCTAAGCATAACAGATCATATAAATAGTTAACTACCAACTGTAATAACGGCCGCTTCCTCATTGATCCTCAGGTCCTCTTTTCTTCAATGGATGGTACCACCTCTTCTACCAGTACAATCCGGACTCCGCCGTGTGGGGCAACATCACCTGGGGCCATGCCGTCTCCCGCGACCTTATACACTGGCTCTACCTCCCCCTCGCCATGCTTCCCGACCAGTGGTATGATGCCAATGGGGTCTGGACTGGCTCTGCCACCATCCTACCCGACGGTCGACTGCTCTTGCTCTACACCGGTTCAACCAATGCCTCCGTCCAAGTCCAGAACCTCGCCTATCCTGCCGACCTGTCCGACCCCCTCCTCCTCAACTGGGTCAAATCCCCCTCCAATCCTGTCCTTGTCCCCCCTCCTGGCATAGGTGATAAAGACTTCCGTGACCCCACAACTGCCTGGTTCGTCCCTTCGAGGTCAGCCTGGCAGATCGCCATCGGATCCAAGGACGACAGCAAGGACCATTCCGGCATCACGCTTATTTATGAAACCAAAGATTTCCTCAAATACGACCTTCTGCCGGGGGTTCTACATGCAGTACCCAAGACAGGGATGTGGGAGTGCGTCGACTTTTATCCAGTGTCCACGGAGGGAGACATCGGCCTCTACACGTCGAGAAATGGACCCGGAATCAAACACGTTCTCAAGGCAAGCATGGACGATGACCGGCACGATTACTATGCCATCGGGACGTTCGACGTGGACACGGGCAAGTGGACGCCCGACAACCCGGAATTGGACGTTGGCATTGGGCTGCGCTACGACTACGGTGTGTTCTACGCGTCGAAGACATTCTACGACCAGGAGAAGTGCAGGCGGGTGTTGTGGGGTTGGATCGGCGAAACCGATAGCGAGGGAACAGATATCGCGAAGGGCTGGGCTTCACTCCAGGTACAATAACCCATTGAATCAGATTTAATCCACACCACGAACATGGGTTCTGATGGAATTTAATAAATTAACAGGGGATACCAAGAACCGTGAGATTGGACGACAAGACGGGGAGCAACCTTTTGCAGTGGCCTGTGGAGGAGGTAGAGAGCTTGAGAGGTAAAGGGAAGCATTTTGCCAACATCTCCCTCAGCGGGGGTTCTGTGGTGCCTTTGGATGTGAAGGAGGCTACTCAAGTACGAAGAACCAGTGCACAGATCTATTGCCATACTAATTCACCATCATAGAAGTAGTACTAGTCGTATTTGCAACTGACGATTTTTGTTAAATTCCAGTTGGATATCACGGTAGATTTCGAGATAGAGAAAGAGGCGTTGGAGGGGGGAATGCTGGAAGTAGAGGATGGATTCACCTGCGGCACGAGTGGAGGGTCTGCCAGGAGGGGTGCATTGGGACCCTTTGGATTACTTGTCCTAGCAAGCGAAGACCTCTTGGAGCGGACCGCCGTCTACTTCTACGTTGCGAAGAATAAGGGCGGGGAGCTCAGCACCTTCATTTGCCATGACGAATTGAGGTGATCTCTTAAATGTGCTTTTGATTCTTCATGCTGTCTTTTACACAGGGGAATGACCAAATTCCTACAAGAGAATAGCAAACACGCGATCCAGCCATATAAACTGCAAATTTGTCTTCCAGTTAGTTTTACTACTTATGGTACATAATTCTGAATGCTGAACTTTCAATTCATATGGTTGGATCTTTCATTGCACTATGTCTCCCTGCTTTATGCAAATGACTGAACTTATTAAAAAATGTGAACTTCAAGTAATCGAAGGAGTTTAACTGAATTGATGTGGTCAATCTGCAGGTCGTCTCGTGCGGATGACCTCGTCGAGGGGGTCTTTGGGAGCAGTGTGCCGGTACTGGATGGGGAGAAACTGTCGTTTAGAATATTGGTAAGCTAGATGCATCAGCTAAATGATGTTGGTACATAGATATGGTTTTGCTGTTATTGGTATTGACCGGATGAAACCAACAATAGGTTGATCACTCCATAGTTGAGACATTTGCACAAGGTGGTAGGACGTGCATCACCTCGCGGGTGTACCCAACCAAGGCGATATACAATGCGACACGGCTCTTCCTCTTCAGCAACGCCACTGCCAGCACGGTCACTGCGACTTCGGTGGAGGTGTGGGAGATGCAATCCGCCTCAATTCGCCCTTACCCTGGATTGTAATGGAGGGAGGTCGACATGATCATATTAGTTCAAAGCCTGTTGGGAGCCTATTGTATGGCTGGCTCCTTGTATTTTTCAGGGAGGGATTCTCTTCTTGTGGGGTGGGTGCATCAGTAGTATTCTGTATGTTTAGTTGTGTATCATTCATCATTTATTCATCATACTGTGGGCAATTAAAGTAGTTGATGTAAGAATTTTGAAATGGTTGATTATTTGAAGGTGAATCTCGCTGTCATCGAGATGCCCATATCATATTGTTTCCGTTACTTCACGCAACATCTTTGTCTCATGGTACTCATGACTGGCTTAGTCTTTGGGGAAATGGATCCTCTGGTGTTAGAACTCCTGCTGTTACAAGCTGGGACTGTCTGATGGGTATCCCATGGCGCGCCTGTGCTAAAGCATGTTCGGTAACGGAATATGAGATATGTGATAAGGAGAGATTAAACTGTTGTATCTCTCGTTTCTATTCGTTTGTAAGGAAAGAAATATGTGGGATACATGGTAGTTATTGCAATTAATGAATTCATTTTGTTTGTCTATCTATTGGCGCATGCAAGACCCAAGACCCGTCTCCAGTGGCAGACCTAGGATTTTATATTAAGTGGGGCACTATGACAGAATAATCGAAAATATTATGATGCTCATAATAATCGAAAATCTATAAATGCTTGCATAGTATGCACATATAAAATACCACGTAAATTACAACTAGTATCATCTACTTTTCACACTCTTAAATAACTCAAAATATCATCATCGATAACAGAATTAAATATATATATTTTCTAAAGTATTCCCCACATAGAATGATAAAGGGGTTTATAGTGCTAAATATTTGGGATGTTTTGAAGAGTTACCCTAAAGTGATTTTTTAATAAGAAAAAAAGAGTCTGCCCTCATCTCATTTTCCACAAATTTTTTATTTTTTTAAAAATATCACCATGTATATTCATCTATATATCCCTCCTATATGTCATTCAAATTTCGTCAGAACATAGACCCCAATGCCTTCCATCTAGAACATGTAATCTTAATGGTCTTAGAATTACTGTAATCGCGCCTATTCTAGATGGAGGGTATAGGAGCATCTGTTTCTGACAAAATTTGAATTGCATATAGGAAGGATATATAGATGAATATAGATGGTGATATTTTTGAAAAAATTAAAAAAAAAGCCGCAAAATATGGTAGGAACAACCATGTTGGCTGCCCCTAGGGGGTATCCCCATATAATCCTTTTTAATAACTATGTGTTATTATTATAAGTAACTTAATAATATATCTATTCCTATACCATGTCATTACATCATCATTCTCATTATTAATACATAATAAAAAATATCAAGATAAATGAAATGTGAAGAGTAATTATATAATGGGATTTTTACACTCATAACCCTGAGTAATTCGTAATAACATTCATAACCCTGCATAATCGTGAATTACATGAGAAATCTCGAGTAATGCTTAACTCTTACATGACATAACCATGTGTTCTGTTCCGTTTGGGATGGCTATTATATTTGACAGCCGCCCCCAATAAAGCCCCTCCTCTCCATCCCTCCCCTCCATCCACCCACATCGCAGACCTCTCCAGGCCCACTAATCCCCCCGCAAAGCCCCCTGATCCCGCACCAGCGAAGCCTCCTCGCACCGCCTCGTGCACCCCACCCCCTGTCAACTCACCTCTGCAACCTCAAGCCCCCCCGTTGAGTTTTGCAAACGAAGCCCCCCACTCACCCCAGCACCGCCCATCCCCATTCCCGCATCGTGCGAGCTCGTCAACCGCTGTCCTTCACCTCCCCCACCTTGAATTTAGAGTCACCTTGGCTGCAGGTGCTGGTTCAAGAGAAAGAAGTGGGATACTATTTTTTATTTAGGTTAATCTCAACCGTTAGATTGTTGATTGGTTAGATTAACTCAATCATCTGGTTGAGTTAAAGAAGTAAAGTAACAGAAGGTTATGGGTGCAAGACGGCACACTTATTCAGAGTCCTAAGCGTAATTCACGATTATGGAGGATTATGAATGTTATTACGAAAAACTAATCAGGGTTATGAGTTTAAAAATCCCTTATATTATTAGTTGATTGATTGGATTTTAATTGACGCTAATTATAAGTACACGAAAATTATAAGTACACGAAAATATGTTGGAGATTGAATTTACAAGTACGTAAAAGAGACATTCGTAGTTGGAATAGTTGATAATTTAAAACTTAAATCGAAGAGGAACACGACAAGAGAAAACATTTTATTGAATTAAAATTCTTACCACAGAGAAAAACTAGACGACATGTGAGATGGTCAAATGCTGAACGAAGGCCGCGATCAATTGAGAGCGAAGATATAATAAGAGATGTGGAGATCCAAAATGAAGATATGTTGATGCAAATGATGTCACAAGAGATATAATGGGTTGCCGAAATGCAAGGTATATTGAGAGAAAATGCCAAGATATCGAGATATGGAGATACTAGAGATGTCATACCGAAAATGTCGAGATGCCAAGTAAATTGACTTCCAAGATGCTATAGATTTAATGGGCCGTAGAGGCACATTAATAGGCTTGGAAATCGCCACTCAAATAGTAGATGTACCAAGAACTGCAACTCATCTGTATATATTTGAATAATCGAACCATTGATTGCACATCTAATTTATGAGGCATCTAATAAAAGAATGGGATATTTTGTATAGTTTTAACCTTGAAGGGGTCTCAAACAGGAGAAAATCAATTACTAATTATGACATTGTTATCTGGTGTTGGTAGTGTGCTATGTTTGATACTATTGGTTGGATGATATGGATCTCGGATGATGAGATGAGTATCCCGTAGATGCCGATTAAATGTGATTATTTTTATCCTATTTAAAATCTAGATACAAAAGCAGATATCTTGCAAAGATTGACAATCATAAACCATATTCTTAAATATGGACACACATATAGAAACAGATAATCATAATTCTGATATAAATATTTTAGAAATAGATACAGATTATCCTATGTATAATAATTTCTTTTCTTGACACTTAAATTTAATGTCAATATTTTCTAAAGTTGGACTTAATAGTTAACTAAATCAAAATTACATAAACAATAAATATGATAGAGTAAAAAGAGAAATTTTATACTAAACTTTTATAACAAATATCAAATAGCATGATATATATATGGGTAAATTACCAAGAAAGATGGTTACAACTATGTTTCAATTCCCAACTAAGGGCTTCATTTTTGAAATATTATAAAGAAGATATTGAACTTTCAACTTTATGATGTAACATCGACATAGAAGGATCACGAAAACTTATGGAAGCATGCATTTTAGACAAAAAAAATTATTAGAGCCCTCATTGTTACGCTTCAAAATGAAGATATAATTGGAAATCAAGGTATAACTAGGATATTTTCGTAATTTATCATATATATATTTCTACATTTAAAATGACTCTAAAATGCATTATACTACGTGTTATCTTATGATATATTTAGATATTTGTTTATACATGTATTAGTATACATCTATGATACACATATATATTTAGTAATATGGATATCGGTATCCATATATACTAGAAAAATTGTAACCATATCCGTATCTACATCCTTGAAATTTTTTTAAAAATGATATATGTATCTGTATTTGTAACCCCAGAAAAAAATCATATACATATTTGTATATGCTAAAATAAAAAATACATATCCATATCCTCTTAAAAATGAATATAATGATGGTCACAAATCCGTAAGGTCCAAAGGCTTTTGTTACAAAATCTGGATTATTTATTTATTATTTTAATGTTCAAGGGCCATTTAAAATTTATGTAAAAATAGATATTTATTATACATATTTCTTAATTTTTTTTATTTTAAATTTTACAAAAAAATTCATCTTTTAATTTTTTAGCTCTTATTAGTAGCATTTTTCTCGTGGCTTGTTTGAAAGTACTTAAAATCGAAAATAATTATCTGTAATTTACTTACATAAAAAAGAACTGGATAAATTACACTCTCTTCCTGACGGGTTTAGAAAATCATAAAAAGGCCCATAGATCTCAGTCTTTTTCATTACACAGTCTCCGAGGCTTCTTAAAAATTATAGTTGGGCCCCTAGAACTTTAAAAGATCATAAATATAGTACAAATAAATAAATAAATAAAATACTCAAAAAATCACGTAGACTCAACGTTCGAAATATAATGGGATAGGTTTCACTACGGTTCTAGACTCTAATAACCTTATATAATCGCGTCTATAAGGTTTTAAAATGCCTCCAAAATTTAAATAAAGTTCATGGAATAGTCTTGGGTCTAAAATGCCAGTGTTTGACCGTCTACTTTCCCAATACTTAATTTTAATGGCACACGCACAACTAAGTTCACTTTTACAAGTGGCATTTATTAGGAACGCTCTCTTTATCCGATTGTATTCATCCATGGTCCTCTGCAGTAATGCTGTAATGTAGAGGGCAATCGTAGAATCAAGTTCATCTCGAACTGCTCAATCTTGATCGAGCGGATCATAAGAAATCTCACTTTTTGTAGGCCCATACCGTGATAATCCGTGCGAACCGCTCAATCAAGATCGAGCAACTTGAAGTGTGCTTGATTCTACTACAGACATCTTCATTACTGCAGAGGATCCGCTTCCTCATCCATGATGCGGAATCCTGGTCCAGAGTCCTCACTATTTCTCTATGCATTATCATCGTAGTTTTGTGAGCAAGATGCTGAAGAACTATACCATCAACCTCTCAAAAAAAAACTATACCATCAATATTTTGCATGATGCCCCAATGCAAAGGCAATCTGATTTCTTTGAACTGAGAATCTTAATCAAGGAATCCTCAACTTTGCTTTCTCTCTTCCCAATTCCAAGGATATCCCTGTGAACTCTCCTTTAACAGACTGCTTGCACTGCTCTCAATCATATTGGTCTGGCTGGATCCAATAAAACTACACATATAAACATAATTATAAAATACAAACATATAGCAAAGTTATAAATTTGCAAGTGAATGTGTTAGCAAGAAAATATTTTTCTTTAAATAAATGTATTTGTATGTATAACATTTGCATATATACATGTTATAAATACATACATATACACACATGGTTGCATACATTTACGAATAAGAAAAGGTGGATATATAAATTTTGTAATGTCTATATAGATACATATTGTAACGTCCCGGACATAGGTCCTCAGTATATTATCGAGGAAAATTGACATTGATAGTTTGTTGGATTCGAGTTCATTAATCCGTTGACAACCACCAAAAATGCTTAAGAGAAAGTTGTCAAGTAGTGATCCGCACCACTTATCACCCACACTCACAATTTGTGAGTTTTAGATGTGGATGATAAGTGGTGCGGATCACTAATTCACAACTTGGCCTTAAGCATTTTGAGTGGTTGTCAGCAAATCCATTTGGATCCAAATCCAACAAGTTATCATGGTCAATTTTCCTCGATAAACGACCAGAGACCTAAGCTCGGGACATTACAAAAAGTATCAGAGTCAATTTCTCTCTGATAGTGGAAAGGACTACCCGAGAGGTGGAGCCACCCCTACAAAGAGATAGGAGAAAATGACTACTCAGAGCGTGCAACCGTTACTATGGGAATAAGTGATGTGCCATGTCACAACGAGGACATTGCGAATAAACGTGAGGGAGGTTGTAACACCCATACCCCCAAATATAGTCTTACATCTAAAACTCACAAAGTGTGAGAGTGGGTTATAAGTGCTGGTGATTATTTCTTGACAATTTGAGCCTAAGTATTTTGAGTGGTTGTTAACGGATCCATTTAAGTCCGAACCCAACAAATTGTCAAGACTTGTTTTCTCGATAACGGACCTAAGATCTATGCATGGACGTTACACATATATTGTATACATACTTTTACATATGACTATTTAAAAGCATGCATAACGTAAAAGTTTGACGTTATGCATACAATATTTTAACGTATACAACTTTAAGATACTATACGTATATAACATTTGAACTAAATACTGTACAGATTTTTAATTCAAGTGCAGCTAAATACGAAATATGTTGTAAAAAAATATACTTAGGATTAACAAGGAAGAAGATATTACATAGAAATTGACGGGAGACGGGCAACAAACTGCGCCGCCAATCCTTTTTGAATGGCAAATCCAATCATTCGAAATACAACATTCATAGACTTAGGAACCATAACATTACTATGCATGATTTTTTGAATCCTCTTAAGGAACTCCATTGCTTCACTTGCCAAGAACCCAAATGTATCAAAGCCAAAGGGAATGAATACATGTTGATTATCAATGCAGGCCTTCTCATTCTTAGCCACTTTAGCTGAGGCAGCTTTTTGTGCAGCGAATCCTGCAACAAAATCACTCTTTATCGGGCCCACTAATGGAGAAACTCCTTTCAAATCAACACATGCATGTTTTCCTCCAACCCATCCAAATATTAAAACATCTGCCGGTCTAAGTGTCGATCTCACCTCTTGTGGATCAATTAAAAAATTCACCGGTGCTTCTTTTTTTGAAGCAACCCCCGCATGTCTGAGTACATCAAAAAGAACATCCCTGACAAGATCATGTCTATATTTAAAACATGGAAGAATAATGATATTTTGGGATCAGTTATCTATAAGAAGAGGTTTAGCTCAGTCACTTATTGACTTGTGTTACGTGTAAGATAACAAAGTTCATGGGATCAATTCCTCAAAGAGCATTTGTATTTTGGTTCAAATTATGTTAAACCTGGCTAAACCGATATATCAATATCCAATTGAACCAACAGTTGAACAAAAAACATCACTATGTGAACTGAACTCGTGAAACCTCGATAATTAGACCGGCCCAGGCTCAATTCACCGACTGAAATGGTCAGTTCGATCGATCAATGCTGTTTTAAAAGCATTGGTTCAAACCACCATGGTCAATAAAGTAACCTCCATGATAGATATGTTTAACTTTAAACTTAGGGACGCCATTTTAAATATCTAAAGAACATCCGATGTGTTGTGATTCGTGCCCAACTCGAATACATTTTGAGTATCAGGTTGAAAGCCTTCACAGTACCCCTATTGATTCAAAGAGATGAAGCAATCGGATATGGATACTGGATATTGCTAAATATGCAAAATGTGTTACCATTTTTTCCTAGAAGAAGATACTAAGATAAAACATATGATAATTGAATATCAATAACAGAAGATTATTTTGTAATTGGCATCGATAAGAATGCCTTGGATGCCTTATAATCGTATCTTTTTTTTATAATAATTATCAAATATGATAAAAAAGTATAGCAAGCGGTTAGATATAGATATAAATAAATTTACAATTATATTTATATATCAAAACAAACATCTGCATGTTTTCAAATAGATATGAATACGTATGCCAAAATATGAAGAAAACAGATGTGGTAGTGTCAAATATATCCATATTCATTTGCATCTCTATTCAAATTCATGTCTACACATTCCTCTCGAGTGTCGTCATGCCTTTGGGCTTCACTCCTACTTTAATGTTCATGTCTCATTTCACTCCAGAGTGTCTCCCTTCATGTTAACTAGCCAACTCTACCTTGCCTACACCCGCGGTGTAAGCATTCTTGCCATAGACGCTCTAATAATAACGTTGATATGCCTTGAATCCTAACCATTCTCATGATGAAGAATAGTCGTATGCACCCCCTCCTGTCGTACCATACTCCAATAAGACTGGGATCTCGCTACCTGGTCAACGAGTTTGGGGGTGGGATGGGGGGAGTTGGTGCGCTCCCTCCTCTGAGGGTGTGGTGGCAATGCCTCCGGTGATTTTTTCATGAGTGGTTCTGTTTGTTTTTGGGTTTATGAATCCTTTTATGTCAGGGATCCGTCTGTATACGAGTAGTATATAAATTCCCATAGGGTTAGGATTCTTTGTATTCTCTTTACTTTCTTTTTTCTCCACATAGTGAAAATCAATCACTGCCGCTCAAAGATGTAATCCAGTTTAAGGTGAACCTTATAAATCCATGCGTTTGCATCTTTCTTGATTGATCTTGTTAGTGCATGTTTGCCTCCACGATTCACAACAAATATTTCAATTGAACACTATTGTTATAGAATGCTAATTATATCTATGATGCGGTTGCATGGTATTATCTAAAGGATCGAGAAATTAACAACAAATATATGCAATATGGCTGACGACAAAGATAACATGTCGTGAATTTTAACAACAAATATAATTCATAGTCTAATAATCTTTATACTTATAATTAACAATGAATGTCATATTCATTGCTAAATGTTCACATAACAACTATTTTTCCATTGACTTATTCGTTAAAATGCATGCTAATTATTGCAAATTTAGAAAAGGGTTAGAAGAAAAAACTCAAGGATCAATTGTTGATATATGATTCGTTGCGAGGAATATAGAAACAGATAGAATTATTCATTGCAAATTTAAGGAAGTAAACGATGAATAATACCCATTCTAATATATTGAAATACAGAAGATATGACAACAACTATTAAATTATTCACTACCTTAGATCAAATTTGTTGTTGTGTATATATGAAATTTATGAATAATTATAATTGTTAATATTATTATTTTTAGTAGTATTTTAAAGTTATGTGAACATTTAGCTTCCTTTCTAATAAAAGTAATATGAAAGTATCAATTACCCCTTCTAATGAATCTAGTACCTATTGGAATCGAGTAATTGTAAAAATAATTGACATCGACTGATAACATGATAAAATGGTGGGTCAATACACGATGAAAAAAAGTGAGCAACCGTGCAATGAATAGAGCTAATAATTGAACTGAATCATTCGAATTAAATTATGATTTGTTCGATAAAAATTTAAAAAAAGTTCGATTTGAAACCAAATGAATTGAATTTGAATTTAACTTGTGGATTCGATTCTCAAAAGAATCGAATCTGAATTAACATGAATTCATTCGATAGTAACTCGATTCCATTCGATATTTGTATACATACATACATGCATGCATGCATGCATACATACATGCATACATACATACATATTATATATTTGTATTCATATACATAATGCATACATATATACATACATACATGTAATAACCTACTTTGGATCGATTAGGATCCTTTCCTAATATTCTTGTACGAAGAGTTGTAACATAATTGCATCAAAAGATTGACTTGCTTTTATTCGATTTCATTTGTAAATAAATAGATGCAGAAAATAATATATGAATATGTACTCAAATGTTTTAATGTTTAATTCACATTGAATATACTATTAAGCATAACATGTCAAAGTATGACCATAGAAATAAGTAATTTCTCATTTCTAATTTAATTTTCATCTTTCATAAAGTTGTTAGTCATACTTTAACTTCTAAGTACAAGAGAAAAAAGTATCATCACATTCACATTGTAGAAAGCATCTAAAGATACTCTCAAACCAACTCACTACAATGGTTAAGTGGTTTCTTAAACTTTTAATCATATCTAGACTCCATTGATATGATTTATCTTGTCCAAACTTTGCTAGTGTGATTTCTTTACTCCCATGCTACACCGACATGACTTGTCGATACGTGACATGTATATGCAATATTTAACCCCACTAGTCAGACCCAATCTCTTTCCCTTCCCTTTATAATTAAGTTAAAATGGTTTGACTTCTATATATGTTGTGAGCCAAATATGTAGATCATTCATGCATCGGTTATACAAACATTTAAGTTCCCATCTTTATTTCTTATTTTATCATAGGGATAGTAGCTTAAGTTTGATTTACATTGTATAAGTACAATACTCAATCTTAATGTGCTACTTAGAAAGTTTAAGAGTTAACATGATCACAAAGCATTCTAAGCCATACACAATTATGCGTGTAAAATCCTATTAGTTAAAGACTAAATATTGACTATAAAAAAAGTAGAAAATATTAGTCATAATTCTACTAGAAAATGCCAAATGTTTATGATTGTTATTCTAATTCCTCAACCCACATTTATTGTCATGTTACCATATTTCTTATGCTACCTTTATCATTCTCCTTTCCATTATCTACCAAAGATCATAAAAACCCATAATGGATAATTGTGGTATTTCTCCTAACATATGAGAATGATGGTATTGCTAATTCGAGTTCCTCCTTAACATTTGTCGTAGTTTGAAGTTTATCTAAATATCCCTCCTCTGATTTTTTGTTGTTTTGATTTTTCTTGCACAAGAATCCATGGTGATTATCATTGTCAAGAAGACATTTATCATCACATGCAAATGTTTCTTTATACATCAAAAATTTAGTATATTTCATTTTTATTGATTTAGTTTTTTGATATTGAAAATCCTCACATAATGAAGAGGTTTTATCTTGCTACATTATTTTTGTATTCTCATTATTTCAAATAATAATATTATTATGTATCAACTTTCTATATAGGCTTGTTGTCTTACTTTAACATGCAATGATAATTATAATGTATTCAACTTTCTCATCAATGATATTCTATCTCTTTGATAGGATCATATAATTTTATTATATTTATATATCATATAATTTTATTATATTTAAATTGTAATGTATATAGTAGTTGTAAAAATTAGGCACTTTTATCCATTGTATTCTATTGGTTTGATATTTTCCTTGATCGTTATTTTTTTCCAACTTATCGTAGTAATCAATATTCAAAACTAGAAATAGATAATAAAATTTAAAATTATAATATTTTACATATAATATTATTTATATAATATTTATGACATCGATTAACATTTCAAACTTAAAATAAAATGAATCGAATTTGAATATTCGAAAAGCAACATGGATTGAATACGGATTTAACTTAGAAAATTCGATTAAAATTAAATTCGAGTTTGGATTCGAAACTTCTATAATGAGTTGAATCAGAATCCTGGTGGATTCAAAGGTATCTGATTCGATTAGCACCCCCTAACAAGAAGCGGCCTTACTGGATACATATCCATGTGATGACTTATGGGATCTATTTGAGTTGCAAGTTTTAAATTTCTTTTTACGATTTTGGCTTGGACTAACATCATACCAAATAGGATATTCATGTATTGCAATCAACTAAATATCGATCTTATAATTTCGGTAAACTTTGGCACACAGTTTTACCCCTATCTTTTTTTCCAATTATAATTATGCCCATATGCCGTGTTTTTTGTGTGTTTTTGATATCAACACATTTTTTGAGTTTTTAACTATTGTGCCCCTCTGCGATGTTGCAACTTCAGTTATGCTCCTCCCTTTTCGGGAATATTAGTTGTACCTCCCACCTTTTGTCATTCTATCAATTGTACTCCTTATGTTAGTTGCTATTCATTTTTCAACGCAATCGGATGTTAACTTTGGAGACACATCAGGAATTGAATTTTTAAAAAATAGACTAAAAAGTCCATGCCTTTCTTCTCCCCATCCTCTTCCTCTCTTTTTGTTCATCCTCCCCACCCTCATGCTCCTCCTCCACTGCTTCCTCCCCCCACCCCAACTCTTCACTCCGCCCGCGCTTCCCCGTCCGTCTCACCTTGCCCTCCTAGAACTCCCCCTCCTACACCCGTACCTCCCTCTTTGCCCCCTGCATCTCCCCCTACGCCCTCGAGATCCACCCCTGCACCTCTCCTTATGCATTGAGCTCCTTCCTCCGCCCTCGCACCTCCCCCTATACCCCCGAGCTCCGCCCCACACCTCTCCCACTTCCCTGAGCTCCTCCCTCTTTGCATGCCCCCAGCTCCTCACCCCACATGCCGCCACCTAGGATGACCTCAAGCATGGTGTACCTTACGTATGGGGGCACGTGAGATGACCCGGTAGAAGACCTGTTTGTAATTACAAAGAAGTTTGAAGTTCCTTTTTGTAAAATATACAGAAACATTTAAACTGCTATTTAAATTTACATGATTATATGTTAAATACAAAAACAATGGGGATTGGTGAAAATTACCCCTTAAATGGCACACATCCAATAACATAGGAGTCTTTACGTGGATACACTTAACGGATATGAGAACTGCTAAAATGTACCGCTTCTCATGAAATGAGCGACCCGGTTTAGATCTAGGCCCTGCCTCTAATCCAGTGGAAGGTGGGATGATTGGAAGAACTCGGAAATACATGCCCTGGGTTTGCTTCAACCAACATTATCTCTATGCTTCGACCTCCGTTCATCGATCTGATCGTCCTTACAGCTTCCTAGAAGTTATCCACTCTTGCATATATCTTTAATGGGGTCCAGGTCCCAGCGATGGGGTCCCAACAATGGGGACGAGGAGCTTGGTATTGTTCCATGTGACCTCGAGGTCCAACTAACCTTCGATTATTCGCTCCTAGGACTCCCAAGTCTCCTGACTTGCACAAAAGTGTTCATGGGCTCGAGGTAAAGCATCTCAACCAATTTTGAAGCTAGAAGCATGCGAGAGATGAAGGGGTGAAGAAACTCCGAATAGAGATTAAAGATGAGTTTCGATGGCCTTGATCCTTGTAGGATCGAAGGGGGAAGTTATGGGTTGTGATGGAGAAATGGATAGTAAATGATAATGAAGTGAACTGGCACTTCGATCGCAAGTGATTCATGGTGATTTTGAACTAGAGTAAGAAGCTCCAGCAAATGAAGAAATTAAATGAAGCTAATATAATCCCTAATTGCATAAACTAAAGACTAAACTACAATGTGAGAAATAAATGCGATGAATAAAATCTACTCTAACAATTCGAACCTAACCGAAGCCAAGGAGTATATGACTTTACGAGAGGAGCTCCTGCGAGTCCTGGATCTCCAAATCATGCCTCTTATCCTCACCAACAAGGTCCACAAAGCAGGTACTATTACTAGAACTCAACGCAGATAGTTTCTATTGGGGTTACGAGGGTAGAAATGAGATCAAAATATTAAAATGGGGGTTGGGTATTATTTATAGAATACGGCGATGGGCGAGGTTTAAGAGGAGATGGCTTGCAATGGAGATGAGGTTAGTGAAGTCTAGAGGTAGCGCATCGGTTAAGTATAAGGTACGAGCACAATGGTGGTGGTCTCGAGAGAAATGTAGTGGAGTTGGAGTAAGAAATGGGAGTAAGGAGGTCGCACATGAGTCTGACAAGGTGGGTAGCAGGGAAAGGATACTTGACATGAGGGACGACAATCCTTGAATTTTGGTTTATCCACATGGACCAACCGTAAAATTCAAAAAATAAATCCTTTACCAATTAAGTTATAAATAGTAATCGATATTATTATATTAAAGACAAAACATGATTTTTTTTAAAATTTTAATTCTTCATGTAGTAGTTAATTACGATTTTATTGATTTTTATAACACTATTTATAAGGTGCTAATATTTATATGTATATACATATGTATAAATACGTGTATTTAAGGTATTTTATTTTTATTTTATATACGGCATTTTATTAGTATATATACATATTTTATATATTTATAATACATTTAAGTAGATATTTACATATTTCTATTTAATTTTTATGATTTTATTTATATACTTAAATAAATAGGAGTTTATATAATATAGGTATAGTATACCTATATAATTTAATACATTAATTATTTTAATTCCTTTTTATGCTTTTATTTTGTATATTTCAAATAATATTTACAACTATATAAGAATATAAGAAAGCTAAAAATATAAAGAATGAATAAATGAATAAAATAATCATGTTCACAATATAATAGGGACCCAAAATCAACTTTTTCATCTTAACTACATTTTAATGAAACAACCTTTCATTATATAAATAATTAAATTTTACGAACAATAAAAGTGAGTTTGGTCAATTTTGAGTTTGTATGAAGGAGACACCGATTTTTGAAGTTTGTTTGTAACTTTTTATTGTATGTGTCCCAGTCATACCGTGCATTATATGTATTTTTTATTTTTCTATCTTTTTATGTACAAGTTTCATGTTGAGGATTTTATTATTTTATGTGTGTATAATGTAAAATAAAATAGGTACAAAGGACTATTTATTGATGAATAAAATTAGAGTTTTCATGTGTTATTTGTACATTTAATTGATCTATCTCCCCATACTTTATTCTTTGTCGACAAAGTCAATATTACCTTGGTCTCAGGGTCTAAGGTTATTCAAAATCTTTGACACTTTATGTCTTTTTCTTTTCATTCATTTATTCTTTTATTTTGAAATTAAATACACATATTTATACAACATTTCTAGGTCAGTTTATGAGTATTATTTTGTACAAATTAATGTTATATACATGCTTTTAACTAGGAATTTAAGGTCAAAATAAAAGAATAAAGGTGATGAAATGGAGATTCATTAGAAGGAATGTCGAAGAGTGCAGGTAGTGAATAATAGGGGCATACGAGATGATAAGGGTGATTTAACTCTTAATGAACTCCACAAAATCCAATAAATTAAAAGATTTAAAAATGAAATAAAAATTAAGGAAAATGATGAACTTAAAAGTTGTATATCTTAATAAGATCTAGAACTTTCATAAAGAAAATACATTCAAATGCAACCATTTTTATGTAGAAACATTTTATATAGTTATTCTATACATATAAAATACATATTTCCATGGTTTTTATATTTTCCTTGATTTTGTTTAATACTATATACCTATTATATTTTTACATATTAATGTATTATATATTAGGTGTGATAGGGTTTTTTGGAATTTATATTTAAAAGGAAATATATAGAAAATATATAGTGAAAATACATGGTATATATACTAGTGCTAAAGATGCCTTAACTTATGATCTTTTTCAGTAGTTTAAAATGATAGTGTCCTGATCATGTTTATTGTACAATATAGCAAATAGAGCAAACTTCTAACTTCAACATATGAATTTCAAAAATCTTGATGTAGTCTTATTGAAAGATAATTTAATAACATTACTATAAAAGTGAGTAGATATCCATAAGAGATTGTATGCATGAGATTTTGAGTTTAAACATAAACTTGCAAGGAACTATGGCTCGACTTCACTGACTGTACATGCAAGTTAGTATATTTAGGGATTTTTCATGAGTCACCATGACACCATATATATCATGGAGATGGATTCACATTAAAAAAAGGTGATATGATTTTATTAAAAATTATTCAACTATGTACAATGATGACTATGTACATAAAAAAGGTTCGCTGTTAATTTGACATGGTATTATTTCTGACTTATTTGTGTTCATATTAGTGCTAATTAGTTTTTCTTATTAATGAGCGTATATTTATAAGAATGCAAAATTAAGATGCAAATGCATGTGTTTGTTACGATTCTAAGCTCGATTTTTACGTATTAAGTTGATGAATCACATGTGTTCATCATCTACTCATTCAAAATGGATGACCATCAAAGTTATGACCTCTACTCAATTCCTTTTGAGACAATCATGACCTCCCCTTAAGAATATCTGAATGGGTAGTTATGACCACTTATAACAAGTGGGATATGATCATTTGAATGTGTCAAATGATTATTCCATTTGATCAGGAGGGATTATTATCTATATTAGTTAGATAGACTTCATATTTTTTCTTTGTAGAGTACATTATCTCGTTGTAACATGTTATATATTATTAAAAAATAGTTTTGCTCTTTGATATTATCTGACATTTCTTTCTCACAAGAAATCTGATGGTTTAAAAGTCAATCAGAACTAGTCGATCAAACTCGATTTTATTTGCTAGACCACACCAGCCAAATCAAAATTATTAAAATCAAAATATTACAAGTTCATTTTTTAAAAAAGTATACAAAACGGTGAACGATGATATCATCACCGGTTGGACCAGTAGATCTCGTCGATCCTACCGTAGAAATATAAAACCGACACTTTGATGTCTGATGTGATTTTTTAGAACCTTGAGATTCTTTCAAACAAATAAAAAACCCTAGAAATAAAATTCCATTTTATAACTCTCGTCGCATATAACAGGAGAAACGATTGCTATGGAAATTGTTGAATGGTAGGTGGAAGCATATATAAAATATCTTTTTGGTAATATCAGTTGTGCCCCTCACTTCTTCTCATTCTATCACTTGTGCCCCTCGAGTTAGTTTCCGTCCATCCATAATACAAACGGATGTTAACTTCAAAGACACAAGTGGAATTAATTGAAAAATGGACTAAAATGTCCAACTATTCTTCTTCTTCCTCCCCCATCCTCTTCTGCCCCCTTCTCTTTCTTCTCCCAATCACCTGCTCCTCCAGCAGCTCCTCCCGACTACCCTCAGCCCATCCCTCCGCCCCGAGCTCCTCCTCAAACCTCGCACTTCCGCCCTGGCTCCTCCATGACCGCCACCGCCATCCTTCCCCCTAGCTACACCCACAACAGCCGACCGCCACCCTTCTCCACCAGGAGCACCCTCCAGCCTGCTCCCTGCTTCCATCAATGTCGCTTGCACGCCACGTCGCAACCACACACCTCCCCCGACCCCCGTTGCCCCCTCCCCAGCCCACACCTCTTCCCGCAGCACTTCCCTCGGCCCCCACCACACCCGACCCAGCCCGCACCTCCTCCCGCAACACCTCCCCCGCCACCCCCGACCCAGCCCGCACCTCCTCCCACAGCACCTCCCCCTGCCCCTGCCGCCCCTACCCAAGCCCTACACCTCCTCCCCGGCTCGCACCTCTTCCCATTGCACCTCTCCCGGCCCCTGCCGCCCCCGCCCCAGCCCGCACCTCCTCCCGTTGCACGTCCCTCTGCCCTCGCTGCCCCCGCACCAGCCCCGCACCTTCTCCCTAGCTCGCACCTCCTCCCCAGCCCGCACCTCCTCCCAGCCGCGCACATCCTCCCCAACCCGCCCCCTCCTACCTGACCCGGTCTCCTCCTGCCTCGAGCTCCGCCCCGAGCTCCTCCTTCGCCCCACTTCCCCGACCCAACCTCTCCAGTCTCATGCTCTGCCCCCTCCTCTCCAAATCGACCTCTAATTTTATTCTGACCATAATACCCTTCTTAACCACACCATAGTTTGATAAACCATGGTTATTTTAATTTTTTGACAGTCAATCTGACAAAAGGGCACAAGTGATGATAGAGAAAGAAGTGAGAGGTACAACTGATATTGTCAAAAAAATAGGGGCATAACTGAATTTGCAATATCTCAGGTGGCACAAATGGTAAAAACCCTCCTAAGAAATATCCATATTATACTAAGTTAATTTAAAGGAACGATGATTCCTCAAAGATAGACCATCACCCGTTTACATCTAATATGATAAGCATTTTTTTCGAATATTTGAATTTCGAATCCGATCATTAACATCCGAGGAAGAAATCCGTAACAGCATACTGATAATCCGGAAATCTTTCCGTTGAGAAAGAGGAGTGGCAGTCACATTTGGGTTCCAAGGTGGAAACGTGGTCAATGGGCAAGGCACCTTTCTAGGAGCAAAGGCGAGTAGTGTGGGGGTGGTGCCACCACCGCCTCCAGCTGGAACTTCTGCGGGCCTTTCTTTCCCAACCATTCCCACTCCGCAGCACGCAAATAACGGGGGATTTAATACCTGCCATCGCGACTTGAGGATCCCCACCCATTATTGATGCAGATACACGGAATGTTACCATCGCTAATCTCAGTAACACGTCATTTCATTTAATTACGAAAAAAAATTACGCCCAGCCACAATTACCTAACTCTCCCCCCAACTTTTCCATAAAAGAGGGTGCACATTACCTTTTCCACCGGATTCTCCAGACCCCGTCCGTCACGCTCCACACGCCAACAGCAGGTGGGGTAATTTACAGATATCGCCCTTTAAGTTCTCGAGTATAAGAGTTAGGGTGATGGCATCATCAGATTAATCAAAGATCAGACGGCCACGGTGTCATGTGGCCCCCACCTTCTCATGAAGTCCACGATTTCATTAAGGTGATATTCTTTGCTGCTTTTATTTTTACAGGAAGGAAACCCGGTCGTCAAATATGCATTGATTTGTAGCTAACGCTCGTCTGTCCTCCCAGTTTTCCAGAAATTGAACTTCCTCTTCTGTCTGTGATTAAATCCAATTTGTAAAGAATTTGAAACACAGTCAATCACTTGAAACAACTGGGATTTCTAAATGACCATGGAAGTTTAATCCCGTGCGCCACGGCCCACAGGAGGGGCACAGTAAGCCGAATCGGCCATGTAGGAATGAGGAATGGGAGTTAGCCCCACCAAGTACAAGAGCATGACCCATACGCAGATAAGGGTGCCCGAGGGCTAAAGCAAGGAATAGGAGAGCACAAGCGTCCAACGCCAGGAGGAGAGGTGGACGAGAATTGAGGGAAGTAGAGCGGATGAGACCAAATGGAAGATATAGAAACTTGCGAAAGCAACAGCAGAGCTGCAGTAATAATAACAACAAAACAGGTAGTAGCTGTATCTCCACCCTCCCCACCTTTTTTTCTTTAATCCCTTTTAGCAGCTCATATGGGTGTGGCAAGTAAGGATAGAGGGATCACACAAACAACACGTCCCTCATTGCCCAACTGTACGTAATTAGCAGCTTCCACGCATTCCCATCTCACCGACTAATTATGCAAAGGGAAAGCTTAAGCACTGTGCAGCACTGTGGGAGAAACATAGCACAAGTTCCATCGTAACATGATGTTAAAATCCAACCAATTTGAAGTAAACTATAGTTCCATGAACGAACCGATTGCCTCTGTCAGTTGCCAAAGTCATCAGTTCTTTCGCCTCCATGTAGCTACATGGCAACTTAATTTAACAAGAAGAAGGAGATGAAGAAGAAAAGAACCAATCTTTCGAAATGCAAAGGAGTCCAATTGATTAAAGCAACAATACCCAAAATCAACATACCTTGAAAAAGGACTTCTCAAGCTCCGGACAGCAATCAGAAGTCGGTATTGGAAACAGCGGAGTACTCCACCTGACTGCCACCGTCGTCTGCCTCCTCCGTCGGCGCGGGCAGATTGAGATCTATGAACCTGCTGCGCTTGCGGTCGATGGGCGAGCAATGGAGAGCAACCGCAGCGGCGGAGACGGAGCCGGAGGCTCTAGCAGAGGAAGTCGAATTGATGAGATGAGACCTCTTGTGACCACCAAGCGCCTGGCCGGACGGGAACACCCGGAAGCAAAACGGGCACTCGTGGATCTTCGCATCAGGACCGATGGCCTCGGAATCGACGTCCTGGATCTGCTCGCAGTCCACGGACCGCACCTTCTTGTGGCTGGCGCGGTGCCCCCCTAGGGCCTGGTAGGACCCAAACGCCTTCTTGCACGTCTCGCACTGGTACCTCCCCCTCCTCCTCGATCGGACGGCCGCGATTCCCTCCTCCTCCTCCTCGTCCTCCTCTCCGTCCGATCCTTTCGGCTTATCGGAGAATTCTCCCTCCCGCGACCAGGCGTCGCGGGATAGCATCACGAGGCAGAATGCCACGTCCTCGTCGGGCGTCGTGTTCGAGACCGAGCTCATGGGCTCCGTCTCGTACTCCCGGCACCGCCTCTTGCCGCCAACGGGCGGCAAGCTCGGCGCCGACTCGGTATCGCTCTCGCGATCCTGCACCACAGCGGACAGCGAGTTACTACCGCCACCGTAGTAATTATGGTCGACGGAGGAGAACTCGGGATCGGCGAGTCGGACGCTCTTCCGGGGATTCTCCCGCAAACCGTAGCAGAGCTTCTTCTCGGCCTCGTACGATGACGAGGAGGAAGTGGGCGAGTTGGATAACGGCGGCGGCGGCTGCGGCGGCCTTGCGGCGATGACGTGCGACCTCATGTGACCGCCGAGCGCGCGGCCATTGGAGAAGCGGCGGAAGCAGAGCTTGCAGACGTGCTTCTCCATCTGGGTTATGTGCTGCCAAAGTGCTCAAAGTTTGCTGGCGCTGCTGCTGCTGCTGCTCCTCATGGCGAGAAGAGGTCTGGGTCTGGCAGTGTTAGTGTGGAAGTTGGGGAGTGGGGAACTAAAAAGGAGTAGGTTCCAAGCATTCCTCCTCTTCCACCAGAAAGGAGGTGTATACAACACATAGCCAATGGGAATAACCAAGTGGGAAAATAACGGAAGCAGGCGCTATTAATGCGCCAATCTCGAATTGATCCCCACCCCGCAAGCTGCCGTTCCCGTGGAGTAGGGGTCTCGATGGTCATGCTGTTCATAGTGGAGGGTGCGCCGTGCAATTTCGGGACGGGATGGTGCCGGGTCTTTGGTTTGTTGTAACGACATGGCCAACGCATAAGGCCACGTGGCGCTGCTAAGATTTCGCGTCTCTCGTGGTTCTTGCATTCTGCACCCTTCAAATTGTGACGACTTAATTTTAAATCCATTAAGAATTATATTAAAATGAAGCATGTTGTTCCTGGTAACAGCACTGTTGGGAAAGAGACGGTTTACTAAGTAGGAGCTAAGAGGGGATTTTTCTTGCAAAGAAACACTAGTTTGGCGGTCGACCATTCGTTGGCCTCGAAGGAAAAGAAAAAAGGAGGGGAAGAGGGGTTCACATTCCACCATAGGGAAAGAGGTGGGCATATGTCCCCACTTGATCGATGGATTTGCTAAATATAGGTACTAAAATGGTGGGCTTCTTCTTTTCTAATCGAGTCATGTCCAATTAAAGTGCGTGGAAACTCAATCGGTACCTTTAGGCTCAGAGACAACACTGGCATCCAGGCTGAATATACAAGAACCCAATTGAAGGCTTGGAATACGATACTTGCTAGAGTGGGAGAGATACAACCTAAATACATAGAATCAAACTTGATTTTATTGGCATCAGATTGGCATCCATTATGCTGATATTGTGATCCATCTCCTTGTCCTATATCGTCCATCCTCCGTTTATCGCAGTGTTACTCCCAATTATGGTGCATTTACAATTTTAGAAAAGTTCTCCTCCTATAAATTTGAGCCCAAGACTTTGGATAATGAATGTTGTGCTTGCCTCTAAATTGCATTCATTTATCTTTACTGTTGTAGTTTCGTAGGAAATATCAGTAATAGTACATCCATTTAATGATTAATTGAACAACGAACGTAGATGCATGTGGGTAAGATGAGAGTTTCTTTTGTCAATTACAACATAAATTTTAATTATTACAAAATATAATATTATACAAATTATTTGTAATATTTTTTTAAAAAATCTTTGCTAAACGTGAAAAAAAATAATACAATTAAATTTCATGTATATAATGATATAAATTTTACATGATTATATTGAGATCTAATGGACTCTGAATTCCCATGTTCTGCAGCGAATGCAAACCAAATGGAACAAGAAGTACAATTAAGAATCTCAAAAGTTTCTGATGTGGAGTACATTATCATATATGGAATATTTTAAATCCATGCAATCTTCATAGAAAAATTTGTACATAATTATCATATATGGAATATTTTAAATACCTGCAATCTTCGTAGAAAAAATTCAGGATGAAGATAAAATCATCTCATCTTTGTATTTTTGAACTTTTTTTGAGCTTGAAGAAGCAAACGATATCCTTATAAATTCCTCCCATATTGAGAACACCATGGAGTGAAGAAAAACGAAGGAAATAAAGATGCATGTAATATTTCTAACATGAATGGATCATATGATATGCCCTTTCTTCAAGTGAGGCATCCACATGATAACTTCTTCTTGGAAGGATGTTGATGCAATATCTAGAGTCTATCACAAGAGGGAGAAGGGGGATTGTGCAATATATAATTCTCTAATAACAATTAGTAATTAAAAATTAATCACAAAGAATAGAGATAGAGGTAGAAAAACATGAACAACAATGCACAATGATTTTCACGTGGAAATCCAAGCAAGTGAAAACCACGACCCAGAATCATATTTTAGGATTTTTATTGATGGAGCGGGTTTGCACCACTCTGCTAATTAAATACAATCAATAATCATTATATTGACCAAGTGTCCCCTCAATCAACAATTAATTCACAACTCTACAAAATGTATGTATAGTGCAGGTATGTAGAGTGTCGAACTCGGGGAGAAAATGGTAGGGTAGCATGTTATTAATAATTATTTCTAATTATTAATAATAATAATATATTTTATTTATCTTTTTCTATTTTTTTCTTATTTTTACATGGATTTTAATTATATTTGATTTTTATGGATTTTTTATTATTTTTATATTTTTTATGATTTTTATTTTTAAAATTTTAATATAAGAATAGAAGGGTACAAATATATGGACATATTTTAATTGTAATAAACTATAAATTCATTTATTAATAGGTCCAGAAAATATATAATATGTAATTTACCCTAAAAGCACCTCACATGTGAGACTACATGAGGTGAGTGGCATTGAACTTAGATGCAAATATTCAAAGTTATGGGATCCAAGTGCAAATAAACTAGAAAGTTTTACACATTACTTAATAACTACAAAGACTTAAAATAAAAATGAAAATGTGAAATGAGGTTTAAGCAATTTCAACCACGATGTGTGGATCTGGATAGCTCTGGGAACTCCACTAAACGTGAACGATGACCCATATTGATCGATACCCCTTCGGCAATTAGCGGTTGTGACTAGATCTTCTGCTCGATCAGATGGTTGATGGCCTCCACTGATGGACGTCTACTACTTCACTTGGGGAGTGCTCTTAATAGGACAACACCATGCAGGCTTGGAAGAACAGGGGAGAACCCCGTGTCAGTGTTCCTTCGATCTAGTGTATCTCATGCCTCAGATCACTTCCAATGCTCAGAGATGACCAAAATATTTCTGGGATATCTGATGAATCCACATTTCATCATCTTTATTCTATCATTTTGGCACCAAAAACCCTAGCAAATGCCTGTAAATAGCATTAAAATCACCATCTTAGCATCCATGCATGTGCATCACAATAGTGTATAAATTACTGTAATTAAGGCCAAAATTATAGAATAAATAAAGAAAAGAAAAAGAATAAAATATTGTAAATATTTTATGACCCTAAACCCCCGAGACCTAGGCATCTTGATGAATAGGTCGACAAGGAATAAAGTAGGGGGAGATAAGGTCAGAAACACAGATAAAATACCTATACATTTTATTCATTCTTTATTCTTTTTGGGACCTATTTTTGGTTCCACTTTTTATACATCAAATAAAGAAACTTTGTACATGAAAGTTGTAGATAATAAAATAAAGAAAAATACAAAATTGATTTCACAGAAAAACAATGTACAGATAAAAAGTTATGGTCTGAATAAAAATCCAGAATGCCAACTTCCCAGACCTGTATCTCACAAATAAAAACTCCAAATGCAGCCTACTCACCTTTAATTGTATATAGAATAAAATAATCTATCCAATGGTGGTGGTTTCGCATTTAGCGGAGCTACGGTTTGAAAGTTGACTTTTGGACTCTCATTGTACACTTGTACAGATTAAAATATTCAATTTATTCTTTATTCATTATTCTTGCATGTTTATATTTTTATAATTATGTATCTATTACTTATAATATATATGTACATTAAAACCAGAATAAAAATGCAAAGAAATCACAAAATAAAAATACTTGTATAAAGGATACATAGGTATACTGCCTATACATATACCTATACAAATAATACTTGTATTATATTAAATATACAAAACATATCAGAAAAATAAAATAAAAATATATTTATGTACATAAAAGTACTTTATGTTTTTATAAAATAATAAGCAAAAATAAATAAATTTAAAGACACAAAATAAAAATAAAATACTAAAATATATAGATAATATACCTATATAGGGTTAAAAAGGTAACTTGTAAAAATAAGTCTCATAAAAATAAATAAAAATCACAGAAAAATTCTTCATAAAATAATAAACATTTTTTATTTTATAACCTAAAATCAATAACTTCATTTACTATTTTATTTTGATTTTTCAAATAATTTCTACTCTGAATTTCCTGGTTGGTCCACGTGGACCAACCAGGTGCGGTCTAGAGTTGACCTCGGTCAACTCCCTGACCGAGCCCTGCCATTTCTGACACCGTGATTTCGCCCCGATTTCCCCCAATTTCCGAGCTCGATCCGTTCGTCTTCACGCCTCGATCCCTTCTTGGGACTTCACCCCCGATCATCACTCTCCCACGCCATGTATCCGAATCCAGCCATATCCCCATCATTCGCGCGTGAATCTGGCTTGAAGGAGACGCCAGCATCTCCTACTTAAACACCCCGCCGCCTTCAAGCCCAATTTTGAACGCCCTTCGGTCCACCCCTCGCGCTTCTTTCGTGCTCCAGAGCTCCCCGGAGGTGACAGCTCCGTCCTAGGCTCTTCAGCCAAGGCTCCTGAGGTCGGAGGCGCTTCCACCACCTCCCGCAAGCTCGCCGGTCGAGGTACCATTTCTTCCTCTGGCTCCGGCCATCGAGGGCCATCTCCCGCCTTTTCATTTAACCCATTAGCTTCCTGTAATCCTTAGCTACAAAAACCCCAAAAAAATTCGAAGTTTGAACATCTATCTCGCCACATCAAACACCTCGGCCGGAGCGCACCTCCGGCCGATCATCCCCCCATCGATCCACGCGTCCCCGAGTCCATCCAAGGGTCCAGGCAGTTTGCCCTGGACCCTTTGACCATTCTTGCAGGTCAAAGCTCAAGTGAATATAGCTGGAGCGCGCATTTTGAGCTCGCCGGAGCCGACGAAGCCTCCCAGCTCCGCCAGCCACCAGCGAGCACCACGGCGACCGCCGTGGCTTTTTGACGCCTCTGATCGTTAGAGAAGACCTGCAGGAGGCTCCTCGTCCATTTTGGAGCTCAACAACCATCAGAGCTAGCCGGAGGAGCGCGGCGAACTTCGCCCAGCCGGAGCTCCGCCTCGTTCTTCCAGCTGCCTCCACCGCCGTCCGATCGTCAGCGCTCAGCCACCGTCGATCTCGCCCGAGATCTAATCTCAGACGTCCACAGCGAAGCGTCATCGGCCGTCCAGATCGTGCCACATGTGAAGTGGCCTCTTCATCGCCGTTGGATCGCGCGCCGAGGGTATTTTACATCCTCACCCTCGCGCATTTTGCATTTGTATTTCAGTACTAAAACTTTTGTCCGTAGTGTAATAATTTTGTAATATTTGCATCAGAGACCCCCGAACTTTGCTTATTTGCACCGAGGTCCAATCCACATCACCTCACGTGCCTGTGCGCGTGAGGGGGCTGGGTATTTTGCAAGGACCCCCCTGGGGTTTATTTATTTCGCTTAAGTCCATGAATGTTTGCTTTAAGTTGTAATATTTTGGAGAAACTGCATTGAACCCCTTGGAACTTTGTGATATTGCAAAAATACCCCTTCCAGGCGCGTGCGAGTCACGCACTCTGGTGGGTAAATTGCTCAGATACCCTTGCGGGTTTGGCTATTTGGTTTTAATCCTTTAAATGCAAGTTTGAGTGTAAACTTTCGTGGAAAAATTGCATGTATGCCCCTGGATGTTTTAGATATTGCACATATACCCCTGCCAGGCCTGTTTAATGTTTGGATGTTTGCTCTAATTATTTAACCTATCATTTGAACTCCAAAATTTCCACAAAAATAGACTTAAGCATCTGGACATGTGTACTTTAACGCCTCATATTTAGTTTTTGATTTTATTTTATTTTCATATTTATTAAAAATCAAAAACTTACTTTTTGTGCACTGTCTAGCTTAGAAAATACCAAAAAAATATTAAAACACCTCCAAAAATTCCAAAAAAATCACCTAGTGTCTATTTTATCCTATTTTAGTGTCAGTCCAAAAATCATTAAAAAGTTCAAAAGAAAAACACTAAAAATTTAAAAACACTCAAAAACTTCAAAAAAATATATAAAATAGTAGAAAACTCCAAAAATCACAAACTCAGTTTCTGTTTGTTCCTTATTTTGTCCTTTTTATTTGAAAAAGAGTGTAAAAATTTTGAGCTACTGGTTGCTATTTCTAAATCCCATTTTATTCACAGCCAGCACATATTTCGCTGTTTTGCCTTGCTTTGCTATTTAAAAATATCAAAAACACCTTGAAAAATCCCCAAAAATCACAAAAACAGTAAAAAAATTATAAAAATACCAAAAACATATTAGTTCTGAATTTTTGGTTATTTTTGTGCATTTTTGTAAATATTTTAGCTTGCCTCCTATTATATTGTCTTTACTTTCCAATATTGAAAAAGAAATAAAAAAAAATATAAAATATAAAATATAAAAATCAGAAAATTAAAAATCAAAATACAAAACTAAAAAAAAAATTAAAATAAAAAAAAAATTTAAAATTAAAAACCCACAAAAATTGCTTTGTTTGCTTGCTTAGTGTAGACACTTTACACACACACTTGTGCTTACATTTGCTGGAACTACCCTGCTTGCTCCCTGTGTTCGAACTCTCTACGTACTTGCATCTATACATCTTTTATGTAGAGTTAAAAATAAATTTGACTCCACACTTGTTTTTCATTGTTTGATACTTGATTGTGGGTTCATTGTTGATTAATCACATTTTATTGTGGGTCGCCACAGCGACGTATTTAGACCCTCGATAATCTGCGGTTATCAAATGGCGCCGTTGCCGGGGAGCAACAGCGAGTAGTTCTCACTTTGTTTGATTGTGTTGATTGTCTACCATAGCATCATTTTCCGTCTCTTGCAGTTTTGATATATCTGTTGAGCTATCTGACCATCTCTTTACTTGTCTTCTTGCGAGGGACCGCGGAGCAAGGCGGATTGCTTAGGTGATCCGGAGCATCCTTGGGAAGCGGAGTCGGCTTTTCTTAAGCTAAGCCGGCAGGAGAGAGCAAGAGGAGTGAGAGAGAGTGTTTGGTTTAGCTTGCATTTTATTTCTGTGAGAGAGTGACTTTGATAATTTGTAATAATACAGGTACATTCGGACTTGGACACTACCGGGCCTAACTACCAAGTGTTTGTTCACTTGGGGGCTCACCGCGGTTTTGTGTTTTTCGCGGTTTTCTCGGCTTCATTTCTATTTGTTTCACGAGGATTTAGCCCCTAGACATAGGAATTTTTGTTGACTGTGACGAACTAAGAAGCTAAGGCCCAATCCCTAATATCTTGCCTGCACCTATAGAGCGTAATTGGACTTGGCTAAAATTCACTTGAAAAAGCTATTTGACTTGGACTAGAGGCCACGTGCCGCGAGCCCACCCTGTTAAGCGCTACTCCTGAACTCGAGTGTGTCGAGAAGAGGAGGGGTGAGCCAAGACCGGACTCCGGACTCTTTTCTTTGTCATAGCTACTTGTTCTTCACGTTAATAGAAGTTGCTCATCTTAGGACGATTTCCTCGTGCATGCATATAGGTAGTTTAAATTACTGTCTTTCAATTATGCGCGGATCACTTTGCATGTAGAGTGCTGGCGACAAGGTACGCATTTCTATCCCTGCATGCATCATAGATTTTGACCGCGCATCGGCTTTTCCGCTTTCCTCCCCCTGTTTTATTGAATTTTAATAACAAGGAAATTGGAAAATTCGTTAGACGATTTTTGCTCAGAAAAACACCTAAAAAGTGAAAACAATAAAAATTGGGACTGCTAATGCAAACTCGACCTTAAAACTCATCCCACCAAAAACTTTGTTTTGGGAGAGTAATCCCCTCCTTGTTTGATTTATCTGCTGCGAGAGAGTGACTCGACACTAGGATAGAGCCACATCTAAAATTTTAGTTGACTACCGGTCGTGGTTAGTCGTTCTCCAGTGAGGATCTCTCCGGTAACCGGTAAAGCGGACCGCGATATCCTTAACAGATTGAATTAGCGGGAACAACCGGGTTACGGTCCGCAATTCATACTGGCTGGGAAAGATCTGACGTGGATTGGGACAGTCGGCTAGGAAAGTAGGATACCTAACAGCTCGCTCTAACGCTCTGATAGATTGACTGATCACCTAATAAAAATTGACAAGATAACAGACCGAACTCTCACGGTCATCAGCTCAAGTGTGGAGTAGGTGAAACTGGGGTTTTGATTTATCATCCTGTTTGCATTCCAGATCTCATCCACCTTTCTCTAAATCAAGATGATGGGGCGGAGATCTCTTAGGCCGACCTTGTCGGCACCGCTATCCCGCACTCCTCCTTATTCATCTAGGAATACCTCGGAGAGTCCGCTCTCCGAGCCTGAGTTTACATCCACCCTGTTCCCCCTCGACCACCCTTCTCATTCTTCTTCCATCAGTCCAAGAGTGTCTGAATACAGTGCATCACAGTGTTCCGCTCATTCGACAGCACCTGAGATGGCCTCTTTTGCTTTTTCAGAAAATCCAGCCATGGCAGACAGAGGCGAGCATGAAGATGATCATGAGCACCCCCCGTTCATATTTGATCAAGCAGCCATCAATAATTCCTTGTTAGCATCCCTGGAGACTATGCAGCAACAGATCCGTGACCAGGGCACATTTATGGGTGACCTTATGAGGGAAATTGCTCAGATGAGAGAAAACCGGGAAGGTGGTGGAGGAGGAGGACCAGACGCAGGAGGAGGCGATCCAGACGGCGAGAGACCGCCACAGACTATCATGAGGGAATTGCACAACCCAGCTGCAGCCCTCACTCACCGATGGATTCGACTCCCGCCCATCCGCGGAGATTTCGAGCTTCGGCCCCATACTATCCAGCTGCTACCCAAATTCCATGGGTTGCCGACCGAAGAGCCGCACCTCCACCTCCAGAAATTCGAGATGATTTGCAGCACCATCCATGATCGGTTGACGACCGAGGACACAATCAAGATGATCGCCTTTCCATTCTCTTTGGTTGACAGAGCCGCTTATTGGCTCAAACATCTTGGGCGTTTCGTCGACACATGGGCAGATCTCCGGACCGTATTCTTGAAGAAGTACTATCCTCTCGGCCGGACCAATGCAGCTAGAGCAATGATCAGCAACTTCGTCATGATCCCTAACGAACAATTCCATGAAGCCTGGGATCGATTTAGAGAACTCATTGACCGGTGTCCACATCACGACATCTCCAAGCCCAACCTGGTGCAGAGTTTCTTCTGTGGGCTGACACCGGAGCTGCAGGGGCTTGTTAACGCCTCTTGTGGTGGATCCTATTTTTCCAAGGGTGAAGATGATGTCTGGGCCATCTACGAGGGCATGGCAGAAAATTCTACAGTGATGACCCAGGCCCGTGTCTACACCCAACAAAAGCCACCACAAGGAAGTGGAACCTTTCAGAGGATCGCTCGCATCGATGCCGGTCCCAACACAGTGTCAGTTGCCGCAGCCCAAGCAGAATCAGCCGCAGCCGACATGGGCATAATTAGTGAAAAGTTGGACCGCATGGAGATCCTTGAGAAGAAACAGAATCAAGGCATGGCCCAGATGGACCAAATTGCCAAGGTTATGAGTGACCTAAAAACCCAAATGCTATGCATTCAGGAGGCCCAATCTCATGCCCAACAGCCTCCTAGGTCACAGGTTGCCTCTAGCAGCAGCAATCCTAACCAAGGCTCTACCTCATACCGCCAGGTGAACCATATCCGGGCGGAGCCGGTTCCATTGCTGCAGTACCATCCAGAGCAACCGCCATCTTCCGACACGCAGATGGTGGTTTATCAGCCGGAGCAGCCACTGGCAGTTCTTCCTCCACCCTCCTTTGAGCAGGAACCATTGATGGAAGTCAATGGGATTTGGTATGACCGATACCCTCAACCCGCCATTCGTAGGGATCACCCCGGATTCCGTTGGGGGAATGGTGGATCCTCGTCCCAGCAGCATCCTCCTGCCCATGGACAGCAGAGCAGCCAGCAGACACAGCAACAACAGCCCCAGTATGCCCATCATCAGCAATACCAGAATGGTTCTCGTCCCTCCTATCAGGGACCGCAGTGGAGGCAGCGACAGCAGCCTCAGCAATCTTATCACCAGCCTTCCCCCCAGTATCAGCAGCCCCATTTCAGGCAGGGACAGACATCCGGTTCTCAGGGTCCAGCCTTTGAGAACCCGGCCCTTGATGATCTTGCCCGCTTGCTATCTGAACAGCGAGCATCTTTCAGGCAAGAAATGGATGAATTCCGGCAGGAGATGCGGGATATTATGAAAGGCAAGGCCGCCATACCCGCTCAGATTGAGCCTAACCCGAACAATCTGAAAAGGAAGCCTGAGCAGGTAGAGTTTACAGAGGATACCTCTCCTAGTGATTGTTTGAGCAACATCTCTTATTCCTATCATGATGCTGATTTTGTCACTACTAGGAGCGGTAGGATGCCAGCCGACGGCGCCTCTTCTGAGCGACAACTAGAGACAGAATCAGGAGCGCCAGAGGATCCAAGGAGCGGTGCTGATGCCGCCGATGATGATGTTGACGGTGGTGCTGATGCCACCCATGATGAAGTCCAGAACGACAGTGCTGATACTGTCGTGATACCAGATGAAGACGGTGGTGCTGATGCCACCATTTTTGATGTAGAACCAGAGAGCGGTGCTGATGCCGCAGAGACAGGTGCCGGTGGTGGTACTGAGGCCATCACCTCTACTTTTGTTGAGCCTCCCACTGCGATGTTACCACATTTTGTACCCCTGGACTGTGGTAACAAAAAGAACAAAAATATGAATAAAGGAAAGGTTCCTGTTCAAATTACAGATCCATATGTGTTGCATGATGATATTTGTGTGGATTCTCCACCTTCACAGGCACAGAGACCGTTTCCTAGTCCTCCATCTGAGGAGGCCCCTACCATCCCCTTCCCTGAGGCACTCCGCCGGGCGAAGGGGAATAAAAAAGAAAATCCTAAAAAGAAACAGGAGGTAGAGTTCGGCAATCAGATGATTGACAGATTTCACATTCAGCTAACTCTACGAGAAGCGTTTGAGCATATCCCTTTCTTCAAAAAGAATTTGAAAGACACAACTACTGTCCGAAGAAAGCGGAGGCACAGAGACCAAATCCATATGCTCACTCATGATACTTGCTGCACCATCCAGAACAAGCTGCCAGCCAAGCGACCAGACGCGGGAGCTCCCTATGTCAGATGCGAGATTCAAGAGCAGCAATTTGATCGTACTCTATTAGACAGCGGCTCCTCAATTAACCTCCTTCCGGCAGCCTTACTCAAGCAGTTCGAGTTTGGCCCTCTTCTTCGAAGCAGAACGGTCCTTCAGTTTGCTGATAGGTCGATTAAGAGGCCGAAGGGGTTATTGAAAGACGTGGTCGTTACCATTCAGGGCTTGAAATTCCCCGTGGACTTCGTTGTGTTGGACATGGAGATCCCTGAGTCGGTGACTGATGCCCCCATCATATTAGGACGCCCATTCTTGGCCACAGCCAAGGCGGTGACCGACCATGATTGTGGGAAGGTATGTTTTCGCGTAGAGGGCGAGACCATACAAATAGAGACAATCGAGGAAACCAGAGCCAGAGAGTTAGAATGCTCCGAGCAATCGAGTGAAGCCGCGCAGATGACAGAGGACGAGCTAGACGTCCACCAGGTTCGTGATTTCGAGATGACTGATGATGAATCTAACTGGAAAGACCCTGTAGCACCGACTCTCGCCTTGCCTACCGATTCATTGTATCGCAAGCTCATGGCAATCGAGAGTCGGGAGAGCACATTCCTGGATACGGATACACCTGAGGCTGACAGTGTGGTGACGAGTGGTGCCGATGATTTCAGTTCTTCTGCTTCTGATCCCTCGTATTCAGATATTGAATGGGCCTATTTCGATGATCCGTTGTCTTGTCTGATTCATTCTGAGCCAACAACCGTGACAGAGTGCGAGCCCATACAGTTTATTGATAATTCAGTCAGCCGCCTTTCGTCAGAAATTCATGGAGAGCGAGAGTTCTCCCATACAGACCTGGTAGCATTCACCCAGACATATCAGAAGCCAGATCTGCCGCCTCCCAGTTGTCCTGAACGGAAACCTCTACCGCAATCAATGAAGTATAGATTCCTTGCAGGTGAGCCAGATATGCACCCAGTCATTATCTCAGCAGATTTGACTGGAGAACAAGAATCTCGTCTGATGGAGGTTCTTGAAAGAAACCGCAAGGCAATCGGTTGGAATATAGCTGATCTCAAGGGGCTGAGCCCGAAGCTGTGCTCCCACCACATCTATCTCGAGGATGACGCTAAGCCATCGCGTGAGTTCCAGCGACGGCTGAACCCGAATCTTCGCGAGGTCGTCATGAAAGAAATTTCGAAGTGGTGGAGCGCTGATTTCATCTATCCCATCTCCGACTCTAAATGGGTAAGTCCGTTACATGTGGTACCCAAGAAGACGGGTGTCACTACAGTGGTCAATGAGTCTGGAGAGGAGATCGCTACCAGAGTACCAACTTCTTGGAGGGTCTGTGTGGACTACAGACGATTGAATGAGGCCACCAAGAAGGATCACTTCCCGCTGCCCTTTCTTGATCAGATTATCGAGCGGCTAGCCGGGAAGAGCCATTATTGTTTTCTTGATGGGTACTCTGGATATAATCAAGTGGCCATTGCGCCCGAAGACCAGGAGAAAACGACATTCACCTGTCCGTTTGGGACATATGCTTTCAGACGGATGCCCTTTGGTCTATGTAATGCTCCGGCGACATTCCAGAGGTGCATGTTGTCCATCTTCTCGGACATGGTGGGTGACTGTTTAGAGGTCTTCATGGATGACTTCTCGGTCTATGGCGACGGGTTTGATGCTTGTCTTGACTGCCTAGATCGTGTGCTGAAGCGCTGCATAGAGGTCAATCTTGTCTTATCCTGGGAGAAGAGTCATTTCATGATGACTCAAGGGACGGTCCTTGGGCACATCGTCTCCAACAGGGGCATGGAGGTCGATCCTGCCAAGGTGGATATCATCAGAAAACTCAATCCGCCGTCCAATCTTCGTCAGTTACGGTCTTTTCTGGGGCATGTCGGTTTCTACCGACGGTTCATTCAGGATTTCAGTCGAATTGCCCGACCGCTCACTGACTTGCTGACCAAAGACACCGAGTTTATTGTTAATGATAAGTGTCTTGTAGCATTTGAGACTCTCAAGAGTATGGTTGTTTCAGCTCCTGTCCTTCAGCCACCCGATTGGTCTCTTCCATTCGAGATCATGACGGATGCTTCAGATTTTGCCGTTGGGGCTGTGCTTGGACAGAGGAGGGATGGATTACCGTTTGCCATTCACTACGCCAGCCGGACCTTAGATGCCGCTCAAAGGAATTACACTGTGACTGAGAAAGAAATGCTGGTCGTAGTCTTTGCTTTGGATAAGTATAGATCTTATATTCTCGGATCTAGAGTGACTATTTACACCGACCATTCCGCCATCCGGTACTTAATGGCTAAGAAGGATGCCAAAGCACGTCTCACCAGATGGATCCTTCTACTCCAGGAATTTGATATTGAAATTAAGGACAAGCCTGGAGTCAAGAATGTGGTGGCGGATCATCTCTCCAGATTGGAGAATCTTGAGGAATCTGAGCCCAGCGCACCTATCTCAGAGACATTTCCAGATGAGGCGATCTTGGCTGTCACCTCACTCCCGTGGTATGCCGACTTTGTAAACTATCTTGTTGCCAAGACAGTCCCTCAGGGTTGGCCCAGGCAGAAACTCGAGACCTTCCTAGCTAAGGCCAAGTTTTACCATTGGGAGGATCCCGTCCTTTATCATGAAGGAGGGGATAGTATCTGGAGGAGGTGCATTCCTCAAGAAGAGCAGCATAGCGTCCTCACATACTGCCACAAGCTTGAGGCAGGAGGACATCATTCTGGAAAAAGGACAGCACAAAAGGTGCTTCAATCCGGCCTATGGTGGCCTACTCTCTTCAAGGATTCTGATGAGTTCGTGAAGGGATGTACTGACTGTCAGAAAATGGGAACCTGCGGACAGAGAGACATGATGCCCATGCAACCCATTCACTTCTGTGAGGTTTTTGATGCATGGGGGATTGATTTCATGGGCCCATTTCCTAAAAGTCAGGGATTCGAGCATATTTTGCTCGCTGTGGATTATGTCAGTCGATGGGTTGAGGCCATTCCCGCCCGAGCCGCAGATGCGAAAACCGTGTGCAAATTCTTGAGGAAAAATATCATTTCACGGTTCGGGGTGCCTAGAGTTTTGATTTCAGACGGGGGTCTCATTTCATCAATGACAAGGTTAGGGCCCTTGCTGACGAGTTCGGCATTGACCATCGGGTTGCCACTCCTTATCACCCTCAGACTAATGGTCTTGCTGAAGTATCGAATCGGGAGATAAAGACTATCTTGCAGAAAGTTGTCCGCCCAGACCGAAAGGATTGGTCACAGCTTTTGGACTCGGTCTTGTGGGCCTATCGGACCTCTTTCAAAAATCCATTAGGGACATCTCCCTTTCGTCTCGTCTATGGCAAGCCGTGCCATTTGCCAGTAGAAATTAAGCACAAATCTTTTTGGGCAGTTACTGAGTTACTTTTGGATCCCGACAGTATAGGAGACCAAAGAAGAGCAGAATTGGCAGCCCTGGAGGAATTGAGAGATACAGCTTTTTCCAACAGCCTACAGTATAAAGAAAAAGTGAAGACATGACACGATTCGCATATCAGCCATAAACAGTTTGAGTCAGATCAGAGAGTATGGTTGTTTGATTCCAGGCTGAAATTATTTCCAGGGAAATTGCAGAGCAAGTGGAAAGGTCCGTATGTGGTTAGGAAGGTACATGACAATGGCAGCATTGATATATCCGAACCGTCATCTTCGTCCACCTTCCGCGTCAATGGTCAACGCCTGAAGCTATATCGAGATCATGATCCGCCGACCATTGACGTTGCCCCCATTCTTCTGGTATGAGATGTGTCCTTTAACTCTCATCATCTACATCTTATACATGGTGATCAACTCCATCTGCCGCTGTACAGATCCATCTGTTCATATCACTTTCATCTGTTGAGTCATTTTCTTCTTTTCTTCTTTTCTTCTTTTCCATCTCTATCGTCTTTATCTATGAAAAAGGTGCCACCCTTGTAGACAGTTTTCCGGACTTAGGACGTACTTTGTCCTAAGTATAGGGGGGTGTGCACCCCGAGTTTCTCTATTCTTTGATCCTCTCCATTGTCTCCTCTTCTTGTCTATACTTAGGGATATCTTACCCTAAGTATAGGGGGAGACAATCTGAGTACGATCTGTTCATTCCCACCCTTGACCCTCCCTGCTTTGTGTACAGTCTGCTATACTTAGGATTCTTTGATCCTAAGTATAGGGGGGACGGTCAACTTCTCATTCATTCATTCATTCCGTTAATTATTCCTTCATTCTTTCGACTTGCCTATACTTAGTACGAGTTATGTCTTCGCTTTTCTCTCCGATCTATGAGGACATAGCTCGCGCTAAGTATAGGGGGGTCGTATATACTATGTATATACTTTAGCCATAACTCGTACTTTCGTAATAAATATGGCTAATAATTCTTTAAAATTCATTAAAAATCTTTAATAAAAGGATGTGGTTATTCCTCAAATTCTTTTTGTATATACTGATTAATAAATCAGTTGAAAATATTTTGTTACATGTTTTCAACCTGTGTAAAGATGTGTGGTTTGTAAAATTTATTTTCTTTGTGTGAAATAAAATGTTTGAAAAATGATTTGCAAATGGTTTGAAAATGGTTGCAAAAATATTTGAAAAACCTATATATACTGTTTTGAAAACCTTTGCAAAATGATTTTCAAATGGGTGTACATATTTGTAAAATATTTGTAAAAATTATTTTGGACTATAGTTTTCAAAAAATTGTTTGAAAAGCTTGTGTCAAATAAGTTTGAGGAATATTTACATCACACTGAAATCCACTGTATATATGTATAAAACTGACCACTTACCCTTGTAAATTCTTAAAATCCACTTCTTGTACATATAAGAAGCACTCCCGTGTACATATTTTAACCTATTTTTCAGCCAAAACTTTTTTTTCAAAAATTCCCAAAAACATTTGCAAAACTAAAATCCAAAAACATTTGAAATATCTTTTTGAAAAATACAAAAAAAAATGCATCTGCACGCATCATCATTATCTTTTCAAAAATCCATAAAAAGTTCAAAATCTTGAAAATTGCATCACAAAAATATTTTCTTGCATAGCATAGCATGAGCATTTTTCGGATTATGTTTGATAGTTGAACAAGTCTAAGTAAAATCCGGAGATTGGAGCTTGATTGGACCTTATAATCTACCTAATAACAGGAACCTTATAGGAACTGGGTTTGAGGTACTTCAGGTCTAGTTGACTTAATTCTTTGAGGATCACGGGACTTGGTTCAATGGATTCTTGACTGCCTAAGTAGAATATTTCGGAGCACACGCACGACTCTTGTTGATAATGACCTAACTTGGACACCTGCACCTTTCACATAGCTCTCCACGGATGAGGTGGTGAGGAGGCAGTTTCCTTTGGCTTGGGGTAGCATATGAGGGTAGTACTTCTAGGCGGAACCTCTCTTCTTCTTATAGTGAAGGAAGTGCACCTCAACTTGGTCTAGTGGTGATGAAGGCTAAAGACAGAAGCCGTGGGTTGTAATAAAGCTTCAAAAGAGGGATAGTCTACTAGCTCAAGAGGAAAATTTCTTGTATATATGCTGCACCATGTAGATATGTTGTACAGATGCAATTGAAAAAAAAAAAATTTTGCAAAAATGCAAAAGAACTCCAAAAAAATTGGTGGGTCGGATTGAAAATTTAATAACCCCACCGGAGTGTATATAGTCCAATAAAGCAAAAGCTTATGGTATCCACGTTACATCTCATGAAGCTTGCAGCGGGAGACTTGGCTACACTGGCTGAGCTTCCACAAGTCTATACTTCTTCCCCCTCTTCTTGAGCTGGTTGCACTTGAACTTAGAAGGGAATACCCCGCTCCTCGAGGAAAGAGTTGCTAGACCAAGGCATTAGAGTTACCAGGTTGGGGGAGGTTGTTTCTTTGTCACTTCTGAGGTGGGGAGCTACATATCACTTACACTGTACGAGTCAGATTCATAGTCATAAGAGTTTGCATATGAGTTGAAGTATTTCTGACCTGGCTATTGAGGAGACTTGGACAGAGTTTTGGGATTCTCAAGGACTGTTGGATTTCAAACTTGGTTCTCATTAAGGTTCCGACCGCACTAAAATTCCAAAGGTCCGACTTAAGCTCCAAACTTTGATTTTGTGAAGACAAGTTTGATAATTAAACTTTATCCAATTTTCTTCTTTTTCTTTTCTTTCTTTTTCTTTTGCACTTATTGCATAAGTGTTTGCTAGGGACTAGCAAAGGTAAAGTATAGGGGGATGATGAATCCACATTTCATCATCTTTATTCTATCATTTTGGCACCAAAAACCCTAGCAAATGCCTGTAAATAGCATTAAAATCACCATCTTAGCATCCATGCATGTGCATCACAATAGTGTATAAATTACTGTAATTAAGGCCAAAATTATAGAATAAATAAAGAAAAGAAAAAGAATAAAATATTGTAAATATTTTATGACCCTAAACCCCCGAGACCTAGGCATCTTGATGAATAGGTCGACAAGGAATAAAGTAGGGGGAGATAAGGTCAGAAACACAGATAAAATACCTATACATTTTATTCATTCTTTATTCTTTTTGGGACCTATTTTTGGTTCCACTTTTTATACATCAAATAAAGAAACTTTGTACATGAAAGTTGTAGATAATAAAATAAAGAAAAATACAAAATTGATTTCACAGAAAAACAATGTACAGATAAAAAGTTATGGTCTGAATAAAAATCCAGAATGCCAACTTCCCAGACCTGTATCTCACAAATAAAAACTCCAAATGCAGCCTACTCACCTTTAATTGTATATAGAATAAAATAATCTATCCAATGGTGGTGGTTTCGCATTTAGCGGAGCTACGGTTTGAAAGTTGACTTTTGGACCCTCATTGTACACTTGTACAGATTAAAATATTCAATTTATTCTTTATTCATCATTCTTGCATGTTTATATTTTTATAATTATGTATCTATTACTTATAATATATATGTACATTAAAACCAGAATAAAAATGCAAAGAAATCACAAAATAAAAATACTTGTATAAAGGATACATAGGTATACTGCCTATACATATACCTATACAAATAATACTTGTATTATATTAAATATACAAAACATATCAGAAAAATAAAATAAAAATATATTTATGTACATAAAAGTACTTTATGTTTTTATAAAATAATAAGCAAAAATAAATAAATTTAAAGACACAAAATAAAAATAAAATACTAAAATATATAGATAATATACCTATATAGGGTTAAAAAGGTAACTTGTAAAAATAAGTCTCATAAAAATAAATAAAAATCACAGAAAAATTCTTCATAAAATAATAAACATTTTTTATTTTATAACCTAAAATCAATAACTTCATTTACTATTTTATTTTGATTTTTCAAATAATTTCTACTCTGAATTTCCTGGTTGGTCCACGTGGACCAACCAGGTGCGGTCTAGAGTTGACCTCGGTCAACTCCCTGACCGAGCCCTGCCATTTCTGACACCGTGATTTCGCCCCGATTTCCCCCAATTTCCGAGCTCGATCCGTTCGTCTTCACGCCTCGATCCCTTCTTGGGACTTCACCCCCGATCATCACTCTCCCACGCCATGTATCCGAATCCAGCCATATCCCCATCATTCGCGCGTGAATCTGGCTTGAAGGAGATGCCAGCATCTCCTACTTAAACACCCCGCCGCCTTCAAGCCCAATTTTGAACGCCCTTCGGTCCACCCCTCGCGCTTCTTTCGTGCTCCAGAGCTCCCCGGAGGTGACAGCTCCGTCCTAGGCTCTTCAGCCAAGGCTCCCGAGGTCGGAGGCGCTTCCACCACCTCCCGCAAGCTCGCCGGTCGAGGTACCATTTCTTCCTCTGGCTCCGGCCATCGAGGGCCATCTCCCGCCTTTTCATTTAACCCATTAGCTTCCTGTAATCCTTAGCTACAAAAACCCCAAAAAAATTCGAAGTTTGAACATCTATCTCGCCACATCAAACACCTCGGCCGGAGCGCACCTCCGGCCGATCATCCCCCCATCGATCCACGCGTCCCCGAGTCCATCCAAGGGTCCAGGCAGTTTGCCCTGGACCCTTTGACCATTCTTGCAGGTCAAAGCTCAAGTGAATATAGCTGGAGCGCGCATTTTGAGCTCGCCGGAGCCGACGAAGCCTCCCAGCTCCGCCAGCCACCAGCGAGCACCACGGCGACCGCCGTGGCTTTTTGACGCCTCTGATCGTTAGAGAAGACCTGCAGGAGGCTCCTCGTCCATTTTGGAGCTCAACAGCCATCAGAGCTAGCCGGAGGAGCGCGGCGAACTTCGCCCAGCCGGAGCTCCGCCTCGTTCTTCCAGCTGCCTCCACCGCCGTCCGATCGTCAGCGCTCAGCCACCGTCGATCTCGCCCGAGATCTAATCTCAGACGTCCACAGCGAAGCGTCATCGGCCGTCCAGATCGTGCCACATGTCAAGTGGCCTCTTCATCGCCGTTGGATCGCGCGCCGAGGGTATTTTACATCCTCACCCTCGCGCATTTTGCATTTGTATTTCAGTACTAAAACTTTTGTCCGTAGTGTAATAATTTTGTAATATTTGCATCAGAGACCCCCGAACTTTGCTTATTTGCACCGAGGTCCAATCCACGTCACCTCACGTGCCCGTGCGCGTGAGGGGGCTGGGTATTTTGCAAGGACCCCCCTGGGGTTTATTTATTTCGCTTAAGTCCATGAATGTTTGCTTTAAGTTGTAATATTTTGGAGAAACTGCATTGAACCCCTTGGAACTTTGTGATATTGCAAAAATACCCCTTCCAGGCGCGTGCGAGTCACGCACTCTGGTGGGTAAATTGCTCAGATACCCTTGCGGGTTTGGCTATTTGGTTTTAATCCTTTAAATGCAAGTTTGAGTGTAAACTTTCGTGGAAAAATTGCATGTATGCCCCTGGATGTTTTAGATATTGCACATATACCCCTGCCAGGCCTGTTTAATGTTTGGATGTTTGCTCTAATTATTTAACCTATCATTTGAACTCCAAAATTTCCACAAAAATAGACTTAAGCATCTGGACATGTGTACTTTAACGCCTCATATTTAGTTTTTGATTTTATTTTATTTTCATATTTATTAAAAATCAAAAACTTACTTTTTGTGCACTGTCTAGCTTAGAAAATACCAAAAAAATATTAAAACACCTCCAAAAATTCCAAAAAAATCACCTAGTGTCTATTTTATCCTATTTTAGTGTCAGTCCAAAAATCATTAAAAAGTTCAAAAGAAAAACACTAAAAATTTAAAAACACTCAAAAACTTCAAAAAAATATATAAAATAGTAGAAAACTCCAAAAATCACAAACTCAGTTTCTGTTTGTTCCTTATTTTGTCCTTTTTATTTGAAAAAGAGTGTGAAAATTTTGAGCTACTGGTTGCTATTTCTAAATCACATTTTATTCACAGCCAGCACATATTTCGCTGTTTTGCCTTGCTTTGCTATTTAAAAATATCAAAAACACCTTGAAAAATCCCCAAAAATCACAAAACAGTAAAAAAATTATAAAAATACCAAAAACATATTAGTTCTGAATTTTTGGTTATTTTTGTGCATTTTTATAAATATTTTAGCTTGCCTCCTATTATATTGTCTTTACTTTCCAATATTGAAAAAGAAATAAAAAAATATAAAATATAAAATATAAAAATCAGAAAATTAAAAATCAAAATACAAAACTAAAAAAAAAATTAAAATAAAAAAAAAATTTAAAATTAAAAACCCACAAAAATTGCTTTGTTTGCTTGCTTAGTGTAGACACTTTACACACACACTTGTGCTTACATTTGCTGGAACTACCCTGCTTGCTCCCTGTGTTCGAACTCTCTACGTACTTGCATCTATACATCTTTTATGTAGAGTTAAAAATAAATTTGACTCCACACTTGTTTTTCATTGTTTGATACTTGATTGTGGGTTCATTGTTGATTAATCACATTTTATTGTGGGTCGCCACAGCGACGTATTTAGACCCTCGATAATCTGCGGTTATCAATATCCTCCGTAGATACAAGTACCTTCAATGCGGTCTAAACCTCGCTAAGAAGAGGTCTTGGGATCGAGCCACCTAGAGTTTGAAGCTTGGTTTGAAAACCCCTCAGATTGGGTTCTTGGGTGCTCATACATGCATGAAACGTATAACAACTCGAGGGTAGTGCTCCATGACCAATTATCTATGTGTAATTAAGTGGGAGATAGAGAGGAAATGGAGGATCTCTAGTGTCCTGCAAAGGATGGAGATATGAGACTCCATTCCTACAAAATTAGTCACAAACTATAGAGATAGAGGCAGAAAACACGAATAACAATGCACAATGATTTTTACATCGAATCCCAAGCGAGTAAAAACCACAACCAAGAACCATATTTGAGGATTTCCCTTGATGGAGAAGTTTTGCACTAGTCTACTAATTAAACATGATTAGTAATCATTGTAGTGACCAAGTGTCCCCTCAATCAACAATTTACAAACACTTGTGATGAATTAATCAATGGGTGTAGTCAGTTAAAAATTATTATAACTCTATAAAATGTATGTAAAGTGCAAATATATAGAATGTCAAACTCAAGGAGAAAATGGTAGGGTAGCATATTATTAATAAATATTTTTAATTTAATAATAATATATTTTATTTATCTTTTTATCTTTTCTTTTTTAGATGGATTTTAATTATATTTGATTTTATGGATTTTTAATTGTTTTTTATAAATTTATTTTTTATTTATTAATTTTTAATACAAGAACAAAAGGGTACAAATACATGGACCTATTTGTAATTTTAATAAACTATAAATTCATTTAATAATAGGTATAGAAAATGTAGGATATAATATGTAATTTACCCGAAAAGCACCTCACCTAGGGGATTACATGAGGTGATTAACATTGAAATAAGATGCAAATATACAAAGTTATGGGATCCAAGTGCAAATAAACCAAAAGGTTTTACACGTTACTTAACAACGATAAGATGTTTAATAAAAATTAAAATGCAAAAGGAGATCTAAGTAATTTCAACCTCGATGTATAGATCTAGACAACTCTGGGAACTCCACTAAATGTGATCGACGACCCATATGGATCGATACCTTTTGGCAATCAGTGGTTGCGGTTAGATCTTCTTTTCGATCAAAGGGTTGATGGCCTCCACGGATGGACATCCATTGCTTCACTTGGGGAGTGCTCTCGATAGGACTGCTCTGAGCGGGCTTGGAAGAATAGGCAAGAACCCTGCATCAGAGCTCCTTCCATCTAGTGTATCTCATGCCTAAGGCCACTTCCAACGCTTGAAGATGATCAAAATGTTGGTGGATATCCTTCGTAGATACAAGTACCTTCAATGGAGTCCAGACCTCACTAAGAAGAGGTCTAGGGGTCGAGCCACCTGGAGGCTGAATCCTGGTTCGAAGATCCCTCAGATGGGGTGATTAAATGCTCGGATCTGCATAAAAAGTATGGTATCTCGAGGGTAGTGCTCCATGACCAATTGTGGGTGTAACTGAGTGGGGGGAGAGGAAATGGACGATCTCCAACATGTTGCAAAGGATGGAGATATGGGACTCCATTCGTGCAGAATAGAGGGAATTTGATGGGTTGATGATATGCAGAAATTGAATGGGAAGGTAATAAGGTGCTTGGAGTGTCAGACAAAGGGTTGATCATGATGAACGAAGGTCGGAACCTAATGCTCTAGGGAACTTAATTTTATTTGTTTTTTAAATCAAGATGAAATCAAAGATAATAAATTGCACTTCTAAGCTACAGAATTCAAAATGAAATGACTAAGATAGATGACTCACATGGATGGAAAGACCTGGGAGCATGAACCGCTGGAGGTGACCTCCGGCGATGGGTGAATCACCCTCGAGACACCTTCTCCATTCCTCAAAACCATGGCTAAACACCTCCTGTCACTTGGATGCCTCACTAACCAAGGATTTAGAGGATTACGATGCAAGGAGAGGATTAAACTCAAATTGAAAGCAGAGGTTTGGTTTTATTACAGAACAAGGAGGTATGAAAGATCTAGGGTTTTATATTGAATCGATGCAATTATGATGAGGCCAGGAGTATGGTGTGATAACGGGGTGTATTGTGAAGAAATCGAGTTGCATAAAGCAATGGATATTGCTTCAAATTTTGTCAAAGTTAGGAGTGGATGGGTTCTATAAAGTCATCGACCTTGGCAAGGATAGTTGACCTAGGGTTAACAAACATAAAGCTCTCATTGGTCCCTGTAGGACCAATATGAAAAATCATAAATGGAAAATATGTATAAAGTCAATAAAAAATAATAAATGATATTATTATGTAAAACTTCAAACATGAAAAAATGTTTTAAACTATTTTTCATGATTTTTATTTATTTTTACTACATTATTTACTATGTGCTAATATTTACAGGTATATGCATATGTATATTTACTTGTATTTTATGTATTTACATTTTTATGTTGTACTTTATATTGTATTTACTTATTTTATATATTTATAACACTGTGAAATACATACTTACATTTTTTTTGTATTTTAATGATTTTATTTACATGCATAAATAAATAGTTGTATATACATTATATGTATGATATACCTATATATATTAATGTCTAATATATTGAGGTGTATTTTAATTGTTTATATTTGTATTTATGTTTTCAATATATTTTATATAATATATACATTATTTAAATATATAAGAAGAGTAAAATATAATAAATAAAATATATTAATTTTATGTACAAGTGCAGTGTACAAAAATACCCCAAAAGCCAACTTTTGTATCTTAACCTATTTTTTTATGAAACCACTTTCATTAGGTAGATAATTTAATTTGGAATACAATGGAGGTGAGTTTGGTTTAATTTGAATTTATGAAGGAGATATCGATATGTGAAATTCAGTTTGCTGCTTTTTCATCAGCATTATGCATGGTTTTTATTGGCAATCTTTTTATAATTATATATATATACAAGTTTTATGCTGAACATTTTTTTATTTGAGGTGTTTAACGTGAGGAATAAAATAGTGTAACAATGACTATTTTCAGTGTATAGAATTAGGGTTTATGTATAGTATTTGGATTTTATCTCTTCCTACTTTATTCATGGTCGACCAAGTCAATATTGACTTGGTTTCGGGATTTAGGGTCATTTAGTATCTTGGATACTTCATTTATATTTCTTTTCTTTTCTTTATTCTTTAATTTTATATTTAAATACAAATAATTATACAGTAACTACATATGAATGTTAGATATCAATTTGCACAATCTAGTAATATTTACAGGTGTTTTATAAAAATTTAAATACAAAAAATAGAAGAATAAATGTAGATGAGAGGCTATCATCACTCCTTATACTTACCTTTGATAGTCCCTAGCAAACATATATTAAAATAATAAGTGATGCAAAAGAGAAAATTAATGAAAGGGAAAATAAAGATACATAATGATTATGATTTTTAAATTAATATTCATAAAATTAAAGTTTGTAGCTGAGTTAAAACCTTTAAATTTTTAGTTTGTTTAGAACCTTATTAGGAATAAGATCTAAAACTTAACAACCCTTTAGTTCCACAATCCTCTATTAAGTCTTTTCATACACAACTCCTTATGACTATGAGTCATTGAGCCTCTCTTGTATAGTGTATGTGAATGTAGCTCTTTTCATCAAAAATGGTAGGAAACAATCTCCCTAAGAATGATAATCTTAATTCCCCAATCTAGCTACTATTTTCTTGAGGATTGGGGTATTTCCTTCTAAGTTCAAGTACTTCTAGCTAAAGAAGAGGGTGTAGAGAAGAAGAAAGGATTGTGACAAGTTGATGAACGCAAAATCTGCCTCTTCAATGATACTGAATTGTCGTAGTACATGGGCGGATTTCGATCATACAAAAGCCACACTTTCGAATATGTGGAAGTTTTTTTTACTTGGCAAGCATACCAAGGTCGAACATAGGGACACAAGACTCTTTGTCTATTTGTCAAATTTTATTATTTTATTAATGTGTGACAATGTTATAAGTTTTAGGTCTTCATGCAAATGTAATATAAAATGCAGTGCATATGAAATACTACGTGGAATGAAGCATGACTTTTTATTTGATTTTTAAATGCAATAAAAAGTGAGATGTAATATGAATAATATGCATGTACAAATATACCCTAAAACTTAAAATATTTGGGCATTAAAATGAAGATCAGTTTTAGCGACACATGAAGTATAAAAATTAAGGGCAAGCAAATAGCAGATGATTATAGAGCAAGAGACACTATATGTCATCAAAATTGATCATAAGTAATTTGGTGTCAAATCAAGAAATTTAAACATTCCATTAGATAAAGAATCAATTAAGCTTCAAAATGATATTGAAATTAATTAAAACCACGTCCATATGCTCGAGATAATGAAGAAACAATGCAAGGGCATAACTGTAATAAAAATGCATGATAAAATAAAGATAAATATTGCAAATAGATCCCTAGAGGGACCCATTTGCAAATGGTAAAACCTGGAGTGTCCCTATATAATTTATCCATTATGCACATGGACCATTTGTAATTATGAAAAACTGATGGGGTCTGGATGTAAGTTTTCTAGGCGCACACATGAGGCACGCGTGCCTGGACCTCCTCGTAATTCTGAAAAACCTACAATCCATTCCTACAATTTACCTAGCCCCTCACGTACCACGCATGCGAGAGGCTAGGCTCAGGAGGTCACAACTTCAGTGGTCTACGTGGCAGGTCCTGAGCACTTTGGTTCTTGGCTCGGGTCTCCATGGGAGTAGGCTTGGTGGCACGATGTGGCTACATCAGGGTTGTTGGATAGTCATTGCAGAGATATCATACAACGACACATGTTGTTCGTCTCCACCGAAGAAGGGTGGCATAGTTGGAGCTCAGGCGAGTCTGCCCGAGCTCCTCCATGATCATAGAAGGTGGTCGAAGCACCGTGGCCACCTTAAATGCACAACAAAACATATAAAGAATCGACACTGAAAAAAACCTTTTTGACAAACAACTTGGATTAATAATGAGAATACCCTGAATTATTTTCTTAAGAAATCCTTTCAATATCCCGCTTCATAACCACTCTAATGATTCAACCAATAAATACATCTTTTAATAATTAAAAAAATGATTCACATTCAAATATGGAAAATCTTTAAGACTATTATTTATAAAGGGGTATACATGATCAAGAAAGATATTTGAATTTAGCAATAATAAATCAATCAATTAAGACCTTCAAACATTAACAATCAATGCGTCAATTTAAATCAACTATACATGTTGTTCAAATATAGAGTGCCAACAAGCTTTAAAACAAAACTAAAATTGCATTAATTGGACTCAAGATAATAAGATATTCAATAAAGAATCCAGGGGTACAACTGCAATAACAACTACAAAGTTTTCTTACATATAAGAACAGACAAGGACTTAAACATAAATAAGAAAAATCGCATGGGCAAATGTGTAAATTGAAAACAGTCGAAAGGACTTATCTGAATTTATTACAAATTGCATGACTAAATCTGCAATTTATCCACAAGCATGTGTAGTTCACGTGATCTTCTAGGCTAGTATAAGGTGGCTTGGGATACATGGCTGCTTCGCATGTCCCTTTGGGTTAGGCTCGGTAACCAAACCTGTGGATTGAACCATTGCTTCGGAGAACATGGCTGATCTGGGATTGTTGGATCTCGCCCCAAATGTGGGAGATACGCGGTCACTACTTTGCTGGTGTTCTTGAATTCCGCGTGCACGGTGGAAGTGGTGTGGAGCTTTAATGATGTCTATCCGGCTACTCCATTTGTTTTTGTCAGTCTGAATAACCAATCAACTTTACTTGATGTCGGCGAAGAAGATGGTTGCTCGAGGAAGATACAAGGATGCCTGAAGAACCTAGTCGATGAAGTGTCACTGGTGACCAAATAGGATATCAGAGCTCTCACTCATTTTCTGATCATTGACGATACATTATCCTGCATTGTTAGTCTAAACTACAAACAAGTAATATACGAACAAAAAAAGCATTGATTATAAGATGAGATGGTTGGTTATTCGAAGGTTGAAAAGGAGCCCTAATGGGGATTTTCTTCACACAGAAGAAGGTAATGGATCGAAAGATCACTGTTATGGAGATAATGAATTGATATCTAGGGTTAATACGTGTGATTGACTCATCAACTATGGAGGTATCCAACCATTCACATAAGCTTAGAAAACTGTAGTAACTGAGGAATAAATTCTCGAAACTATAAAAATAAAAGGATCACGTGCTGATTTGAAACTTGAACTTTGAAGAAGGAATGGAATCAATTGAATCTTTAGTCGAAAGACAAAGCTAAGAGCCTTGTCGTCTTTGCTTCAAGTTAATTGCAAAAGATCTAAGCTCGAACAGTCTCAAATCTAGGTTGTGACTTGGTCTAATAAACCAAGGTTCTCACCGGAGCTCGCTGCCTATTCTCTCTTGATCTCAGTCTCACTCTCTGTCACTGAGGAGGTCATAAAGCTAAGGGGAGCTCTTGCAAGAGTGGACAACCACCGCACTAGGCGGTAGTGGGGTGTTTGAAGAAGGAGAAGGCGGAGGTTGTAGGTGGTTTCATGGGAATTTTACATTGCTGCCATGGGTAGGGAAGTAAGGTTTAGGGAATAATGGGTGGTTGGCATGAAACTAGGGATTAGATGTAGGGATTCATGATGGCAGTTGGTCGAAAAGGATTCGAAAGAGGTCGGGATAATAGATTAAAGATGGGGAGTTAATCAGTTTGCGGAGGGAAAAGAGAACTGTTGCAGGTTGAAGAAGAAACAATCATCGTTGGATCTTTTGATCCAACGGTTGGATCTTTTGATCCAACGGTTCCTGTAAGGGTGTAGATGGGCGGGAAAGATTTGTCTGATCAAGAATCAATCAAACGACAAAGATTAGGCATAGGTGGCGCACGTTGAGCGTGACGTGGCGCGCTTTGGAAGCTCCACGTGGTCCAGTAGAAATCGAAAAAAATCGATAACTCATAGAAAAATCATGAAAAAATAGTTAGATGTCGATTTGGAAAAAGTTGTGAATGTAAAAGTTGTAGATCTTGATGAGATCTACAAATTTCATGTAGAAGTCAAAGAGATCAGAAGTCATACGTAGATAGATCTTTGATTTCCTTTTGCTTATTTTAAAGTATTTTTATTTTATTCTAGTTTATTTATATACAATTTTATTCTAATTTTTATTTGATTTTTAATAAGAAATAAATACATAAATTATTGCACCATAATAATATATAGTAATTAGTGTTAATTACATACAACACATAAATTAGCAATTAGCGTAAATTAGTCAATGAATCAAGTATTTGACTTAAGTAAAGGGGGTAAATATGATCAATTAAGATGATAAATCTGAGATTTATCAATGTCTAGCTCAGCTGTTGGTATCGCGACATCGGTACCCATCCCCTGCTACCTTGCAACTTCCCCTCTGGTAAAACACCTTCTCATGCATTTAATTAATTAACATAAAAAATTGTGTTAAATTGCTCGCATCCTTGTGTTCATCCCTGATCTTCCTAGGTTATAAATTTAAGCTAAGAACTCGTAATTGATATTTATCTCGATTCTGTATGTGGAGCTAAGTGCCCGTGCTACAACAAATCTCTCTTAATACATGCATTTAGCACTTCATCAGACGACATCGTTGTCAGGGATGCGACATACTTTGTGATTATTTTTAAAGAGCAACTATTTATTTTTGAATTATTTAGTAAATTTTGGTTGAAATTATATTCGAGTCCGCCTCCTTATGTTGTGTTTTGATATCTTTCTAAATTAATCTTTGTAAATCTCTCTCTTGAACTTCCGAATAAATTTACATTGTTTTGTGATAGGCCCATGGAGCCTACTATTTCTAAAGGACTGCGGAGGCAGGGAGCTCGGAGCACTTTGCTGGAGATCCACGAAGCATACAATTAAGATTGAGAGATTAGTAGATTAGTTCATTTCTATTCTGTTGTCATTTACAGCAGTTCTCGATTGAAATCTCGCGTATGTAAACAAAGGCCCTTTAAACTTTATTCATTTTTATGAGTGGTAGTGTCGAGAGGGGTTCTCGACTTGAGTGATGTTTTATATTCAAGCTTACGCCAAATAAAAAGATTGTAGGTCATATCTTTGCTTGAACTATTTTCGTAACTTAGGGAACACAACACAAATCTCATAAGATTCACAATTGCAAAAATCTTAGGAGATTCATAGACGCATGTAACTACGTTCTGCTTAGTCAAATTTAATTTATTTCTTCACCGCTAATAGAACTGTTATTTAGGTGCGATTTCTCAATTTGCATCATATAGTTAGATTTTAAAAATTCTGTTATGCATCCACATGGAGAGTGTTGAGAAGCGTTATAAGTATCTCTAACGACTACATGCATCATTGATTTTCATTGCATTCTATTTTCTGATTTCTCCCTCAGTTTTCACCAACATGAGTATTAAAGGAAAAGGATTGTATGTTATTGTTGTCACTTAATTTCAAGCGAGAACCAAATCTCCTAAAATTGGGACTGAATTGATGCAAGTTGACATTATTTAATTGGAATAAAATCATCCTTTATTTTTAAGAAGTAAAACCCTCATTTGTCTGCACGTATATTTCTGTGAGAGAGGGACGACATTAGGATAGAGCCATACCATGAATTTTCATGTGAACTACTAGCTCTCTAAAAATTGATTAGTTGCTTCTCAGTGAGGATCTACGAGTAGTTGGTAAATGGTCCGGATTTCCTTAGTAGAGTGGAGGGTGTAGAGGACACCGCACAAGGCCCGGTCCTCAAGTAAACATGTAGTTGTATTTATACAGTCTGACTTACCTCTAGACTGGCTGAGAGTGGATGCAACTAGTCATATGAATCGGGACATTTTATAGGGGAATTTAGGTTCCTAACAGCTCGTAACTCTAAAAAGATTTACATTGAATCACCAATTAAATTTTGACAAGATAATAATGCCATCATCTCGGCCTTCAGCATTGCCTTGGTGAATTAATCATGGTTTCTATTGATTTCTGCAAATCATTCTATACATTCAAGTGCCTTGTAAAATTTATGTTCTTTTGAAAACTAGCTAGCTCAAATTCTTTATCTCTTGAACATCTATATGTATGATTGGTCGGATTTTGGCTCGGACTTTGCGAGCCTATCACTAAACTGCCCGAATATTTCATCTTTATAGGTTCAACCCCTTTCTTTTTCTAAACCATCTCGATTCAAAAGCAACCCTTTCTTAGAACTGATGTATCACAATTCCCTCCTAGGGGAAGGTAACATCTATACCGACCATTTTTCTTCTTCTTTTCTCATTGAGGAAGATCATTGCCTTGGTGAGATCGACGTGATTTCATTATATTCATCTTTATCTCACTCTAGTCCTTTGTTTGATAAATGTATCGAAGACTCAATAAAGATACCTCCCAAAAGACAAAATGGGAATGAGTAGGAGGAAGAATGAGAGGATCTTTTACATGCAGTGTTGGCTAGGTTGGTCGAATCTGAACAAAATAAAGCACTTATGAGAGCACGGATTGGCCAGTTACATCATAGACCGATGGATGCGGCTTATAATCCTGGGCAGTTCCAGATGAGGAATTGGTTGACCCTAGCTGAGCCTGAAGTGGAATACACTGTAATTTCTTAGTTTGTTATCACATTTTCATGGGGATGCTCATGAAGAACCTTAGGCATTCCTTAGGGACTTTGAGTTGGTCTATTAAAACCTTAGACATCCTAGGGTTAACCAAGATTATATAAGGCTCAGATCCCTTCCATTTGCCTTGCAGGATAAGGCTGATTATTGGATGAAAAACTTGGGGGTAGATGTCACAACTTTTGCCCAGTTCAAGGATTTATTCATGAAGAAGTTCTATCATTTGAGTAGAAAAAAATTTAATGCGTTCATGTGTCAGAAGTTTCTTCCAACTTCCAAATAAAGCCTTCTGTGTGGGAGATATTTAAAGATATTCTACAGAAGTGTCCTTGTCATGGATTAGAAACTACCATCCTGGTTAATATGTATATTGCGGTTTACACCCTGAGGTGCATGGTTTAGTTGCCGCTTGCGGAGGTAGCTATACTTCACAAGGAGAAGACACCGTATGGAAGGTGTTTGAACAAATGGTTGAAACAAGTATAGCACAAACTGCTAGTAGAGCTCAGTTGAAGATAAATAATTCACTTTTATCTGGTGGATGAGCAAAAGCTGCAATAGATCCTTTTGACTTAGGTTTAATAGCAGATAAACTTACAATGGTCGAAAGGATAGATAAGATGATGAATGAGTTGGACAGTAATTTGTCCAAATTACCAAAGCAGATGATAGAACTTTCAGAGAAGGTATCAATGATGAAGATACCTACTGTAACTGCGTCAGCCACTCCAATATACTATGTTCATCAGATTCAGGAGCAACAGATGTTAGGGCCAATCCAACCATGGGTTGAAGTCCAACCTTTAGTTCACCTTTGTCAGCAGCAACCCCCATCAGTAGAAACTAATACTGAGGAGCCTTCTCAAGTATGGGAAGTAAATGGTGTGTGGTACACCAATGACCCTTCAAAGCAAGGAGGTTATGAGAATTGATTTTCTTATCAACGCCCCCAGACATTTTACAACACATCATTTACTTACACATCTCTTCCAACACCAATGAGCTCTGGAGTCAATTCCTATCAAGCATCGAGGCATCAACAACAGATTGGGCATCATCAGTTATATCAGGTAGGCTAGTAGAGTCCGCATTTTCAGAATCATACCCAACAGCAGCAGTAGCAGTCTTCACGTTCTTTATACCCTTCTTCATCCTTGCAGCAGCAACATTCATTATCAAGTTCAATGGACTTTCAATGGTAGATTTTAGAGGAGCTAAGTTCATACAGAAATGAAGTACATGATTTGAGGGTTGATTTAAACCATCTCTCCCGTCTACATGATGAGCGCAGTATTCCATCTACATCTATTCCAACCCAGGTTCTGGCTAACCCAAATAGCATGAATAAATCACATCAACATCATTCTATGGATCATGTATACTATTCAGATTTTCACAAATCAGATACGAGATCCCTCCATTTGATTATGTTAATCATATGTCTCTCAGGAGCGGATAGACCGTAGTCGTTCCTCGGGCTAAGGAGATGGATAGGACCAACTCTGAAGTTCAACCTAAGGAGACTTCAGAGGATGATGAAGTCAGACATCTTTTTCGGAAAGCATGTACTTCCAAAAGAAGATTGCGGAGGAGTACAAGAGATGAGCATCACATATCATATTCAGAGTCTACGAAGGACCTTGTGCCTTCGGACAAGGAGAATGCACATGCAATAAACATTCGCAATCCTAAAGTAGATAGTCTTGATGTTATTCCAATTGTAAAAGATTCATGTTTGAAAAACTCTGTTTCTAATAAGGAGCATGTTTTTATTTCTGAATCTGAGTCTTCGCGTCATTCTCTACCTATCCCTTTCCCCCGTGCTCTTACAGCAGGAAAGCGCGTCACTAATAAGATTCAGAAAGACAATCCAGATATGGAATGATTTTGTAGATATAATATCATTGCAAAAGTACCATTTGACGAGTATGTGGCTAGTCATCCTTCCTTTCAAAAATATCTGAAGGTGAGATGCACACCAAGCAGAGTTAGCACGAAGAAACCAAACAACTATATCAAGACATATATTCTTTCGATTGCCACTACTTTTTGTATCAAGAACCACAAATTACCACAAAAGAAGAGATATTTAGGTGCACATTATGTGGTGAGTCATATTGATGACATTGGCTCTTCGATCAATTTATTACCCTTCGCCTTGTATGAGAAATTTAAATTGGGCCCTTTACGCAAATCTAGACAATACTTCCGTTTGTAGATAAATCAATGAAAAAGGCTAAGGGTGAAATCAAGAATGTCATTATCTCTATTAAGGTACAAAATTACAAGGTGGGATTCACGGTCCTTGAAATGGATATCCCTCATTATTGGAGGGATTCAAAGATTATCCTTGGGTGGCCATTCCTTAGGACCGCTGGAGCATCATTTGACTATCAGACATGGATGATGAAGTTCCGTTCTCCATACAGAGAAGTGGAATTACATATGAGTCAAACATATGGCAGCGACCTGATTCAGAGTCAACCATAGATTTCTCTTCATTTTCCGAGGTAGACTGCAATATAGTAAACGCAGTTGGGATTTGGGCACAAAATCCAACAATACAAAAGGAAGTACTCTCATCAGGAGAGGATAATGTTCACATAGTAGTTACCAATTTGCTACTAGAGTTCTTGACATGTGTATCACCCTATTCACTTGATGACACAGAAGTCCCTTTGGACTTGTTAGTTCCCACTCCTTTGGGACAATCAAGGGATGTAAATGATGAGACAGACGTAGCTTTGGCCGAATCACCGTTTGATTTTGGCGATCTGACTCCTTATTCTTCAGTACAATTGGTGGACAGTGCTACAGTTACGCCATCTCCACTAAGTAGCTCAGATCTAGATTCAATGGTGGTTCATCCTGATATACTTGTTGATTCATCCATGCTAGAGTTGAAACCACTTCCTCCTACACTCAAGTACATTTTCCTTACGAGACCAAAGAATAAGTTTTATATCATCATTAGTTCTAGTTTGACTGAGGAACACGAGACTAAGTTGTTAGAAGTGTTAGAAAAGAACTGTAAGGCTATAGGTTGGACTATGTCGGATATCGTGGGTATAAATCCCGCACTCTATTCACATCATATTTTTGTTGAGGAAAATATTAGGCCTTCCCATGAGTTTAAAAGAAGGCTTAATCCGAATCTACGGGAAGTAGTTAAGAAAGAAATTGAAAAATGTTGTGGAGCGGGCTTTATTTACACTATTTATGACTCCAAATGGGTGGGACCTTTGCATGTTGTCCCGAAGAAGTCGGGAATTCAGATGGTGACCAATGAAGGAGTTGAGATTGCGACAAGAGTTCCTACACTGTGGCGTTTCTGTGTCGATTACAAGAGTCTGAATGCTGCGATCAAGAAAGATCACTTTTATTTTCCTTTTATTGATCAAACTTTGTAAAGATTAGCTGGGAAAGAGTTCTTTTATTTCTTGATGGGTACTCAGACTACAATAAAGTAGCAATCACTCCTGAAGATCAGGAAAATATCCACCTGTCCTTTTGGCACCTATGCATTCAAGCGTATGCCTTTTGGGTTGTGTAATGCCTCGGGCACATTTCAGTGGTGCATGATTGTTGTATTTGCTGAAATAGTGGGGGATTTCCTTGAGGTCTTCATGGATGATTTTTCGATTCATGGTGATTCGTTTGATTCTTGTTTAGCACACTTGGATTGAGTTCTTCAAAGGTGTAGGGAAGTCAATCTGGTACTTTACTAGGAAAAGAGTCATTTCATGGTCAAGGAGGGTATCGTGTTGGGGCATGTAATCTCCAAAAAGAGAATGGAGGTAGATCCTGCCAAGGTGGATGTGATCAAGAAACTTGATCCACCAACCAACATCAAGTCAGTCAGGTCATTTCTGGGGTATGTTGAATTTTATAGAAGATTTATTCATGATTTTTCTAAAATTGTCTGACCACTGACTGAGCTCTTAGGAAAAGACACAGAGTTCTTTATCGATCACAAGTGTCTAGAGGCCTTTGAGCTTCTTAAAAAGAAGATATGCGACTCGTCGATTCTGCAAGCTCCTGATTGTTCTCTTCCCTTTGAGATCATGACTGATGCTTCGGATTTATCTATAGAAGCTATTATGGGGCAGCGATGAGATCGGATTCTGTTTGCTATTCACTACGCAAGCAAAGTTTTGGACCAAGCATAGAGAAATTATACAATAACTGAAAAATAATGCTTGAAGTAGTTTGAGTTTAGAGAAGTTTAGGTTAGTTATTCTTGTCTCTAAAGTGATAATTTACACTGATCATTCATCCATTAGGTATATCATAGAAAAGAAGGATACGGAGGCGCGTCTTCTTATGTGCATATTGGTACTCCAGGAATTTGATTTGGAAATAAAGAATAAACCTGGAGTTAAGAATGTAGTGTCTGATCATTTATCAAGAATTGAATAGAAGGATTCCCCTGATTCTTTGCCTTTTCAAGAAAATTTTTAGGTGAATCTATTTGTATTGTAGATTCACTCCCATGGTATGCCAACATGGTTAACTTCCTTGTCTCCAAGAAAATTCCTCATGGTTGGATTAGAAGCAGTATAGACTGAAGGATCCATTCCTTTTCTTCAAAGGATCGGATTGTGTTTGGAGAAGGTGTATTCCTTAAGAGGAATATACGAGTGTCCTCACATATTATCATTCACTTGAAGCTGGAAGACACCACTCAGGAAAAAGAAGCGCTCACAAGATATTGCAATATGGTTTCTATTGGCCGACCTTATTTAGAGATGCAACTGATTATGTACGGTCGTGCCCTGTTTGTCAGAGAATGGGAGGGACTTTTGATTCTAGATATGAAATGCCCATGCAGTCTGCAATTTTTTGTGTTGTTTTTTATGCTTGGGGCATAGATTTCATGGGTCCTTTCCCTAATAGACAAGGTTTTGAGTATAACTTGTTAGCGGTTGATTACTTATCAAGATGGATGGAGGCTATTCCAATCGGAACTGCTGATGGAAAAACTGTGTGCAAATTTATCAAAGATCATATTATTTCAAGGTTCGGGGTACCTAAAATATTAATTCTGATGAGGGTAGTCATTTTGTGAATGTATTGACGAAATCTTTAGTCTAGAAAATTTGAGCACAAAATAGCTACTCCTTACCACGCTCAATCGAATGGCATGGCAGAGGTTTCTAATAGGGAGGTGAAGAGCATTCTCCAGACGTTAGTATGTCCAGATAGGAAGAATTGGTCTTAGTTGTTGGATCACGTTCTGTTGAATGTGGATGAATTAGCTAACATAATCTAAGCACGCTAATCGATAAATAAAATGTTGAAAGTGGATGAATGACGTACCTGGGATGGAAGTTTATGACTTCCAGGTTGTAGATCGATGGGGCGTCTTCCCGGAGCTCTACGCAGCTCGAGGCAGTGATGCAAGGCGTTGGGACACCTTGGAGCTTCTCCTCCAACTCCCTTCTTACACGCGAGGCGATGAGTTGGCTATGTCACCGCCGAGGTCGGCCGGCACAAGGCTTGGAAGTAGAAGATTTGATTCTGGAAGTTAGAGCTTTCAGAGGTCTGAAGAGAACTTGTTAATGGCGTCGACTTTATGGCTTTTTATAGATGAGTTACTTGAGCTCCAAGGATGATCTAGTGGTGGGCGAGTGGGAGGGTTGTTAGGAGGAAGACATGGAGGGTTTGGATTGAGTGAAGCTATTGTGGAGTGCACGAGAGAAAATGGCCGGCACAACAGACTCGCCACCGGCTTCTTGAGGAAGAAGAGCCAGGTGCTGACACGTGTCAACACTTGGTTGGCCAGAGTGATAAAAATGTTTATACATTATATAATAAATACTAAATGACATTATTTAAAATAGGTATAAGAATGAAAAATGTAAAGAATTAAATTATCTAAATTATGGTATAAGTAATTTTTGTAAATAATAAATATTATTCGAAATATAAATACTATTAATAAATCAGTATAATTAATACTTAATAAAGAGGTAATGGATTTTTAATTCAAAAAATACTTTATTATTTATTAATTTTATATTTTCTTAATTATTAGAATAATAAATAAAATCTTTGTGAATTTTTATGGATTTTAATAAAATAATTTAGATATATTAATAAATACAAGTATAGGTTAGATAGTTCAATTTCATCTATAAATTGGGGTTTTGGATTTTATTAAAATAATAAATATGCTTCAAATATTCTGAAATAAATCGTGATGAAAATAAAATTTCATGAAAATAATTAGAAATTATAAAATTAATAAAGCTATAAATAATGGGTTCCAAATAAAATAAATAGCCTAGAAACCCCTTTGTCAATAAGTCCCGAAACCGAATTTTTGCAAACGGGCTCCGATTTCCATGAAATCACCTTTATTAATTAGAAAATATTATTTTATGAATCTTAAAGCAAGTAGAGTAAAATTGGAGTTCGTATGAGAATGTTATGATGTTCGGAAGTTGAGATTTTGGCAATTTAAAAGTAGGATTTCTTTTCATATATAAAGGAGAATATTTTTAACTTATTTTTATATTTTTATATACATTTTTAGAAATAATTAGTAAAAGATTTTTGTGAAAAATTTATTCATATGAGTTAATTACAACTCAATGAAGTTTTGGTATTTATTTGATAAATAATGAATAATGTGTGAAATGTTATTTAATTATTTTTTATGATTTTCTTCCCTTCTCTCCCCCTACTTGTTGTTTTGTCGACCAATCCATGCTGACTTGGTCTCGAGAGTTACGTTATATAAGTATATCTTTCAGCTATATTTATATCATCTTATTCATATTGTGCATATATACATATCTACAATCTGCTTTCTTTTCTTTTATTTCTTTTTTTATTCTTTATTTATTTACATGTTTTTGATGCTTAAAAGTGTATTTTTATTCATGAATAATATTTTGATAAAATGTGAGAATTAATGAATATTTACATGTAGTTGTTAAGGGTTTTAAGACAAAATGCGACAGAAAAGATAATGAATCATGGATTCATCATATGCAAAACAGAATTTGTAAACCTATCTCCATGGCGGTGTGCAATCGACAAAATCGCCTTAAACAATAGCTGCTATTAATCGTGAAGAACCATATGTTAGTTATTTAAAGGCCAACCCTAGGGTTCGATCTTGGAGACATCTCGGTTCCCTCCACAATGGGTCCTGCTAGCACTGTATGATGTCTCTCATGGCATGTGGGTCTGAATTCAAATAACTAACATTTATTAATTTGATTAGATCCTTATGTAAGAGACTACAAGAACATGCATTCTTATTAAGGTGTGGACCTAGTTACCGAGTCAAGCAACCTAAGTCTAGGGGCTCCATGCACACAAAACAAAGTAAAATAAGGCGGAAAGCTCAAAAGAAAGAGTGGGAAATAAAATAAAAGAAAATGAGAAAATACAGAAAACTGCGACGAGGCCCCCAGGTGAACAGACACTTGGGCATTGGACCTTGTTGTGAAGAGTAGAGTCCAAGTTATATTACATGCCAAAATTATCTCTTTATAACCATAAATTACAAAATTAATTTTTTTCTAAGCTAAGTCCTTCTATTTGCTTCATTGGTGCTCTCTCTAGCTGGTGAAAGAGAGAAGACCATCCTCCTCCAAGCTTGGCTGCATAGGCCTCCTAGGAAACTGTCCTCACGTGGCAGGCCATCGCATCAAAGTTGTAAAAATATAGAATTATCATATATAATCAAATGATCAAACCAATGAATATTCATAAATCAATGAATATTTACAACAATAATCAAAGAATTAATTTTAAATAGATTAATGAATATTTACAACAATGAATCAATACATCATATAAATTACTATACAAAAATGACTAGTGAAAATAGGCTATGCTCATTGCCCTCCAACAATGGCACCATCTGATAACTGGGAAGAATTAAAGGGTCGCACGATCTCACAAGGCGAGACCACGGTCGATGAGTTGACCACTCAACCTTTCCCGATTAGTCAGCATTTAACCCAAAATATTCATAATTCAATTAATAGAAAAAATGTGGAATTAAAATTTATTTTCTCTACCATAAAATGCGTAGCAAGCAAGCATGTAGAGATCGAACCTCATAGAGCAAAACATGTAACCTAAGGTTGTTTATGTTCAACCGAGTCATTCAGTTATATAGGTCTTTTTGCGGGTTTTTTATTTTTTATTTTTATCTTTTGATTTTTTTATTTTATGATTTTGTATTTTTTTATATTTTATATTTTTAAATTTTCTCTTTCTTTTATGTAAACAATATAACACATAAGGCTTTATACATTCAATATATAGTAATATATCTATAAATGATAATAAATATCGACAAAGTATATACACTATTTTTGGGGGTTTTCTTATTTTTCTAATTTTTGGTAATTTTCTAGGAATTTTTTGCTAATTTTATGTATTTTTAATGTCCAAGATATCCCATATAAGGGATTAAATAAATACCCGAAATTGATTTGAATATTAAATATAGTAAATAAACTCTAAAATTACCCAAATCAATTTTACAACATAAATATGTATATAAAAAATTGTAAAACAGAAAAACATATTTTCATAGTTTTGAAGGATTTTTATATTTTTTGTTGGATTTTGGAGCTTTATGATTTCTATCATTTTTTTATATTTTTTGGTGTTTTTTTTTCTGAACTCAATAAATACATATACAAACTATATATAATTTTTTTATTTTTCTAAAACATTTTGCTATTTTTTGGAATTTTTATAGGAAAATAGGGTATATATATGCTCCATTATATTTTTAATAAATACATTAAGTGCCATAAAATGACAAACAAAATATGAGCATGAATCTACAAGGCATGAAGCATCTATCCCTATTTTTGTCGATATTTAGGAGCACATTAAGTATTTTTTATAAATAGGCAAAAAGCACAAAAATATGCACCCTAGCAGCGGCATATTTGCAATTATTACAATAGAAGGCACATTTATTTAATCTTTAAGCACCATGTTACAATATACAAAACCATTAGGGTATGCAGTGCAAATTTCCCATCACGTGGGACTGCACGTAATGTATGTTGGGAGGAACCAAAATGCAAATATAATGAAATCCAGGGGCCTTCCAATAATTTTCATAAAAATGTGCAACATTAATTTCATTTTTTGGACTTTTTTAGAAATACAACAACCCGCATGGGTCTACATGTCTTTTTGCCAAATCATGTGGGATGACACGTGAGGTGACGTGGACTAGACTAAAGTGTAAATACATAAAAGTCAGGGGTCCATTTGCAAAATGTCCACTTATTTATAAATGTTAACTTTTATTTAAGCATCAAATAAGAAATACAAAAAGTTATCGGGCTAAATATGCAATTACTCCAAACATAGGCACAATCTGACGGTCCTTTTCCCTTCACATGGACACGTGGCACGTTCTGGTGAACCGATACCCCTTCAAAGATAAGCATTCTGGATCAGATCTGGGGACTTCATCAACTACCGAGATATGACGAGGATGGACGACTATGATCAAAACTAGAGATGCACCCTTGATCGGACGATTGTTGCTTCGATCGAAGAACGGGGAAGGTCCCTGATGAATACCCATTCATCACTCTTTATTCTTATATTTTAGCTACAAAAACCTTTGCAAATGCATGTATATTCATGTAAATACAAATAATTATCAAAAGCATGCATTGTATAAAGTTTAATAATTATCATGTTTTTGTGCAAAAAATAAAAGAATAAGGAGTAAAAAGAAAAAGAGGGAAATATTTAGAATAAATATTGAGCAACCTAACCCAAGGGAGTGCTCAGCATGGGCCTGACCGCATAAAAATCAAAATAGAGGGAGATAGGGGCTCATGTGTGTAAATATTCATGTAAATAAATAAAGGTATTTTCCTCACAAAAATAGACTCAAATTGGCTTGTAAATAATTGTATATATTTATAAAGATAAAAACAAGATAAAAATAGAAAAATTAAAAACAAAACAAAAACCCTCACCTTGTGCATATTCATCATGTACATAGCCACTCCTATATTGATTCTACCCTATAAATACATAAAATTAATTTCCAAAAATTTTGTAAATATTCCATCTTTTATGTTGTAAATAAATTAAATAAAAACAACTAAAACAAAAACAAAATAAAAAGAACAAAATTAAAAACCCAAAAATACTTTGTAAATATACCATGTATATAAATGTACATATGTATTTATTTCACCTATGTATATAAATAATAAAAATAAAATAAAAATATCTTTTTATTCCTTATTTTATAATATAAATAAATAAAATATAAAATGGGAATAAAATTTTATAAAAATAACAAATTAAAAATCAAAATAAAAAAATCTATATATTGTATATAAACCTATATATAGACCTACTATGTAAATACACTATTTTTACTTTGAAAAATTAATTAAAAATCACAAAAAAATAGAAAAAAAATAAAACAAAAATATTTCATGTTTTGACTTTTTAATAATTCGGCCATTTGGTATTTTTAAATGATTTTTCAAATCATTTCCACGTGGCAGCTTCTCATTGGTCCACGGAGATGTTGACCTACGGTCAACTCCCTCTGCGGACCTTCTTCTCCAACGGATCTCGCACCCGACCCGACTTCTCCTCTTTTTCCGCGCTCGACCCGCTCGCCATCTCCGCAAACCCCGGGTCCTACTTCTTCTCCTTGCATCCGACACCCTCGCCGGAGCCTTTGCCTCGGGATCCGCGCATTCTATTGCCCTACCCGACTAGCCCTAGCCGGACCCGCACCCATACATAAGCCGAGCTCCGCCACCTATTTTCTCATCTTTGGCTCATCTGCTTCGCTACCCATGACATCCACTGCGTTGGCAAGAGTGACAGTTTACTCCAGCAAGTGTCGCATCGAGGAGAGGGGCAGTGGCCCATCGATCCGGCGATCAAGCACCGCCGTGCTCCGCCCTGAGCTGGAGCTCGAGCCTCGGAGGGAGACACTCCTCGAGGCAACAACACAGAGCATCGCCTGCTCATCCCCATTCTCATCGTCCACCCAGGTAGCCCTTTAGTTCTTTCCTTTTCGTTAATTTCCAATTTCCCCCAAATTTCACCGTCGCCGTCTTTCGCTGATTCCGACCACCTCGCACTTCGCTTCGATCATCGGAATCCACCATATCCTCTGCCTTCCTCCCGCGCACGTTCTCCACACCTCCATCCAACCCAGCTCGCACAGGAGCTGGGGTTCGAGCTCCTCCGTCCCCACCTTCGCCGGAGCTCGCCCATCTCGACCCTCCGACCACCTTCACCCCGCCTAATCGGGTCGAGGCAGTTTGCCCTCGACCCGCGAGTCTTCTGGTCTATCTTGTAGGCGCATCCAAGCCCATCTGAGGGCTTGGACCATTCGGTCCAGGAGCTCTCCCTCCGCCGACCTCGCCGGTGCCCTCCAGGGCTCGGCTGGATCATCGGAGGCCACCATCAGCTGCGGAGCGTCACGCCGGAGCTTCTCCGATCTTCAGAAGCAACAGGGGAGGATCCCAGCGCATGCACGAGGCCGGCGAAGCTCGCCGACCAACTGTTCTTCCAGCATCTTCCCCGACCGTCCGATCGTCCTCGACCTCCAGTTTGCATCTTGACCGTCCTCTTGAGGAGACCCAGCCACTAAGAGAGGCGATCTGGACCGTCCGTTGCACGAGGTTTAGCCACCGAGAGCCTCACCCGTTCGATCCCCCACGTGGCGTACCCTCGACCGTTCGATCGCTGCGCGGACCCCAGCCTTGGAGCGCCCGCCGTTCTTCACCGTCCGATGCACCACGTGGCGTCCATCCTGCGGCCCGCATTAATAAAGGGTAAATTACCCTTAGGCCCCCTCGTTTACTTTATTTAGTATTTAGTCCTGTAAATATTTAGAGTAGTTGTTTAGTTTTTGGGATATTTGCATAGAGGACCCCTGATCTTTATTTTCTTCGCATATATGCCCCTGTGTGTTATGTGACACGTGCGTCGACACGTGATTTTCAGGGTTTTTTGCGTTCTATGCCCTGTAGTCCTGAGTTGTTAAGTAATGAATGAAAACTTTTGAGATATTGCATTTATACCCCTGTGCATATTTTAATTGTGCATGCGCGCTTTTTATTGGGTTATTTGCAAACTACCCCCTGGACTTTTGGTACTTGTTACCAAATAGTCCTCAGAAGTAGTTTTTCTTACATTTAGGTCCCTGAGTGCCCCAGACATGTGCTTGACACGTGATTTCTTGGGTATTTTGCACCAGACCCCCAGGACTTTGGGTATTTGCACTTAGGTCCCTATGCACAATACCCTCTTTTGATTTTTGAATAAAATAGCAAATCACCTCCAAATTTGATGAAAATTGGATACATGGCTCCTGCCATGATGTAAAATTTTCTATAAATTTTGGATGCATGTTTGGCACTGTTTGGTATTTTTAAAATTCAAAAACACGTATTTTCTTTACTGTTCAGCTTTGAAAATCACAAAAAAATAATAAATTCATCTAAATATTACAAAAAATTACTTACTGTTTGTCTTTTGCTTGCTTGATTTTCTAGCCAATTTTGGCTATTTTTCATTATCTAAAACACCTAAAAAGTGAAAAACACTCAAAAATTCATAAAAATTCTAATAAATAATTTAAAAATCCAAAAATCATAAATCCAGTGCCCTAATTTTCCTTAAACTTTCTAGTTTATAGGAAAATTATCCTCAGGAGCTGGGAGGCCCTTTTTATATTTTCAATTGGCCTTTTTCTCCTGACTGGACATCACCCTCTATTTTGTCATTGTTTCATTTTTAGAAAATAAAATAAAAATCAGAAAAATCCCAAAAATTCACCAAAAACATTAAAAAATATATAACACACAAAAATATTTTTTCTGGAATTTTTGATTGATTTTTAGTGTATTTAATAAATTGTTGAAGTGTGTTGTTTAGTTGCTTTTCTTATTTTCTTAATTGATTAAAAATCCAAAAAAAATATAAAAACCCTTAAAAACCACCAAAAATACCTTCTCTTTTCTTCTGATTGACTACTTCGTAGGCCGTAAGGCCAATCCGTGCTCCTTGTGTTCGACCCTGGTCGCTATACCAGGTTAATAAAATAGCCAGGACCGCTATCGTGTTTATTTGATTTCATCTGATTTTGGTGGTCTGCTTTATTTTTCTTGATTGACCGATTGACTTCCGAGATCCGGGTCGCAACGACTCTTGATCTATTTTATTTCACCCGTGTCTTGGTGAGTTTTCGGCCCATCAGAATGGCGCCGTTGCCAGGGAGCACGGCTTAGTAGTCGATTTTTGAGTTTTTCCGCGGCTTTTCTTTTCGTGGCTTTTTGGATAGCTTTCTACATATACATATTTGTCTGACATTTTTATAATAATTTGGTTTGTACTTGCTTTCTTTCTTGCGAGGGCCCGAGGACCGCGGAGGCGACTTTCGAGGAGCCGGCGCAACCGCAGGATTCGGAGACGGCTCCCTTCTGCACGGAGACGCAGGAGAGAGCGAGAGAGGAGCTGAGTGAGGGAGGAGTCTAGTTTAGGATTTATTTCCCGCACATTTGAATTATTGTAATAATACATACTCAGAGACAGTTGGACTCTCGGGTCTGTTTCGCCGAGCACCGGTGTGCTCGGGAGACCCTTTAGACTAGTTTAGATTTTTGGCGGCTTTTTCGCGGTTTTAGCTTTTTAGCTGCCTTTTACGGTTTCACGCGGATTTTCGAGCCCCTAGCCGTAGGATTTTCTGCTTGATTGTGACGTAATTCATAGGATCCAAACACCCTAATATAATTGCCTGTTCCTATAGTGTGGTAATTGGACCTATAATAAAAAATTTAATAACATAGCCATCCCATCACCTCCGAGCCTACGCGCCGCGAGCCCGCCCAGTCAAGCGCTACTCCTGAACTCGACCTGTCGAGAAGAGGAGGGGTGGGTCTAGACCGGACTCTTTGGATTGGAGGCTGGTGGTCGGCTATCCGTTCTTTCGAATAGCACTGCTGTTTAGGGACTCGGTTTTCCGCCTGCACCATTCAGGTAGTTTATTTCCTGTCTTTAAATTCTACGCGGATCATCTTGCATGTAGACTGCTGGAGTCAGGTACGCATTTCTATCTCTGCATGCATCATTGATTTATCGTGCATCGGCTTTTTCATCTTCTTCCCCCTGTTTTGGACTTAATAACCAGGAGAACCGAAAAATTCGTTAGGCCTTTGTTTTTATTGAAAAATATTAAAAAGAAAAACCATAAAATTGGGAATGTTTAAGCTATTGACCCTAAAAGACACTTGACTGAAAAATTTGTCTTGGGGAGAGCAACCCCCTCATTGTTTGGTTTGCTTGCGCGAGAGAGTGACCCGTCCACTAGGTAGAGCCCTCCGGTGCTATTCCTGACTGCCTACCGACTCTTCCGTGCGGGCCAGTCGGTTGGAGTAGCATCGGGAATCCCAACAGGTCATGTAAGCGCTCTGATAGATTGTTTGTTCACCTAATAAAATTTAACAAGATAATTTGACCGAGCCTTTACGATCTTCAGCTCGTGTTGCGTTGGTGAACAGAGGGTTTGGTTGCCGATCATAGTTTTTCCAGATCTCATCCGCCTTACTCGCCAGATCACGATGATGGGCAGGAGGTCTCTTAGGCAGCCTCTGGCTGCACCGCTTTTCAGCACTCCTGACCATTCATCTGGGTCGGTTCGTGGGAGCTCAGACCCGCTCTCCGAACCCGAGTATGATTCCACCCTGTTCCCCCTCGACCACCCTTCTTCTGATTCAGAGATACCAGTGCCAGAGGAGAGACAGACAGATGATTTATCGGCACCTGAGTTCGGTTGTTTTGGTTTTTCAGAGACGATGGCCGGTAGTTCTGATGATCGCACCAGAGGTCCACAGGGAGAGCAGCATTTCGTTCTGGACCAGGGTTCGATCAACTCCACCCTGATCGCCTCCTTCGAGTCAGTGCAGCAGCAGCTGAGGGATCAGGGGGCATTCATGATGGACATGAGGAGAGAGCTCGAGCAGATGAGAGCCAACCGCGAGAACCGCGGAGGAGGAGGACCCGACGATGCGGCAGCTGCCGCC